>CM054940.1:12998427-13406829 GCA_029168755.2 Tillandsia fasciculata | reverse complement strand
AAAATCTGATACCACAATCTGATGCACAAGTACAACATCCGGCCAACCGCCCAATGTCCGCGGTCGCTGCCACACCCCCACATACCCACAATCTGGTATATCCAATCCAAATCAACAATCTCGGCTACACTATCCTATAACACTGCTCGAACCTGAGCTGCTAATACCCTGAGTCTAACAATAAAAGGAGAAAGAAATAACAATCATGGTTTCTCCTAAGTCGAATTCCAGCATGATAATGTAGCAGAAAAAGGTGGCCTATCTAGATGTCCATACAAGCATGCAAATGTCCCAAAGTGATAAGGAATACAGTTAACAATTTTCTAGTGTTTAATATAACATGATATTCCAACTCCTAATAAACAACCTCTCATGAAGGCTCATTACTAATAGGATTCGCTTTGAACTCAGGTAAGCATGCAATATTTATCAAAAGGGAGCAATTAATATTTTAACACAAAGGGGTTACTCCAATATGCCTAGTGGGTAGTCAAAAATATGAGGTTC
Organism: Tillandsia fasciculata; assembly: GCA_029168755.2. Classification (NCBI taxonomy): domain Eukaryota; kingdom Viridiplantae; phylum Streptophyta; class Magnoliopsida; order Poales; family Bromeliaceae; genus Tillandsia; species Tillandsia fasciculata. The sequence goes on along the minus strand of CM054940.1, from coordinate 13,406,322 downwards.
ACAACAACACCCACCTCGATCGCTAAATCCAAATCCAGAAGGCACTCTCGCCCAAATGAAGGTCGCCCGCCGCGATAGCTGCAAAAGTATCCAAGCGGTGCCTAATTAAACATACAATTCAACACTTAAACGCTGTAAAAAAAAACAGTCCTGAAGAAGCTCAGTTTTCACCTACTAGATGAACTCGAAAAAATCCGGGAAAATCACCACTGCGATCGCCGCGTCGAGCCGATCGAAACGAGTACTTGCACGCCTCAATCCGAGTCCTATAGGCCAAGTTACAAAATACGCAACGCGGTGAGCGCGATACTCCACAAGCACAAAATCTGTAGCACTCTGCCCAAAAAAGATGGGATTTTTACCTTCGGGGAAGCCTCAGAAAATTCCAGAAAAAAATACAAGGATGTTCCTTGCGATGTGTAGATGCAAAACGAGTATTGGCACGCCTCAATCCGATGCTCGAGCGCGGAGAAATCATCGAAACACTCCGGTGCTGTCCAAAAACTCCGCCGCAGAAAAGAGGTCACAAGAAGGCTCTGAAAACTCCAAGAAAAACTCGAAATGAGGGGGAGCTAAAAATACGAAAATCATAGCCCTACCTGTCGTGAAGCCAACGACGCAAAAATCGTCCAAAAAGATGGTCGAAGTAGGCCCCTGCGCACCGAAACGCGACGGAGAAGATCACCTGTGAAGGAATGTCGTGATGCGCCGAAGAACTGTAGACCTCGAAGTTCATGCCTACTAAAATCGGGCTCGAAGAGGAAGAAACTTTGCTGAAGGAGTCACAGTGAGAATCGGGCTCGAAGAGGAAGAAAAGGGAGAAAAGGAGTGGCTCGGGCCTATTTATAGGCCAAATCCAACAAATCCGAAAATCCTCAATGGGTCCTCGGATTCGGGCGCTCGGACCGAATTCGGGCGCCCGAATCTGCGGGTATATTCCCCCTCAAAGAGCGCACGAATCAACCTGGGCTTGACACGAGTCCCGAACACGGGACAGCCGTGCAAGCCCAGCCGGGCACTGTCACGCGTCCGCGGCGGTCAATGGGGGTAGGTGGTGCCCACGAATAGCGGGGCGCCACTTGCCGCCGCCTGCGCCACGGGCCGCATGTGCGGGCAGGCGCCGCCTGACCGTCCTGCCACGAACGCGCCCTGAGGCGGCCGCCCGTGCCTCCGTGCACCGCGCTCGGTGAGCCCGCCAATAAGATGCTGCCACCTGTCCCTGCGCCCGGTCCACGCACCCACTTTTCGGTTTCGTGGACTGCGCCGCGTGCGCCGACCAACCGGGGACGGACACGTGTCCCCCGCCCTGGTCCAGCGCCGCCGCGCCCCTCTCTGTAGACCGCGCATCGTGCGCCTGCCAACCCTCACATGCCACGTGTCCCGGGTCGGGTCTATGCACCCAGCCGCGCCGCTCTGTGGACCAAGCACAGCAAACCGGCCAATGACAGGCCGCCGCGTGGCATTTCTGCGGTCTATGGTCCCCCCATGCACCAGAATCCACAGAAAACTTTCATGAGTCCCTTTTTGGGCATCCGGACTCAGAAACAAATAAGCAAATAGCCGTTTTCAAGCGTTTTTGCGCGCTGAATCCAAATCCAACCTCTGTTTGGCCCAAAACCCTTTCTAAAATTCGGCAAGGTCTATTTGTGGCATCCCTTGATGCACTATGGGCCAAACACACCAATAATAGGTGTTTCATACAGTGGATTCACAGAAAAAAGTGCTGCATGGGGACCTGGACCACTACAAGTATTGTCGGTCCTGCCTAGTGCAGTTAGGACCCTGGATTTTGCCTATTGATCTGTTGGTCCTACGTCAGCTCCAGGATTTTGATGTAGTGTTGGGTATGGACTGGTTGTCCCAGTATTATGCTACCATTGATTGTAGAGAGTGGACAGTGACCCTCCGTGAGCCGGGTCAGGAGGAGTATGTTTATAGTGGATGCCAGAGCACTTTGTTTGTGTTATGAAATTTGTATTGGCGCATTTCGTGAAATGTTTTGAGTCTTGAAGTTTGAAGATCAAGAATTGTGGATCATATACATCAATCTCAAGAAGAATGAATTCAAAACGATCCGGTACGTTTAACTAAATAATTTTGGTGATCCGAATACATTCTTGTAGTTAAGAAATACTTGGAAGATTTTTCATTGCATAAAAATCAAAAACTGTAAAAGTTGGATGTTCAGGATCTGGATCAGACCATTCCAGTCCGGACCCCAAACATAGTTTAGTTCATACGGAATTTCAGTCCGGAACAGCCTTTGCTCAGTCCGGACCCCGAACTACGTGTTTGCTGAAATTGCATGAACAATCCAGATCAGAGAATTCCAATCCGGACCCCGAACTTGTTTTTCTGGAAAAGTTCTGTCTAAAGACGACAGTCCGGATCAGATTTAATCCAGTCCGGACCGCCGAGCGGGAAAATTCCAGATAAGGTAGTTTTTTATTCTTATCTCTTTCCAAAGGTTTCTAGCCTATAAATAAACCCTAATTTAGGGTAACCGAAAAACCGAGAAAAAGAATAAAACGGAGATAATCAAAGTCCACGTATAGAGAAGAAAGGAAACATGATCAATCAAATATTTCTTCATTTATATTGATCAATTTGATTCTAGGATTTCCAAACTCCTATTTCTTGTAGAATCAAATTGAAGAATACTTAGATGGTGTTTTCTGATCTATCTTTGATCTAAGTATTCGGCGGATTATCATCACCAACAAAACAACGATTTTTCCAAAAATCGGCGCGTGGATTCGCGTGGCCTTGTGGATTCAAGGTGGTACCGCTCTCGTGGATTCGGAGCGAGGTACGTTCGTGTGATCGATACATACTACATTGGTAAAGACCGTGGATTCGGTTGGACGTCGTGGATTCGACGTTGGACGTCGTGGATTCGGCGTTGGACGCAAATCGTGGATTCAAGGAGCGTTGTGGAGAGAGCGGAGAAGATCAACTAGGAGCGTATGAAAAAGGTTGAGTCGTAGGTGTAGAGTACCCGGACTTGGTGGAGTGTACCGGCCTCGCAAGATGGCGTGGTGCGGAGAAATCGCCTCGGACTTGTTTCATATTTGTTTGCAGATGATTTCGGGTTGGTTCGGATCGACGCGGAAGCCCTAGCTTGAATCGGAGTTTTTCCGGGCTTTGTGCGCCGTTAGAGGACTGGTTTGCTAGAACCGCGACTCCACTGTGGTTTGCAGAAATTGGGAAAGGTTTGGAACACGTGTTTTTTCAGTCTGCAGTGAAGTTCGGGAAGTTCCGGATTGGTGCGAAGACCCCGAAGGCGAAAAGTGAGTCGGGATCGGCAGTTATGGGAGCCGGTTTTGGGATTGAGCACCTTGATTTTACGATTGAGCTTTTTGAGTGGGGAAAACTCTGGACATGTTTTTTTTCAGATTACAGTGGGATTCGGGAGGATCCAGGCTGATGCAGAGGTTCTGAGGGCTAAAAGTGAATTAGAGTTGGCTTAATTTGGATTATTTAATTAATTAATTATAGTGGTTAATTTAGCCTGAGAGAAGAAAGAAAGGAATTTAAAGAGAGGGTGTTTTGGTGTTTGAATGTAATTAATGTTGGTGTTGGAAAGGGTGTGAAGTGCTTTACACCATACACCATGCACCATCTCTTAATTAATTAGCATGTCATGTCATTATCTTCTCTAAAATGAGAAACAGAGGATTTTTTGTGAAACAGAGGAAAGAGTAAATTATGAAAAAGAAGAAGAAGAAGAAGAATTAAAGGAAAGTAAAAGAGGGTTTTGATCGTCTTGACGGCGCGAATCTATCGCTAGTAGCCGCGTGGTGCCGAGCGGAGCACGCGCGCGCCGAGCCTCATGAAGGTGTATTGCAGATTTTTAGAGAGAGAAAGCTTGGTTTTTGTGTAGTGCAGATTTTTGAGAGAGAAAGCTTGGTTTTTGTGTATTGCAGATTTTTAGAGAGAGAAAGCTTGGTTTTTGTGTAGTGCAGATTTTTGAGAGAGATAGCTTGGTTTTTGTGTAGTGCAGATTTTTGAGAGAGAAAGCTTGGTTTTTGTGTAGTGCAGATTTTTAGAGAGAGAGAAAGCTTGGTTTGGCTATTTTTTTGAGGTTGGTGTTGATGTTGGTTGTGTGGATTTTGGATTTGTTGTCCATGGATGATGGGTCTGCAGCAAGTGGAGCGCAGGGTTGGGAGGCCACAGCTGTGAGAGCGCGTGCGCAGCTAGAGCCCGATCTTGCGGATTTTTGGCTTGGCGTTCCGGAACAAAGTGGGGATTCCGGAACTAAGTTTGGGTACCGGTACTGCTTGGTGGGTACCGGTACCCCTCATGCAGATTTCACTTTGGGTGATTTTTTTTGGTAAGGGCAGTTTTGTCTTTTTACTTCCACCACCCTGTTGACCCTTCTCTTCTCTATATATGGACCCCTCCTCCTCCCTTCTCAAGATGAATCAAAGAAAGAAAGAAAAGAAAAGAGAGTAAGGAAAAGAAAAGAGAAGAAGAAAAGAGAGTGAAAGAGTTTGAGAAGGTTTGTGTTGTGGTTCCTACTGCTTGGAGTCGGGAGAGCCGCGCGCGCACCGAGCCATACACGAGGTAAGTTGGCAGATTTTTATAGTTTGATTTTTGGATTCCATTAGATGGATTTGATGATGGATTTATGAAGCTTTGAGCTTAATTGGATTTTCCTTCCATCTTTTGCTTGGTTGCTGCGAGTTTGGAGTTTCGTCGCTCGGAACCGTGTCGTGCGTGCGTGCGTGCGTGTGGGTGTGCGCGTGCTGTGGGATGGCCGCGGAGAGGATCGGAGCGCACGGAGGTGGCGTTGAGATGCTTGTCAGGCTGCTGTGAGCTTTGGTGGAGTTTTTGGAGCGCTCGGCAGTGTGCGCGCGCGCGCGAGGGCATTTTCGTCATTTTGTGAGTTCGGCGCTTCACCGACTTCGGCTTGGCCTACGGAAAGCATTCCAGGTGGGTTGGAATTTCTTCGAGATTTATGGAATGCCCTCTAATGCTTCTGTAAGCATGTTGATCATGTTTAGCTTAATTTTTGTGTGTTGATAAATCTGATAGTTGCCTAGAAAATTGTAGAAAGACTTTCATGAGCCCCAGACATTTTTAGTATGATCTAGAGGTTATTTGACACTAGACTGCATATCCATTTGAGATTCAGGTTGCATCTGGACCTTCATAATATTTTAGTACCACGTTTTAAGTAAAACTCCATTTTAAAAGGGTTTTTAATTATTGAGAATATTATGAATGGTCCAGATTGTTCGAGTTGCATGAGTACTCGTGCCAGGGGGCCGAGTGTATTTTTAGAGCATCGTCTGTCGAGTTTCTAGTTTCATGAGAGTTCTTCTTTCTTGTTGGGATTGATGGGTTTATTCTAGATCATGGGTTGTGTAGTGTCCCAGTTTTCCCCAGTGTTTTTCCCCTGTTTCGGGGTGTGGAACACCTATTGTTGGTGTGTTGGGCCCCAACATGTCAAAGGGATGTGTTGTTTGGACTCAGGGAGGATTTGGGATCAAGCCTGACCTTCGGCTGCCTTTGCCGAATTTTAGGAGTGGAATCAGGCTGAACGGAGGCCGTATTTGGATTCAGCGCGGAAAAACGCTTGAAAACGGCTATTTACTTATTTATTTTGGAGTCCGGATGCTCAAAAACGAACCCCCGAAAGTTTTCTGCGCAAAATGGTGCATGGGGAGAGCTGTGGACCGGCCGGGGACACGTGGCAGCCTATTATTGGGCCGGCGCGCCACTCCCGGTCCACGGAACGGGCCGCCGGTGCACGGTGCACCGGCGGGCCACGTGGCAGGTACCGGTTGGGCCGGTGCAGCGCGCGCGGCGCATGGAGCAAGCGCGGGCAGCGCGGGCAGGCCGGGCAGGCGGGGGCAGCGGCGCGGCGCACGGTGCACCGGGGCGCGCCACGTGGCGGCCCCGGGTTGGCTGGCGTACGTGCGCGCGATGCACCCGCAGGCGCGCGCCTGCGGCCATACGTGCACACGGCCGCCGGCGCAGGCGGCGCGTGGCAGCGCCGTGTCGGGCGGGAAAGGGTGGCGCCACGTGGCGCCACGCCATAGGCGGGCGCCACCCACCCCGCCGCCCTCGCAGGGGGACGCGTGGCGCTTCCCCGCTGGGCCCGCACGGCTGCCGCCTGTTTGGCGGACACGTGGCGGGCCCTGGGCCGGGTCGGACGGGCGGTTGGACGAGGCTGGATCCAGTGCGCGAGCCGGGCTGGGCCGGGCCGCACTGTAGCCGCCCGGAAATCCCTGGGCCGGGCCGCACTGTAGCAGCCCGAAATGGGCCGGGCCGCACTGTAGCCGCCCGAAACCTGGGACATATTGGGTATTTCCTATTTGTTTCTTTTGGGCCTATAAATAGGACTCCCCTCCCCTCTTCTCTTGCTTTTTCCGAGAGTTAGAGAGAGAGTGGGAGGGAGGGACCTTAAGAGAAGTTCTTCCTCATTGTATTTTCTACCTCGTGGTGCGTTCCCAGATTTTCTGGAAGTTCGACAGCGGCGATCTGGATTTTACAGTGTGCCTCGGTTTTCCCCCATTTCGGCCCGTTATCGTCGCATTTCAGTCCGAGGAGTCCCCTGCGCAGTACAGGAGTCCTATTTCGACGATTTCTTCGCCGGTGTGTTCCTGAAAGGTAGGGCTTCGTTTTCCGTGTTGGTGGTTTTTCTGGATTCCGCAAGTTTGGCACGATTCCCGAGGTGATTTGATCCCCTATTTTGCTGTTTGGGCTTTTGGACAGCGGCGACTTCGACGAATTGTTTCTCGGCGTAGGAATATCAGATCGAGGCGATTCAAGAGTCGATTTTGGACTACTTTTCACGAGGAACGCAACCGTGATTTTTCTGGGATTTTAGAAGCTCGGGACAGAGGTGAAAATCCTCGTTTTGCGTGCTGATTTTTAAAACAACAAAAGCTGTTTTGGGATTTGTTGTTTTTACACCGTGTACACTTGTGTGTTGTTGTAGGATACTGTTTCAGCTGACGGTGTGCTTAGAGGACAGCGGGTATTTTCTTGGAGTGTGTGCACGCTTTTCGAGGTGGGTGGTTGCGTTTCCCTCCTTGTTGACTCGCGCACTAGGAGTAGTAGAGTTTTCCAAATGTTAAATGTGACAGTTAACTCGTGATATTGGAACCTATTGCATTGGCCCCCTAAATTAATTTAGTAGCTTCTATGTGATAAATCTGGGACAAGAAAATTGGACAATTGCTATATCGTAAACCGCATGCAAATAAGTAACCAACAATATTTTTGTAAAATTAATTCTTCACGTGAAACCTTAGTCTCTTTTCAAATGCTTTTGAAAAAGAACACTTGCATGCTTATTTGGACAACTGGTTAGGCCACTATTTTACTGCAGCACTATATTATGGGATTTGACTTAGGAGAAAACATGTTTTACTGTTATTCTTCTCTATCGATGCATGATGATCGAGTCGGATCGGGATCTTGAGATAGTGTAGTTGGATCTTGAGTCTGGGACAGTTTAGACTCTTCTTGGGGATTGTGGGGTATAGTGGCAACCGCGGATATTAGGCGGTTGACCAGATATTTTTTACCTTATCAGATTAGGGTCTATGGGTTCAGCGGTGACCGCGGATTTTGGGCGGTTGACCGGATGTTATTATCACATTAGATTGGGGGATCGGGGTTGCATTAGTGGATGGAGTATTCCCACTTTGATCATGGTCATGATCCAGTCCTGCTATTGTGAGACATTGGTTACAGAGATGATTGATACAGAGATACTTTACTCGTGTGGGTCGCTCCCCTCGAGTGCCACTCCGGAGTAGGCTTTTTGACCGTGATGGGTGCCGGTCAGTTGGTGAGTTGTGAGTGATGATAGAGCAGGCAGTGCCAGTATTTCCTGGCCCTCTGATTGGGTTTCTTTGGGCAGACAGCTTTATAGTTGCATATATACAGTTATCTTTTTGGCACTGCATTTAGAGGCATAGTAGTGGTAGTTTCTTTTCCAGCAGTCTTTATTGCTTACCACTGTTCTTTCCTTTTGCCTCTTTATTCCTAGTGGGTGCGTCAGCATTAGAGGTTTTACCCACTAGGGGAGGCTACTGGTTTATCTAGTAGTTCTCACCCCCATTATTGTTGTTTCTTGTCCTTTTTCCCCCTTTGTTTTGCAGAGTCGACTGTGGGAGCTGCTGGGCCTTCAGCGGCAGATCGAGGTAAGAGGATCGCCGACTAGCTAGATCGTCTACCCCGAGCGAGAGATTAGCTAGACTTTTATTGTACTCCCCTTTTGTATCTCAGACTATAGTAGTTTACTTTTGGGTCTGGCTTTGGCCAGCTGGTTGTATTATTATGGTGAGCTGGGAGTTTATTGTACTTTTATTTCAGCTTCTACATGCTGTTGGCTGGGAGTTTTGGATTTTCACTGTGCGGAGCCGAGATGCCAGCATGCATTCGCACTTGCTGTGAGCTGACAGTGAGTGAGCCGGAGTGTGCGCAGATTTTGTAGAGGACTCAAGACATTTGTTTAGCTTCCGGGGATTTTTTCAAGGTTCGCGACAGTGTTCTCGCGCGCGCGGCGCGGTTTTGAAGTTTCGGCAGATTTTGATGCGGCGCTTCCCCGATTTCGGCTTTGCCTACGGAAAGCATTTGAGGTGGGTTGGAAATTCTTCGAGATGTATGGAATGCCTTCTAAAGCTATTGTATGCATGTTTAGCATGTCTAGTTTGATTGTTATTATAGTTGGTAAATCTGATAGCTGCCTAGAAAATTGTAGGAAGACTTTCCTGAGCCCCAGAAATTTTTAGCATGATCTAGAGGTGAGCCCCGAGCTTACTGAGTTGAGGGCCTTGGTGGCCCAATTGGCGGAGGGTCAGCGCCGCCAGGGGCAGAGGATCGATCAGCTGCTTGCTCAGAGAGAGGCACCACCCCCAGCTGTTCCTGAGTCCCTTGTGCCTCCTGTTGCACCTTTTGTGCCGTCAGCGCCATCTTCGAGTAGCGGGGCTCCTGGAGCCATTCAGCCTTTAACTGCGGAGGAGGAGCAGGATATTGCTGACAAACTCTCCAAGTTTGTTCAGCGGGGACCCCCTAGATTCTCAGGGCGGGATGCGCAGCCCTGGGCTGTTGGGAGATGGCTTTCCGCGATGGAGAAGCTTTTTCGGGACTTCTTCATCGACCCGAGGTATCGAGTGCACATGGCGGTGCACTGTTTGGACGGAGATGCTGATTTTTGGTGGCAGCGGGTAGAGCCCCTGGAGTTCCGGATTACTCGGCAGCTGCCTTGGGAGGAGTTCCGACGGATGGTGCTGGACACCTATTTTTCGACCAGTGTGAAGAAGAAGTTGGAGGACGACTTGAAGAACCTGCAGCAGGGCGATCGATCGGCTCATGCCTATTTCCAGGAGTTCACGGAGTTGCTGAACTGTGTGCCCTTCGTCGCTCGTGACGGTCCGCACCAGGTTGAGTTGTTCGAGGGAGGCCTCCGTCCAGAGATTTACACACTGGTGCATGCTCAGAGATTTCAGACTCTGGAGGCTGCCGCAGAGCATGCATAGTGGGTGGAGAGAGGTGATCAGGTGGTGGCCAGACAGAGGGCCGCGGCCGCGCAGAGTTCCGACAGGAAGCGACCAGCCCAGGATGAGGGGGGACAGGCCAGTACTTGGAGGTCGCCCCGACCGCCACCGCCTCAGTTCCCGGGCCGTGGGCGTTCGGAGCGGCGAGGGCCTGGTGGATCCCAGAGGCCCCCGCAGCAGCAGCAGCAGCAGCAGAGATCGCAGTCGTCGCAGCGCGGGTCTCAGCGGCAGCCACAGCGACAGCGGCAGTCTCAGCAGCAGCAGTCCCGACAGTCACGGGCTCCCAGCAGTTGTATCTTCTGTGGAGGTCCGCACTTCCCCGGCACCTGCGACCAGCGGTGGGGTCGCTGCTACGGATGTGGACAGCCAGGGCACATTCGAGCTGCGTGCCCCTTTTCGACCTCAGCCGCCCCTTCTTCAGCATCTGCCCCATCCTCATCGCAGCAGCGGTCGACGGCTCAGCGGCCATATGCTCCAGCGAGCAGGCCCTCTTCTTTCCATCCCACAGATTATCGCCCTCCAGCTCAGAGTGGGCGAGTGTATGCTGCACAGGTAGAGGATTCTTCAGCAGCGGACCATGTGGTGGCAGGTATCACCTTACTCTCTGGCATTAGGACTCGTACCTTATTTGATACTGGAGCATCGCATTCTTTCATTAGTAGATCTTTTGCATCATTACATGGGTTAGAGGTAGGACTTTTGCCACGTGCACGAGAGGTTCAGATTCCCGGTCACACTTTGCACGTGGAGGAGTGTTGTTGGTCCTGCCCGATGCAGATCGAGTCCTGGATTATGCCAGCAGACCTGTTGGTCTTGAGACAGCTGAGGGACTTTGATGTGGTTCTCGGGATGGACTGGCTGGCTCGGTATTTTGCGACTATCGATTGTGCCGAGAGGACTGTCACTTTTAGAGAGCCAGGCCAGGAGGTGTTGGTGTACCAGGGATGTCAGAGCGCTTTCTTTGCCTCTATGGTTTCGACTTCCCGAGCGAGGCGGATGATTCATCGTGGATGTGTAGCCTTTTTGGCTGGTGTTGTTGAGGGGCCTACGGCGGCACCGGGACTCGGGGATATTCCTATCGTCCGCGAGTTTCCGGATGTATTTCCACCTGAGCTGACTAGTATGCCGCCCGACAGGGTGATTGAGTTCGTGATTGACGTAGTTCCAGGAACTGCGCCAATCTCTAAGGCTCCTTATCGGATGGCACCGGCTGAGCTGAGAGAGCTTAAGGCACAGTTGCAAGATTTGATGGACAAGGGTTTTATTAGACCCAGTGTGTCGCCCTGGGGAGCGCCGGTGCTATTCGTGAAGAAGAAAGATGGGTCACTTAGACTGTGTGTGGACTATAGGGAGCTGAATAAAGTGACCATCAAGAACAAGTACCCTCTGCCGCGCATCGACGATCTTTTTGATCAGCTGCAAGGGTCATGTGTATTTTCCAAGATTGATCTTCAGTCTGGTTACCACCAATTAAAGGTGAAGGCCGAGGATATTCCTAAGACTGCTTTCAGATCACGGTACGGGCATTATGAGTTTACAGTTATGCCGTTTGGATTGACTAATGCCCCTGCCGCCTTTATGGACTTGATGAACAGGATATTTCGGCCATTCCTGGATCGATTTGTGGTGGTGTTCATAGATGATATCCTGGTTTACTCCCGGAGCGAGGCCGAGCATGAGGAGCACTTGAGGACTGTGCTACAACTTCTGCGGGAGAAGAAGTTGTATGCCAAGCTGGCGAAGTGCGAGTTTTGGCTTCGGGAGGTAGCTTTCTTGGGCCATGTGATTTCCGCCGCCGGTGTAGCTGTAGACCCGGCGAAGATTGAGGCAGTTCGTGATTGGCCCCGACCGACGACTGTATCAGAGGTGCGCAGCTTCATGGGATTAGCTGGTTATTATCGTCGGTTTGTGGAAGGCTTTGCGAAGCTTTCCACACCCCTCACTCGATTGACGCGAAAAGGGGTTAAGTTTATCTGGAGCGAGGACTGCCAGAAGAGCTTCGAGGAGCTGAAGGACAGACTGATGACCGCTCCTATTCTTTCCCTCCCTGTTATGGGGAAAGGATATGTGATCTACAGTGACGCATCACACAGTGGACTCGGTTGCGTGTTGATGCAGGAAGGGAGGGTAATTGCTTATGCATCGAGACAGCTCAAGGATTACGAGAAGAATTACCCTACCCATGATTTGGAGCTCGCTGCCGTGGTGTTTGCACTGAAGCTTTGGCGCCATTACCTGTACGGAGAGCATTGTGAGATCTACACCGACCACAAGAGCTTAAAGTACCTGTTCACTCAGAAGGAACTGAACTTGAGGCAGCGCAGGTGGTTAGAGCTGCTAAAGGATTATGATGTGGACATTCTTTACCACCCAGGTAAGGCTAATGTGGTCGCGGATGCATTGAGCAGGAGAGCAGTGCAGAGTTTGTCTATGATGATCACGGACCAGGCGCCACTATTAGAGGAGATGCGACGGCTCGAGATAGAGGTTGTGTCCCCTGGGGTCTCTGCTAGACTGACGTCATTAGTCGTGCAGCCCACTCTGCTGGACAGGATCAGGGAGAAACAGAGTGAGGACCCCTACTTGACCAGGATTCGAGATCAGATTCCGAGTGATCAGTCAGGGGACTTTTCAGTTGATGCTGCGGGAGTACTGAGGTACAGGGACCGAGCATGTGTGCCAGTGGATGCTGAGATCAGAGAGCAGATATTGAGAGAGGCCCATTATACACCTTATACCCTTCATCCTGGGGGGACTAAGATGTATAAGGACCTCAAGGCACACTTTTGGTGGAATGGCATGAAGAGGGATATTGGGAGATTCGTGGCCCAGTGTTTGACTTGTCAGCAAGTAAAAGCTGAGCATCGAGTGCCAGCTGGCAAGTTACAAAGTCTCCCAATCCCTGAGTGGAAATGGGACCACATCACCATGGACTTCGTGGTCGGACTGCCGAGGGCACAGGGCGGAGCAGACGCTATCTGGGTAGTTGTGGATCGACTTACCAAGTCAGCGCACTTCTTGCCTATGCAGACTACTTGGCCACTCGAGCGACTAGCCCAGTTATACCTTGATGAGATTGTGAGGTTGCATGGAGTACCCGCCTCCATTGTGTCAGATAGAGATCCGAGGTTTGCCTCGCGTTTTTGGGGGAGTTTGCAGACCGCGATGGGGACTCAGCTCAGATTCAGTACAGCTTTTCATCCCCAGACTGATGGGCAGTCAGAGCGGACCATACAGATCTTGGAGGACATGCTGAGGGCTTGCGTCTTGGATTTCGGCGGAGGTTGGATTCGGCACTTATCCTTGGTTGAGTTTGCGTACAACAACAGCTTTCAAGCGAGCATACAGATGGCTCCGTTTGAAGCGTTGTATGGACGCAAGTGCCGATCACCACTTTATTAGAGTGACGTAGGCGAGAGACGGACCTTGGGGCCAGATATACTGCTAGAGGCAGAGGAGAAGGTCCGGGTGATTCGACAGCATCTTCAGACCGCTCAGAGCCGACAGAGGAGCTATGCTGATGTTCGGCGACGAGACTTAGAGTTTCAGGTTGGAGATCATGTATTTCTGAAAGTCTCGCCGTCCAAGGGGATTAGGAGGTTCGGCATTCGCGGGAAACTCAGCCCCCAATACATTGGACCCTTCGAGGTGTTGGAGCGTATCGGGCCAGTTGCTTATCGACTTGCACTTCCCCCGAGACTTGCTGGTGTCCATGATGTTTTTCATGTTTCCACTCTGAGGAGGTACGTCTTCGACCCGACGCACGTCATCGACTTTGCACCACTCGAGATCAGCGAGGATTTGAGATATGAGGAGCGCCCAATGCGGATTCTTGATCGGGAGGTGAAAGAATTGCGCAATCGGACCATCCCCTATGTGAAGATCCTTTGGAGCAATCATGATGAGTGCGAGGCGACGTGGGAGCTCGAGTCAGAGATGATGGACGCCTACCCCTACTTGTTCGAGGCTCTGGATTGAGGTATGATTTTAGTTTCGAAAACGAAACTTTTGTTAGTGGGGGAGGATGTAGTGTCCCAGTTTTCCCCAGTGTTTTTCCCCTGTTTCGGGGTGTGGAACACCTATTGTTGGTGTGTTGGGCCCCAACATGTCAAAGGGATGTGTTGTTTGGACTCAGGGAGGATTTGGGATCAAGCCTGACCTTCGGCTGCCTTTGCCGAATTTTAGGAGTGGAATCAGGCTGAACGGAGGCCGTATTTGGATTCAGCGCGGAAAAACGCTTGAAAACAGCTATTTACTTATTTATTTTGGAGTCCGGATGCCCAAAAACGGACCCCCGAAAGTTTTCTGTGCAAAATGGTGCATGGGGGGAGCTGTGGACCGGCCGGGGACACGTGGCAGCCTATTATTGGGCCGGCGCGCCACTCCCGGTCCACGAAACGGGCCGCCGGTGCACGGTGCACCGGCGGGCCACGTGGCAGGTACCGGTTGGGCCGGTGCAGCGCGCGCGGCGCATGGAGCAAGCGCGGGCAGCGCGGGCAGGCCGGGCAGGCGGGGGCAGCGGCGCGGCGCACGGTGCACCGGGGCGCGCCACATGGAGGCCCCGGGTTGGCTGGCGTACGTGCGCGCGGCGCAACGGCAGGCGCGCGCCTGCGGCCGTACGCGCACGCGGCGGCCGGCGCAGGCGGCGCGTGGCAGCGCCGTGTCGGGCGGGAAAGGGTGGCGCCACGTGGCGCCACGCCATAGGCGGGCGCCACCCACCCCGCCGCCCTCGCAGGGGGACGCGTGGCGCTTCCCCGCTGGGCCCGCACGGCTGCCGCCTGTTTGGCGGACACGTGGCGGGCCCAGGGCCGGGTCGGACGGGCGGTTGGACGAGGCGGGATCCAGTGCACGAGCCGGTCTGGGCCGGGCCGCACTGTAGCCGCCCGGAAATCCCTGGGCCGGGCCGCACTATAGCAGCCCGAAATGGGCCGGGCCGCACTGTAGCCGCCCGAAACCTAGGACATATTGGGTATTTCCCATTTGTTTCTTTTGGGCCTATAAATAGGCCTCCCCTCCCCTCTTCTCTTGCTTTTTCCGAGAGTTAGAGAGAGAGTGGGAGGGAGGGACCTTAAGAGAAGTTCTTCCTCATTGTATTTTCTACCTCGTGGTGCGTTCCCAGATTTTCTGGAAGTTCGACAGCGGCGATCCGGATTTTACAGTGTGCCCCGTTATCGTCGCATTTCAGTCCGAGGAGTCCCCTGCGCAGTACAGGAGTCCTATTTCGACGATTTCTTCGCCAGTGTGTTCCTGAGAGGTAGGGCTTCGTTTTCCGTGTTGGTGGTTTTTCTGGATTCCGCAAGTTTGGCAAGATTCCCGAGGTGATTTGACCCCCTATTTTGCTGTTTGGGCTTTTGGACAGCGGCGACTTCTACGAATTGTTTCTCGGCGTAGGAATATCAGATTGTAGTGATCCGGCCTTTCGGAGTATTTTTGACTTACATGTAGTCATTTAAGCCTTTAAGTGAAATAAAATTATTCAATTCTTAAAAGTTGGCCATTGTGAGGTGCTAGTATTTTTCTGCGATAGAGCGCGGAAAAAGAAAGCCGACGGTGTGATCGGATCTGAAATCCGATACCGGGATCCCCCAGAACGGGATTCAAAGTGATACGGTGATTAGTCATGCATCGGAATCCGTGCAAAATATCTTGCACCCGTTAGAGATAAGGTGGGTTATCTCGTAGGGGATAATTAATTAGTTAATTAATTATCCAAGACGGAAGATAATAATTCTCTTACGTACGAATTAAAGAGAAATTAATTAAAGATAAAGTACGGATTATATAAGGGATCCCGATTATCGGAAAGGAAAGAAAAGAAAAATAAAAACCCTAACCGGTGAGGAGAGAAAGAAAAGGGAAAAGGAAAAAGACGGAACCCTAGCCGAAGGAAGGAGAAGGAAAAAGAGAAGGAGCCCGATCGTCCCGAACACCGATTCGAAGGCAAAATCACGACCGGGCGACCTTCCCGACGATCTCCGGTTCGTAAAATAATTTTTAGTAATTTTTTCGGATTTTTCCGTCGTCTCTTTCGTCAAGTTCTTGGGTTTCTCCGTCAACCCCGTTACCGTCGCCATCATCGTCATCATGTAAGGGCACGGAACGGGCGGCGGAGACGCGCGGTGCCGCTAGGGCATCGCGCGGAGGAGAGCCGCGGATGTACGGACGCCGCCGCAAGCGGCGACGGGACCGCGCGGGCACCGCGCGGGCTCCGCGCGGGTCGCACCCGCACGGGCGCCGCGCGGGCACCGCGCGGCCGCCGCGCAGGCGACACCCGCGCGGGCCCGCAACCGCGCGGGCGCCGCGCGGGGCACCCGCGCGGGCGCCGCGCGGACCCGCACCCGCGCGGGCACCGCGCGGGGCACCCCGCGGAGCGCCGTGCGGGGCACCCGCGCAGGCCCGCACCCGCGCGGGCACCGCGCGGGCGCCGCGCGGGCCCGCACCCGCGCGGGCGCCGCGCGGGCCCGCACCCGCGCGAGGGTCGCGCGGGGCGGGGTGCCGCGCGGGCAACCCCGCGCGGGCGCCGCGCGGGCCCGCACCCGCGCGCGCACCGCGCGGGGCACCGCGCGGGCACCGCGCCGCGCGGGGCACCCCCGCGGGCGCCGCTCGGGCAAACCCCGCGCGGGCGCCGCGCGGGCCGCACCCGCGCGGGCGCCGCGCGGACACCGCGCGCGCGGAGCCGCGCCGCGCGGTTCGAGCCGCGCCGCGCGGGTTCGAGCCGCGCCGCGCGGGTTCGAGCCGCGCGGGGCTCCGACGGACGGCGATGGCGGTGCGGGGGGGGGGGGGTTCCGGTTACGGCGAACCGGACGGTGCCGGGTCTTTGTCCGTCAAAAAGATTATAGTGGGGTCTATTCCGATTTAATATGTTAGTGTATGTTTCTGATCATAGTTATCCGTACGGACTTTCTTTAGGTCCCGGGGTGCAGCGGGAGAGCGCGAAGGATACCGGTGTTCCGATTGCTCTCCAACGAGGTGGGTACAGTTGCTATAAGTGCAACAAGTGCAGTAAGTGCATCTATCGTCATTAAAAGTGCTCTCAATTTACCTAACAAAGTAGATGGACAGTTTAACCTTTCGCATAAATGTTTTTATCTAACAACTGATGCGGCTGCGGTCGCGGTGCTCACTACACGCCGATTTCGGCAAATCCGTTTTCGGATGTTGCACGTACACAGGCGGATTGGCCTCCGCATGGGTGTACTTTTTCGGAGAAGCGGTCTATGTGACTCGTGCTCCCCACGTAAGGTGGGGACCTCTTCACGGCGGCTAAAGGTACCGCACTAGCCCGTGAAGAGGGCATCAATTGTCCTGCGGGGAGAGACGTTGACAACCCCGACGGGACGGTGGCACCAAAGTAAACAAAATGAGTAATGTGAGTTTCAGGTTTTAGCGAAAGGTCCTGGTATAAACGGTTTGCTCTTCTTTCCTTGTTGCATTTAAACATCTACTTTGTTTGTCACTGACTTTACCCACTCCGTGACAGGTATTACTAGGTGCGTTAGCCGGGATGGCGGTGAGACTGCGTCGCGAGGACCGTAGTCAGGATACTTGGTTCTATATCTCATTTCCTTTTATGCTTTAAACAGTTAATTTGCTTGTGGACTACTCTAGTTGTGGACTACTTTAGTTGTGGATTACCTTAGTTTGGACATGTATTAGTAGTTCTGTGGATGAGGTGTACTCATATGCTTTTGGTACTCCTGGTGATGCTTTCTTACGCGGCACGTTTTCATGATAAACTACTTGATTGCGAAAATGTTTTCTCAAAACGAAGTGCCGTGTGGGCACGGATTTTACAAACGCTGGGTTTTATCCTTTCCAAACGCTGACGCCGCTTTATAAACTTGTGTTGTTTGATGATGTATGTCTACTGTATGGTTGTTGGTTGGAGTTTAATGTTTGATGTTGTAAATGAGACGCCGTGCATATACAAAGGAGACTCTGTCCGTGGGCAGGGAGAGTTTGTGTATGTGGCGGTCTGGCACGTACCGGGGATGAGGTTTATATTACCTTAATAAGAGAAAAAAAAAAATATTCACGCTATTTTCCGCTCTGATTCACTCGAAAACCCCCGGGGGCGTGACACAGATCGAGGCGATTCAAGAGTCGATTTTGGACTACTTTTCGCGAGGAACGCAACCGTGATTTTTCTGGGATTTTAGGAGCTCGCGACAGAGGTGAAAATCCTTGTTTTGCGTGCTGATTTTTAAAACAGCAAAAGCTGTTTTGGGATTTGTTGTTTTTACACCGTGTACACTTGTGTGTTGTTGTAGGATACTGTTTCAGCTGACGGTGTGCTTAGAGGACAGCGGGTATTTTCTTGGAGTGTGTGCACACTTTTCTAGGTGGGTGGTTGCGTTTCCCTCCTTGTTGACTCGCGCACTAGGAGTAGTAGAGTTTTCCAAATGTTAAATGTGACAGTTAACTCGTGATATTGGAACCTATTGCATTGGCCCCCTAAATTAATTTAGTAGCTTTTATGTGATAAATCTGGGACAAGAAAATTGGACAATTGCTATATCGTAAACCGCATGCAAATAAGTAACCAACAATATTTTTGTAAAAATAATTCTTCACGTGAAACCTTAGTCTCTTTTCAAATGCTTTTGAAAAAGAACACTTGCATGCTTATTTGGACAACTGGTTAGGCCACTATTTTACTGCAGCACTATATTATGGGATTTGACTTAGGAGAAAACATGTTTTACTGTTTTTCTTCTCTATCGATGCATGATGATCGAGTCGGATCGGGATCTTGAGATAGTGTAGTTGGATCTTGAGTCTGGGACAGTTTAGACTCTTCTTGGGGATTGTGGGGTATAGTGGCAACCGCGGATATTAGGCGGTTGACCAGATATTTTTTACCTTATCAGATTTGGGTCTATGGGTTCAGCGGTGACCGCGGATTTTGGGCGGTTGACCGGATGTTATTATCACATTAGATTGGGGGATCGGGGTTGCATTAGTGGATGGAGTATTCCCACTTTGATCATGGTCATGATCCAGTCCTGCTATTGTGAGACATTGGTTACAGAGATGATTGATACAGAGATACTTTACTCGTGTGGGTCGCTCCCCTCGAGTGCCACTCCGGAGTAGGCTTTTTGACCGTGATGGGTGCCGGTCAGTTGGTGAGTTGTGAGTGATGATAGAGCAGGCAGTGCCAGTATTTCCTGGCCCTCTGATTGGGTGTCTTTGGGCAGACAGCTTTATAGTTGCATATATACAGTTATCTTTTTGGCACTGCATTTAGAGGCATAGTAGTGGTAGTTTCTTTTCCAGTAGTCTTTATTGCTTACCACTGTTCTTTCCTTTTGCCTCTTTATTCCTAGTGGGTGCGTCAGCATTAGAGGTTTTACCCACTAGGGGAGGCTACTGGTTTATCTAGTAGTTCTCACCCCCATTATTGTTGTTTCTTGTCCTTTTTCCCCCTTTGTTTTGCAGAGTCGACTGTGGGAGCTGCTGGGCCTTCAGCGGCAGATCGAGGTAAGAGGATCGCCGACTAGCTAGATCGTCTACCCCGAGCGAGAGATTAGCTAGACTTTTATTGTACTCCCCTTTTGTATCTCAGACTATAGTAGTTTACTTTTGGGTCTGGCTTTGGCCAGCTGGTTGTATTATTATGGTGAGCTGGGAGTTTATTTACTTTTATTTCAGCTTTTACCTTATTTCAGTCTGAGATTACTTGTAGTTCTTTCAGTTCAGCTCTGTTTGTGCTCTTTTATTGTATATTATATATCTGAGCAGGTTACCAGCGCTTCGTGTACATGGAAAATTCTGTGTGCACGGCGGATCTATTGGCGAGCCCGGGTTCTGGTCTACACCCGGGGCGTGACAGATTAAGTTGGTATCAGAGCTTAGGGATAGGTCAGTTGGGACTTAGGAAACCCTAGGCTTTTGGCAGACCCTAGGATGATAGGGCGCGAGAGGCGTGACATTTCACGAAAGTCGTTGATTTATTTATTGGACTCTTCCAGTGAGTGAAGAGGGATCGACATACCCAATTTCTGGTGGACCATTATGTTGGCTGCAGACAACATAAAGTCGCAGAAATTGATGCTTCTTCTTACAACGGCAAGGAAATTAACGCTTTATTTAATGCCTTGTCACAAACCGAGTTCTCTCGCGTCTCGGCATGTGAGACTGCGAAAGAAATCTGGGATACTCTACAAGTTACACATGAGGGTACAAGTTTAGTGAAGATTCAAAAACTGCAAATGCTTACGAGCAAATTTGATTCAATTCATATGGCAGAAAATGAATCGTTCACAGATTATTATACACGATTGCAAGATATCGTTAATACATGTGCTAACTTGGGAGAGAAAATTCCAGAATCTAAAGTTGTAAGAAAGATTTTGAAAACTCTTCCCGAAAGATTTCGCCCTAAGATCGCAGACATTGAAACAGTAAAACACCCGGACGAAATCAAGGTAGAAGAATTAGTTGGTGCACTTCAAACATATGAAATGACTTTTCCTACTTTTTATCCTTCCGGACTAACTATCCTTCTGGAAAGCCTTCATCTTCTTCTAAGTCTTCAGGTTTTGCATTGAAATCAACAAAAGAAGAAGATGCGGATTCATACTCCTCAGACGCTGATGAGAATCTATCTATGGAGGATTTCGAGAAACAGATTGCGTTCTTGACAAGGAAATTTCGCCGAAGCTTTCGAAGGGGAAATTCAAGCAAACCATCATCCTTCGTTAAGTCCAAGAAGGGCAAAGGAAATTCAAGCTTTAAATCAAGAAACCAAGAGGGTTCTTCAAAGGACAAGAAGAACACCGAGGGACAAATCCAGTGCTTCAAATGCCGAGGTTATGGCCATATCTCAACGAAGTGTCCCAACAAGAATCCGTCAAAGAAGAAGGCTATGCAAGCCGTCACATGGGATGACACTTCCACTTCCGATGAGTCATCTTCCAGTGATGAGGATAACAACGCCACAGCATTCATGGCGTCCACAACTTCACCGTTCGTGTGTTTTTCAACGACTTCCTCTAGTTCATTATCCATCTCCTCCATGAATGAAAAAACTGCAACGGATGATGAATCGAGTGATTCAGAAGGTGAAGACATTGCTTTTGCCTACCATAAATTATTGAAGGATTCTAAGAAATTGGCAAAGCATAACAAGAGTTTGAGAAGAAGGTTGTGGGATCTTGAAGAACAATCTAAAAAGGCAACTTCTCTCTCGAACGCTCATGAAGAGGAAAGGGATAGTCTGGTCAAAATAAATGTTTCCCTTCAAGAGAAGAATGAGCATTTCAAGAAGGAACCTGGTAAATTAGTTGATAATGCAAATCACTTCTTGAAGCTCCACTCCGAGGCTCAACAAGAAAAATTGGAGATGACGAAGACCATATTCCAACTTAAGGAAGATTTGAAGCGATTCTCTTCTGGAAGGAGCAAGTTGGATAAATTACTTGGTCTTGGTCAATCGAATTGTTTGGGTCTTGGATACGATCGAACTGGTGAGGGTCCAAGTTCGAGCA
Source organism: Tillandsia fasciculata (assembly GCA_029168755.2). Taxonomy (NCBI): domain Eukaryota; kingdom Viridiplantae; phylum Streptophyta; class Magnoliopsida; order Poales; family Bromeliaceae; genus Tillandsia; species Tillandsia fasciculata. The sequence continues at coordinate 13,385,312 of CM054940.1, read as the reverse complement.
AGACGGTTTTTGTGCCCCAGTCGGTTGCGCCTCCTCCAACGAAAATCATCGCATCCAACGTTAACAAGTCTACCTCAATTCGGTCAGGAACAAATCCTTCCAAGGTATGTTTTCGTTGTGGTTTTGCAGGGCATATAAGACGGAATTGCAAGTTTGGAGTCAAGCGGACAAATCAAGCAAGACTTGCAACAACTACCAACAAATTCGTCCACCAGAATTTTCACAAGAACCATCCAAAGGTGAAGAACAATAATAGTACACCCCACAAGACGACGTCATCATGGATTCCAAAGAAAAGTGATCAACATACAAGACGCGTTCACCAAAGAGATCAACGTCACAATCATTGCCGACGTATTCCAAAACTCGTAAGGTTTGGGTGCGCAAAGGTCTTCCCTTGTCTTGTCATACACACATCACTACATGCATATGACAATTCGTCTTGGTATCTGGATAGTGGATGTTCCCGTCACATGACTGGTGATAAAAACTATTTTCAATCTTTAGAGAAATCCTCCGGAGGACTTGTAGTTTTCGGAGATGAACGATCTTCTAAAATAGTTGGAAAAGGTACAATCACTATTCCAGAAGGCTCTGTTTTGAACAATGTTTTATTTGTTGAAGGCCTTAAGACTAACCTCATAAGCATTAGTCAATTGTGTGATAATGGTTTTTCAGTTAATTTTTCTTCTGTTGAATGTATTGTAACTGACAAAAACCATTCATTCTTTTTGAAAGGGGTTAGGTCACAAAACAATTGCTATGTAGTTCCTAATAAATTTTCTGAACATTGTAACCTAGTGTCACTTGATAATGAAACACTTTGGCATGAAAGACTAGGTCACATAAATTTTAAGGAACTATCTAGAATATGTAACAAAGAAATAGTTATAGGTGTTCCTAAATTGAACTTTAAGGAAAACATTGTGTGTGGAGGTTGGCAAAAGGGAAAACAAACTAGATCCACTCACAAGAATTTGAACCATGTAGGAACAAAACGGCCATTAGAATTATTGCATATGGATTTAATGGGGCCAACTCGTCAACCTAGTTTGGGTGGAAAATGGTATATTTTTCTTTTGGTTGATGATTTCTCTATATATTCATGGGTAAAATTTTTAAAAGAGAAAGCGGATACTTTTGATTCTTTTCATGAGATTTGTCATCGTATTATGATTGAGAAGAATTAAAAGATCGTTCGTGTTCGGAGTGATAGAGGTGGAGAATTCATTAATTCTAAGTTCATTGATTTTTGCACTTCAAACGGCATAAAACATGAATTCTCTGCACCTTATACACCGCAACAGAACGGTGTAGTCGAGCGCAAAAATAGAGTTGTTCAAGAGATGGCGCGTGTTATGCTTCATAGCCGGGAACTCCCGTTACATTTTTGGGCTGAAGCAGTTAACACCGCGGTCTATGTGATCAATCGCATCTATTTGCGCCCGGGTACCTTGAATACCCCTATGAACTTTGGTTCTGTAGAAAACCGAACATAAAATATTTTCGTATCTTTGGGAGTAGTTGTTACATTTTGCGCGATCAAGAAAATCTTGGAAAATTCGACTCTCGAAGTGATGAAGGAATTTTTATGGGTTATTCTACAAACAGTAGAGCATATCGGGTATTTAACCTTGAATCTAAAACGATGATAGAATCTTTCAATGTTAAAGTAGATGAAGCTTTTCATTTTTCTTCTGATAAATCTACTCCTGATATCTCTATTGATGATGAATCTCCTGCTAATGATCTTTACATGATAACTCTTCTGAAAATGTTGATGCATCTCATGGTTCTTCTAGTTCATCCAATGTGCAGGAATCATCGCAATTACCCCCGAGTACTCCGTTACCTCAAACGCTTCGAATCTCCAAGGACCACCCGGAATCGAACATCATTGGAGATCCTCAAGAAGGAGTTAGAACTCGGAGACAATTGGTTTGTGGAGTTGCATGTTATGTCTCCATGATCGAACCAAAGAACATTGATGAAGCTCTTCAAGATGACTATTGGATTGAAGCAATGCAAGAAGAGCTCAATCAATTTGAAAGGAACAAAGTCTGGGAATTAACGAAGCCCCCGAAGCAACAAAACATAATCGGTACAAAATGGATTTCAAGAACAAGAAAAATGAAGAAGGTACCGTTATTCGGAACAAAGCACGTCTAATTGCTCAGAGCTATTTACAAGTTGAAGGTATAGACTTTGAGGAGACTTTCGCCCCGGTTGCTCGTCTCGAGTCCATTCGTATTCTTTTTGCGATTGCTTGTCATTTCAAAATAAAACTTTTTCAAATGGACGTTAAGAGCGCATTTTTAAATGGTTTTCTAAATGAGGAAGTTTATGTTGCTCAACCGAAAGGTTTCATTGATCATAAACTACCTAACCATGTTTTTCGATTGAAAAAGGCTCTTTACGGTCTAAAACAAGCACCGCGAGCATGGTACGAAAGATTGACAAAGCACCTTTTGGAAAAGGGCTATACTCGAGGGGGAGCTGATCGGACACTCTTTGTGAAGCACTTTCAGGACAATTTCATTGTAGCACAAATATATGTAGATGACATTGTGTTTGGTGCTACAAGGAATAACGATGCTTCAAAATTCGCCGAAACAATGGAAAGCGAATTTGAGATGTCCATGATGGGCGAGCTTACATATTTTCTTGGATTGCAAGTTAAGCAAAGTGAAGATGGCATACATTTATGTCAATCCAAGTATGCGAAGGAGTTGGTCAAGAAATTCGGATTGGAGAATTCTAAAGACTTTCCGACTCCTATGGGAACTAGCAAAAAGGGATTAGGAAGTGAATCTCACGGAGAGAGTGTAGACTAGAAGCATTAGTGAAGCATGATTGGAAGTCTACTCTACCTTAAGACTAGTCGCCCAGATATTTCTTTCAATGTTGGGATTTGCATGAGATATCAATCAGCACCGAAGGAAATTCACCTGAAAGCGGTGAAAAGGATCATTCGGTACGTCAAAAAAATAATAAGTACAAAATAGTCTATGCCTGCCTATACCACATGCACCATGCTCACAAGATATAAATTGGCCTTCTCTTTTTGACATGATAATACCCCTTCTAATAACCAAAACCCTCATAAAAGCAAGTTCTAACATAATGTCCTTTTGATCTAAACAAGCATGCAATTATTATCCGTAGGGTGCAATTAGCCTTTTAACATAGGAATTACTCCAATTTGCCTTGTGGGTGATCAAAAGTAAGAGGTTCACAACGACACCCACCTCGATCGCTAACTCCAAATCCAGGAAGCACTCTCGCCCAAGAAAAACGTCGCCCGCCGCAATAACTGCAAAAGTGTCCAAACGGCCCCAATTAAACATACAATTCCACATTTAACCGTTGTCCAAAAAATAACTGTCCTGAAGATGCTCGGTTTTCACCTATAGGATGGACTCCGAAAATTCCGACAAAAATACTTCTGCGATCGTCGCGTTGAGCAGTTCGAAATGAGTACCTGCACGTCCCAAACCGAGTCATGTAGGCCAAGTTACAAAATACTCAACGCGGTGTGCGTGAAACTCCACAAACACAAAAACTTTAGCACTCTGCCCAGAAAAGATGGAATTTATACCTTCGGGTAAACCTCAGAAAATTCCAAGAAAAATACGATGATATTCCTTACGATGCTTAGATGCGAAACGAGTATTGGCACGCCTCAATCCGATGCTCGAGTGCGGAGAAATCCTCGAAACACTCCGGTGCTGTCCAAAAACTCCACCGCAGAAAAGAGGTCACAAGAAGGCTCGGAAAACTCTAAGCAAGACTCGAAATGAGGGTGAGCTAAAAACACAAAAATCATAGCTCTACCAGTCGTGAAGCCAACGGCGCAAGAATCGTCCAAAAAGATGGTCGGAGTAGGCCGGGGGAGCCCGCACACCGAAACGCGACGGAGAAGATCACCGGTGAAGGAACGTCGCGACGCGCCGAAAAGCTGTAGACCTTGAAGTACGTGCCTCCTAAAATCCCAGAAACTCTCCAAGTGATGCAGCACAGGTGGGGGATGAAGTTCTCTGAATACACCCTCGAGAGAAATCGGCTAGAAGAGGAGAAAAAGGGAGAAATGAAGTGGCTCGTGCCTATTTATAGGCCAAAGAAAACAATTGCGAAAATCCCAGATGGGTCCCCTAATTCGGGCGCTCGGACCGAATTCGGGCGCCCGAATCCGCAAGAATATTCTCCCGCAGAGAGCGCCCGGATCATCCTTGGCTTGACACGTGTCCCGAACACGGGACAGCCGTGCAAGCCCAGCCGGGCGCTGCCACGCAAATAGCGGGGCGCCACGTCCCCCCCCCCCCCCCCCCCCCCCCGCGTCACGGGCCGCACGTGTGGGTAGGCGCCGCCTGACCGCCCTGCCATGCACGCACCCCGAGGTGGTCCCCCGCGCCTTCGTGCACCGCAACCGGTAAGCCTGCCAACCAGAAGTCGCCACCTGTCCCCTGCGCCTGGTCCACGCACCCGCTTTCGGGTTCCGTGGACCGCGCCACGTGCGCCGACCAACCGGGGACTGACACGTGTCCCCCCGTCCTGGTCCATGCACCGCCGCGCCCCTCTCTGTAGACCGCGCACCAAGAACCAGCCTATCTGGTGGCGCCACGTATCCCGCGCCGGGTCTACGCAAAATACGGCGCCGCTCTATGGACCGAGTGCTACAAGCCGGCCAATAATAGGCCGCCACGTGGCATGCCGGGGGTCTATGGTCCCCCCATGCACCAGAATCCACTGAAAAATTTCGGGAGCCCGTTTTTAGGCCTCCGGACTCAGAAACAAACAAGCAAATAGCCGTTTTTAAGCGTTTTTCCGCGCTGAATCCAAATCCAACCTCTGTTTGGCCCAAAACCCTTTCTAAAATTCGACAAAAGCAGCCGAAGGCCAATTTAGCTCTAGATACCTCACTGGGTCCATCCGTGGCATCCCTTGATGCACTATGGGCCAGACACACCAACAATAGGTGTTTCACACTGTGGATTCATGGGAAAAACTGCATGGGGACCTGGACCACTACATCTATATTTACTATAGAAGGATTTGGACATGTTATGAATATGTTCATGTACATTTGGACATTACGACTATGCTATCTAGGGTAGTTGAGATACAAGTAGAACACTTCTAAATTTGTTAAACCAAGAGAAAAATTGTAGAGCACGGGATTTACATCATGCACCGACTCCGCAGGTATTTACAGAAAAGCTTGAAAATTCTTGGAACATGTGTATTTTATATTTATAGCGAGGTTCGGGTGGTTTCAGACTGTGGCGGAAGTTTCCGGAGCGAAAAGCGAGTCGGCGGCGGAGTTTCTGGAGGTTCTGCAGGGTTTTTGGAGTGGCTGGCCCTTGTGTTCCGGAACACAAGGCTGTGTTCCGGAACAGGGCATTGTGTTCCGGAACACAGCATTGTGTTCCGGAACAGGGCCTGGTGTTCCGGAACAGGCTTTTTAGTTCCGGAACACAGGCAGCAGGAGGCATTTTTTTTGTGCTGACTTGGCAATTTTGGAGGGGTATTGAGGTAATTTCACCTTCTCTTGTGTTAACCCTACACTTGGTCTATTTATACATGTTTTTCACCCGCTTCTTCTCCACCTTAACCTAAGGCAAAGAAAGGAAGAAAGAAAGAGAGCAAGGAAGTGAAGGAGAAGAAGGAGGAAGTGCAACTTGGAGATTCCTGCTGCTTGGAGTCCGGTGGAGCCGCGCGCGCACCAAGCTGCACTCAAGGTAAGCTAACAGATATTTTACTTGTTGGATTTGTGGATTTATTTTATGGATTTGGAGTGGATTTGGAGTTGAATTGCATGTTTTCTTCTTTTCTTCCCTGCAAGCTGTTGGAAACAGCTCGTGCTGTTTAGGGCTGGTTACTGTGCAAATCCGCAACAGCCTGCATGCATGCACGTGCTGGTTGAAGGATTGGCTAAGTTGGTACTGAGTTGCACAGGGATTTGTTGAGGCTTGGGGATTGTTGTGAGAGCTTCCGAGGATTTTGCGGGGTGCGCGACAGTGCGCGCGCGCGCGAGGCGCAAAGCAGATTTTTTCATCAGATTGAGGATTTCGGCGCGACCCCGACTCCGGCTTGCCTACGAAAAGCTTTTTAGGAGGGTTAAAAATCTTCCAAATTGTACGGAATGTTTTCTAATGCTTCTATGGGCATTTTGATCATGTCTAGTGTGTATTATTCTTACTGTTGGTAAATCTGATAGTTGCCTAGAAAATTCCAGAAAATTCGGTAAACCCCCAGATTATTTTTAGTATATTCCTATTATTGCAAGACACTAGTTTGTATGCTTAGGAGGCAATATTTTTGCACCGGAATCCAATTAAAAATCATAAAGTCCGTTTTCAGGAAAAACTGGCATTTTTAAAGGTAGTTTTGTATCTATGAGACCGTCAGTGGGATGACGTGATTCCAGGGTGCATGTGACCTCGTGCCTTGGGGCCGAGAGATTGTTGGTTGGTTCATGGATGGTTCTACTTGTCACGCCGCGCGGGTGTTCACCAGAACCCGGGCCCGTCTACAGATCCGCCGTGCACACGGTATTTCCCGTGTACACGAAGTGCCAATAACCTGCTCAAATATAAGAAATATAATAAAAGAGCAATAAAAGCAGAGCTGAACTAAAACTAATACATCTCAGACTGAAGCTGAAAATAAAATACAATACATCTGTATAAAAGATACATCAGTCTCTCCCAGCTCACTAAAATAAATACAACCTGCTGGCAAAAGCCAGTCCCAAGGTAAAAGTACAACCGTCTGAGGAAACATGGGTACACCAACAGTCCAGCTAACACACTCATCCTGCCTCGAGATCTATCTACACAGCCATCCTCTCACCTCGACCCGCCATTGAAAGCCCAGTAGCACCCGCAGAAGACACTGCAAAACAAAGGAGAAGAAAAAGAGGAAAGAAGAATGGGGGTGAGAACTACTAGTAAACCAGTAGCCTCCCCTAGTGGGTAAAACCTCAAACTCTGACACACCCACTAGGTCTACCAGAGGCAAAAGGGAATAAAGGTGGTATGCTATGAATATAACTCCTGATGAAAAGCTACCACTAGTATGCCTCTAAATGCTGAGCTAAGAAAATAGCTAAATGTATGCATCAGAATATAAATGCCTGCCTGGGTAACCCAATCTAGACACCGGTGAACAACGGTACTGCCTGCTATGCCTACTAACTCACAACTCAGCTGCGGGATGCAGACCGGCTCCTGACCGGCACGGTCCCATCCCAAGGGCAACAGACCGGCTCTTGACCGGCACGGTCACACATACACACACACACTCCGGAGTGGCACTCGAGGGGAGCGACCCTCACGAGTGAAATAAGTCGCCATAAGTAACCTGATATAGTAGGACTGGATCAAGACTCTAATCAAGTGGGAAAACCATCCCACTAAAAGAAGATCTGATCCCCTCTCTCCCAATCTGATGCATTAGTAACAACCCGGTCAACCGCCCAAAATCCGCGGTTGCCGCAAATGCCCTATCATCAAGCCTGCCTGTCCCAAATCCCCAATCACTGACTACACTATCCCAAACCCCCTGCTCGCGTACGAGCTGCAAATACCCTGAGCCTCAAATGAAAGGAGAAAAGAATAATAAAAAGGTTTCTCCTATGTCAATTCCAGCATGATAGTGTAGCAGAAAAAGGTGGCCTATCTAGGTGACCATACAAGCATGCAAATGTCCCAAGATGATGTAAAATAAAACAGGTGTCGATATATTTTTACCTCGCTAGAACATGCTGATAATTGTGTAAGAATGGTAAATAAGGGATAGCCTGTGCCTGTCTATAATGCATGCCCGAAGCCCACAATTTATTAATTAGCCTTATCTTTTAACATGATGTTACCGCTCTACAATTTTAACCCCCATTGAGGCAAGTTCTAACAGTATATGTTTTAATCTCAATTAAGCCCGCCATTGTCACCTATAAAGTGCATTTAGCCCTTTTAATCATGGAAGCTACTCCAATGCCTAGCGGGTAATCAAAAGTAAGGGGTTTACAACAACACCCATAATCACAATCATGTCCCACATCCGACATCCGGTCAACCGCCTACTATCCGCGATAGCCGCAATACCCCAGAAGCTAAAATCCAGGCCCCGGCTACACTATGCCAACCCCTGCTCGAACCCGAGCAACAAATAGCCACCTGCCTAAGGAATAGGGAGAGAAGAAACAAATAGGGTTTCTCCTAAATCAAGTCCCAACATATAGTGTAGCGATAAGAAATGACCTAACTAGATATCCATATAAGCAAGCCTATCTCCCCATGAAAGATAGATGGGAGAGTGACGAATAGTGGTTCCACATGTGTATCAATTAATGGCTCCGCCTGGGTCTAATCATCATGCTAAAATCATAATCCGACCACACATGTCTATAATCTGCTAATCACCCTCACATAAACCATCCACCTATGCCTGTCCAAATGATCCTCAAGTGGTACCCTCCCACAAGACGTTTCATAATATCCCAACATGAAAGTTCATTCCCCCCCCCCATGCAGAGTCAATTGTCAATATTATATCCATAAGCATGTATAAGTTCCAACCACTATCAAGTTTCCCCTATAGTTGTGACACCCCCGGAATTTAGATTAGTCCTATATATAAATGATATAATAGGACTAAATCTCTAACCCGGCTATAGCATTTTGGATGGTAGCAAGATCCAAGAGGTTATGAGAGTTAAGCGTGCTAGAGCTAGAGTAGTTCTAGGATGGGTGACCCCCTGGGAAGTGGGGCGTCACAGTATTTCTTCCCCCCTTTAAGCCCTGACGTCCACGTCAGACTCAAGCACACTCACAAGCACCAGGCGATGTGAGACTTATCTCGCTAGCCTTAGCCGACCTTGTGAGGAGCTGCACTCCACTCACAACGGTCATTAGCCGGGGAGCCTCGCTCTACCCGCTATATAACCCTGGCTCAGCCGAGACTCATCTCACATTTCCGGCTGGTGAAAGGCTCTGATACCAACTGTGACGCCCCACTTCCCAGGGGGTCACCCATCCTAGAACTACTCTAGCTCTAGCACGCTTAACTCTCATAACCTCTTGGATCTTGCTACCATCCAAAATGCTATAGCCGGGTTAGAGATTTAGTCCTATTATATCATTTATATATAGGACTAATCCAAATTTCGGGGGTGTCACAATAGTGTTTTCCATATGGTAGGCTCACAATTATTTTGGTTAAGCATGCATGTCCATTAGGTGACCATTCAATATGTCCAATAGAGAGGATCTCTCTAATATTCCTAGTAGGTATGTCAGAAAAGATGGATATAGCAACCACCCACCTCGAAAAGCGCAAACCAAAGCTGTGAAACCTTCTCGCTATCCAAAAAGTGTTCTCGCCCAAACAGATACACCGCCGCGATCACTGTACAAAATATCCTCAACATACACACAATTAAACACACAAGTACCCAAAAACATGCTGTCCCAGGATTCAGTCCCAAAGATGCCCTGTTTTTACCTGCGAGATGGAGACCAAAATTCCCAAAAAAATAACCGTTGCGTTCGTCGCGTCGAGCCGATCGAAACGAGTACTCGCACGTCCAAATCCGACACCTGTAGGTCAAGATAAAAATAAAACACCGCTGCATACTCCAAACCTCCCACGAACAAAATAACTGTAGCAACCTGTCCAGAAAAGTGGGATTATCACCTGCGCAGCAATCTCCAAAAATCCCAGAAAAATCACCACTGTGTTCCTTGCGACGAGTAGATCAAAATCGAGTCCTTAAACGCCTTGATCCGATGCTCGTAGACCAAGATATAAAATCGACAAGCCCATGCTGTCCAAAACCCATCATAGAAAAAGGGGGGGTCAAAAATGCCTCAGGAACCATGCCAAAAGTGCGAAACGGAGCGACGCAATCAGCACGAAAATCGAAGCCTTACCTCTTAGGAACACGCTGTCGAAGAAATCGCCCAAAAATTCCTCCTGGTTTGCTCACAGTGAATTTTTGACTAAACTGTGACGGTAATGGACCGAAATGGGGGAAAAACCGAGGCAAACTGTAAAATCGATATCGCCGTTGCCGAACCTCCAAAAATTCTGGAAATCCACCAAGAGATCAAAAAAATATCAGAGGAACAACTTTCATAGAGGACACTCCCTCCCATTCTCTCTCAACTTTCATATAGGCCCAGAAATCTTTTGGAAAAATTCCCTCTGTGTCCCGGTTTACGGGCGCCCGGAAGGATTCGGGCTGCTACAGTGCGGCCCAAAACGCGGCCCAGCCCAGCGCCTAGAAAATCCCGGGCGCGACACGTGTCCGCATAACAGCGGACAGCGGCGCCCGCCTATCGGGCGCCACCACGTGTCCCACTACCGACTCGCGCCAAGCCGCTGGCGCGGCGCCGCTCCGCCCGACACGCCAGCCGGCGTTGTCAGCGCGCCGGCCGTGCGTCTGCGCCCGCGTGCGCGTACGGCAGCAGCCTCGCGCCCGCAGGTGCACCGAGCGCACCTGCACCAACCAACCCGGGGCCGCCACGTGGCGCGCCCCAGTCCACCGTGCACCGCGCCTCACCCTGTGCCTGCCCGGCCTGCCCGGCCTGCCCGCGCACCCCCGCGTGCGCCGTGACCACTGCACCGAACCAATGAAGTGCTGCCATGTGTCCCCGCTCCGGTGCACCGTACACCCCGCGCTCTCCCGTGAACCTAGCGCGCTGCACCTGCCAATCCAGAGCTGCCACGTGGCCCCCCGCCTGGTCCACTGCACCAGCGCTCCACTCCGTGAACCGGGACGCGTGCGCCGGCCAATCCGCGGCTGCCACGTGTCCCTCCGGCCGGTCCACGGCTCCCCCATGCACCAAAAAGCACTAGAAACTTCCGGGTCTCCGTTTTTAGGCGTTCATACTCAGAAAAATACAAGTAAATAGCCGTTTTTCAACGTTTTTCCGTGCTGAATCCAAATACGGCCTCCGTTTTGTCCAAAGCTCCTTCCAAAATTTGACGGGGGTACCCGAATACACTCGGAATCTATTCAATGCACTGAGTCCATTTCTTGAGTCCGATACACACCCAAACACTCCCATCTCCCAAGATAGTCCTCCAGAAGCCACTGATCAAGCCAAAACCCCCAATGAAGATCCAGGTCATCACACTACTAGTGTCCTGGGGAATTAGTGATGGCTTATCAGATTGAGTCGGGAGGGTTCACCGACCTAGACATGAGTGGTGATGAGGGCATTTGAGTTTCGATCTGTTTGATCGAGGATTTGAGCCTGTAGGTGCCGCTTTCTGACTGTTGTGATACCTTGAGCTCGGTGGGGTCGCTCCCCTCGAGTACGCTCCGGATGCGTAGAGATGATTGATATGGTTAGACTAGGACGCCCCACGTGGAGTGGGCAGGTGCGTTCCTAACAGCTAGTAGGACGCCCCACGCGGAGTGGGTAGGTACGTTCCTAGCAGTCAGTAGGACGCCCCACACGGAGTGGGTAGGTGCGTTCCTAGCAGTCAGTAGGACGCCCCACGTGTAGTGGGCTGGTGCGTTCTTAGACTATTGGCGCAGGCTGACTGGACCCGTTAGGGCAGTCACAGAGAATGGGTATTATGAGCGGGTGGTTACATGGTATGTTCATAGATGGTTTTCCTTTGAGCATCATATTGAGGCATGTAGGGGTAGTTTACTTTCTTGTTTGCATTTTATCTATCTACCTATCTATCTGTTGCCTCCAGTAGACTTAGTGGGCATACCGTGGACTTTGGAGACGGTACCCACTGAGAGCTACCTTTTGCAGTAGTTCTCACACCCGCTGTGGTGACAGGTCTCCCTGAGGCGGCTACTCCGGGATCAGCTCGTGCGGAGTCTTCAGACCGACGTAAGGGCGTGGCCGACTAGTTGCTTACCCGACGAGTCTGCGGAGTCAGTGATAGAGTCGACCTGTATTTTTGTTTCCCACTTTTGTACTTGTTGGATCTTGTACTTATGTCAGATACTGGTGTATGTTTTTTTTGGACTTTGGTTTTATTGAGGCTCTGTTGTTCAGTTTTATTTCTTAGTGTAGTTTCTTTTCAGCTCTGATATCTGTATACCTTTAGATCTTCTTGCAGGTAGACGCTTTGTCTGTGCGGGAAGCCCGTGCAGGCGGCGGATCTGTTGACGAGCCTGGGTCGCAGTTTCGACCGCAGGGCGTGACAAAAATTGTGTGATTTCATGTTTGAGGCATGATGACAATTAGTGTATAATAAACTCTTTCATTATGTAATAAATTGCCTATATTGTATACATGACATTAACACTGAGATATTATACCATGACCTAAAGGTCGATGATGCTATGCCGTGTTTTAGACACGATGATCGGGACTTGCTTGCTTGTCGTTTGTGCTTATTCGCACATGCTTGGTAGGGTCGCTCCCTCCAAGTCGGCACTTCGGACTTGGCCATCGCGACATCATGCTCGCCTTGTGGGATTGGGTGCCGATTGGGCCGCCGTGGGATAGGCATAGCTCCGTTGGGGGGTGCCACCACGGGACCATGAGGCGTGGCTCAAGCTATGACTCAAAGAAAGTTTCCAAGAGAAATGAATAAGTTAACTAAACTTGACATTGAACATCACATAGATGATGCATTCATAGTAGTTGGACATTCATGATAGCATGGTAGTTTCATACTGTTATTAACTTGTACTTGAGCAAAGAGGCATGATAGTGGTAGAGTTACTTTACTCCAGTTGTTATTTAATTACATTTTATTTCAGCAGTTATACTATCTTTTGCTTCAGTTCACCTAGTGGTGTATTTCGCTTCTCTCGACAGCTTACCCACTGGGAACTATTGACCAATAGTTCTCACCCCCATTGGTTTGTTGTTTTTATTTCAGAGCCATCCACAGCGGGAGAGGTTCAGGATCGTGGCAAGGGAATAGCACATAGCTAGATTTGTTCCCCTTCATGCCACTCGAGGTGGTTATATGATACCTTTCATTTTTGTTTAGTAATGAGAGGTGTTTTTTGTATTTTGTTATAGAGACCACCCATGTATTTTGTAGGAAGTACCTGAGAGGATTCTTATTGTATTTTGTTTTTGATATTGCATGATTGTAGTTACTTCTATTTCTTTTATATTTAGTCTAGTTATACTTGTGCTCTGATTACTAGTAATATACACTATTGCCTTCTTTCCGCATTGTTGTTGTAGATGCCTTGTGTGTACCGAGAGTGCCTTGTGTGTACCGGGGGTGCCTTGTGCACATTGCGGGTATGTGCACGCGCCGGGTAGGCTTCTGCTGGGACCCGAGGCGTGACAACTGTGGTGACCCGGATCTCTGCAGGTCTTCTACAGTGTGACCAACAGCTTCTGGAGGCTTATGTGGCGTGTCGGTGGTGTTTGTGCACAACTGGACATAAGTGATGGACTCGGGGCTTAAAATAGATCATGTGGGTAATCGGAGGCCATCGTCGATTGTTTAAAAGTGGTATTGCGCGAATTGGACATCAGAATTGGACTCAGCGCGAAATTTGGATTAAGAACACTTATCTGGATACCTTCGACAAATTTTGGAATTGGAATTTGGCAAAACGGATAGTGGATTTGGATTCAGCGCGCGAAAACGATCAAAATGGGCTATTTACTTGAATTTTTCGGAGCCCGGATGACCTGACACCAATTTCGAGGCAGGAGGGTACTGTTCCGGCACCGGGGGCAACGCCGGCGGCGGCGGGCAGCGGCTTAGCAGGCAAGGGCGGCGGAGCAGGCGCGCGGGCGCGCGCGGGCGCACGCGGTGCAGCGGGGGTGTGTGCCACTTGGCATTTTCTGGTTGGCGAGATGTGACGCGTGGCATTATTTGTTTGGTTGGTCCACTGAGCGCGGTCCACGGAGCGGGCGGCAGGTTCCTCGGGATGCGTGCGCGGCATGGGCGCCGGTAGCGCGGCGTGCGAGCATGTGGGCGCGGTGCCCGAGGTGCTGACCCGCGGCTCCCGTGCGTGGGCGCGCCACGCGTCAACTCCCGAGCGGGCCGTTCTGCTGTTTGCTGTTCGGGGCGACGTGCGGTTGGGCCATTCCGCTGTTTGCTGTTCGGGGCGACGTGGCGGATTCTGGCGGATTCGGGCGCAGCGAAGCGGGCCAACTGTGCGCGCTCGAATACTTTCGGGCGCCCGAAAGTGAGGATATGGATGGCATTTTCTGATTTGTTGGTTTTGGCTATAAAACCTCCCCCTTTGGCTGCATTTTTTCGGCTTTTCCCGAGCTCCCCTCTCTGTGAGGCCTTAAGCAAAGTGGTTCATCATCTTGTGGAGCATCTCGTGAAGAACTTTCAGATTTTTTTGGAGGCCTCGACATCCGCGCTTTCTGCGACGCGGCGCACTGCGACATTTCTTGGATTTTGGCTTCCACCGTCACTTTTCTGTCCGCGAGGCACCCTGGATTACTCCGATGGTATTTTGAGCCAAATTTTGTGGCAGCGCGTTCACGAGAGGTACGCCTTCGATTTTTTTGTTGATCACTTCGCCTTGTTTTGAGTTTTTGGCAAGATTCCCGAGGCAAACTTTGACCCTTTGTACTGTTGTGAGTTTTGGGAAAGCGGTGGAGTATTGTTGGATTTTCTCGGTCTACGTGCATCAGAATGAGGCGTTTCAGGACTCGATTGATATCTACGCTTCGAGAGACACGCACCCGTATTTTTGTCGGAATTTTTGGAGGATTCTTCGAAGGTGATATTTATCCTTCTTTCGGACTGGTTTACTACAGGATTTTGCTTGTGGATATTTCGGCAAACAGCGTTGTTGTAATTATATCTTGACCTACAGGTGTCGGAATAAAGTGTTTGAATACTCGTTTTGAATCTACTCGTCGCAAGGATCGCAACCGTGAATTTTCTGAGATTTTTGGAGGACTGTACGCAGGTGAAATTCCCCCTCTTCTCTGCTGGTTGTGAAAACAGCATATGCTGTTTGGTTATTGTGTGGTATTGATTATTGTGTTGTGATTGCGAGGTTGGTTGGCACAGGGATTTGTGCGACGAAGTACCGAGGGTGCAATTTCAGCGAAATTTGGATAGCGTGTGACTATGCACTTCACCGACTTCGGCTTTGTCTGCGGAAAGCGTTTCAGGTGGGTTGCTTCATCTCCAGAACCGGTGGACGGTTCTCTAATTCTGTATGTTAGAACGCATGCATGTTTAGGGTACACTATTTGTGATTAAGGGGTAAGCTTAGGAATGATAATTGTACAAGGAATTGCAATTGAATGTTCATGTTAAATATTATTGAGAACTTGCTAGATTTGGATATCCAGGATGATGAATAGTAAAAGCTTACCTAAAGGGATTTACCCTATGTGATTGTTAGCATGCATGTTTAATTGTACTATATTTAGCATCGAGATGGAAGCTTGAGGAATGGCCTAGATCGTGCAGATTGATATATTATAGTAGTGATCTTTTAGCATGCCATGTTGCACATAGTCTTTTATGATTACTCGATGGAGTAGGAGGCTATATCTATGTGCGGAAATTATTCTGAAGATTTTGATGGACCATGGATTATTGACGGGTGTTGTAGATTGGTGGATTTGGCAGGTGGAGATACTATTTGCTATATTATCTTTTACCTTTCTTGAGGACATTTGCATGCTTGTATGGACATTTAGATAGGCCATCTTTTACTGCTACACTATCTTATTGGAACTTGACTTGGGAGAAACCATGTTTTGCTTCTTTTCTCCTTATTGGTTAGTCTTGTGGTTCATGTTGCTCGGGTTCAAGCAGGGGTTTGGGATAGTGTAGTTAAGGCTTCGAGTCTGGGACAGGTTGGTCTTGATAGTGGACTTGTGGCGACCGCGGATATTGGGCGGTTGACCGGATATATACTTTTGCATCAGATTGGGTATCAGATTTCCTCATGTGGATGGAGTTTCCTACTTATTGTTTATTGTTGTTCAGTTTGGGGATCGGGTTTCCCTTTAGTGGATGGGTTTTCCCACTTTGATCAGAGTCGTGATCCAGTCTTGCTATATCGTGATACTCGTTACAGTGATACTTGTTACAGTTGTTACTTTACTCGTGTGGGTCGCTCCCCTCGAGTGCCACTCCGGAGTGTGCGACCGGACGGATCGAGGCCGGTCTGTTACTTACTTAGTGTGCGACCGGACAGATCGAGGCCGGTCTGTTACTTACTTTAGTGTGCGATCGGACGGATCGAGGCCGATCTGTTACTTGCTTTGGGATGCGACCGGACGGATCGAGGCCGGTCTGTATCCCGCGATTGAGTTCTTGAGTTCGATAGCAGAGCAGGCAGTGCCAGTGATTACTGGTCCATTGATTTGGTTTATTTCAGACAGATACTTCTATTGTTGCACTCGTGCCTGGGGGCTGAGTGGAGTCTAGTAGCTGTGTATAGACCAGTGCTAGTGTTGTTGGGAACCGTTTGGGGTTTGACGGTGGTCCCGTGGTCGTTGTGGGTTTTTCGACCGTTGTGCGAGATGTTGTGGATCTTTAGTCTATCCGTTCAGAGAGAGAGCGTGGATTTTGATTATAGCCTGCATGTGCCACTATTCGATAGCGAGTTAGTCCTTATGGACACCCTACATAATTCCTGCCCGGCAGTGGGAGGTGGTTGTAGGTAGGCGCAGGCTTGACTGGACCCGATGTGGCAGTCAGCTCGATTGGGTCGATTGAGCACCTCGTGTGCGAGTGTTGAATATCTTTATCAGAGTTTCCCCATTTGAGCATTTAGATAGAGGCATGGTAGCTGTAGAGTACTTCCAGCTTTCTTGTTCAGTTTTTACTGCATGGTTATCTTATGCCTCTAGTGGACTTAGTAGGCAGATCGTCGGGCCTGGCGGTGGTACCCACTGAGAACTCCCTTTTGGTGTAGTTCTCACACCCATTGGGGGTTTTCCCCCTCCTCTTTCTTTTCTCTCCTTGGTTTTGCAGAGTCTTAGCAGGTGTTGCTGATTCTGCGGTTGCTGTTAGAGGCGAGGAAGTTGCGAGCTAGATCCCTACCCGTCTGTGGAGAGTAGCGGTACCCCCTTTGGATGAAGATCCTGAGTACAGTCAGTAGATTATTTACTTTTCCGCTATTGAGAGATTATTGTATTGTGAGGATCTGACTTGTACTGAGAGTCTGTACACTGATGTATTATTTCAGGTTACCTCTGTCACGCCCCGGGTCGAAACTGCGACCCGGGCTCGCCAACAGATCCGCCACCTATGCCAAAACCCGCATAGGCGAAGCGTCTACCCTGCAAAAGATAGTACTATAGCTACACAAATATCAGAGCTGAAATAAAATGCTGTAAAATAAAATCCAATCACTGTACATCATGAAATAAAGTACAATATCCATTTCTTCAAATACAGGTAATCAACATACAATGTCCTCAATACAGCATCTCTCAACAATAAAAGGGAGACAAACTAAAACTATAGTACATCAGTCTCAACTCTGTCCCTCCAAATACAAAAGATCTCCCTTCAAGGAAGCGGTAAACATCAGCTGACAGCTATCAGGAAACTCCAGCCAGGGGATACAGCTACACTCCTCGGGTGGTAACGATCTAGCTCGTGACTCCCTCGCCCCGAACAACGACCGAAGATCAGCAACTCCAATGAGGACTCTGCAAAACAGGGGGGGAGAAAGAAGAGGAAACAACAGTGGGGGTGAGAACCACTAGTAAACCAGTAGCCTCCCCCTGTGGGTAAAGCCTCAAGCTCCAGCGTACCCACTAAGTCTACTAGAGGCAAGAAAAGGGACAAGCAGTAAAGCTGTAAACAGAACTACTGAATAAAAGGAGAAAACCACAACGAGTATGCCTCTAAATGCAATACCGAAGGAAATGACAGCATGAGTGCATCAGGAAACAGTATCTGACCAAATAGACCCAATCTAGTGCCACCAGTAAAAACTGGTACTGCCTGCTCTGCCGTGACGGGTATGCCAGCCCACGCATAACACCGAAGCAAAAGGAGTCCCAAGGACTCAAAACTGTACTCACCATGATGCCCGGCGCACGGCACCGTGAAAAGCCTACTCCGGAGTGGCACTCGAGGGGAGCGACCCACACGAGTAAAGTATCACTGTATCAAGTATCTCTGTAACCACTGTCTCATAATAGCAGGACTGGATCATGACTATGATCAAAGTGGGAAACTCCGTCCACTAATGAAACCCCGATCCGATGCAATAGTACTCAAAAAGTGGGAAATACCATCCACTAGGGAAATCTGATACCCAATCTGACGCAATAGTAAACATCCGGTCAACCGCCCACAGTCCGCGGTCACCGCAATAACCCCCACCCCACAATTGGGTACAATAATCAAGATCCGGTCAACCGCCTACTGTCCGCGGTTGCCGCAATAACCCATAATCCAACATCAAGTACACCCTGTCACTGACCCGCAGGTCCCGGCTACACTATCCCAAAACCTCTGCTCGAACTCGAGCAACATGACTCAAAAGTCTAAATGAAAAGGAGAAAGAAAGCAATCATGGTTTCTCCTAAGTCAAATCCCAATATGATAGTGTAGCAATAAAATAGTGGCCTATCTAGATGTCCAAATAAGCATGCAAAAGTCCTCAGGCAATATGAAATGGAGAATAGCAAATAACAGTTTTGCAGGTGTAACAAATAATAAATCTACATAAATATGTCCATCATACTAACATCATCGGTCAACTACACATGTAAATAATCCCTGATCCATAATAAATCTCAAAGTGGCACCCGCACATTGATGTGTCATTATGTTCTGACAATTAATCATTTAATCCACTTTCATAAATCTAGGTGCTAGTGTAGCATATTAATCATCACTAATAAATTATTCCCATAATGTCCCCAACATGCTATATTCACAATTCCCATAATGTCCCCAACATGCTATATTCACAAAATTAATCTCAGATGATAGGCTCACATGTATATCAGTCAATCATGCATGATACTCATTCCATTTGCTCAATAGTGGGGTTTTCTAATAAACTTAGTGAGTAAGTCAGATATAGAGGCAAGCAACAACCACCCACCTGAAGCGCTAACTGTCCGGGTCCGTACAGCTGAAAATACCAAAAACTCCAATCCTGCGCTCCCACAAGTACAGTACACCTGAAACACTCCTGGCACAACACAAAGTCCACTAAATACACTTAGGCTCCCAATTATTGCTTTAATTAACCCATACAACAACAGTCCCGAAACTGTTAAATTATCACCTGCAGAAAGTGCCCAGAAAATTCCCAAAAAAATATCACGGTGATCCTCGCGTCGATAGCTTCGCAACGGTACCTTGCACGCCCAAATCAGAGTTCGGTAAGCCAAGTTATAAATTCGTCAAGGCGGCAATCGAATCAACAAACTGTGAAGAAAAATTGTACACAGTACACTGAGAAAACAGTGATTATCACCTCGAAACAAATCTCTGGAAAATCCAAGAAAAATACGAGCGCGTTCCTTGCGATCCGTAGATGAAAAAGTTGTATAAGCTCGTCACCGTCTGACGCTCGTACGCGAAGATATGGCCGAAATACTCCGCTGCTGTCAAGGAAATCCACACAGCAAAAAGGGGTCACTGTTTGCCTCGGGATCCGTGCCAAATCCTCGAAACGGAAAAGCGCGATCGAAATGAAAGTTGAAGCCTTATCTGTAAGGAGTCAGCCAGCGCAAGAATCACAGAAAAGGGACCTCGGGGCAGCCCAGGGGAGCCAAAACATCACTGCTGCGCCAAAGAAGGAAACAGGAAATGCATCGTCGCGCCGCGCCGTAAAATGGGGAACCTCGGGATTCGAGCCTCCTAAAATCCTCGAACTTGGCAGGAAGATCAAGCATCAAGAGGTGAACAAATCTCCTTAAGGTGGCTCGGGCAGAAGAGGATCGAAAAGGGGAGAAAAACTCAAAAAGAAGGGGCTCGGGTTGGTATTTATAGGCCATTCCAAACAAATCCAAAAATGCCCACTGTGTCCTCACTTTCGGGCGCCCGAATCTTTTCGGGCGCAAACAGTGCGGCCCGGCCCACACTTTCGGGCGCTTACAGTAACCCGGCCCACACGGCCCACGCCCGCACACCCGATCCGGTCGGACCGCGCACCCGTCCGACCCGCTCCACGCACCGACATGTGTCCCCGAACACGAAACAGTGGATCCGACCGCTCCCCTCGCGCCACGTGGCCGCCCTTGGTCAACGGGGCCGTTGGCGCCCGCCAATGGCGGGCCGCCAAGTGGCGCCCGCGTGCGCCACCTCGCCGCCGTGCCCGCCACGCCAGCCGGCCGCCGCCTGCCACGCCTGCCGCCGCCGCCTGCCACGCCTGCCGCCGCCGCCTGCCCCGCCGTACGCGCACAGTAGCACAGCCAATCCTCGTTCGCCACGTGTCCAGGCCAAACACTCGCTGCACCCGGTGCACCCACTCCGTGCACCCGACGAACCACGACATGCCACGTGTCTACTGCTCAACCAATCGAAAACCGCCACGTGGCACACCCAAACCAGTACCTCCTGCGCCTGCCCGCGCACCTGCCCGGCCTGCCCGCGCACCCCGCGTGCGCCGCGTCCACTGCACCGATCCAATAGGAAGGCGCCACGTGTCCCCGCTCCGGTCCACCGTACACCCCGCTATGCTCCGTGGACCGCGACCCGAGGACCAACCAAT
This sequence comes from Tillandsia fasciculata, assembly GCA_029168755.2. NCBI lineage: Eukaryota > Viridiplantae > Streptophyta > Magnoliopsida > Poales > Bromeliaceae > Tillandsia > Tillandsia fasciculata. The sequence goes on along the minus strand of CM054940.1, from coordinate 13,364,689 downwards.
GGGAAACTGCCACGTGGCCCCCCCGCTCCGGTGCACGCCGGCCGCGTGGACCGCGCACCCTGCCCGCGCCCACGCGCCCTGCCCGCCGCTGCTCTCCGCCTGCCGGAGGCCGCGCCGCCGCCCTCCGCCGCCGCCGGACGCCGCCGGCGATCGCCGGAGTTACTGTTCCGGCGGTGAACAGTAACCCGTGCCCAAAAAGTCAAGTAGGTAGTCCATTTTGACCGTTTTCGCGCGCTGAATCCGAATTTGACGTCCATTTCTCCAAATTCCAACTCTAAAAATTGCCGAAGGCTCCCGGAAGTGTATTCTTAGCCCGAATTTCGCGCGGAGCCCAAATTTAATATCCGATTCGCGCGAAACCACTTCTAAGCCCTCCACGGGGTCCTCCGATCACTCACATGATCCATTTGAGCCCGAAGTCCAACTCTAGTGCCCAATTATGCCCCAAAACACCTCCAGTACACCATGTAGGCCTCCAATGGCCACCCCAACGCACTGCAGCAGCTCTGCGGAGATCCGGGTCATCACATCCTCCCCCACTAAAAGAAAGTTTCGTCCTCGAAACTAAAATCGTTCCTCAACACGGAATCTCAACCAAATAAAGGGGGGTAAAAATCCAATCATCACCACTCGAGCTTCTAGGGCGGACAAATACCTCCTCCAGAGACGCGATGCGGTCCTCGGGTCTCTAACTAGAACAAAGTAAAGGCGGGCACTCCAGAAAAGCCGTACCAACTCAACCAAATACAGCTGGGCTAACCGCTCGAGCTACCAAGTAATCTGCATCGGCACAAGCCTCCGCTCCTCCTAGGGCCTCAGATAATCCAACCACAAGTCCATCGGCACACAAGCTCGATCCGAATATCCCTGTACTCTCGAGGTATCCCATATAAGTCCTCCAACTGATCACATAACTCTGATCTCTAATCCAAAACCATCAAGGTGTAGCAACACCTCCCTAACTCTCGGGCATCGGCACATAACAATACGCAGTTGGAAGAACCGGATCGCAAATCAATCTTCGAGAAGATCCCGTACCCTTGCAGCTGGTAAATCCAATCCTCCAGGCTCGAAAAAGTACCAGCTCCAGACGATCACTTCATCAAATTTTGGGAGTTGTGTCCTCAACTCCCAAACCAGTGACATGCTAGGCAACTCCGAAAGGAAAGGAGCCCTAACCAGGAGGGAGGGGTCCTCGCCCGGTCGCTCCCAAATCTTGACCATCCGAGCGAACCATTCAGCCGCGGTCTATCATCCAAGGAGTCCTTAGTGACACCACCATGCGCCACGTTTGCCTCGACTGTCCACACCGCGCCAGCTACGAAATCATCAGACTCAACTCCAAATAGTTCTCTTACTCCGGGTATCCGCCACCACAGTGGCCCTATCGGGGTGATGTTGGATGCTTGCCACAAGTCCAACTGTAACTTCATAACTACAATGGGAGGCATCACAGTATCTCACAAATCCATCTACAAGTACTCCACCAGCTCTAAACCATACAGAGACGGGGTAAAATCAAAATATCCCAGAAGAATATCTCAAATAATTCTTCCAAGTGCAGCAAGAATACACAATTCCTCATATCTTAAAGACGACAGGGCCTTTAGTCATTCCATTTATCCTCCCTGTACTCATAATGCCCCTACCGGGTCCTAAACACCATCTTGGCGAGATACTCAACTGTATGATCCCAAAAAAATACATGTATCCTAAGCAGACCACTGTCGGGGTATAACTCCATCAAAAGGTCCTAAATAATATCCAGACTTGCCTGCGGTCACCCCACACAAGGACCCTCACTATCCTGTGCCAACGACGTGACACTAGATCGAACAGACCCTTGATCCATCAGATCCTGCAACTGCGCCATCATCTCTGTCAGCTCTACAGGTGATATCCAATGAGGCGCTATCGGGGTTGGCGTGGTTCCCTGAACCACGTCAATCGCAATCTCAATCTCCCTAACTAGCGGCATCATTATCAGCTCCAGTGGAATCACACCCGGGATCTCACGATAACAGGGATAACCTTGCGTCCCGGTGCCGCCGTAAGCACCTCGCGCATTGTCACTGCCACATGTGTGCTCTGACTGTCTCAATGAACAAGTCTCTAAAGTCTGATTGTAGAAGATCATAACCTTCTCTCTCCGCGGTCATACACCATGTGGCACTATGCCAACCAATCCCACGCACAGGGTCAAACACTGACCAGGTACAAATACCAATAAATCCGCCGATACCACTCGAGGTCTCAACTGCACTGGACATGATTCACAAGCCTCCCCCCACATGCACCACCCCAACAGGAACCTGTACCTCTAGTGCATGTGGTAACAAATCTACCTCTAGTCCATGCAAGAATGCAACCTGCTCTAATTTCGACTGCTGTGATGAAATCACACCTGCGACGACCCGATCCACTGCCTTGGTGTCCTCCACCCAGGCAGCACAGTCTCAACCGCTCAATGTAGGTGGTCGTCACTTAATCTGCCTGAAAATCAAGGCTATCCACAAAAAGGAGCACAATTCTCCGCCTTTGCCCACACGGAGGCAAGGAATACGGTCTTCCGCAGTCAATAAATCCACGCTACCGCTGCGCCACTCTGATAACGATGCAGATGCTGTCACCGGGGTCCACCTGACCTCTGACATCTCAGAAAATCCACTATTGCAATCGTCATATGACAAAGCACAATTGATTCCTGCAATTCCTCATTCAATCATCCTTACTCAGCTCACCCCTCAAACACATCCATTGTACCCCAAACACAAATGTTATCAATCACAAAGGGTAACCTTCCTTTGGGTAAGCTTTACATAATCCATCCACAAGGATGTCCACCATCTAGGAAGGAACACGAAAGTGCCTCTGCCAGCCGATCTGTCCTCCAACACTTAGCGCCAGGTGCCTCTATCCAGAACTCGCCTCTGGCGGCAGATCCCTATCCAAAGGAACTGCAACAGTACGCTCCATACACATTGCCTACTCCATCGAGGCATCCAAAATCCAAAATCCAAAACAGAGGGATCAGATAAACTCAAAGGGTATCCTGGCGCAATCCACTCCCAGTCGCACACATCCTATGCGCTTCGTCCCTCGAAACCTGGAGCGTACAGTTCAACAACTGCATAAACTTCCCAGCACAGGGGGACCCTCAATTGATCACTCCATCACCACCAACCACGATTTTGCCTCCAAAGGCTCCAACTCAAATCCATAAATCAGGGGGGGTTCATCTGCCAAAACTGGCTCCATTGCTCAGTGATGTCCCACAACTCATCAACTGTCAGCTATCCACCCCGCCTCGGTGCCTCGACACTAAACATTGGCACGGAGGGGGCTACTCACTCAATCGGCGCCACAGGAATCACTGCTGCTGAGGATACTGTAACCAGGTGGTCTCAGAAGAAAACACGATCGGGCTGCCCACTGCTCCGACAACTGTGTCACCCAGACCAGCGGCTCACTCTGCCGCTGATATACCTCAGACAATCCTGCCATCGGGGCCTGAAGCTCTCTAACCTCAATCCGGGTATCCGGCCCCCAATACAGTCCGCTCGAGCTCCACCGCTGCGACGAGCGCACACCAATCCGCACAACGCGTCGGGGAGACACCGCTCACCACGACCAACTGCACCACAGCACAAAACAAAACTCGACCCAATCCGGCGAGAGTCTAGAGCATGTCAACCGTTCCGCCGCATTATGTTGTCTGCAGCCAACATAATTGCTTAGGAGAATAAACATGCCAATCACCCATCCCATCACTTGGGAGAGGTATAAAACTCAATCAGGACTCTCGCAAAACTCACGACTCTCTCGAAGTCATCCTAGGGTCCAACCATAAGCCTAGGGTTTCTACAGTCCCAACTGACCTATCCCTAAGCTCTGATACCAACCTAATCTGTCACGCCCCGGGTCGAAACTGCGACCCGGGCTCGCCAACAGATCCGCCACCTATGCCAAAACCCGCATAGGCGAAGCGTCTAACCTGCAAAAGATAGTACTATAGCTACACAAATATCAGAGCTGAAATAAAATGCTGTAAAATAAAATCCAATCACTGTACATCATGAAATAAAGTACAATATCCATTTCTTCAAATACAGGTAATCAACATACAATGTCCTCAATACAGCATCTCTCAACTATAAAAGGAGATAAACTAAAACTATAGTACATCAGTCTCAACTCTGTCCCTCCAAATACAAAAGATCTCCCTTCAAGGAAGCGGTAAACATCAGCTGACAGCTATCAGGAAATTCCAGCCAGGGGATACAGCTACACTCCTCGGGTGGTAACGATCTAGCTCGTGACTCCCTCGCCCCGAACAACGACCGAAGATCAGCAACTCCAATGAGGACTCTGCAAAACAGGGGGGGAGAAAGAAGAGGAAACAACAGTGGGGGTGAGAACCACTAGTAAACCAGTAGCCTCCCCCTGTGGGTAAAGCCTCAAGCTCCAGCGTACCCACTAAGTCTACTAGAGGCAAGAAAAGGGACAAGCAGTAAAGCTGTAAACAGAACTACTGAATAAAAGGAGAAAACCACAACGAGTATGCCTCTAAATGCAATACCGAAGGAAATGACAGCATGAGTGCATCAGGAAACAGTATCTGACCAAATAGACCCAATCTAGTGCCACCAGTAAAAACTGGTACTGCCTGCTCTGCCGCGACGGGTATGCCAGCCCACGCATAACACCGAAGCAAAAGGAGTCCCAAGGACTCAAAACTGTACTCACCATGGTGCCCGGCGCACGGCACCGTGAAAAGCCTACTCCGGAGTGGCACTCGAGGGGAGCGACCCACACGAGTAAAGTATCACTGTATCAAGTATCTCTGTAACCACTGTCTCATAATAGCAGGACTGGATCATGACTATGATCAAAGTGGGAAACTCCGTCCACTAATGAAACCCCGATCCGATGCAATAGTACTCAAAAAGTGGGAAATACCATCCACTAGGAAAATCTGATACCCAATCTGATGCAATAGTAAACATCCGGTCAACCGCCCACAGTCCGCGGTCACCGCAATAACCCCCACCCCACAATTGGGTACAATAATCAAGATCCGGTCAACCGCCTACTGTCCGCGGTTGCCGCAATAACCCATAATCCAACATCAAGTACACCCTGTCACTGACCCGCAGGTCCCGGCTACACTATCCCAAAATCTCTGCTCGAACTCGAGCAACATGACTCAAAAGTCTAAATGAAAAGGAGAAAGAAAGCAATCATGGTTTCTCCTAAGTCAAATCCCAATATGATAGTGTAGCAATAAAATAGTGGCCTATCTAGATGTCCAAATAAGCATGCAAAAGTCCTCAGGCAATATGAAATGGAGAATAGCAAATAACAGTTTTGCAGGTGTAACAAATAATAAATCTACATAAATATGTCCATCATACTAACATCATCGGTCAACTACACATGTAAATAATCCCTGATCCATAATAAATCTCAAAGTGGCACCCGCACATTGATGTGTCATTATGTTCTGACAATTAATCATTTAATCCACTTTCATAAATCTAGGTGCTAGTGTAGCATATTAATCATCACTAATAAATTATTCCCATAATGTCGTCCCCAACATGCTATATTCACAATTCCCATAATGTCCCCAACATGCTATATTCACAAAATTAATCTCAGATGATAGGCTCACATGTATATCAGTCAATCATGCATGATACTCAATCCATTTGCTCAATAGTGGGGTTTTCTAATAAACTTAGTGAGTAAGTCAGATATAGAGGCAAGCAACAACCACCCACCTGAAGCGCTAACTGTCCGGGTCCGTACAGCTGAAAATACCAAAAACTCCAATCCTGCGCTCCCACAAGTACAGTACACCCGAAACACTCCTGGCACAACACAAAGTCCACTAAATACACTTAGGCTCCCAATTATTGCTTTAATTAACCCATACAACAACAGTCCCGAAACTGTTAAATTATCACCTGCAGAAAGTGCCCAGAAAATTCCCAGAAAAATATCACGGCGATCCTCGCGTCGATAGCTTCGCAACGGTACCTTGCACGCCCAAATCAGAGTTCGGTAAGCCAAGTTATAAATTCGTCAAGGCGGTAATCCAATCAACAAACTGTGAAGAAAAACTGTACACAGTACACTGAGAAAACAGTGATTATCACCTCGAAATAAATCTCTGGAAAATCCAAGAAAAATACGAGCGCGTTCCTTGCGATCCGTAGATGAAAAAGTTGTATAAGCTCGTCTCCGTCTGACGCTCGTGCGCGAAGATATGGCCGAAATACTCCGCTGCTGTCAAGGAAATCCATAGAGCAAAAAGGGGTCACTGTTTGCCTCGGGATCCGTGCCAAAACCTCGAAACGGAAAAGCGCGATCAAAATGAAAGTTGAAGCCTTATCTGTAAGGAGTCAGCCGGCGCAAGAATCACAGAAAAGGGACCTCGGGGTAGCCCAGGGGAGCCAAAACATCACTGCTGCGCCAAAGAAGGAAACAGGAAATGCATCGTCGCGCCGCGCCGTAAAATGGGGAACCTCGGGATTCGAGCCTCCTAAAATCCTCGAACTTGGCAGGAAGATCAAGCATCAAGAGGTGAACAAATCTCCTTAAGGTGGCTCGGGCAGAAGAGGCTCGAAAAGGGGAGAAAAACTCGAAAAGAAGGGGCTCGGGTTGGTATTTATAGGCCATTCCAAACAAATCCAAAAATGCCCACTGTGTCCTCACTTTCGGGCGCCCGAATCTTTTCGGGCGCAAACAGTGCGGCCCGGCCCACACTTTCGGGCGCTCACAGTAACCCGGCCCACACGGCCCACGCCCGCACACCCGATCCGGTCGGACCGCGCACCCGTCCGACCCGCTCCACGCACCGACACGTGTCCCCGAACACGAAACAGTGGATCCGACTGCTCCCCTCGCGCCACGTGGCCGCCCTTGGTCAACGGGGCCGTTGGCGCCCGCCAATGGCGGGCCGCCACGTGGCGCCCGCGTGTGCCACCTCGCCGCCGTGCCCGCCACGCCAGCCGGCCGCCGCCTACCACGCCTGCCACCGCCGCCTGCCCCGCCGTACGCGCACAGTAGCACAGCCAATCCTCGTTCGCCACGTGTCCAGGCCAAACACTCGCTGCACCCGGTGCACCCACTCCGTGCACCCGACGAACCACGACATGCCACGTGTCTACTGCTCAACCAATCGAAAACCGCCACGTGGCACACCCAAACCAGTACCTCCTGCGCCTGCCCGCGCACCTGCCCGGCCTGCCCGCGCACCCCGCGTGCGCCGCGTCCACTGCACCGATCCAATAGGAAGGCGCCACGTGTCCCCGCTCCGGTCCACCGTACACCCCGCTATGCTCCGTGGACCGCGACCCGAGGACCAACCAATGGGAAACTGCCACGTGGCCCCCCCGCTCCGGTGCACGCCGGCCGCGTGGACCGCGCACCCTGCCCGCGCCCACGCGCCCAGCCCGCCGCTGCTCTCCGCCTGCCCGAGGCCGCGCCGCCGCCCTCCGCCGCTGCCCGCCGACGCCGGACGCCGCCGGCGATCGCCGGAGTTACTGTTCCGGCGGTGAACAGTAACCCGTGCCCAAAAAGTCAAGTAGGTAGTCCATTTTGACCGTTTTCGCGCGCTGAATCCGAATTTGACGTCCATTTCTCCAAATTCCAACTCTAAAAATTGCCGAAGGCTCCCGGAAGTGTATTCTTAGCCCGAATTTCGCGCGGAGCCCAAATTTAATATCCGATTCGCGCGAAACCACTTCTAAGCCCTCCACGGGGTCCTCCGATCACTCACATGATCCATTTGAGCCCGAAGTCCAACTCTTGTGCCCAATTATGCCCCAAAACACCTCCAGTACACCATGTAGGCCTCCAATGGCCACCCCAACGCACTGCAGCAGCTCTGCGGAGATCCGGGTCATCACAACCTCCCTGTTGAGTTCTGGTTTATTGTATTTGAGGATATTGTATGATTATCATTTATGGGAGATGGATATTGTATCATTATTCCAGTTGTACAGATGGTTGGTTTTAGTTTTACAACACTTTTATTTTATAGCTCTGATATCTATTTACCTGTAGCCCCTTTCTTGTAGGTAGGACGCTTCGCCTATGCGGGGTTTTGCATAGGCGGCGGATCTGTTGACGAGCCCGGGTCGCAGTTTCGACCCCGGGGCGTGACAGATTTGGCTGGTATTAGAGCCTAGGTTGTAGGTCATGGTGGACGTAGAAACCCTAGGCTTATGGTTTGACCCTTGGATAACTTCGTGAGAGTCGTGACTTGTAGTGAGAGTCTTGATTGAGTTTTATACCTCTCCCAAGGGACGGGATGAGTGATTGGCATTATTATTCTCCTAAGTGATTATGTTGGCTGCAGACAACATAACGCTGTGGGATGGGTGACATGCTTTAGACTTTCGCTTGTGATTGACGTGGTTCTGGAAACCGCGCCAACCTCAATAGCACCTCATTGGATACCATCTGTAGAGCTGAGAGAGTTGATGGCACAGGTGCAGGGATCTGATGGATCGAGGGTCTGTTTGACCTAGTGCCACGCCGTTGATATATGGTGGTGATATACGACGGTGAGAGCTCTTTTGTGGTTTGAGCACAGGCAGGTCCGGGTATTATGTAGGACCTTTCGATGGAGTTATACTCCGGCAGTGTTCATTTGTGATTCTTGTACCTATTTGGAATCATACAGCTGAGTATTTCGCCAAGACGGCGTTCAGGACCGGTAGGGGCATTATGAGCTCACAGTGAGGCCAATTGGAATGATTAATGCCCCGCCGCCTCATGATTTGAGGAATTGTGTGTTCCAGCCGTGCTTGGACAGATTTGGCAGCGTTATTTTCCAGGGATGCTATGGTTTACTCCCTAAGTGACTTGGAATATGAGAAGCACTGGTGGATTGTGCCACCTTGTCTGTGTGGAAGAAGTTGTATGCCAAGTAATTGAGGTGCAAGTTTTGCTTCGAGAGCATACCTTCTTGGGTCACATTGTTCTAGCCGTTGGAGCGGCGGTGGAAATCAAGCCAAATTGGATGCTATTCGTGTAGAGTACCGGAGTTTCGGTTAGCGCACTGACCTCGCTAGATGGCGCGAGGGGGGAGAATTTACCTTGGATGTGTCCCATGGTTGTTTACAGATGAGTTCGGGTTGATTTGGATCTACGCGGAAGCCTCAGCTTGATTCGGGTATTTCTGGGCTTTGTACGCGAAAGAGGACGGTTTGGGAAGCACCGACTCCACCGTGGTGTGCAGAAAAATGGGGAAACGCTTGGAACAGCTGTATTTTATGTTTACAGCGAGGTTCGGGAGGTTTGGGACTGACGCGAAGGACCCGAGGGCAAAAAGTGAGTTGGAACGGGCAGTTTTGGAGCCGGTTTTTGGATTTAGCACACCGACTCCACGGTTGAGCTTTTGAGGAGGAAAAAGCTTGGGACATGTGTATTTTCAGATTACAGCGGAGTTCGGGAGGTTCCGGACTGGTGCGGAGGCCCCGAAGACAAAAAGTGAGTTGATGGAGGCATTTGAGGGATTATTTTAATTATTTAATTAATTAATTATTTAATTAGTGAGATTAGTCTGTGAGGAAAAAAGAGAAAAATTAGAGAATGTGAGAGAGAGATTGGAATTAAGTGCACTTGAGATATTTTGTTGGGGTGCATTTATTACTGCCACCTACCACACACACCTTAATTAAGCACCTTAATTCAAGTTGCCATGTCATCATCTTCCTCTTAAGAGCAAAGCAGAGGATTTGGGTTGGAACAGAGGAAAGGAAAAAAAATGGAGAATGAAGGATTAAGGTGATGAAAAATGAAGAGAAAAATTGTAAATGAGAGGGTTTGCAAGGGAGATTCAATGGTGGACTTACGGTCGGAAGCCGAGCGGAGTTCGCGACGAGCGGCGCGCGACGGATCTATGAGAGAGGTAAGAGCAGTTTTGTTTGTATTTTTGAGTTGCTCTTTTTGGCTTTGGAGGTTGAGGTTGGAGTGGATTTGGACATTCTGTCCTTGTTGTGGGAGGCTTCAGTTTTTGGTTGGGTGTTTTGGTGGTGCCGCATCAAGGGAGCTGCGCGCGCAGCAGGCAGGCGCGCAGCGCTGCTGGCAGACGCGCAGCAGGCACCGCGCAGCTGTGGCGCTGCGGGAGCCGCGCGCGGGCCTGGGCGCCGCGCGGGCGCTGCGCAGGAGCGCGCAGGGCGCTGCGCGGGGGCCGCGCGGGCGCCGCGCGGGCGCCGCCCGGGTGCTGCGCAGGCGCGCGCGGGCGCGCAAACGCGCCGCGCGGCCGCGCAGCGAGCACGCTGGGGCGTGCGGCCTGCGCGCTGGGGTGCCACGCGGGGGCGCGGCAGGCGCGCAGGAGCGCCGCGCTGGCGACGCACTTGGCCGCAAGGCCGCGCGCAATGCGCGGCTGCCGCATGCAGCGCGCTGTTGGCGCCGCTGCTGCGTGCGGATGGCGAGCGAGCGGGGGCCGGTGGCGGTGAGCTGTGAGCGCGCACGCAGGGGCTGTGGTGGCCCGGGTGTCGCGAGTTGGTTTGTGAGTCGTGTTTGACGGAGTTTCTTCGTTTTCTCTCTCAGGTTGACGTCTTTCGTGCCGTTTTCGGCGAGGTGCCGCGTCGAGGCCGAGTCAAATGCGCGGCACGCTGTTCTCGACGAAGCAGTCTGGGCAATGTGTGGGAAATTGTCTTGCAGAATGTTGATTTTGAGTTCGGAGTTGCTTGGTGTTGTGTTGCAGCTTGGGCAGTGTGGTGTAAATGTGCTGTGAGTGTATGGAGTGTGTTGTGAGAACCTGTAGAGTGTGGAGTGAATTATTGTTTATTGACCTATTGGCGATAAGGTGAACTTAATTTGAGGCTGGTTACTAATTATTCTATGCATTGCAAGACTTGTAGTATGCTGTGAGGGTGTATTGGGGACTTAAGAGATTTGTGAAAGTGAGCTTTCATTTGGGGTGACATTGTGTGCATATGTGGAGTTTAATTAATTGTGTGCAACCGGAGATTCCTTGTGATTGCTAAAATGGTATTATGTGGGCATTTATGGATTAGTGTGCTGCTTGTTGCCCGGGGATATTGTGCTGGACTTATGTGTGTGGAATTTTGGATTTTAAGAGTGCTGTTAGTGTCGTGGATTGGCTGTGGAGTGAGCCAGAATGCGCCGGAATTTTTGTGTGACTCAAGAGAATTCTTGGAGCTTCCAAAGATTTTTTCAGAATTTGTGGCACGATTTTCGAGGTTTCGCCAATTTTAGGCTCCAGCGCTGCACCGACTTCAGCGATTGCCTGCGGAAAGCGTTCCAGGTGGGTTGGTTTTCTCCCGAATCACAGAATGCTCATAATGCTTTAGTATGTAAAGGTATTGTGACCCTTTTGCCATTATTGCTTTATCTGGTGACTGTCAGACAGTCGTGATAGGCTTGGAAGAACCCGGGCTTATTTTGGTGCACCCTTCGGTTAGTGGGCACTGTTATTGCTCCCGGGCCGTTTTTATAAACCGAGAGAACTCTTTTATGCAAGAACTGGTCCTGAACGTATGTTTCAGCAGGTGAATAAATATCACTGGCCGAGTTACCAGGTGGATAAATATCACTGGCCGAGTTACCAGATGGATAAAAATCACTGGCCGAGTTACCAGATGGATAAAAATCACTGGCCGAGTTACCAGATGGATAAATATCACTGGCCGAGTTACCAGATGGATAAATATCACTGGCCGAGTTACCAGATGGATAAATATCACTGGCCGAGTTACCAGATGGATAAATATCACTGGCCGAGTTACTAGAGGGATAAATATCACTGGCCGAGTTACCAGATGCATAAATATCACTGGCTGAGTTACCAGACGGATAAATATCACTGGCCGAGTTACTAGATGGATAAATATCACTGGCCGAGTTACCAGAGGGATAAATATCACTGGCCGAGTTACCAGATGGATAAATATCACTGGCCGAGTTACCAGACGGATACATATCACTGGTCGAGTTACCAGATGGATAAATATCACTGGCCGAGTTACCAGATGGATAAATATCACTGGCCGAGTTACCAGACGGATACATATCACTGGCCGAGTTACCAGATGGATAAATATCACTGGCCGAGTTACCAGGGGATACAAATCACTGGACGAGTTACCAGGTGGATAAATATCACTGGCCGAGTTACCAGGGGGATATAAATCACTGGCCGAGTTACCAGGTGGATAAATATCACTGGCCGAGTTACCAGGTGAATACATATCACTGGCCGAGTTACCAGGGGGATACAAATCACTGGCCGAGTTACCAGGTGGATATATACCACTGGCCGAGTTACCAGATGGATACATATCACTGGTTGAGTTACCAGATGGATACATATCACTGGCCGAGTTACCAGATGATACATACCACTGGCCGAGTTACCAGATGGCTACATGCCCTGGCCGAGTTACCAGGTGGTTACTTGAATGAAATTGAGATGACTTTCTAGTGTCATGCGAGAGTTTCAGCATTTCCAGTGCGGGGGCGAAAACTATGGGCGGCTATGCCTACAGCCTGTTCTTGTTTGATAGGGTTGTAGGTGGCAGTCGTTCAGAATTTCCAGGCCTCCCGTGAGAGAAATTGAGAACTTTCCCTGCATTGCATCGAGACATGTAGTGGTAGATTCATTTCCAGCATTCATATTCTATCTATCTATCTATCTATCTGTTTTTGTCACTAGCAGACTTAGTGGGCATACCGTGGGTTTTGGCGTCGGTACCCACTGAGATCTGCCTTTTGCAGTAGATCTCACACCCGCTGTGATGACAGGTGTTCCTGAGGCGACCATTCCGGGCTCGGCTCGTTCGGAGCCTTCAGATCAGGGTAAGGGCGTGGCCGACTAGTTCCTACCCGAGTCTGTGGAGGCAGGGATAGTGTCACCTGTACTTTTGGTTCCACTTTTGTACCTGTTAGTCGTTTTGTACTTATGTTTTTTTCGAGAGATAGTGGACTGGTGTACTTGGACTTTTATCTTAGTGATTTTTGTAGTTCAGCTCTTCTTTTCAGCTCTGATACTTGTTTAGTTATAGATCTTTTCTTGCAGGTTAGACGCTTCATCTGTGCGGCAGTTCCCGCACAGACGGCGGATCTGTTGGCGAGCCCGGGTCGCAGTTTCGACCCCGGGGCGTGACAGATTAGGTGGTATCAGAGCCTAGGAATATAGGTCGTTGAGGACTTTGAGACCCTAGGCTATTGGTTGAACAGTAGGAGGACTGTCGTGAGAGTTATGGCTGTAGCGAGAGTCTTGGTTGAGTCTGTAACTCCCCCAGGGGATTGGGGTGAGTAATTTTACATGTTTATTCTCTAAGTGGTTATGTTGGCTGCAAACAACATAATGCTTTAGAATGGATGACGTGTTTTAGACTTTCGTTTGTTGGGTCGAGAGATTTTTGTTCTCTGACATCTTTTGCTTTGTTGTGGGGGAGTTGCTTGCGATGCCTCCGAAACGTCGTGCGGGGACGAGGGCGCACTCCGTGTCAGATGAGGAGCCCGAGCGCCAAAAGGCAGGGCAGGGCGAGATTCAGGAGCTACGGGCCCAGTTAGCACAGATGTCAGAGGCTTTGCGACGCCAGGAGGACGCGGCCAAGCGCCAGGAGGAAATCATGGAGCGTATATTGGGGTTGCTTGAACAGAGGACGCCTGGGTCTAGTTCAGGAGGGAAACGCCCGGCGCCATCTGAGTTGGGCCAGTCGAGCAGGCCGAGGCCACCTAGACCACCACGATTCCAGCCTCGAGGCCGCGTGATGCAGAGGAGGCAGAGATCTGGGGGCTCTCGACCCCCTGGACCGCAGCAGCAGCAGCAGCAGAGGCGCACTGATAGTTGTGTGATTTGCGGCGGACTCCACGCACCCCCACAGTGTGATCAGCGGCAGGGCAGGTGCTACCGATGTGGGCAGGCAGGGCACAGATCATGGTCTTGTCCTGGAGCGGGATCAGCAGTAGCATCGACAGCTTCGGCCCCTTCTCCGGCCTTCCAGACAGGCGGAGCTTCGACAGGTTATGGCCAGATGGTTAGGGCCACTTCTTCGCGGCAGACCGACAGGCGACCACCCCCGAGCGGGGAAGTTTATACCGCACAGGTCGAGGATTCGGGGGCTGCTGGCCACGTGGTGGCAGGTATTATCCTGATCTCCTTTACCCGCACTAGAGCTCTATTTGATGCCGGAGCATCCCCTTTCTTTCTTTAGCAGGGCATTTGCATTGTTGTATGGGCTAGAGATAGGACCCTTAATTTGTGCTCGTGAGGTTCAGATACCTGATGACGTGTTGCACGTAGATGAGTGTTGTTGGTCCTGCCCAGTGCAGTTAGGGCACTGGGTTTTGCCTGTTGATCTTTTGGCCCTTGGTCAGCTCCGGGATTTCTAGGAAGTATTGGGTATAGGACTGTGAGGATCTGAGACATTGATGCTTGAGTGATGCCACACCGTTGATACACGGTGGTGATGCCACACCGTTGATACACGGTGGTGATGCCACACCGTAGATACACGGTGGTGATGCCACACCGTTGATACACGGTGGTGATGCCACACCGTTGATACACGGTGGCGATGCCACGCTGTGGGTGCACGACAGTGATGCCACGTTGTGGGTACACAACGGTGAGAGTTTTTGGATGGTTCGAACTCGGACAGATTCGGATTGTGCTTGGGCAGATGCCTTCGAGTGATTGATAGCATTAGGAAACCATGCAGCCGAAGGCTGTGCCTGGATAATGTTTAGGAGCCAATATATAAGCAGTTAGCGGGGTCAGGTGGATTAATTAATGCCTTACCGACTTTATGAACTGTGCTTTTCAGCTATGCTTGGACGGGTAGGTGGTCGTACCCGTCGTGGATGTTCGGATTTTTTTTTTTTGCGAGGCGTCTTAGAGCCTGAGGAGCTCTTGGAGAGAGAGTGCTGCCACTTCTGAGAGAGAAGAAGTTTACATTCATGTTTGGAGAGCATGCTTTTACTTCGAAAGGTTCTGTGGATTAGGCCATATGATTTCAGCTGCAAAAAGGGGACACAGCACCCAACGAAGAGTGATACTCTACGGGTTGAGCCTAACCCACGTTTCTGGCAGAGGTCCGAAGTTTTTGGAGTAAGTTGTGCCAGTGTAGCTTTGAAGAGTTAAAGCTGAGGTTGACGCCAGCGTCAATGTTGATGTTTGCCAGCGATTGGAAGATAAGTGAATTATTCTAGGACCCGTGAACCTGAAGTACTGGGATACTCAGGAAGAGTTTGTTTTGAGGAAACGTCAGCGGAGAGTGTTACAAGACGTATGATTGATATCACAGTGTTATCCCGGCAAGGACATTTTGGTCATGGACGCCTTGTTTAGGCGAGTAGGGCAACTTCGTAAATGAGATGATCGATTTGTGGGTGCCACTTTGGAAATTTGGGGTATGTCCCTGATGTTGATTTTCTTTTCCTGTAAAGGGATGTAAGAGTGCATTATGGAACTTTGAGCTTTTGTTGCTATGGAGCAACGGAGAGGTTGCCATTTTGGGGCTTAGAGTTCGGATGTGTAGATCAAAGTTTTTGCGGGAGATGGGTCCGCAAGAATTATCCGGCTGAATGAAATATTTCTGATCCCTAGCGTGTTTTGGATTTCACTTCCTTGGAATTGAACGAGGAATTGAGCTATTTTGAGCGACCGATGCAACTTAGCTTGTGACACATAGGAATTTTGCAGTCGAATTATATTTTTGGACAAGGTCCTGGGGAGCTTTGTTGAGTGAGAACGGCCACTTGAGAGCCTGATGATGAGTTAGGGATCCCCTATCCTTATTTGATTAAGTCGCCCTCCTGAGTTACAGATTTAGTTGGGTTTCGAGGACGAAACCTTTTTAAGGGGGGGAGAGTGTAGAGTACCGGAGTTTCGGTTAGCGCACTGACCTCGCTAGATGGCGCGAGGGGGGAGAATTTACCTTGGATGTGTCCCATGGTTGTTTACAGATGAGTTCGGGTTGATTTGGATCTACGCGGAAGCCTCAGCTTGATTCGGGTATTTCCGGGCTTTGTACGCGAAAGAGGACCGTTTGGGAAGCACCGACTCCACCGTGGTGTGCAGAAAA
Organism: Tillandsia fasciculata; assembly: GCA_029168755.2. NCBI lineage: Eukaryota > Viridiplantae > Streptophyta > Magnoliopsida > Poales > Bromeliaceae > Tillandsia > Tillandsia fasciculata. Next base: position 13,348,613 of record CM054940.1, on the reverse strand, counting down.
ATTGGGAAACGCTTGGAACAGCTGTATTTTATGTTTACAGCGAGGTTCGGGAGGTTTGGGACTGACGCGAAGGACCCGAGGGCAAAAAGTGAGTTGGAACGGGCAGTTTTGGAGCCGGTTTTTGGATTAAGCACACCGACTCCACGGTTGAGCTTTTGAGGAGGAAAAAGCTTGGGACATGTGTATTTTCAGATTACAGCGGAGTTCGGAAGGTTCCGGACTGGTGCGGAGGCCCCGAAGGCAAAAAGTGAGTTGATGGGGCATTTGAGGGATTATTTTAATTATTTAATTAATTATTTATTTAATTAGTGAGATTAGTCTGTGAGGAAAAAAGAGAAAAATTAGAGAATGTGAGAGAGAGATTGGAATTAAGTGCACTTGAGATATTTTGTTGGGGTGCATTTATTACTGCCACCTACCACACACACACCTTAATTAAGCACCTTAATTCAGGTTGCCATGTCATCGTCTTCCTCTTAAGAGCAAAGCAGAGGATTTGGGTTGGAACAGAGGAAAGGAAAAAAAATGGAGAATGAAGGATTAAGGTGATGAAAAAAGAAGAGAAAAATTGTAAATGAGAGGGTTTGCAAGGGAGATTCAATGGTGGACTTACGGTCGGAAGCCGAGCGGAGTTCGCGACGAACGGCGCGCGACGGATCTATGAGAGAGGTAAGAGCAGTTTTGTTCGTATTTTTGAGTTGCTCTTTTTGGCTTTGGAGGTTGAGGTTGGAGTGGATTTGGACTTGCTGTCCTTGTTGTGGGAGGCTTCAGTTTTTGGTTGGGTGTTTTGGTGGTGCCGCATCAAGGGAGCTGCGCGCGCAGCAGGCAGGCGCGCAGCGGGCGCCGCGCTGCTGGCAGGCGCGCAGCAGGCACCGCGCAGCTGTGGCGCTGCGGGCGCCGCGCGCGGGCCCGGGCGCCGCGCGGGCGCTGCGCAGGAGCGCGCAGAGCACGCTGGGGCGTGCGGCCTGCGCGCTGGGGTGCCACGCGGGGGCGCGGCAGGCGCGCAGTAGCGCCGCGCTGGCGACGCACTTGGCCGCAAGGCCGCGCGCAATGCGCGACTGCCGCATGCAGCGCGCTGTTGGCGCCGCTGCTGCGTGCGGATGGCGAGTGAGCGGGGGGCCGGTGGCGGTGAGCTGTGAGCGCGCACGCGGGGGCTGTGGTGGCCCGGGTGTCGCGAGTTGGTTTGTGAGTCGTGTTTGACGGAGTTTCTTCGTTTTCTCTCTCAGGTTGACGTCTTTCGTGCCGTTTTCGGCGAGGTGCCGCATGGAGGCCGAGTCAAATGCGCGGCATGCTGTTCTCGACGAAGCAGTCTGGGCAATGTGTGGGAAATTGTCTTGCAGAATGTTGATTTTGAGTTCGGAGTTGCTTGGTGTTGTGCTGGAGCTTGGGCAGTGTGGTGTAAATGTGCTGTGAGTGTATGGAGTGTGTTGTGTGAACCTGTAGAGTGTGGAGTGAATTATTGTTTAGTGTCCTATTGGCGGTGAAGTTAATTTGAGGCTGGTTACTAATTATTCTATGCATTGCAAGACTTGTAGTATGCTGTGAGGGTGTATTGGGGACTTAAGAGATTTGTGAAAGTGAGCTTTCATTTGGGGTGACATTGTGTGCATATGTGGACTTTAATTAATTGTGTGCAACCGGAGATTCCTTGTGATTGCTAAAATGGTATTATGTGGGCATTTATGGATTAGTGTGCTGCTTGTTGCCCGGGGATATTGTGCTGGACTTATGTGTGTGGAATTTTGGATTTTAAGAGTGCTGTTAGTGTTGTGGATTGGCTGTGGAGTGAGCCAGAATGCGCCGGAATTTTTGTGTGACTCAAGAGAATTCTTGGAGCTTCCAAAGATTTTTTCGGAATTTGCGGCACGATTTTCGAGGTTTCGCCAATTTCAGGCTCCAGCGCTGCACCGACTTCAGCGATTGCCTGCGAAAAGCGTTCCAGGTGGGTTGGTTTTCTCCCGAATCACAGAATGCTCATAATGCTTCAGTATGCAAAGGTATTGTGACCCTTTTGCCATTATTGCTTTATCTGGTGACTGTCAGACAGTCGTGATAGGTTTGGAAGAACCCAGGCTTATTTTGGTGCACCCTTCGGTTAGTGGGCACTGTTATTGCTCCCGGGCCGTTTTTATAAACCGAGAGAACTCTTTTATGCAAGAACTGGTCCTGAACGTATGTTTCAGCAGGTGAATAAATATCACTGGCCGAGTTACCAGGTGGATAAATATCACTGGCCGGGTTACCAGATGGATAAAAATCACTGGCCGAGTTACCAGATGGATAAAAATCACTGGCCGAGTTACCAGATGGATAAATATCACTGGCCGAGTTACCAGATGGATAAATATCACTGGCCGAGTTACCAGATGGATAAAATCACTGGCCGAGTTACCAGATGGATAAATATCACTGGCCGAGTTACCAGATGGATAAATATCACTGGCCGAGTTACCAGATGGATAAATATCACTGGCCGAGTTACCAGAGGGATAAATATCACTGGCCGAGTTACCAGATGGATAATTATCACTGGCCGAGTTACCAGACGGATAAATATCACTGGCCGAGTTACCAGATGGATAAATATCACTGGCCGAGTTACCAGATGGATAAATATCACTGGCTGAGTTACCAGATGGATAAATATCACTGGCCGAGTTACCAGACGGATACATATCACTGGCCGAGTTACCAGATGGATAAATATCACTGGCCGAGTTACCAGACGAATACATATCACTGGCCGAGTTACCAGATGGATAAATATCACTGGCCGAGTTACCAGGGGGATACAAATCACTGGCCGAGTCACCAGGTGGATAAATATCACTGGCCGAGTTACCAGGGGGATACAAATCACTGGCCGAGTTACCAGGTGGATAAATATCACTGGCCGAGTTACCAGGTGAATACATATCACTGGCCGAGTTACCAGGGGGATACAAATCACTGGCCGAGTTACCAGGTGGATATATACCACTGGCCGAGTTACCAGATGGATACATATCACTGGTTGAGTTACCAGATGGATGCATATCACTCGCCGAGTTACCAGATGATACATACCACTGGCCGAGTTACCAAATGGCTACATGCCCTGGCCGAGTTACCAGGTGGGTACATGCCCTGGCCGAGTTACCAGGTGGTTACTTGAATGAAATTGAGATGACTTTCTAGTGTCATGCGAGAGTTTCAGCATTTCCAGTGCGGGGGCGGAAACTATGGGCGGCTATGCCTACAGCCTGTTCTTGTTTGATAGGGTTGTAGGTGGCAGTCGTTCAGAATTTCCAGGCCTCCCGTGAGAGAAATTGAGAACTTTCCCTGCATTGCATCGAGACATGTTGTGGTAGATTCATTTCCAGCATTCATATTCTATCTATCTATCTATCTATCTATCTGTTTTTGTCACTAGCAGACTTAGTGGGCATATCGTGGGTTTTGGCGTCGGTACCCACTGAGATCTGCCTGTTGCAGTAGATCTCACACCCGCTGTGATGACAGGTGTTCCTGAGCCGACCATTCCGGGCTCGTCTCGTTCGGAGCCTTCAGATCAGGATAAGGGCGTGGCCGACTAGTTCCTACCCGAGTCTGTGGAGGCAGGGATAGTGTCACATGTACTTTTGGTTCCACTTTTGTACCTGTTAGTCGTTTTGTACTTATGTTTTTTTCGAGAGATAGTGGACTGGTGTACTTGGACTTTTATCTTAGTGATTTTAGTAGTTCAGCTCTTCTTTTCAGCTCTGATACTTGTTTAGTTATAGATCTTTTCTTGCAGGTTAGACGCTTCGTCTGTGCGGCAGTTCCCGCACAGGCGGCGGATCTGTTGGCGAGCCCGGGTCGCAGTTTCGACCCCGTGGAGTGACAATTCGAGGATTGGCCGAGATCGACATTTATGATTGAAACGAAGAGCTTCTTGGACTGGGCAGTGCCAGCAGAGCTTGACGAATGGATGATTAGACTGATATCAGCGCCGATTTTAGCTTTGCCAGAGATGGGAGATGGACCTTTGAGTTTTGGTGATGCCTCCCATAGTGGCTGTGGGGTTACCGTGAGATATCTTCGATCCGCGCTTTATCAGTTCAGCCCTACGGGTATTGTGGTAGGATGGATCCCTGTTTTGTTGGGGGCTTTGATCCCACAGATGAGTCTTTTAGTACGCTTGCCATCTCCAGCTTTGATCGATATATCTGGACATAGGCCATGCCTGCTTGGTCAACAGTTCTGTGTATTCAGCATTTCCGTTCTATCCTGCACGTGAGAATAGAAGTTCGGTCTCAGTTTACAGTTTCTACCATGCTGTACCAGTAGAGATTACAGCTTTCAGCATCTCGAGTGGGATTTTCTCGGCTTGTCGCCGAGTGTTCGGGCTTTTGATCGTGAGTTTGAGCAGCAGCACTATGATCGCCTTCTAGCCAACTCTCAGCCTCGTCACCGACGATTTGGCCATCATCAGGGTGTTCTTTACTAGCTGAGAAGTCAACTTCGACCCGTGGGTCCGTTGGGATTATGATAGCATGTTAAGTGATCAACAGTGGCATGAAATTGTATCCCTGGGGGTCCCTTTTGACGGTAGACTGCGGTGAAGCAGTCCATGCGGATGGGCAGGATCCGAGAGTGATTGAGCGAGGACCCAAGCCGATTAGGTCTTCTTTTCTCTTTGGATGACCGTATGGGTATGTTTCGGATCGCCTGGTTGAGCTGGCACCAGGGAGCGGTTTTGGTGCATGCTACACTGGTTGTTCTTTCTTTTCCCCCAGCCTTTTGTTGGAGTTCTTGATGGTTTTTCCACGTCTCAGCTCAGGAGTGTTAGGCTTGTGGATTCCTCGCCCGTGATGGACTCGTTTCCTTTGAGATTTGCGAGTATTTATAGTACGAGGGACTCCCGTTGCGAATTATGGCTCGTGAGATGAGAGAATTACGCAATTGGGCCATGCCGTACTGGTTGTTGTTGTTGCTCGGGAGTAATCACGGGGAGTGACAGGTGACTTGGGAGCTGGAGACGGCGGTGTTGAGTACCTACCCTTGGTTTCTAAGACTCCTTGTGAGTTGCTTTAGTTTCGAGGACGAAACTTTCTTTTAGTGGGGGAGGATGTGGTGACCCGGATCTCTGCAGGGCTTCTACAGTGTGACCAGAAGCTTCTGGAGGCCTATGTGGCGTGTCGGTGGTGTTTGTGCACAACTGGACATAAGTGATGGACTCAGGGCTTAAAATAGATCACGTGGGTAATCGGAGGCCCCCGTCGATTGTTTAAAAGTGGTTTTGCGCGAATCGGAAATCAGAATTGGACTCAGCGCGAAATTTGGGTTAAGAACACATATCTGGATGCCTTCGACAAATTTTGGAATTGTAATTTGGCAAAACGGACAGCGGATTTGGATTCAGCGCACGAAAACGATCGAAATGGGCTATTTACTTAATTTTTCGGAGCCCGGATGACCTGGCACGGATTTCGAGGCAGTAGGGTACTGTTTCGGCACCGAGGGCAACGCTGGCGGCGGTGGGCAGCGGTGGAGCGCGGCGGAGCATGCGAGGGCAGGCGCGCGGGCGCGGGCAGGTGGTGCAGCGGGGGTGTGTGCCACGTGGCATTTTCTGGTTGGCGAGATGTGACACGTGGCATTGTTTGTTTGGTCGGTTCACTGAGCGCGGTCCACGGAGTGGGCGGCAGGTTCCTCGGGATGCGTGCGCGGCATGGGCGCCGGCAGCGCGGTGTGCGAGCACGTGGGCGCGGCGCCCGAGGCGCTGACCCGCGGCGCCCGAGGCGCTGACCCGCGGCTCCCGCGCGTGGGCGCGCCATGCGTCAGCTCCCGAGCGGGCCGCGTGGCGCTGTGTGGTTGGGCCATTCCGCTGTTTGCTGTTCGGTGCGACGTGGCGGATTCGGGCGCAGCGAAGCGGGCGCATTGTGCGCGCCCGAATACTTTCGGGCGCCCGAAAGTGAGGATATGGATGGCATTTTCTGATTTGTTGGTTTTGGCTATAAAACCTCCCCCTTTTGCTGCATTTTTTCGGCTTTTCTCGAGCTCCGCTCTCTGTGAGGCCTTAAGCAAAGTGGTTCATCATCTTGTGGAGAATCTCGTGAAGAACTTTCAGATTTTTTTGGAGGCCCCGACATCCGGATTTTCTGCGACGCGGCGCACTGCGACGTTTCTTGGATTTTGGCTTCCACCGTCACTTTCGGTCCGCGAGGCACCCTGGATTACTCCGAAGGTATTTTGAGCCGAATTTTTGTAGCAGCGCGTTCACGAGAGGTACGCCTTCGATTTTCGTGTTGATCACTTCGCCTTGTTTTGAGATTTTTTGCACGGTTCTCGAGGCAAACTTTGACCCCTTGTACTGCTGTGAGTTTTGGGACAGCGGTGGAGTATTGTTGGATTTTCTTGGTCTACGAGCATCTGAATGTGGCATTTCAGGACTCGATTGATATCTATCTACGCTTCGAGAGGCACGCACCCGTATTTTTGTCGAAATTTTTGGAGGATTCTTCGAAGGTGATATTTATCCTTCTTTCGGACTGGTTTACTACAGGATTTTGCTTGTGGATATTTCGGCATACCGCGTTGTTGTAATTATATCTTGACCTACAGGTGTCGGAATAAAGTGTATGAATACTCGTTTTGGATCTACTCGTCACGAGGATAGCAACCGTAATTATTCTGGGATTTTTGGAGGACTGTACGCAAGTGAAATTCCCCCTCTTCTCGGCTGGTTGTGAAAACAGCATATGCTGTTTGGTTATTGTGGGGTATTGATTATTGTGTTGTGATTGCGAGGTTGGTTGGCGCAGTGATTTGTGCGACGGAGTACCGAGGGTGCAGTTTCAGCGGATTTTGGATAGCGTGTGACTACGCACTTCACCGACTTCGGCTTTGCCTGCGGAAAGCGTTTCAGGTGGGTTGCTTCATCTCCAGAACCGGTGGACGGTTCTCTAATTCTGTAAGCTTAGGAATGATAATTGTACAAGGAATTGCAAGTGAATGTTCATGTTAAATATTATTGAGAACTTGCTAGATTTGGATATCCAGGATGATGAATAGTGAAAGCTTACCTAAAGGGATTTACCCTATGTGATTGTTAGCATGCATGTTTAATTGTACTATATTTAGCATCGAGATGGAAGCTTGAGGAATGGCCTAGATCATGCAGATTGATATATTATCGTAGTGATCTTTTAGCATGCCATGTTGCATATAGTCTTTTATGATATGATTACTCGATGGAGTAGGAGGCTATATCTATGTGCAGGTATCATTCTGATGATTTTGATGGACCATGGATTATGGACGGGTGTTGTAGATTGGTGGATTTGGCAGGTGGAGCTACTATTTGCTATATTACCTTTTATCTTTCTTGAGAACATTTGCATGCTTGTATGGACATCTAGATAGGCCATCTTTTACTGCTACACTATCTTATTAGAACTTGACTTGGGAGAAACCATGTTTTGCTTCTTTTCTCCTTATTGGTTAGTCTTGTGGTTCATGTTGCTCGGGTTCGAGCAGGGGTTTGGGATAGTGTAGTTGAGGCTTCGAGTCTGGGACAAGTTGGTCTTGATTGTGGAGTTGTGGGGTTTTGCGGCGACCGCGGATATTGGGCGGTTGACCGGATATATACTTTTGCATCAGATTTGGTATCAGATTTCCTCCAGTGGATGGAGTTTCCCACTTATTGTTTATTATTGTTCAGTTTGGGGATCGGGTTTCCCTTTAGTGGATGGGTTTTCCCACTTTGATCAGAGTCGTGATCCAGTCCTGCTATATCGTGATACTCGTTACAGTGATACTTGTTACAGTTGTTACTTTACTCGTGTGGGTCGCTCCCCTCGAGTGCCACTTCGGAGTGTGCGACCAGACGGATCGAGGCCGGTCTGTACTTACTTTAGTGTGCGACCGGACGGATCGAGGCCGGTCTGTTACTTACTTTAGTGTGCGATCGGACGGATTGAGGCCGATTTGTTACTTACTTTGGGATGCGACCGGACGGCTCGAGGCCGGTCTGTATCCCGCGATTGAGTTCTTGAGTTCGACAGCAGAGCAGACAGTGCCAGTGATTACTGGTCCATTGATTTGGTTTATTTCAGACAGATACTTCTATAGTTGCACTCGTGCCTGGGGCCGAGTGGAGTCTAGTAGCTGTGTGTACTCGTGCCTGGGGGCTGAGTGGAGTCTAGTAGCTGTGTGTAGACTAGTGCTAGTGTTGTTGGGAACCGCTTGGGGTTTGACGGTGGTCCCGTGGTCGTTGTGAGTTTTTCGACCGTTGTGCGAGATGTTGTGGATCTTTAGTCTATCCGTTCTGAGTAAGAGAGCGTGGATTTTGATTATAGCCTACATGTGCCACTATTCGATAGAGAGATAGTCCTTATGGACACCCTACGTAATTCCTGCCCGGCAGTGCGAGGTGGTTGTAGGTAGGCGCAGGCTTGACTGGACCCGATGTAGCAGTCAGCTCGATTGGATCGATTGAGCACCTCGTCTGCGAGTGTTGAATATCTTTATCAGAGTTTCCCCATTTGAGCATTTAGATAGAGGCATGGTAGCTGTAGAGTACTTCCAGCTTTCTTCTTCAGTTTTTATTGCATGGTTATCTTATGCCTCTAATGGACTTAGTGGGCAGATCGTCGGGCCTGGCGGTGGTACCCACTGAGAACTCCCTTTTGGTGTAGTTCTCACACCCATTGGGGGTTTTCCCCCTCCTCTTTCTTTTCTCTCCTTGGTTTTGCAGAGTCTTAGCAGGTGTTGCTGATTTTGCGGTTGCTGTTCGAGGCGAGGAAGTTGCAAGCTAGATCCCTACCCGTCTGTGGAGAGTAGTGGTACCCCCTTTGGATGGAGATCCTGAGTACAGTCAGTAGATTATTTACTATTCTGCTGTTGAGAGATTATTGTATTATGAGGATCTGACTTGTACTGAGAGTCTGTACACTTATGTATTATTTCAGGTTACCTCCCTGTTGAGTTCTGGTTTATTGTATTTGAGGATATTGTATGATTATCATTTATGGGAGATGGATATTGTATCATTATTCCAGTTGTACAGATGGTTGGTTTTAGTTTTACAGCACTTTTATTTTATAGCTCTGATATCTATTTAGCTGTAGCCCCTTTCTTGCAGGTAGGGCGCTTTGCCTATGCGGGGTTTTGCATAGGCGGCGAATCTGTTGACGAGCCCGGGTCACAGTTTCGACCCCGGGGCGTGACAACAACTATAATAACTGTAAAGTAAATAGAGGAATAGTAAAGCAGATAAATGCGTCAAATGTACTGATACTCAAATCAACCCAATCGGATGCCACTTTTGGTCCCTAGGGCCTTAGGCTTGAACAGAACTTACATAAACCCTACACCTGTAGAAACAACTAGAGAACATGGGCTCAATATCACCCAGAATATGCAGGTGCAGCCAGAGAACGGGGCTCATGGGTTGATCAGACCACTTTACCAGTAAATAACACCAATACTGCAGCCAATCCGCTGGTATACGTGAAATGAATTGCTGGTGCACGACGATCACAATGTGGATGCTCAATTGCTCGAGGTGGAAAGACCAGAATACGACAAGTAGTCGGAAACTCCCAAATGGGATCATAAGTCAATCTTGGTGGATATGATGAAATAGTAATCTCCTACTCTATCATGTATAATAATCAAGAGATAATAAAACGTGTAGGAAATCATCATCAGGAGGTATATAAAGTAATAGACTAATTAATGACAACCACATTAGTGTTATGTACGACGCTGAAGTCAATCAAGTTGCAGTAAAGGCAATAAACAGAAGAAGGGCTAGCAACGGTCACAAAGGTCCGATCGAGTATGGTACCCAGTGAGGTTGTACTATGCTAATGCTTAGATCGAAGTACCCACCTCAATGTAGGTGATCTAGGAACCCGCTTGTTAGGGACTTAGAAAATTTCAGTCTAAGTTCCTAGCCCAAACCAAAGTGGGCTTGACAAGGAGGCCCAACTTCTACATCATTTTGTGGGAAAGTGAAGAGACTTGCAACCTCCTTCATCAATGCCATCACTACCATCAATGTCAAGGGATGCCAAGTGTCACTCCCCAGGCCCCAGCGGAAGCCTACCCGGCACGTGCACAGACCCGCCGTGTGCACAAGGTACCCCCCGGTACACACAAGGCGTCTACAACAACAAAGCGGAAAGAAAGCAATATACACATCCTACTAGTAATCAGAGCACAACACAACTAAACTATACATAAAAGAGGGAAGTAGATAACAATTCTCATATAAGAAGTTAAAATTCAATATACAAAAGTGGTCCTCTCAATTACAACCTATCAAAATACACGGGTGGTTTCTATGCCAAAATACACCAACACCTCTCCAAGAAGAACAAAAGAAAAGGTGCCCTGTAACCACCTCGAGTGGTGCGGCGGGGACAAACTAGCTATGCGGTAACCCCCTGCAAGAAACGTTATTACGTTTCTTACTGTGCTGTCCAGACCCGAACGGTCCGGACTGCCCCCAATACAGTCCGGACCCCGAACGTGGAATTTCCAGTTTTGCGCGGACAGTCCGGACTGTCCCCCGGACGGTCCAGACCCCGAAGCCAAAAACCTCAAATTTTCGAATTTTTCGAAAATTTCCGATTTGCGCCCAAACTCTCCGGAAACCTTCTAGAACCTTCCGGAAGCGTACTAAAACATCCGAAGGGTATCATTTAACCCTTCACACACTAGAACTTTGCAATTTGCTAAAGTTTAGTGTACTACATTCACCCCTCCTAAAAAGGAGTTTCGTCCGCGAAACTAGAAGTTAAGTACCTCAAGTCTCCAGCTGAAAAAGATGAGGGAAACGCTCCTGAAGCGCGCTCTCCAGCTCCCAAGTAGCCTCGCGATCCTCGTGATTGCTCCAAAGTACCTTCACATAAGGTATCTCGCGATTCCGAAGTTTCTTCACCTCACGAGCCAAAATCTTCACCGGTTGCTCCTCAAAGCTCAAGTCCTCGTGTAGTTCCAACGGGGCGAAGTCCACCACATGAGATGGATCAAAAACATACTTCCGGAGCGTCGAAACATGGAACACATTGTGCACTCCCGATAGGTTAGACGGTAGAGCAAGCCGATAAGCCACCGGGCCGATACGCTCCAAAATCTCAAAAGGTCCAATAAATCGAGGACTTAGCTTCCCTCGGATGCCAAATCTCTTGACTCTTCTAGTCGGCGATACTTTTAGGAAGACATGGTCTCCAACTTGGAATTCCAAATCGCGCCGACGCTTATCCGCATAACTCTTTTGTCGACTTTGAGCTGAAATCAAACGTTCCCGAGCTAGTCGAACCTTGTCTTCGGCCTCTTGAAGTACATCGGGGCCTAAAATCAATCGTTCTCCCACCTCGCTCCAATGAAGAGGTGATCGGCACTTTCTTCCATAAAGAGCCTCGAATGGCGCCATCTTGATACTTGCTTGATAACTATTGTTATAGGCGAACTCAGCCATCGGTAGATATTGATGCCAACCACTCTGATAATCCAAAACACATGCCCTGAGCATGTCCTCCATGATTTGTATGGTTCGCTCGGACTGCCCATCACTCTGGGGGTGGAAAGCTGTACTGAAATCCAACTGCGTGCCTAGGGCCTCATGAAGGCTCCAAAAATGAGATGCAAATCTTGGATCTCGATCGGAAACTAGAAACAGGCACTCCATGCAATCGCACAATCTCATCAAGGTAAATTTGTGCAAGCTTCTCTCTAGACCAAGTAGTATGGATAGGGATAAAATGAGCAGATTTGGTTAACCTATCCACGATCACCCAAATAGCATCATGCCCAGCCTGAGAGCGAGGCAATCCCACAATAAAATCCATGGTGATCCTCTCCCACTTCCACACGGGGATGGGTAAGCTCTGCAACTTGCCTGCAGGAAGTCGGTGCTCGGCTTTCACTTGTTGACATGTCAAGCATTGAGCCACAAATTTTCCAACATCTTTCTTCATGCCGGGCCACCAATAAAGTAACCTTAATTCCTTGTACATTTTGGTGCCACCTGGGTGAAGAGAATAAGGTGCTCGGTGTGCTTCCTTCAGGATCTCTTCTTTGATCTCCAAATCTGCGGGTACATAAAGTCGACTTCGAAAACGAAGTACGCCATGATCGTCCACATGAAACTCACGTGCTCGGCCATCCACAAGTGTAGCCCGAATCTTTTCCAAACTAGGATCTTGGACTTGTTTCATCTTGATCCTTTCCATAAGAGTCGGTTGCAACACCAATGCCATCAATCTCATGGGTGTCTCGGGTGCCACAACCTCCAACTCCAACCGTCTCATATCTCGAAGTAATGGTTGTTGGTAAGTGATCATCATCGCTAAGTTCTCCATCGATTTGCGACTTAGAGCATCTGCCACTACATTTGCTTTCCCAGGATGGTAGAGAATAGTCAAATCATAATCCTTAAGCAGCTCCAACCATCTGCACTGCCTAAGATTCAACTCCTTCTGAGTAAAGAGGTACTTTAGACTCTTATGATCAGTATATACCTCACAATGCTCACCGTATAAGTAGTGTCGCCACAGCTTCAATGCAAATACCACGGCGGCTAATTCCAAATCATGAGTGGGATGGTTTTTCTCGTAGTCCTTTAATTGACGAGAGGCATAAGCAATAATCTTCTCGTTTTGCATCAAAACACACCCTAACCCACTCAAGGAGGCATCACTGTAGATCACGTATCCCGCTCCTGCAGTAGGCAAAGCCAAGATCGGGGCGGTTGTCAACAGTTCCTTCAATTCCCTGAAGCTTCCTTCACACGCATCATTCCAAATAAACTTGGTGCCTTTATGTGTTAGTCGCGTGAGGGGGGTAGATAACCTTGCAAATCTCTCAACAAAACGCCGATAGTAGCCGGCCAGACCGATGAAGCTCCGGATCTCGGTGATGTTCGTCGGTCTAGGCCAATCCTTGATTGCCTCAATTTTCTTGGGGTCCACAGCTATTCCTTTATCCGATATTACATGACCCAAGAACGCTACCTCTCCTAGCCAAAACTCACATTTCTTCAACTTGGCGTAGAGCTCTTTCTCCCGAAGTAATTGCAATACTTGCCGCAAGTGATCCTCATGCTCTTCGTCACTTCGAGAGTACACCAAAATGTCGTCGATGAACACCACGACGAATCCATCCAAAAAGGGCTTGAAGACACGGTTCATCAAATCCATAAAAGCTGCCGGGGCATTAGTGAGCCCAAACGGCATAATAGTAAACTCATAGTGTCCATACCGTGTCCTAAAAGCCGTCCTAGGAACATCCTCGGGCTTGATCTTGAGTTGGTGGTATCCAGACTGAAGGTCAATCTTCGAATACACTCTTGATCCTTGGAGTTGATCAAACAAATAATCAATCCTCGGCAATGGATACTTATTCTTAATTGTGACCTTGTTAAGCTCACGATAGTCCACGCAAAGGCGAAGCGATCCATCCTTTTTCTTGACGAATAAAACTGGTGCTCCCCTAGGTGAAACACTCGGTCGGATGAAGCCTTTTTCCAACAAGTCTTGAAGCTGTGCCTTGAGCTCTTTTAACTCTGCCGGTGCCATCCTATATGGTGCTTTCGAGATTGGGGTAGTTCCAGGGATCAGATCTACCACAAACTCGATCTCTCTATCCGGAGGCATCCCCGGTAGCTCTGCCGGGAACACATCAGCAAACTCTCGCACAACTGGGATATCCTCCACTCTCGGAGTCTCATTGCTCCTATCCACAACGGTAACCAGGTAGGCGACACATCCACTCCTAATCAACTGTTTTGCTCTGGTGGAAGAGATAGTCATCGCAAACAGCGAACTTTTGCAGCCTCTGAACACAATTTCCTCTTGTCCTGGTTCTCGAAACGTCACGAGTCGATTCTCACAATCAATGGTAGCATGATATCTTGTGAGCCAATCCATGCCCAAAACCACATCGAATTCTCCAAGTCGATGGAGGGCCAACAAATGTGCCGGAAAAATCCAATCCCCAATCCTAATAGGGCAACTAGGGGAAAACTCTCGAATCTCCAACGTATGATCCGGAACTAAGACTCGTCCCGGATGCAAACTAGGAACTAATTCAATGCCATGCAACTCGGCAAATAGCCGGTCAGTGAATGAATGAGATGCACCAGTGTCAAATAAAGCTCGAACTCGAATGCTATGAATCAAGATAATACCTGCAACGACGTCCTCTGCCGCTGAAGCCTCCTCAGTTTGGGCCGCATACATGCGCCCACTTGGAGCCTGCCGTGGCCCCTCGTACTGTCGCGACGCCGGTGGTCGCCCAGACTGAGAGTAGGTGGGCGGGGTCACCTGTCCTTGAATAACTGGTGCCGATGCTGAAGAAGGGGTTGGTGTCGAGCCTCGCGGGCACTCTGATCGAAAGTGGCCCTCCTGGTCACAAAGGTAGCACTTGCCTCCACGCTGCGGGCATTGCGGCGGCACATGGGGTCCACCACAAATCACGCAACGCGGCGGCCACCGACGGTCAGGTCCTCCACGGTGTGAAGATGAGCCGCGTCCTCCAGACTGGCTCCTCGGGTGCTTCGGCGGTTTCTTCAAATAGAGCTTATGACTTGCGCCCTCGGTCGCCGACCTCTTGCCTCGCGTCCTATCAAGAGCTTCTCTCTCCTCCTTAGCAAAGTCTGCCCCTTTCTCCACTATCAAGGCACGGTCCACAACCTCCCGGTAGGTTTGGAGGTTTAGGGTCTAAACCAATCTGAAAATAGACGGTCTAAGGCCGTTCTCAAGCATACGGGCCTTGTCCTCGTCGTCCCTCACAACATGCGGAATACAGTTAAGTAGTCGAGTAAATTCCCTCTCGTACTCCGCCACGGTTTTGTCTCCTTGCCTCAAGTTGCGGAGATCTCTTTCCATTTGTCTTTCTGCGCTCGCCGAAAAATACTTTGCAAGCATCTTCTTGAATCGCGGCCATGTGATTGCCGCCAAATCGGTCGTGGGGTCATCCCGAATGTCCGTGCACCATTGGTAAGCATCGCCCTCAAGATGGTGTGTTGCCAACCACACCCGGTCTCCCTCCGCTACGAAGGTATCGTGGAAAAGTTTCTCCATGGGTAGAATCCACTTCTCAAAAACCCAATAGTCGGGTTTCTCTCCATCATAGGTCCGGGGCTTGGATTCCCGGAATTCCCTCAAACGAGCCATGAGTCAGTCCCGCTCTTCTCCTGCTACCATCATCGGTAAAACCGTCCTCGCCGGTGGAGTTTGAACTGGCAGTGACATCACAACCTCTTCCCGGCGCCCAGCACTCGGAGTGTGATTTGAAGACTCGGGCACCTCAGGTCGAAGTGCATCGGTCACTCCACCCATGTGCTCCCGTTGCACGGGTGGTTGCGAAGGGTCTTGAGTTCCCCTTGCTGCCAACTGCTGTGTCAAAAGAGCTTCCAACCTCTGCATCCTTGCATCCTGCCGACGCGAAGCCTCAGCCTGCTCTCGCGCCGCAGCCGACTGCCGCTCCACTGCATCAGCTAGCATAGCCAATTGCTCTCTCAAATCTCGGACCTCACTGGATCCAGAAGTAGCGGACGTCTCCGCATCGGTCTCCTCGGCCGTCATGGAGCGAGTCGTAGGCATCACAAACTGTAACAGGCATAAAATGCGTAGGTTAGGATAACCAACGCGAAACGCATCCCTACTCAGAACAAATCCCAATCATGCGAAAGCAAATGAAGCATACCACAATTATTTCCCGATGTCAGGTTGTCGGCCGCCAACCAGACCTTCCAAGGAAATAGAAGGTGCAATCACTTCGATCAACTCCAACTCTTATGAAGTTATAGTATTGACCCAATCATGTTACTTTCGCCAAGTAATCATATAAGACCCCGTCTCTCACGTTCTTAATCCTTATGGTCCAACCAGCCTAAGGTTTGCTAGGTCCTCTAAGACTCAACCCTAGGCTCTGATACCAATATAATCTGTCACGCCCCAGGCCCCAGCGGAAGCCTACCCGGCACGTGCACAGACCCGCCGTGTGCACAAGGTACCCCCCGGTACACACAAGGCGTCTACAACAACAAAGCGGAAAGGAAGCAATATACACATCCTACTAGTAATCAGAGGACAACACAACTAAACTATACATAAAAGAGGGAAGTAGATAACAATTATCATACAAGAAGTTAAAATTCAATATACAAAAGTGGCCCTCTCAATTACAACCTATCAAAATACACGGGTGGTTTCTATGCCAAAATACACCAACACCTCTCCAAGAAGAACAAAAGAAAAGGTGCCCTGTAACCACCTCGAGTGGTGCGACGGGGACAAGCTAGCTATGCGATAACCCCTTGCCACGGTCCCGAGCCCCTCCCGCTGCGGATGGCTCTGAAAAACAACAACCCAAATGGGGTGAGAACTATTAATCAATAGTTCCCAGTGGGTAAGCCGCCGAGAGGAGCGAAATACACCACTAGGTCAACTGAGGCATAAGATAGTAAAACTGCTGAAATGAAATGCAGAAAATAAACAACTGAAGTAAAGTACTCTACTACTATCATGCCTCTATGCTCATGTACAAAGTAATGATGATATGAATCTATCATGTTATCATAATGTCCAACTACAATGAGTAGTATTATTTATGTGGTGTCCAATGTCAAGTTTGCTATCATGTATGCCCAACTACCATGAATGTATCATCTATGTGATATACAATGTCAAGTTTGGTTAACTTAATCCTTTTCTCTTGAAGACTTTCTTTGAGTCTAAGCTTGAGCCACGCCTCATGGTCCCGTGGTGGCACCCCCCAAGGAGCTATGCCAATCCAACGGCGTCCCAATCGGCACCCAATCCCGCACGGCGATCATGATGTCGCAAATGGCCAACTCCGGAGTGCCGGCTTGGAGGGAGCGACCCTACCAAGCATGTGCGAATGAGCACAAACGGCAAGCAAGTAAGTCTCGATCATCGTGTCTAAAACACGGAATAGCATCATCGACCTTTAGGTCGGGATATAGTATCTCAAGTGTCAATGTTTCATATACAATATTAACATTATCTTGCATAATGAAAATGTAAAACATTTACAAGTTGTCCTCATCATGTCTCAAACATGGAATCTAACTATTTCATCTTGGTTGTACAAGTTTAGGAATTTTCTACTTGTATCTCACTACACTAGATGGCATAATGTCATAATGTCCGTTTTCTTCATGATCATATGCATAACATATCTCAATAATTCTATAACATGCATAGTTATTCTCTATTCGTATCCAAAAGTTTAAGTTCACGAAAATTCCTATTCAATCCCCTCTCAAAGTGCCCCATGTACCTACAATGTTTACCCTACTACATAGAGTATGAAATTTTCTACACATGAAGGGGTTCAAATGCATGATCATAAATCATGATAAATCAAACGATGCATGTTTAATACAACAATGATGCCCTAAAAGTCTATAGAAGACATAGGGGGAGTTCACCCATTTCGGTGAGGTCAGACCCACCGGATAGTTGCCAAATCCTTGTGAAGGATCCCAACCAAGAAGCCCACACTTCCTCTTATGCCCTAAGAGAAGTTTTCAATGGGTTAAAATATCACAAAGCCCTAATCACAAAATCCCTTAAAATCATAGGGAAAATAGGTGAAAAATACCTTAGGTTGAGGGATTTTGCTAAATCTTGTAATCCAAGCAAGAAAAGCTTCAAAACCAACCTACAAGAGTGTTCTACACCCATCAATTCCACCCCAAAAGCTATAAATCAAAAAGCCCCAAAATAAACCCTAGTTTTCCAAAAATTAGGTTTTCCTTCAAAAATCCCAAAAGAAAGGAAAAAGAAGTGTTCCAAACCTCTTTGAGCTTGAATCCCACCTTGGAAAAGCAAAGGATAGGCACAAGAGCTCCAAACTTCCTTCTTCTCCAAGTTCTAGCCTTCCTCCAAGCTCTTGTAGTTCAATGGTGGAGAAGAGGAGGTTGAAGAAGAATCCAAGTAGAGAGATGTGTTGGAGAAGGAAATCCAAGGTTTCTCCCTCTCACTCTCTCTCTCTAACACTTTCTCTTGCTCTCTCCAAATGAGAGGAAAAGAGGAAGCGAAGGGGCTAAAAACCCTAAAGTAACAAAATCCCAAAAGCCCCCTGCAAGAAACGTTATTACGTTTCTTACTGTGCTGTCCAGACCCGAACAGTCCGGACTGCCCCCAATACGGTCCGGACCCCGAATGTGGAATCTTCAGTTTCACGCGGACAGTCCGGACTGTCACCCGGACGGTCCAGACCCCGAAGCCAAAAACCTCAAATTTTCGAATTTTTCGAAAATTTCCGATTTGCGCCCAAACTCTCCGGAAACCTTCTAGAACCTTCCGGAAGCTTACTAAAACATCCGAATGGTATCATTTAACCCTTCACACACTAGAACTTTGCAATTTGCTAAAGTTTAGTATACTACACCAAGAGTCATGCATAACCCACAAGGTTGTAAGTGGGCTTAGTGGGTATTTAATGTAGACATTAGTGGGTGTCCTAAATGTAGGCTTTGTGGGTGAGTTATGTACATGAGCCTATAAATATGGGAGTTGGCTAAGGCCAAAACAACAAGAGAGAGTTGTATCTTGTAGCTGTAATTTTCTAAGTAAAGAGAGTACTTAGTTTTTCTGCGGGACCACTACTCCTTTCTCTTTTCTCTATTTTTGCATTCAGTCGTAGGGCGTGAAGGTCCGGGCAAGCAAATAGAGAGCAAGGCTTGCCCTCTTCGAGCAGGAAGGCGGGCGCCGCACGAACTTTTGCTAGGCGAAAATCTTAAGTCCGTGATACGCTGCTCACCTCTCGCGGAGGCTCTTAACGGCTTGGGCCTAAATCAAACCATCAGTTAGTCATAGACTCACTCAAACCCAATCCACTGACTCACATTGTCACGCCCCGGGGTTGAAACTGCGACCCGGGCCCTCCAACAGATCTGCCGCCCATACGGGAAACCCCGCATAGACGTAGCGTCTAACCTGCGAAAGATAGTACTACCCACTATACAGATATCAGAGCTGAAAAATAAACTGCTGAAATAAAATCCAAACCACTGTACAACTAAAATAAAGTACAAGATCCATCTCCAAAAAATAATCATAATACAATATCCTCAGATACAACATCTATGAACCCAAAAAGGGAGGTAAATTAAAACAATAATACATCGGTGTACATGCTCACAGTACAAGTCAGGTCCTCACCATACATCAGTCTCTCAAAATAAAGGAAAGCTCTCAAAGAGTAAAAGATACAATAATCCAACTGACTGTACTAAAACTCTCCAACAAGGGGGTACAACTACTCTCCAGCACTGGTAGGGATCTAGCTCGCGACTCCCTCACCTCGATCAGAAGAAGCAGCAACAGCAGGGGTAGGAACCGGAGTAGATGCCTCTACAAAACTGTCACCGACAGAGGGTGTGAGAACTACATCCTACAGTAGTTCTCAGTGAGTACCATCTCCAAGACCAACGGTCTGCCCACCAAATCTACTAGAGGCATAAGATAACGATGCAGTAAAAACTGTATATGAAAAGCTGAAAATAACGCTACAGCTACCATGCCTCTATCTAAATGCTCAATGGGTGATACAGATGAAAAGATATGCAACCCTCTCGAACACGAGGTGCTCAATCGACCTAATCGAACTCACAGCCACATAGTGTAGTGGCCCGAATCCCCATGTAGCTTTTCCCCGAGAATCCACAGTGTGAAACACCTATTATTGGTGTGTCGGGCCTGTAACGCATAAAAAGGATGTGTTAGATAGACTCGGTAAGGTTTCTGGATCAAGCATATCTTTCGGCGGCTTTTGCCGAATTTTAGAAGAGGTCTCAGGCTGATCGGAGGTCGTATTTGGATGCAGCGCGGAAAAATGCTTGAAAACGGCTATTTATATTTTTCTGAGTTCGGATGCCCAAAAAGGGGCTCCCGGAAGTTCTTAGTGGATTCGGGTGCATGGGGGAGGCCGTAGACCGGCAAGGGTGCCACGTGGCGGCCTGTCATTGGCCGGTTCACAGGGCACGGTCCACGGAGAGGTGCGGGGTGGCGAATGGACCAGGCAGGAACCACGTAGCGCTCCCTGATTGGCCGGCGCACGTGCGCGGTCCACGGAACCCCACACGGGTACATAAACCGGGAGCGGGGACACGTGGCAGCTCGTCATTGGCAGGCTCATAGTGGCGCGGTGCATGGGGGCGCCTCGAGGCGCGTGCCAGGCAGGGTGGCAGGCGGCGCGCCTGCCCGCACGCGCGGGCTGTCAGTCGTTGGCCACGTGGCGCCACGCTATTCGCGGGTGCCACCTACCCCGCTGACCGCAGGGAGGGCCACGTGGCAGCTCCAGGCTGGGCTTGCATGCGCTGTCCCGTGTTCGGGACATGTGTCAAGCCCAGGATGATTTGGGCGCTCCTCGCGGGCCGTTCCTCAGGAGATTCGGGCGCCCAAATTTGGGCCGAGCGCCTGAATCCTGGGACATTTTGGGAATTCTCTGAATTCTTGGGCTGGGCCTATAAATAGGCCCAGTATAGCTTCGTTTTCTCCTTTTTTTGGCATTTTCTCACAGAGGCTTCTACAGGAGACGTCTTCCTCTACCAGTTATACACCTTGTGGAGGATTTATGGGATTTTAGGAGGCAACTGTACCGACTTTTACGGCAATTCGGCGCGCTTCGACGCTTCTCCTCCGGCGACCTTTTGCGTCGCGTTTCAGTGCGCGGGCTCCCCTGGGCTACTCCGACAGAGTTTTTGGGCGATTGTTGCGTCGATGTTTCCATTACAGGTAGGGCTATGACTTTTGTATTTTTAGCTTCTCCACATTCCGAGTTTTTCTTGGGTTTTTTGGGCCATCTTGTGGCCCCATTTTCTGCTGCGGAGTTTTGGACAGCATCAAAGTTTTTCTGGGATTTCACTGTGCTCGAGTGTCGGAATGAAAAGTGCAAGTACTCGTTTTGTATCTACACTTCGCAAGGAACATCATCGTGATTTTTCTGGATTTTTTTGAGGTTGTCCCGATGGTGAGAATCCTACCTTTTCTGGGCGGATTACTGCAGAGATGTGTTCTTGGGAGTTTCGCGCTTACCGCGGTGTTTAATTTGTAACTTGGCCTATTGGTGTCGAAACGGGACGTCCGAGTACTCGATCATCATCTACTCATTGCGATGATCACAGCGGCAATTTTGTTGGAATTTTTGGAGTTCATCTCGCAGGTGAAATTTTACCTTTTTCTGGACTGGCTGCGTGGATAGCGGCAGATTTTGGATTGGGGAATTGATTGTGCACCGTTTTGGGTATTTTCACAGTTTTCGCGATGAGCTGTGGTTTTCCCTGAGAGAGGGAGAGTTTGGATTCATGCTTCGCGATCGAGGTGGGTGATTGTTGTGGACCTCATATTTGACATACTAGAAATATTAGAGATTCCCCGTGTAGGATTTATTGATTAATGCTTGGTTGGAATATGCATGCTTTTATGGATATATTGTTAGCTATGTTAGCACTTAACCTTGCATGTGAAATCGACTAATATACTGGGGACAAGATGATTCATCCAGTTGGTGGGTACTACTTGAGGATTTTATGGACATACATAGGGGGATAGCGATTATGACCGGTGACTTACCCCTTGCGAGATTATTACTTGATAAACCTTCTTTTATCTTTCTTGAGGATATTTGCATGCTTATATGGAAAGTGATTTGTGTAATGTCAGCATTTAACCTTCCTATGAGTTTGTTTACTAAATTTGGGTTATCATTAATCAATGTAAGAACAACGATATATGTCTTTCTTTTATCATCATGAGGACACTTGCATGCTTGTATGGTCATCTAGATAGGCCACCTTTTTCTGCTACACTATCATGCTGGGATTTGACTAAGGAGAAACCATGATTGCTTCTTTTCTCCTTTTTAGTTTGACATGTGGCACATGTTGCTCCGGTTCGAGCAGGGGTTTGGGATAGTGTAGCCGGGACATTGGGTCTGGGACAGGTTGGAATTGATTGGGAATTTGTGGGGTGTTGCGGTGACCGTGGACATTGGGCGGTTGACCGGATCTTTACTTGTGCATCAGATTGGGGATCGGGGTTTCTTTAGTGGATGGGTTTTCCCACTTGAGCATAGTCGTGATCCAGTCTTGCTATATTATGATACTTGTGATAGAGACACTTTACTCGTCTGGGTCGCTCCCCTCGAGTGCCACTCCGGAGTGTGCGACAGGCAGGCTTTGAGTTCTTTATACTATTTCTTTGCGTCTGTGTTATGCGTCAGTACCCGATGCGGCCGGCAGAGCAGGCAGTGCCAGTTTTTACTGGTCCATTGATTGGGTTTATTCAGGCAGACACTTTTACTGATGCATTCATATAGCTACTCTTTTGGCATTGCATTTAGATGCATAGTTGTGGTAGCTTCTTTTTATCAGTAGTTCTGTTCTTAGCTTACCACATTTCTTTCTCTTTTGCCTCTGGTAGTCCTAGTGGGTGCGTCGGAGTTTGAGGCTTTACCCACTAGGGGAGGCTAGCTGATTAGATAGAGTGTCTACCCGACAGTGAGCTAGCTGGACTTTTGATGTACCCCTATCTTCTCAGACAGTTGTACTTGTACTTTTATTTTGGGTCTGGCTTTAGCCAGTTGGTTGTATTATTTTGGAGAGCGCGGAGAGACACTTGTATTTTATTTACTGTTGTACTTTACTTTATTTCCTGCTTTAGTCTGAGATGTAGTAGTCTGAAGACACATATGGAACTTGCTCGAGGCGATTTTTCCGCGCCACGTCATTTTGCGAGGTCGGTGCGCTATACGAAATCCCGGTATTCTACACGGACTACGTCGACAAGTTGAGAAAGATAAGGAACAAGCCCAACTCCCGCGCGGCACTCGAGGGGAGCGACCTCACCGAGGAAAGTATCTGTGCAACTCTGTCGAGCTCGTTTTAGCTCATGCAGGTTATAGTCGTAATCCACTCTCTCTCTCTCTCTCTCTCTCTCAGAACGGAATGGCTCAAGATCCTCAAACATCTCGCACAAAGGTCGGAATTCTCTCAACGACTCAGCTAATAAAGCTCTCATGAATCTCGAGACACTAGCGAACTCAACCAACTCACGACACTAACCCACTGGCCGGAGGTACTCAACAGCCGAGACCACCGTCGACCCAAATGGCTCCCAAAACGAAACCCTACTCGCCACATTATACAGACGGGCTGGAGATACTCCACAGCTGGGATCGACCCCCAACGCAAAGGCTAATAAAACTGGTCAGACAACACTCAACGACCCTGGACCACCGTCAACCCAAACGGTTCCCAACAACATTGATCAGAAGATACTCGACGGCCCGAGACCACCGTCTACCCAAACGGCTCCCAACACTAGCACTAGTCTAATCACAGCTATCGTACTCCACTCGGCCCCCAGGCGTGTAGTGTCCACGGTTTTCGTACGGTATCACTTTCGGCACAGTATTTTTTCTCCATATTTTCGTTGTATCTTTTTGGTTTTATTTTTATTTAATGGCGTAGGGCTCGAAAAATAGAAAACGGTGGTGCGATCGGCTCTAAATTCCGGTAACTGGAGCTCCCAATATGATTTTTTTAAGTTTGATGTAAAAGAGGTGTTTAGAACACTCATTTCGGCTTTTTGATGCTTGGAAATCCGTGCCAACATATGATGAGATTTTTGAAAGATTTGGAACACGAATCGAGAGAGAAACGGTTAAATTAAAATATTTGGTTGTTACAAAAGGTTCAATTTATTACAAAAAAATTTGTTTGTTGCAAAAAGATTTGATTTGTTAAGAAGCGGTTATTATTGTTTCAAACTCTCTTATAAATAGAGGGATCGGGGATCGGTTTTATTTTGCACACCTAAGAGAGAGAGAGAGACAAGGAACAACCCTAGTTTCAAAAATTGTAACGAAAGAGAACATCGTCTTCTTCCTCGAAGGGTTCGTCGGAGATCAGGACCGGGAATCGGCATCGTTGTGGGGCTACGGAGGAGGGAGCACCGACCTTACGGGAGACCGGAGAGCGGAGGACGGAGCCAAGCATCGTACCGTCACCTTCACTGACTAAAAGGTGTGTTTTGGGCTTTTCGTTATCTCTTGTAGAGATTCGATAGTGTTTTCGATGTTCTTGTCGGGTTCTTTAAGGTGTCGGTTGAAACGGATATCATGTGCGAAGTAGGTGTTAACACCGTTGAGGTGGATGGGAGGCTGACGCCGCCGTCATTATGGTTGGGAAGCCGCCGCCGCCGTTGTAAGGAACATGGGAGGTCGCCGCCGCCGACCAAGAGAAGCACCATCACATGGCACACGATGCTCAAGGCCAAACCTCATAAGGACCGCCCGTGTGCGGGGCGCACCAACATAGGGGGTAGCCCATGTAGGGCACCGCCGCATGGACCGGACCCCTTGCGGAGCGCGCACCAGCAAGGGGTGGGTAGGGGTTCAAGCCAAGCGGGGCTCCCGCCGCCGCCGATCCGTCGGTTTCCGTGGCTCTATTTCTCCGTCGTTTCATCACACCTTAAGTTGATTGTTGTTCCGTTAAGCAATATTTTTACCAGTTTGCCGTCGGAACTCCGGTTTGAACCCCGACTCGTGGAATTTCGTTACGATGATGTTTTTAACAACGGTTTTTGATATAGTTTTTGTCCGGGCAACGTTTGAGGTGTATTTGGAATTTTCGTGCATCATTTTCTTCACTAATAAGAGGTGGGTCATCGAACCAAGGTAGAAGGTGTTGTTGGACTATGGTGTCCGACCCTCCTCTCCCTTTTGTTTTAAATTGCGATTTTTGGCATAACTATTTTAAAGTAGGAAGGACAGGGTGTTGCATGTTTTAGAAAAATTGATACATACAAACGCTTGACTTTATCGGGTACAGCTACCGCGATTTAGTCTACAGTTACAGGTAGAAGCTCATGGTGTAGTCACGTATACCAGCTGTGATGACACGAATCCCCGCATGAGGATTACTGTTGGATCAGCAGCTTTTGGAGGCCTATGTTGAGTGTTGAAGGTGTTTGTGCGCGTATCGGACTCAAGGTAAGGGCTCAGGGCATTAAATGGATCACAAGTGTATCCGGATGCCCCCGCCGAATTTTGGAAGTGGTTTTGCGCGAAACGGACATTGGATTTGGATTCAGCGTGGAAAAACGACGAAAATTGGCTATTTGGTTGTTTTTTTCGTAGTCCGGACGAGCGAAAACGGGCAACCGGAAGTTTCGGGGGAGCTTTCGGGTGCATGGTGCACCGTGGACTGCAGGGGCCACGTGGCGGCACTCGGTTGGGTCGGCAGTGAGCGCGCGGTCCACCGGGCGCCCGTGCTGACACATGGCGGGCTGAGATTGGCCCACCATCGCGCGCACGTAGGGGGCGCAGCGTGCTGTCCCCGCGTGGGGGACACGCGGCGCGCGCCCATTGGAGGTGTCGCACCTACCCGGATCAAGCCGTTTGGCTTGATCCGGGCGGCCCAATCGGGACGACGTGGCGGCCCGGATGGCCGCCACGTGTCCGTGGGGGCGGGGGGGGGGGGGCTGGTTGGTGGCTGCGGGCTGGGCTGCCCACTGTAGCAGAAGTGAGAGAAGGAGAGGGGGAGTATTTGGTGTTTTTCTCTTCTTCTTCTTCCTCCTTTCTTCTTGGACTTTGGAATTTTGGAGGGCTATAGGCAGAGCTGCACCAGCAACCCTTCTTCATCTTCATCACCATGGATGGGCCATTGGAGCTCCTTTGATCATCATCTTTCCCATATTGGAGCACAACCACCATTGCTGGATTTTCGGAGCTTCCCCGTCGCAGTTTAGTGCAAAAATTCCCCAGGCTTCATTTCATCGAATTTCGAGCTGACATTTGGAGGGGATCTCCACGAGAGGTAAATCTACAATTTTGATGTTCAGTGTTTTCTGTGGATCATGAGATTTCTTGGGGTATTTCTGGTTTTTCTGCAACCTTCACGCACAGATTTTATTATTGGATACCTTGGAGTAATGTTGGGTTTTCTCTTTCATACAAACTCGGAATTGGGTGTTCTTTAGCTCGATTCGCATCTACACTCGACAAGGAATCCATTGCCACCTTTCTTCCTGTAGTGTACCGGGAGTTTGTAGAGTGCACCGACCTCGCAAGATGGCGTGGTGCGGGGAAATCGCTTGAGCGTGTCCCATTTGGGTTTACAGATGAGTTCTGATTGTTTCAGATCGACGCAGAATCCTTTGGGAAGATAAGTGAGTTAGCGGCGTCAAACTTGGAAGCCCAGTTTGAAACAGTGATTGCAGGGCTTTGTGTACTTGTAGAATTTTGGATTGGTTAGTGTGCCGACTCCGCCGTGGTGCACGGGGAAACTTGGAAAGTGTGGGTACATGTGTATTTTCAGTTCAGCGGGGTTCGGGTTGATTCGGACTGACGCAGAGGCCCCGAAGGCAAAAAGTGACTTGGAGTTGGCAATTAAGGGATTGATTTACTAATCGTAACCCGCTTTGGAGTTGAGAAACGAAACGAGAAAGAAATGAGAAGAGAATCCAAGTGAGGATCTCTTGTGTAAGAGTATCGGATTTCGGATTGGGCACACCGACTCCACAGTTGAGCCTTGTGAGTGGGAAAAACTTTGGACAAGTGTATTTTATGTTTACAGTGGGGTTCGGGAGATTTCAGAGTGGTGCAGATGTAGAGTACCGGGACTTTGTAGAGTGTACCGACCTCGCAAGATGGCGTGGTGTGGAGAAATTGCTTCGGACGAGTTCCAATTATATTTACAGTTGAGTTCGGGTTGATTCGGATCAACGCGGAAGCCCCAGCTTGAATCAGAATTTTTCGGGCATTGTGCGCCGTTAGAGGACCGGTGTTGTTTATGTACCGACTCAGCCGTTGTGCGCAGAAAAATTGGAAATTTGTTGGAACATTTGTATTTTCAGATTACAGCGGAGTTCGGGAGGTTCCGGATTGATGCGGGGGCCCCGAAGGCAAAAAGTGAGTTGGAGTTGGCAGTTATGGGAGCCGGTTTCTGGATTGAGCACATCGACTCTACAGTTGAGCTTTTTGAGTGAGGAAAGCTTTGGACATGTGTATTTTCATATTACAGCGGCGTTCGAGAGGTTCCGGACTGATGCGGAGGCCCTGAGGGCAAAAAGTGAGTTGGTGTGGCTATTATTGGATTATTTAATTAAATTAATTATTTAATGGACTAATTAGTTGTTGCCTGTGAAGGGAATTAGAGAAAGAAAGAGTAAAGAAAGAAAAAGTTATTAAAGAGGTGTGGATTGGTGTTGGTGTTGGTGTTGGTGTTGGTGTTGGAAGAGTATGGGGTTCTTTACACCATGCACCATGCACCTAGCCACTAATTAATTTAGTGCCACGTCATCCTTCTTCTTCCCAACTCAAACAGAGGAAATGAACAAGAACAGAGGAATGAGAAAAAAGGGAAGGAGAAGAAGAAGAGGATTTGAGGTGAGGAAAAAGGGGATTTTGATCGGGTTGACGGTGCGGATCTATTGTTAGTAGCCGCGTGGATTTTGAGCAAGGGTTGGTGTTGAGCAAGGGACGGTGCGGATCTATTGTTAGTAGCCGCGGGGATTTTGAGCATGCGCGAAGATTTTGTTTGAGGTGTAGATGTTCTTTTTTTTAAAGCTTGGATTTTTTAGGATTTTATTGATGGTTTGAAGTTGAATTGAATCTTTTTTTTAGTTGATGGAGTGTGGTTGGTGTTGTTGTTGGTGGAGGAGAGGCCAGCAAGGGTGCCGCGCGGCGCGCGCATGGGCGCCGCGCTTGCGCAGTCGGGGCTTTTTGCTTGCGGTTTTTGGCTTGGCGTTCCGGAACCAAGGAAGGGATTCCGGAACGGGCCTTTGGGTACCGGTACCACATGGAGTGTATTGATACCCCATAGTGCAGGATGTTTTTTTTGGTGGATTTTAAGCATGGGCACTCTGGTAAATTTGCTTCCCACCACATGTTGACCGGATTGACCCCTCTCCTCTCTATATATATGGACTCCTCTCTTCTCCCCTGGTTATAGAGAGAGGAAAAGAAAGAAAGAAAGAAATGAGAGAAAGAAAGTGAAGGAAAAAGAGAGAATGTAAGGAAAAGAAAAGAAAAGAGAGAAAGCTTGGAAAAGTAAAAGAAGAAAAAAAAAATGAAGAAAGCATGGTGGGTTGGCAACTTGGGTTTCCTGCTTCATGACCTTGTGTGGAGCCGCGCGCGCGTCGAGCAACGTACGAGGTATGTTGGCGCGTTTTGTAGTTGGAACCTTAGAATTATTCTTTGGATGTAGAATGAGATTTTTTAGTTGGATATTGGTTTATTTTCTTCTCCTTTGTGTTGTTAAGCTGGGGATGTGGATTGTTGCTGCGCGGAGCCGAGGGCATGCGCGCATGCTGCGTGTGGACAGCAAGGGAGCCGGAGCGCCGGATTTTTATTAGAGGACACGTGGGATCCGTTCGAGCTTCCGGGGATTTTTTCGAGGATCGCGAGAGCGCGCGCGCGCGCGGCGCAGTTTTGGGTGTTTTCCGGCAGATTCTGACAGTGAGCGGCGCGACACTACACCGACTTCAGCGTTTGCCTGCGGAATGCTTTTGAGGTGGGTTGGAATTTCTCCGAAATGTATGGAATGCCCTCTAAAGCTTCTGTAAGCATGTTGATCATATTTAGTTTATCTGTTTTATGCTTTATAAATCTGATAGTTGCCTAAAAAATTGTAGAAATACTTTCCTGAGCCCCTGATATTTTTAGCATGATCTAGAGGTGTCTTGACACTAGACTGCATGATTATTTTGCATTGTATTGGCATCTGAACCATTTTAAAAATCATCGGACATGTTTAATGAAAATCGGGCTTTGAAAAATGTTTCTAAAACTGTGAGACCACCCAGAGGGGTTGAGTTGGTTCAGATTCCATGTATGCTCGTGCCAGAGGGCCGAGCGGATTTTTAGTGCATTGTGTGTTGAGTTTCTAGTGTCTTGAGAGTTGCATTTCCTGGTAGGAATTGTTGGGTTCATTCTAGATCACGGGTCATATTTCTGTTTAGTCGTGGAGGTTTCCCGACTTCGCCATGGGTTGTGCATTATCAGATTGAGTCGTAGAGAGTTCTCCAACAGATTATGTGAGGATTGGGCATTTCCCGATTGAGTCGTGGTTTCTTTTTCCGACTGAGTTGAGCTGTTGAGCATTGAGTTGCCGATCTGTTTGATCGTGGATCATAGCCTGCATATGCCGCTTATGATACAGTTGAAACTGATGAGATACTTGAGTTCGGTGGGGTCGCTCCCCTCGAGCTACGCCCCGGGTGCGTGTTGTTGATGCGACTAGTTGATACACTAGAGTTCGCTTGAGATTGAGATAGTCCGTATGGGACGCCCTACGTAAGTCCCGTCCCAGTGTGGATGAGGTGGCAGTAGGTTTGGCGCAGGCTTGACTGGACCCTATGAGGCAGTCATTGAGATTGGGTGATTTGAGCGGGTGGTTTCATATTATGTTCTTAGATGGATTCTTTCCTTTGAGCATTGATACTGAGGTATTTTTAGCAGTAGCGAGTGTATGCATAGCATGTTATGATAGAGTTTCCTTTTTGAGCATGATGTTTGAGACTTTTTAGCTGTAGTTTTCATTCAGCTTACCTTTATCTATCTATCTATCTGCATACCTATCTGTTTGCCTCTAGTAGACTTAATGGGCATACCGTGGATATTGGTGACGGTACCCACTAAGATCTACCTTCTGCAGTAGATCTTACACCCGCTGCAGTGACAGGTTTCTGAGGTAGCTGTTCCGGCTTGGTTCGCACGGAGACAGCAGATCGAGGTGAGGACGTCGCCGATTAGTTCCTTACCAGCATTGAGAGTCTGAGATAGATGTACCTGGTATATTTTTATGTTTCCACTTTTGTACTGGACATTCCGTGAGGTTTGTACTTGTATTATCTTAGTTGAGAGACTTATATTGAGGATTATTGTATTTATTCAGATGTTCAGTTGATTTCTTTAGCTTTTGGGTTTTAGTTCTATTTCAGCTCTGATACATTTTTTAGCTATAGATCTGACCTGCAGGGTAGACGCTTCATCTGTGCGGCAGTTTTCGTCAAGGTGGCTGATCTGTTGGCGAGCCCGAGTTGCAGTCTCGACCCCGGGGCGTGACAGCAGAAGCTTCCGGGGGGAAAAGTGAGTTGGCCGCGGCGTTGAGGAAGCTTCAGACTTCGGATTTGGAGGATTTGGAGCTGGAGTTCCGGAACCAAAGTATGTGTTCCGGAACTGCATGCTGTGTTCCGGAACCCAACACAGTTCAGGAACTAAATGGTTTAGTACCCATACACAGTTTGGGGTACCGGTACTAAATGGTTTAGTACCCGTACACAGTTTGGGGTACCGGTACTCAGTGAGGTAATTAGCCCTATTTGAGCAGATTCGGATATTTTGAGTGAGGGCATTTTGGTCATATCCCTCCCCAAGCTTGCCACCCTCTATAAAGAGCCCTCCAGCTCTGCCTTCTTCTCCACGACAGAAGGAAAGAAAGAGAGAAAGAAAGAAAAGAAAGAGAAGAGGGAGAAGGAAAAAGAGAGTGTTGTGTGAGGGTGCAGCTTGTGGTCTGTTGCTTGGAGCTGGACGGAGCCGCGCGCGCGCGTCGGCCGCACGTGAGAGGTATGTGACAGATTTTCCTAGCATGGGTTTTTGGATTTGATGATGGTTTTAGAGTGAGATTTTGAGTTGGATATTGGTTGTGTTGCTTTCTCTTTTGTGCGGTTTGCGCTGAGGTTGTGGATTTTTGCACTGTGCGGAGTGGAGGGTGCGCGCGTGCATGCGCACATGCGGTGAGTGGACAGCGAGGGCCGGATGCGCGCAGATGTTATTAGAGGACTCGAGAGGATTATTCGAGCTTCCGGGGATTTTTTCGAGGATCGCGGCAGTGTGCGAGCGCGGCGCGGTTTGATGTTTCCGGCAGATTTTGGCTGTGAGCGGTTTGGCGCTTCACCGACTTCAGCGATGCCTATGGAAAGCATTTGAGGTGGGTTGGAATTTCTTCAAGATGTATGGAATGCCTTCTAATGCTATTGTATGCATGTCTAGCATGTCCAGCTTAGCTGTTTCTACAGTTGGTAAATCTGATAGTTGCCTAGAAAACTGTAGAAAAACAATCATGAGCCCAGATATTTTTTTAGCATGACCTAAAGGTGATTTGACACTAAACTACATGTTTAGTTGGCATTAGAATGGCATCTGAACCGTTCTAAAAATCGTCGGACATGTTTTAATGAAAATTGAGCTTTGAAAATAGTTTTAAAATATTGAGACCGCCCGGAGGGGTTGAGTAGGTTCAGGATGCATGTGTCCTCGTGCCTGGTGGCCGAGTGGATTTTTAGAGATCTGTGGGATGAGCTTCTAGTGTCATGAGAGAGTTTGAGCATTATTCCACTTCGGGGGCAGAATTTCCGGGCCTCCTGTGTGATAGATTGAGGATTGATCTCCCTGGTTCGGATTGATGAGTTTATTCTGGATCATGTGTAGAGTACCGGGATTTCGGATAGTGCACCGGCCTCGCAAGATGGCGGTGCGGAGGATTTGCTTTGGACGAGTTCCAATTGAGTTTACAGATGAGTTCGGGTTGAGTCAGATCGACGCGGAAGCCCCAGCTTGAATCAGAGTTTTCCGGGCATTGTGCGCCGTTAAAGGACTGGTTTTGTTGAGCCCCGACTCCGCCGTTGTGCGCAGAAAAATGGGTTAATACTTGGAACATGTGTATTTTATGATTACAGCGGTGTTCGGAAGGTTCCGGACTGACGCGGAGGGCCCAAAGGCGAAAAGTGAGTTGGAACTGGCAATTATGGGAGCCGGTTTTTGGATTGAGCACATCGACTCTACGGTTGAGCTTTTTGAGTGGGGAAAGCTTTGGACATGTGTGTTTTCAAATTACAGTGGAGTTCGGGAGGTTTCGAACTGGTGCGGAGGCCCCGAAGGCAAAAAGTGAGTTGGAGTTGGCTTAAATGGATTAATTAATTTATTAATTAAATGGGTTAATTAACCTGAGAGAAGGAATGAAAGAAAGTGAATTTAAAGAGAGAATTGATAGTGGATTAAAGTGAATTAGATATTTTTGTGTTGGGGGTTAATTGGTTTTTTATTACCTGCTACAGCTGTCTGGCACCCTTAATTAACCCACCTTAATTGAGAATGCCACCTCATCGCCATCTTCTTCAATCTGCAAGCAGGGGAAAAAGAAAGAAACGGAGGAAAGAAGAAGAAGAAAAAGAAGAAGAAGAAGATGAAGAAGAAGAGTAAGAAGGATTGGAGGGAGTTAATTAGTGAAGTGGTGCTTGTGGATTTCACCAGCTGCTAGGAGCCGTGGGGCCGAGCGGAGAGCGCGGCGAGCGGCGCGCGCGACGGATTTAATGGAGGTGAGTAGCAGTTTCATTTTGGTTGAAGCTTGTTTTTTTTTTTGGATTGTGTTGGTTGGATAGAGTAGGGGCTTGAGGAAGTTTTGAGTGTGCTTGTGGGTTTGGACAGCTGTCCAGGTTGGAGGCGGCGCGAAGCAAGCGCAGGGCGCTACGCAGGAGCGCGCAAGGCGCAGCCCGGGCGCTGCGCTGGTGCGCGCGGGGGCGCAAGCGCGCCCCGCGGGCGCGCAGCAAGCGCGGGGCGCACGCTGGGGGTTGCGCGTAGCGGGCTGGGCCGCCGCGCGGCGGGCCCATGCGCCACGCCGTGGGCACAGGGTGCCGCGCGGCTGCAGCTGCAGCGGCGCCGCGCGGAGGCGGCAGCGCCGCGCGGCGGCGGCTGGCAGCGCCCGCGGGCACCGTGCGTATCACGCTCCGGGGTCGAAACTGCGACTCGGGCTCGCCAACAGATCCGCCATCTGTGCAGAAACTGCTGCACAGACGAAGCGTCTACCCTGCAAAAGATCTATAGCTAAACATGTATTAGAGCTGAAAAAGAACTAATAGCTACAGAATCAAATACTGAATATCTGAATAAAAACAAATCCTCAATA
Organism: Tillandsia fasciculata; assembly: GCA_029168755.2. Classification (NCBI taxonomy): domain Eukaryota; kingdom Viridiplantae; phylum Streptophyta; class Magnoliopsida; order Poales; family Bromeliaceae; genus Tillandsia; species Tillandsia fasciculata. The sequence continues at coordinate 13,315,699 of CM054940.1, read as the reverse complement.
CATAGTCTCTCTCAACTATAAAAAGTAAATACAACAATCCTCACTAATCTCTCAGACTGTCCAGTACAAAAGTGTAAATCAAAAAAATATACAGGGTACATCTACCCCCGACTCTCAATGCTGGTAAGGAACTACTCGGCCACGTCCTCACCTCGATCAGCTGTCTCCGCACGAGCTAAGTCGGAACAGTAGCCACAAACCTGTCACGGCAGCGGGTGTGAGATCTACTACAGAAGGCAGATCTCAGTGGGTACCGTCCCAATATCCACGGTATGCCCACTAAGTCTACTGGAGGCAAAACAGATAGGTATGCAGATAGATAGATAGATAGATAGATAGATAGATAATGGGTGAGCTGAAAGAAAACTACAGCTAAAATGTCTCAATCATAAAGCTGAAGAAACTCTACCAATAACATGATATGCATACACTCTCTATTGCTAAGATGCCTCAGTATTAATGCTCAAAGGAAAGAAACCCATCTAAGAACATAATATGTAACCACCCACTCATATCACCCAATCTCAATGACTGCCAAAAATGGCTCAGTCCAGCCTGCGCCTGTCGTCTAGGAACGTACCTGCCCACTACCACGCATCCACAAGAGGACGGGATTTACATGGGGCGTCCTAAACTGACTATCTCAATCTCACGCAAAGTGACCCCATGGTAACTCGGCCAGGGGTATCAAGCGAACACTAGTATATGAACTAGGCGCATCATCATCTCATCATCAACACGCACCCGGGGCGTAACTCGAGGGGAGCGACCCCAACGAGCTCAAGTATCTCATCAGTCTCAACTGTCTCAATAAGCGACACATGCAGGCTATGGTCCACGATCAAACAGATCGGCAACTCGATGCTCAAAAGCACAACTCAGTCGGAAAAGAGACTCCACGACTCAACAGGAAAAGCCCTAACACTCTCACAGCTATATCGAAGAACCCTCTATGACTCAATTTGATAATGCACAACCCATGGCTGAGTCGGGAAACCTCCACGACTCGATCTACCAGAAACCCAAAACTCTCATAGCTATGTCGGAGAACCACCTCCACTATCAAATCAAAGATACTTAATCCATGATCTAGAATAATCTCATCAGAAGCACAAAACTCAAAAGACACTATAACTCATCTCAAAACTCAAAAGAGACCCCTCGGCCCCCTGGCACGAGGTCAGAAACACCCTGAACCTATGCCATACCTCTGGCGAACTCCAGATTTAAAAACCACATTTAAAAAGGCTGATTTTCATTGAAACGAATTTTCTCGATTTTTAAAACGATCAGGGTGCAAAATAAATGCCAAAAGAACATGAAGTCTAGTGTCATATAATATCAGGAGTCTACTAAAAATAATCTGGGGTTCTAAACAATTTTCTAAAAATTTCCAGGCAACTATCAGATTTAATTACAGAGAATATAACATAATAAACATGCTCAAGTTGCATTCAATAGCTTTAAGGGGCATTCTACACATTTTGGAGAAATTCCAACCCACCTAGTATGCATTCCGCAGGCAATCGCTGAAGTCGATGAAGCGCCGAACCGCTCGCTGCCTCGAATCTGCCGAAAAATCGAAAACCGCACCGCACGCACACTGCCGTGAACCATGGAAAAGATCCTCGAAAGCTCATTTAAAATCCTTGAGTCCTCTACAAAAACCCGCGCGCAACCGGCTAACTCCACGGCCAAAACATAGCACAACAAAGGCTCAAACACACTACGACACCATCACCAAGGTCTCCAGCCAAGCAGCTTCCAAAGAGTCACCAACAGCACACTTAAAGCTCCAGCACAATTGAAATGCAAGCTCACAATCAACAAATTAGGTAAATTTATCCATACACACCACCAGCTCCAAAAGCACACACTAATTCATCCTCTAATTCATTTACAAATAATCCACCTCAATCTAACAGCCAACACACTAAAACACAAAAAATCACACACACAATCTGTAGCTCCAACTATCCACACAAAACCCAACAACACACTCCATAGCCCTTTGCACACACACAAAGTCCAATTGCACCCCCGCATCACAAGACCGCAGCCACAACATAAAAGGTTCTCTCTCTTTCTCTAAGCTCGAAAGCCTCGGGCCAATAGCGAACCACAACTCTGCTGCGCAGTGCAAGCCTCCCACACAAACACAACACAAACTCGGGCCACCAAGCCCCCCGGCTCCGCGCGGCGAAAGCGACCCCCAACTGGCCAATCCGCACACAAAAACTGCACAACAAGAAGCAAGGAAAAAGTCATGAAAAAGAAAAACCATCAAGCTCGGCCACGCCACAATCGCGAGCTCCTTGGGCAAAACTAGCCCCGGCCGACGAAGACGCCGCACACCCACGCGAGGAGCACGCTAAGCTCGCGTCGCTGCGCGCGGCGCTGCCGTTGCCAGCGCGGCACCCGCGCCTGCCGCGCGGCGTCCGGGCCTGCCGCGCGGCGCCCTAGCGCGCTGCGCGGCGCCCTGGCGCGCTCTGCACGGCGGCCTGGCGCCTGCTGCGCAGCGCCCAGTCGCGCTGTGCAGCGCCCTGGCTGTCATGCCCCGGGGTCGAAACTGCGACCCGGGCTCGCCAATAGATCCGCCATCTGTACTAAAACTGCCGCACAGACGAAGCATCTACCCTGCAAGTCAGATCTAAAACTAAAACATGTACCAGAGCTGAGACTAAAAACCACAAGTTAAGAAATCAACACTGAACATCTGCAATAGATAAATCTCCAATAATACAAAAATCCTCAATACGGGTCTCTCAAATGAATAATAAAATACAAGGCTCACTCTCACAGTACAAATATCCAAATCTCTCAGTACAAAAGCAGAATCATAAAACTAGCAGGGTACATCTACCTCTGACTCAATATGCTAGTAAGGAACTACTCGGCCACGTCCTCAACTCGATCAGTTGTCTCTGCGCGAGCTAAGCCGGAACAGCAGCCTCAGATAACCTGTCACCGCAACGGGTGTGAGATCTACTGCAGAAGGTAGATCTCAGTGGGTACCGTCATCAATATCCACGGTATGCCCACTAAGTCTACTGGAGGCACAACAGATAGGTATGCAGATAGAAAAGGGGTAAGCAGGAAAGAAACTACAACTAACATGTATCAACATCATGCTCAAGGAACTCTACTCTCACCCTGCTATGCATACACTCTCACTGCTAATAATATGCCTTAAGTACCATGCTCAAAGGGAAACTCATCAATGAACATGCTATGCCATCACTCTCTCAATGTCACCCAATCTCAATGACTGCCTCATAGGGTCCAGTCAAGCCTGCGCCAAACCTACTGCCACCTCATCCACACTGGGACGGGACTTACGTAGGGCATCCCACACGGACTATCTCAATCTCAAGCGAACTCTAGTGTATCAACTAGTTGCATCATCAACACGAACCCAGGGCGTAGCTCGAAGGGAGCGACCCCACCGAACTCAAGTATCACATCTGTCTCACTGTCTCAATAAGCGGCACATGCAGGCTATAATCCACGATCAAACAGATCGGTATCTCAAAGCTCAAAAGCACAACTCAGTCGGAAAAAGAACCTCGACTCATTCATGAATAGCCCAAACACACTCACAGCTATGTCGGAGAACCCTCAACGACTCAATCTGATAATGCATAACCCATGGCTAAGTCGGGAAACCTCCACGACTCGATCTGCCAGAACCCCAAAACTCTCAAAGCTAGGACGGAGAACCATCTCCACATCTGAATCAGGAAGACACAACTCAAGATCTAGAATCATCCCAACAAGGAAGAAAAACTCTCATGACACTAGAAACTCGACACATGATGCTCTAAAAATATACTCGGCCCTCTTGCACGAGTACTCATGCAACTCGAACAATCTGGACCATTCATAATGCTCTCAATATTTAAAAACCCTTTTAAAGCGGAGTTTTACTTAAAACGGGGTACTAAAATATTCTGAAGGTCCAGATGCAACCCGAATCTCAAAAGAATGCACAGTCTAGTGTCAAATAACCTCTAGATCATACTAAAAATGTCTGGGGCTCATAAAAGTCTTTCTACAATTTTCTAGGCAACTATCAGATTTATCAATATACAAGAATTAAGCTAAACATGATCAATATGCTTACAGAAGCATTAGAGGGCATTCCATAAATTTTGAAGAAATTCCAACCCACCTGGAATGCTTTCCGCAGGCAAATGCTGAAGTCGGTGCAGCGCCAACTTGCACTCTGACGAATTCTGCCGGAAAAATCTCCAAAACCGCGCCGCGCGCGCGCGTAAACTGCCGGGATCCTCGGAAAATCCTCAGGAGCTCAACCAGCAACCTCGAATCCTCTACAAGTCCCCTGCGCACCTCGGCTCCCTCTCAGCCAAAACCCACATGCGCACGAGCATGCATGCAAGCACGCTCAGCCCCGCGCAGTAACCGTCCAAATAGCCAAGCAGCACAAGCTGCTTTCAACAATTTTGCAGGGAAAGAGAGAAGAAAGAAACCAAATCCAATCTCAATAAATCACTTTAAATCCATAAAATAAATTCCCAAAAGCCCAATTAGAAAATCTGTCAACTTACCTTGTACGTTGCTCGACGCGCGCGCGGCTCCACCGGGCTCCAAGCAGCAGGAAATCTCAAGTCTTGCACCTTCTCCACTTCCTTACTTTCTCTCTCCCTCTCTCATTCTAACGTGGAGAAGAAGCAGGTTGGAGAGCTTCTTATAGAGGGTGAAGAGCTTAGGAGGAGAAAAGACCAAAATACCGTCAAAATATCCAAGTCTGCATAAAAAAACAGCCCCCTGTTGCCTGTGTTCCGGAACCAATAGGCCAGTTCCGGAACACCAGGCCCTGTTCCGGAACACAATGGCCTGTTCCGGAACACAGCAGCCTGTTCCGGAACTCAATGGCCCAAACCTCACCAGAATTCTGCAGCAAGCCTGCAACTCGCGCCGCCGACTCACTTTTCGCCCCGGAAGCTTCCGCCACAGTCTGAAACCACCCGAACCTCACTGTAAATATAAAATACACACGTCCAAAGCTTTTCCCACTCAAAAGCACAACTGAGGAGTCGGCTTGCTCAATCAGAAATCCGGTACTCTACAAAAGAAAACCCGCACTTGCATTCTCCTCTTATTTTCCTCTCCCGTTCTTTTTCTCAATTCCGAAACGGGTTACAATGAATTATCTAATTCCTCTAATTGCCAACTCCAACTCACTTTTTGTCTTCGGGGCCTCCGCATCAATCCGAGTCAACCTGAACTCCGCTGTAACCTGAAGATACACGTGTCCCAACACTTTCCAAATTCTATATACAACCGTGGAGTCGGTTCTCTAACCAAACCCTACAAGATCACAATGCCCCGAAATCACCGATTCAAACAGGGCTTCCAAATTCGACGCTGCTAACTCACTTTTCATTCCAATGAATTATGTGTCGATCCGAATCACTCCGAACTCAGATGTAACCACAATTGGAACTCGCCCAAGGCGATCTCTCCGCACCACGCCATCTCGCGAAGTCGGTGCACTCAACAAAGTCCCGATACTCTACACTGGCGCGCTGCGCAGCGCCCTGCTGCACGGGGCGCTCCTGCGCGCCCGCGCAGGCTGCGCATCCCTGCTGCGCGCTCGCCCACAGCTGCGGCCTCCCCACACCAGGCAGCGACCAACCGCACTCCCACACACACACACAACTCCTCTAAAGCCCAAATCAACAGCAAAACCCAAAAGCCCAAGCTTCAACAACAAAAAAACTGCTAAGAACCTCTTTTAAATCCGTCGCATGCGCCACTCGCCGCGCTCTCCGCTCGGCCCCACGACTCCTAGTAGCAGGTGAAAACCACAAGCACCACCTCACTAAGCTCCCTCAATTTCCTTCTTCCTCTTCTTCTTCTTCCTCCTTCTTCTCTTTTTCCCTTTTTCCACTTCCTATGTTTCTTATCCAATCCTCTGTTTTCTTTTTGAAGGAGATGGTGACGTGGCGCAGATAATTAGTGGCTTAATTAGTAGAGGTGGTTGGCAGCTATAGCAGAATAAAAGAATCCCTCATCACAAAAAAATATCTAATCTCCCTCTCTTCTTAACCCCTTTCTTTAATTCTTTTTCTTTCATTTCTCCCAGACCAAAGCCAAATAAAGCCACTAATTAATTAAACTAATTAAATAATCCACTAAAAGCCCCTGCCAACTCACTTTTTACCCTCGGGCCCTCCGTACCAGTCCGAAACTTTCCGAACTCCGCTGTAATATGAAAATACACATGTCAAAAGCTTTTCCAACTCAAAAAGCTCAACTGTGGAGTCGGTGTGCTCAATCCCAAAAACCGGCTCCAAAATTGCCAGTTCCAACTCACTTTTCTCCTTCGGGTCCTCCGCGTCAGTCCGGAACCTCCCGAACTCCGCTGTAATCATAAAAAACACCTGTTCCAAAAGTTTCCCAATTTTCTGCACACCACGGTGGAGTTGCGGCTTCCCAAACCAGTCCTCTATCGGTGCACAAAGCCTGGAAAACTCCGAATCATGCTGGGGCTTCCGCGTTGATCCGAATCAACCCTAACTCATCTGAAGACACATAAGGAACATGCTCGAGGCGATTTCTCCGCACCACGCCATCTTGCGAGGTCGGTGCGCTATACGAAATCCCGGTATTCTACACTCTCCCCTCCTTAAAAAAGATTTCGTCCTCGAAACCAGTAAATCCATAACTATGGAGGGTGTCTCAATCAATAGGAGCAAGAAGTACTCAACTCATCATCAGGCTCGACTGAACCTTCACTCAAGGTATGATCCGTCTGCGCAATTCCTTAGCCTCACGAGCAAGAATTTGCATCGGTCGATCCTGATACGCATATCCTCGTCCAACTCCAAAGAAGTGAGTCCAAATATGCAAGGGGTCAGATACCCACCTCCCTCAAGACAAATGAAAACTCTTCGGCTGTCCACACCGCAACCTACTGCTCAACTCAGCAAATACACTCTCACATCCATTAATAGGGGAAGAATTTCAACTTCGGGAACATTTCCCTAAATTTCTAACTCTCAATTTCCAAGTTCCAAACGTGGCACCCACTGATCGATCACCTCATTTCCAAGGTTACACTGTCCGCCTAGACCAGGCGTAACTGACCATAATGTCCTCGCTGGGATAATAACGTGATATCAATCATACATCTTTGAAAACTCTATCCACCGGTGTTACCTCAAACCAAACTCTTCCTGAGTATCCAAGTACTTCAGGTTCGAGGGTCTATGAATAACTCAATTTTCTCTCTATCACTGGCAAACATCTACATCTATGCTTGTATCCTCCTCAGGTTATCTTCTCAAAGCTACACTGGCCCTGCGTAGTCCAAAAGCTTTTGACCTCTGTCACTACCATAGGTCTAGGCCCAACCCGAACGGTATCACTCTTCGATGGGTCCACTGTCACTCTTGCAACTGAAATCACCTGGCCTAACAACAACCCTTCTAGAGTCAAAATTCATACTCTCTCAACTTGGCAAACAGCCTCTTCTCTTAAGAAGTTGCAGCACTATCCTCAAGTGCTCCTCACGCTCTACGTCACCTCGGAAATAAATCCAAATATCCACTTGTCCTTGCTGTAAGCTCATAATGCCCCTACCGGTTTCTGAACACAATCAGGGCACAGCCCTCGGCGTAGGGTTCCATAAAGCTGTCAGTCTCACAAAAGGGCATCTGTCGAAATACAATCCAAACCTGTCTGGGCTCGAACCATCACAGAACCCTCACCGTCGTGTATCCACAACGTGGCACAGGGTCACACAGACCTCTCGTTCCCTCAGATCCGCAACTGCCCTAACAGCTCTCTCTCTCTGTCTCACGGGTGATACTCCAAGGGGTGCTGCCGAAGTCGGCGCAGTTTCCAAAACCACGTCAATCACTATTCGATCTCAATCTCACTAAACGGCGGCTTCAATGACAGCTCAAGTAGACTCATACCCGGAATCACACAACGATAAGTACATTCTTTAATCCCGGTGCCGCCGTAGGCACCTACTCTACAGTCGCTAGCAAAGTGATACGACCACGACTCAACCTCTGTCGGGGTCTACCCTCCTCTATAAACACACTCCTCCTGACTAGGTCCACAGAGGGTCATTGTCCTCTCTCGACAATCCATGGTAGCCTAACATTGGGATAACCAATCCCAATCCATCCTCATATCAACATCTCTGAACTGATATAGGACTAATACTCAATGGATCAAATTCCACGGTCCAACTGCACTGGGCAGGACTGGCAACACTCATCCATGTGCTATACGTGATCTGGAACCTGATCCTCACGTGCACAAGCCAACAGTCCTAACTCTGGCCCACGCGAAGCTACTGCTGCTCTACAAAACACACTCAAGCGGTGTCGGCATCAACCAGGCTCTAACTTCGACGACCGTAAGGAATCCACACCTGGTAAGACGCGATCCACTATCCTGGCGTCCTCTAACCGGCTGCATAATCTCATCACAAGATGCTGGTGGCCATCGCTCTATCTGACTCGGCATCACGGCTCCATCAGCCTACTGGTAGTCGGATGAACCTCTTCATCCTGAAGGGGAAGTGGGGTGCTGTCGCAAGCGACAAACCCTGAGCACCACTCAGGGACACTCTGCCTGAAGATGTCCTGACTATCCACAAGAAAGGCATCGCCCCTGCCTGAGGTCACACTATGGCGAAGAATGCGGCCCACCGCAAATATCACACTCTTGACACTGCTGCTGGTGCCTCAACTGTCGAGAACCTCCTAGTCTCTGTCTCCCCTGAGGATCATGATCCTGAGACTGGAATCAAGGCAACTTCGATCCACTCGACTGTCCCCAAAATCAGGCGATACTGGACGCCTCTCTCTGGAGCTGGTCCCTCACTCTCTTTCCCTCTCGGACATGATCACCGATCCTCGGTCAATCCATCGAGCCTGCACAATCGCTGCATCAAAAGTCGGCGCTCGTCGAGAATGCCCAAAGTGATAGATATCCTAATGCAGTCCCCTCACAAACAAGATCAACCTCTAAGCCTCATCCTGGGCAACAAGGGGTACACTGCTCAACCGTCGCGGGAACTCGCTCCAGGTCATCAACTGCGCTCCCGGTGGTCCAACAGGACGAACTCGACGCCACCGACTCTCGGCGTCCTTATCCAAAATGCATGACCAAGCGCCCTGATGCTTCTCTTGGGTGAACAAATCCTCGAACAGTTCTTCCATAGCAGCGATCCAGTTTTCGGCCTCTCAAGGCTCCAAACTCTATCCCGAAATCTGCAGGGGATGGAACTGGATGAAGTAAACAACCGGTCAGCAACCTATCGCTGCTTCTGCACCATCCGTGGTGCGATCAGGGTCGAAATCGACGATGTCGCGGCCGGAAGTACTACTGGCGATTCCCCGGGAGATGCTCTCAGCTCAAGCATGCACATCACGCGCTCCATGTTCTCTTCCTGGCGCCGCATCGCCTCAAATGTCTAGGCTACTTGGGCCTGTAACTCTCAGACCTTACTCTGCTCTGTCCATTCAGCCTCCCGCTGTTCGACTCCTCATCCAAGGTCAAACACGCCCTCGCCGCTGCACGGCGTCTTGGAAGCATCAAATCCACTACAACAGAACAAACATTAGGACCAAGAACTCTCTCGACCCAATCAAGCGAAGCCTAGAACATGTTACCCATATTAAAGCATTATGTTGTCTGCAGCCAACATAATCATCTTTAGAGAAATAACATGTAAGATCACTCGCCCCAATCCTCTGGGGGAGGTACAAACTCAATCAGGACTCTCGCTAAGTCACGTCTCTCACAACAGCCATCCTACTGTCCAACCAATAGCCTAGGGCCACTAAGTCCTCAACGACCTATACACCTAGGCTCTGATACCACCCTAATCTGTCACGCCCCGGGGTCGAAACTGCGTTCCGGGCTCGCCAACAGATCCGCCATCTGTGCAGAAACTGCTGCACAGACGAAGCGTCTACCCTGCAAAAGATCTATAGCTAAACATGTATCAGAGCTGAAAAAGAACTAATAGCTACATAATCAAATACTGAATATCTAAATAAAAACAAATCCTCAATACATAGTCTCTCTCAACTATAAAAAGTAAATATAACATTCCTCACTGATCTCTCAGACTGTCCAGTACAAAAGTGTAAATCAAAAAAATATACAGGGTACATCTACCCCCGACTCTCAATGCTGGTAAGGAACTTGTCACTCCCCGGGGTCGAACTACGACCCGGGCTCGCCAACAGATCCGCCGTCTGTGCGGAAACTGCCGCACAGACGAAGCGTCTACCCTGCATAAGATCTATAGCTAAGCATGTATCAGAGCTGAAAAAGAACTAATAGCTACAGGAAGTAAAACACTGAACATCTGAATAAGAACAAATCCTCAATACAAGTCTGTCAACTAAAAAGTAAATACGATCATCACAGATCTCTCAAAATGTCCAGTACAAAAGTGGAAACTTAAAATATACAGGGTACATCTACCTCAGACTCTCAATGCTGGTAAGGAACTAATCGGCCACGTCCTCACCTCGATCTGCTGTCTCCGCGCGAACCAAGCCGGAACAGCTACCTCAAACCTGTCACCGCAGCGGGTTTGAGATCTACTGCAGAAGGCAAATCTCAGTGGGTACCGTCCCAATATCCACGGTATGCCCACCAAGTCTACTGGAGGCAAAACAGATAAGTATGCGGACAGATAGATAGATAGATAAAAGATGAAAAGAAACTATAGCTACCAAGTCTCAATCATCATGCTCAGGAAACTCTACTAGAGATGAAATATGCATACACTCGCTACTGCTAACATGCCTCAGGTATCATGCTCAAAGGAAAACTCATCTAAGAACATGCTATGCAATCACTCTCACAACACCCAATCTCAATGACTGCCTCATAGGGTCCAGTCAAGCCTGCGCCAAACCTACTGCCACCTCATCCACACTGGGACGGGACTTACGTAGGGCGTCCCACACGGACTATCTCAATCGCAAGCAAACTCTAGTGTATCAACTAGTCGCATCATCAACACGCACCCGGGGCGTAGCTCGAGGGGAGCGACCCCACCGAACTGAAGTATCTCATCAGTCTCAACTGTCTCATAAGCGGCACATGCAGGCCATGATCCACGATCAAACAGATCGGAAACTCAAATGCTCAACAGCTCAACTCAGTCGGAAAAGAAACCACGACTCAATCGGGAAATGCCCAAATCCTCACATAATCTGTCGGAGAACTCTCTACGACTCAATCTGATAATGCACAACCCATAGCGAAGTCGGGAAACCTCCACGACTAAATCAGAATGTACGACCCATGATCTAGAATGAACCCAACAATCCCAACCAGGAAATGCAACTCTCAAGACACTAGAAACTCAACATACAATGTACTAAAAATTCGCTCGGTCCTCTGGCACAAGCATACATGCAATCTAAACCAACTCAACCCCTCTGGGTGATCTCACAGTTTTAGAAATATTTTTCAAAGCCCGGTTTTCATTAAACATGTCCGACGATTTTTAAAACGGTTCAGATGCCAATCCAATGCAAAATAATCATGCAGTCTAGTGTCAAGACACCTCTAGATCATGCTAAAAATATCAGGGGCTCAGGAAAGTATTTCTATAATTTTCTAGGCAACTATCAGATTTATAAAGCATAAAACAGATAGACTAAACATGATCAACATGCTTACAGAAGCTTTAGAGGGCATTCCATACATTTAGGAGAAATTCCAACCCACCTCAAAAGCATTCCGCAGGCAAACGCTGAAGTTGGTGAAGTGTTGCGCCGCTCACTATCAGAATCTGCCGAAAAACACCCAAAACTGCGCCGCGCGCGCGCGCTCTCGCAATCCTCGGGAAAAAAAAAATCCCCGGAAGCTCGAACAGATCCCACGTGTCCACTAGAAAAAATTCGGTGCGCTTCGGCTCCCTCGCCGTCCGCTCACAGCATGCACGCATGCGCGCGTGCACCCTCGGCTCCGCACAGTGCAAAAACCAAGCTCACAGCCACACCATCAAGTTGCTCCTCAATGTGCGAGATGGAAAAGAGAAGGAAAAGTAAATCCATTTCCAACTCAAAACTCACTCTAAATCCACCGAAGAAAATCCAAAAACAAAACCAACAAAATCTGTCACGCCCCGGGGTCGAAACTGCGACCCGGGCTCGCTAACAGATCCGCCATCTGTACGGAAACTGCCGTACAGACGAAGCGTCTAACCTGCAGAAAGAATCAGCTACAGCTAAACAGATATCAGAGCTGAAAGTAAAACTACTGAAAAGCTGAAATCCAAACACTGTGCAACTGAAAATAATACAATATCCATCTCCCAAATACGATCGTATAAAAAGTCCTCTGATATAAAACTCAAAAGGGAGATATCTCCAATAAAATACATCAGTGTAGAAGCTCTCGATACAAAGATAACCTCACTACATCATTCTCTCAAGCTGTAAAATAAAGTACAACTCTATACCTCACAACAAAGGTCTCTCAACAGAGTAAAAGAAGTAAACTAATCAACTGGAGCTCTCCTCTGAAGGGGTAGAGCTACACTCCAACGACGGATAGGGAACTGGAACTAGCTCGCGACTCCCTCGCCTCGGTCAGAAGGATCAGCAACAGGAGCACAGGAACAGGAAAAGAAGTTCCTGGGGAAAAGACACCACGACGGGTGTGAGAACTACTTCCCACAGTAGTTCTCAGTGGGTGCCATCAACAAGCCCAACGGTCTGCCCACTAAGTCTACTAGAGGCAAAAGATAACAGTGCAATGAAATCTGAACAAGAAAAGCTGGAGCTACTCTACAGCTACCATGCCTCTAACTAGATGCTCAAAAAGGAACAGATGAAAGTAAAAGTGACCACTCGCACCCAAGGTGCTCAATCGACCCAATCGAACTGACTGCCTCATAGGGTCCAGTCAAGCCTGCGCCTGTCGACTAGGAACGCACCTGTCCACTACCACACACCCACATGGGGACGGGATTTACGTGGGGCGTCCTGTCCGGCTAACTCACCCCTCGCGCAAAACTGCCTCAACAGGCCCATCATCGCATCCACTGCGGAAAACTGCCTCAACAGGCCAACCATCGCATCCACTGCGGTATCTCAGGGGGCGCGACCCCAACTGAGGAAAACGGCGCGGCAAAGAGTATCAGCATTGGCATAAGCAGGCTATAGCCAAGACCCACGCTCACTCTCAGAATGGTAGGACTCAAGATCCCCAAAATATCTCGCACAACAGTCGGAGCACTCTCGACGACTCAGCTGACCAGCTCACACGAAACACGAGACACTAGCCTCTCCAACAGCTCGCAGCACAACGCACACTGGCTGGAGGTACTCCACAGCCCGGAACGACCCACAACTCAGGCTAACAATACTGGTCGGACAACACTCAACGACCTGGGACCACCGTCAACCCCAACGGTTCCCAACAACACTGACCGGAAGATACTCGACGGCCCGGGACTACCGCCTACTCAACGGCTCCTTCCCACGACAGCACAACAGGGATACAAGACCTCCCGGGACTACCGTTTACCCAAACGGCTCCCGGCACAGATAAGCAACCCACTACAACTACCAGACTCCACTCTGCTCCCAAGCACGAGTGCAAATGCCTCCCACACTAACCGAAAATCCCGACCTCTCGGCCCACTACCCGGGCGAGAAAAACACTATGTCCAGGAATAGAAAAACAGTGTGGGTGTCTAAACAATAAAATAACCCTAGCCCAAGTGAGGGTTTTCTACTAGTCTGGTTACACATGCAACATATGACGGGGGTGCTAGGTCAAGTTCCAAGATAACTATATTAACAGATGATAAAAGGAATAACAATTCCTACAATCTAGCATGCTACACAATGAAATAAACTATCATGCATAGTCCTACATCAGTAGAAATACTGTACAGTCCATAAAACTTGGAGATAAGACCACCCACCTCGATAAGCCACCAATTGCTCGTAGACACTTGCAATTGGCCTCCACGCGATTTCGCACACAAAACGATGCCCGTTGCCGGAGTCCGCACGCAAAACGGAGCACGCCGCCGGAGTCAGCACGCAAAACGGGGCACGCTGCCAGAGTGTGCACGCAAAACGAAGCACGCCGCCGGAGTCCGCACGCAAAACGGTGCACGGTGCCAGAGTCCGTACCAAAAACGGTGCACGGTGCCGAAGTCCGCACCAAAAACGGAGTCCGCACGCAAAATGGTGCACGGTGCCGGAGTCCGCACGCAAAACGGAGCACGATGCCAGAATCCGCACGCAAAACGGAGTCCGCACGTAAAACGGTGCACGGTGCCGGAGTCCGCACGCAAAACGGAGAACGGTGCCAGAATCCGCACGCAAAACGGAGTCCGCACGCAAAACGGTGCACGGCGTCAGGGACCGCACACAAAACGGTACAGTAAAACACTGTCCCAAACACAGATAAGAACAAGGGGTTAATTACTGTCCAAAAGAGCGCCCCAAAACTGTGCTAAAAATACCGTAAAAACAAGTGCGGGACCTACCTCGACGCGCCGCGCCGCCCAACTGCTCCGTGGAACATTTCGCGCGCTCCACGAGGCCCACGACGCACCGCCGCACTACCCACAAATCCCCTCCTCACTCCCTCTCTCGCTCGGGTGGAGAAGAAAGAAAGAAAAGAGAAGAAAAAATGGCGCGTGGCAGAAAGAAGAAGAAGAAGAAAATGGGGATGAGGGAGGTGGTCCACGGACCCGGTCCACAGCTCTGGTCCACCGCGCCAGCCAATGGGGAGCCACAGAGCGCGGTCCACCAAGCAGGGGCGCGTGCACCGGGTCCACGCACGCGCCCCGCTGCCACGTGGCGCGCATCCAAGCGCGCCACGCGGGCGCGCAGCCCGCGCGCCACACGGGAGCGTGACACCGCGCCCGTGCAGGCGCGGGACACCCAGCGCGCCACACGGGCGCGCGTCACGCTCGCCCGCGCGGGGGCGAGTGGGGGGCCGCCACGTGGCGGCCCCCGCGCGATCTGCGCCGAAGCGCGCTTCCTAAGCGCGCTCCAGCGCGCGCTGCCGCGCCCTCGATCCGCGTGCCGCTGCCTCGATTTCCGTGCCATCGAGCCACGCCTCGAGATTCGTGCCGCGTTGCCTCGATAAACGCGCGCTCCATCCGGACTCCAAAACTAACAAATAAATAGTCCATTCTTAACGATTTCGCGCGCTGAATCCAAAAACGAAGTCCAACACTTGTGTCCAAATTGCGCGCAACCATCACCGACACACCACGCAGGCCTCCAGTGATGCAAGCTAAATCCCAAATTGCACCACAAATCCATTTCTCGGGCCCGACAAGCGCACAAACACTCCCAACGGCCACTAAAAGCTGCCCAACAACCGGCAAACCCTACGCGGGGGATTCCGGGACCTCACACCCTCCCCCACTAAAAGAAAGTTTCGTCCTCGAAACTAAATTAAGTCCATCAGGAGTCACAAATACCACGGGTAGGTATCCATCAATACGCCTCCAGCTTCCGAAACACCACTCACTCCCCGTGATTACTCCGCAACAACAACAACAACAAGTACGGTATGGCTCGATGTGCAATTCTCTCATCTCTCGAGCCAGAAATTGCAACGGGCGTCCCTCGTACTCCAACAATCACATATCTCAAAGGGACAAGTAAATCACGGACGAGGAAAAACACATAACTCCTGAGCTGAAACGTGAAATACCCAAGGGGCTCCAATAAAAGGCTGGGGGAAAACGGAAATAACCACTAATATAACACGCACCAAACCATATCATGGTGCCAACCTCAACAAGACGACCCGAAGTATACCCCACACATTCATCCAATAAGGAATGGAATCCAATAAGCTGGGGTCTTCACTCGGTTACTTCCCGATCCAAAACCACCCGAGGGCACTACTCAACTGCAGGCTAACCTCAAAAGGGATCCTCAAGAGACACAATCCCATGCCACAGTTGGTCACTCAACATGCTATCATAACCCCAACGGACCCACAGGTCGAAGTCGATCCCTCAACTAATAAAGAACACCCTGACGGGGACCAAACCGTCGGTGAACGGGACTGAAAACTGGCTCGCAAGGCGATCATAAAGCTGATGCCCAAACTCGCGATCAAAAGTCCGAAACATCCAAAAAAACTCTCACCGTTGTGTACCTACAACGTGGCATCACTGCCGTGCACCCACGGCGTGGCATCACCACCGTGTATCAACGGTGTGGCATCACCACCGTGTATCAACGGTGTGGCATCATCACCGTGTATCAACGGTGTGGCATCACTCAAGCATCAAGGCCTCAGATCCTCACAGTCCTATACCCAACACTACCTCGAAATCCCGGAGCTGAGGAAGGGCCAAAAGATCAACAGGCAAAAACCAGGGCCCCAACTGCACTGGGCAGGATCAACAACACTCATCTATGTGCAACACGTGATCAGGTATCTGAACCTCACAAGCACAAGCTAAGGGTCCTATCTCCAGCCCATACAACAATGCAAATGCCCTAGCACTCTCACAGCTATGTCGGAGAACCCTCAACGACTCAACTCACAACTCACGGCTGGAGATGCTCCACAGCCAGATCCGCGAAGGGTCCGAAAACCTCGGGAGACATACCTACGGCCCCGATCGAACAAGAACAGGCTATAGGCGTAGCCTCTTGTTGTTTTCGGCCCAAGAAGGAAATCAGCCCTTAGAACCCAGACCACTCGAATCATCTCGGGTGGATAAGTTTATAAGAAACAGTGACGTTTATTACAGAAGACCATTTGATCTGAGAGAAATCTATCTTTTTAATGCTTTTTAATCTTTTTAGGAAAACCATTTGAAAACAAGTTTAATGTCCAAACCTCGAAGAGCTAATGCCCTCGTCCTATCAAACAAGAACAGATTCAGGCGACCCTGCGAGGCTTGGAAGAAAACATTGGCTGACTAAAATCATGTGTTCGTCCAAAAAGGTTCTGGGTTCAAAGTCCTGCTAACACACGTTCACCACGATCACAACATGGTGGTGACGAGAAGAACAGCGAAAACTAAAAGCCCGCTAAGCATGCTCAATCGCTGCATCTAACGTCGGCACCCGCCGAGAGTACACCAAGTGATAGACATTCCGCTGCAGTCCTTTCTCAACTAGCTCAACCTCCTGGGTCTCATCCAGGAGACATGGGGTACACCGCTCAACAATCGCAAAACTCGCGAACATACTCCAGAAGAGGTCGACTCCCCTGCTGCAGGAGTCTACGATCCCCATCTAGTTTCTGCTTACACTGTCAGGAAAGAAGGCCCTGAGCAGCAAAGCACGAAACTGGTTCCAAGTCAACAACGGCGCTCCTGGTAGTCCAACAGGACGAACTCGACGCCACCAAATCTCGGCGTCCTGTCAAACCATCTCAATCTCACTAAAGCAACCGCCTGGTAACTCGGCCAGGGCATGTGCCCACCTGGTAACTCGGCCAGGGGCAACACCCTCCTGGTAACTCAGCCAGGGAAATACGCCCTCCTGGTAACTCAGCCAGGGAAAATGCCCTCCTGGTAACTCAGCTAGGGAAAAACGCCCTCCTGGTAACTCAGCAAGGGAAAATGCCCTCCTGGTAACTCAGCCAGGGAAAACGCCCTCCTGGTAACTCAGCCAAAAAAATGCCCTCCTGGTAACTCAGCCGGGGAAAAATTGCCCTCCTGGTAACTCAGCCAGGGAAAAGGCCCTCCTGGTAACTCAGCCAGGAAAAACACCCTCCTGGTAACTCAGCCAGGGAAAAATGCCCTCCTGATAACTCAGCCAGGGAAAATGCCCTCCTGGTAACTCAGCCAGGGAAAAATGCCCTCCTGGTAACTCAGCCAGGGAAAATGCCCTCCTGGTAACTCAGCCAGGGAAAACGCCCTCCTGGTAACTCAGCCAGGGAAAAATGCCCTCCTGGTAACTCAGCCAGGAAAAAATGCCCTCCTGGTAACTCAGCCAGGGAAAACGCCCTCCTGGTAACTCAGCCAGGGAAAACGCCCTCCTGGTAACTCAGCCAGGGAAAAATGCCCTCCTGGTAACTCAGCCAGGGAAAATGCCCTCCTGGTAACTCAGCCATGGGCAAGTATCCACACAGCTGGGACCGCCGTCACTCCAAACGGCTCCCACAACAACACCCCACTCATAGGCGAGAAGAACCGACTGACGCGGCAAAGATCCGAAAATCCCGATAGACCGGTGCCTAGAACCCCAATCAAACAAGAACAGACTCTAGGCTCAGCCTATCGAAGTTCTCGATCCTTTACCGTTCAGGGATTCGGCCCTTCTCGGTTAAAGTGGAAAACTATCTCAACACACAAACTCATGGGTCTCGCTCTGCTCTGATAGCTCTGCCTCCCGCTGCTCGGGTATTCACCAGGTGCGGGGTGTGTCCTCTTCACAACACGACGTCTCAGGAGTATCGTAGCCCACTGCACAACAACAAACGTCAGGACACAACAACCATACGACCCAATCCAGCGAAAGTCTAAGACATGTCATCCATTCCATAGCATTATGTTGTCTGCAGCCACATAACCGCTTGGGAAAGTAAACATGCCAATCACTCATCCCGTCTCTTGGGAGAGGTATAAAACTCAATCAGGACTCTCGCTATAAGTCACGACTCTCACGCAGTCATCCTAATGTCCAACCACAAGCCTAGGGTTTCTAAGTCCACCACGACCTACAACCTAGGCTCTGATACCACTCTAATCTGTCACGCCCCGGGGTCGAAACTGCGACCCGGGCTCGCTAACAGATCCGCCATCTGTACGGAAACTGCCGTACAGACGAAGCGTCTAACCTGCAGAAAGAATCGGCTACAGCTAAACAGATATCAGAGCTGAAAGTAAAACTACTGAAAAGCTGAAATCCGACACACTTGTGTCCAAATTGCGCGCAACCATCACCGACACACCACGCAGGCCTCCAGTGATGCAAGCTAAATCCCAAATTGCACCACAAATCCATTTCCAGTGATGTCCGTTTCTCCAAATTTTCAACCGAAAATTTGCCGAATGCCCACTCGATCCGATTTTCGCGCCGGGTCCATTTCTGAAGTCCGATTTGCCCAAACCCAACTCTAAAAATTCCCGAAGGCAACCGGAGAGGTATATCCAAACTTCGCCCGGAGTCCAATTTTGATATCTGAATCGCGCGAAACCACCTCTAAACACCCGACGGGTCATCCAAATTCCCACGGGGTCTCCCTTTTAAGCCCGAAGTCCAACACTTGTGTCCAAATTGCGCGCAACCATCACCGACACACCACGCAGGCCTCCAGTGATGCAAGCTAAATCCCAAATTGCACCACAAATCCATTTCTCGGGCCCGACAAGCGCACAAACACTCCCAACGGCCACTAAAAGCTGCCCAACAACCGGCAAACCCTACGCGGGGGATTCCGGGACCTCACAAAGTCTGCCAACCTACCTCATGTGCGGCCGACGCGCGCGCGGCTCTGTCCAACTCCAAGCAACAGGCAACACAAGCAGCATCCTCTCTATTCTTTCTTTTCCTTACATTCTCTCTTTTTTCTTCACTCTTTTTCTTTTTTTTTTTCTCTCTGGTTCAAGCTGAGAAGAGAGGAGGAGAGGGAGTCCTTAAATAGAGGAGAGTGAGGGTCAACAGGTCAACTGGAGGGTTGGAGAAGAGAAATTATCGAATTGCCCTCACAAAAAGTCACCAACAAGGTATCTGCACTATGGGGTACCGGTACTCTCCATGTAGTACTGGTACCCAAAGCCTATTCCGGAACCCCACCTCAATTGGTTCCGGAACACCAAGCAATGCTCGCGCGCCCGCTCAGCCTCCGCACGCGCGGTGCCCAGGCCCATGCTGCGCGGCGCCCATGCGCGCCACTCTCCACCCATGAACAGCAAGACCATGTCCACACCACCGAAAACAAAAGCATCAAAATTCTCATCTTATACACCCCCGCATTACTTCCTCTTCCTTGACCACCTGATTGAAATTATGGTTATAATCATTCATCATAAGTTGTTCTTCCTCCAACGTAAGTCCCTCTATCTCATTTTTTCCTGTTAAGTAATTGGATATTTTCCATCAGGTCCTTTTTCCCTTGTGCAATTGATCCTAATTCTGCATATGCCCAAGTTTTTAACTCCTTTCTTAGGCTTTTTTGCTCATAATTTTTATCAGCACTATTATCTGAAAAAAAGTTTATCCAAGTGATTTTTAATAAGTTGCACACAGTCATCTCTTTCCAACCACTTTCCATCTTCCAATTTCTCCAACATCAACACCAAAACCAAGCTCAAATCAATCTTTCTCTCTCTCTCTCTCTCTAAAAACTGCAAATCACCTTCATGAGGCCCGGCGCGCGCTTGCTCCGCTCGGCAACCAACCGAAGGTCCACAATGCTAGCACACCACCACCTCAGTCATTTCCATTTTTTAAAACCCCTCAATTTCTCTTCTCCTTCTCCTTCTTCCTCAATTTCCATTTCCTCTGTTCTTGTTATTTTCCTCTATTGTGAATCAGGGAAGGAGATGATGACATGGCATGCTAATTAATTAGTGAATGGTGCATGGTGTATGGTGTATAGTGACAAGGAAATCCAACTCTCTCCAAACACCAACACCAACACCAACAACCCAACCTCTTTTAATTCCTTTTTCTTTCTTTACACCTTCTTTCACTAATTTCCTTCGCAGGCAACACTAATTAATTAATTACTTAATTAAATAATCCAAATTAAGCCAACTTTAACTCATTTTTTGCCCTTGGGGCCTCCGCATCAGTCCGGAACTTCCCGAACTCCACTGTAATATGAAAATACACATGTCCAAAGTTTTCCCCACTCAAAAAGCTCAACCGTAGAGTCAATGTGCTCAATCCGAAAATCGGCTCCCACAACTGCCGACTCCAACTCACTTTTCGCCTTCGGGGTCTCCGCACCAGTCCGAAACCTCCCGAACTTCACTGTAAACTGAAAATTCACATGTTCCAAACCTTTCCCCACACAAAAAGCTCAACCGTAGAGTCAATGTGCTCAATCTGAAAATCGGCTCCCACAACTGCCGACTCCAACTCACTTTTCGCCTTCGGAGTCTCCGCACTAGTCCGAAACCTCTCGAACTTCACTGTAAACTGAAAATTCACATGTTCCAAACCTATCCCAATTTTTTGCAAACAACAGTGGAGTCGCGGCTCTAACAAACCAGTCCTCTAACGGCGCACAATGCCCGGAAAAACTCCGATTCCAGCTGGGGCTTCCACGCCGATCCGACTCACCCGAACTCATCTGTAAACATATATGAAACACGCCCGAGGCGATTTTTCCGCACCACGCCATCTTGCGAGGTTGGTACACTCCACAAAGTCCCGGTACTCGACACTCTCCCGTCCTTAAAAAGGTTTCGTCCTCGAAACCCAAAAAAAAAAAAAAAAAAAAAAAAAAATCCATTACTCAGGAGAGTGTCTCAATCAGATGGGGATAGGAAATCCCCAACTCATCCTCAGGCTCTCAGGTGGTCATTCTCACTCATCAGGATGGCTCCACTGAATTATCATCCTGGATATAACCCGATTAAACAAATTCTTTCGCCTCACAAGCAGGAATTGCATCGGCCACTCCAAATGTCTCAAATCCTCGTCCAACTCCAACGGAATGAAGTCCAAAACATGCCAAGGATCAAATAAACTTCTTCCAGCCAAATAGAAACCCGCGGACCAAGTTCCCCGTGTAACTCAAATCTATAAACTCCCACGTTGCTCCTTAGCAACCACATGCTCAAAATTACACAATCACACTCTCACTGTGAGGACCCGAATCCCCACCCTAGGGTTTACTGTTGGTTTGGAGGCTTCAGAGAGTGTGTGTGTGCGTGTCGGGCCCCAGAATTGAGTTCTGGTAAAATTTGGAGCTTGTTTTCTTTTCTTGAAGTCCATTTTGGGTGTGTGAGGTGTTTGCGCGCTTATTGGAGCCAAGAATGTGACCTGGAACGGAAATTGGATCAAGTATACTCTTCTGGGAATTTTTGGGAAATTTTAGAAGTGGAATTTGGCCGAACGGACCTCGGATTTGGATTCAGCGCGCGAAAACGAGCGAAATGGACTATTTACTTGAATTTTTCGGAGCCCGGATGCGAAAACACGGAAATCGAGGATTGGGTTACTGTTCTGGCGGCCGGAGAGGCGCCGCCGGCGGCCGGCGGGCGGCGGAGCGCGGCGGCGCGGCCTCGGGCAGGCGGCGGAGCGGCGCGGGCAGGCGGCGAGCGGCGCGGGCAGGCGCGCGGACGCGCGGGCAGGCGCGCGGTCCACCGCGGAAGCGTGCACCGTACGGAAGCGACACGTGGCATCTTGTGAGTGGTCGGTGCACGCGGCGCGGTCCACGAAATTGCTGTGGTAGGCGTGGACCGGGTGCAGGGGACACGTGTCACGCCCTGATTGGCGGGTGCAACATGCGCGGTGCACTGGGCGCGCGGTAGGTGCCTCGGGTCGCGTGCCCACGTGCGACCCACGTCGCGCTGTCGGGCGGGCAGCGGGTCAACCGGGCGGGACACGTGGCGCCCGCTCATTGGCGGGCGCCACCGCCTTACTGTGCGAGCAGGTGGACACGTGGCAGCCGGTGAGTGGCCCAGCACCGGTGTTTCCTGTTCGGCGGGACACGTGGCAGCCGGTGAGTGGCCCAGCACCGGTGTTTCCTGTTCGGCGGACACGTGGCGGCACGAGATGGATTCGGGCATGAACAGTGTTGGGCCGGGCCCAACACTGTAGCTGCCCGAAAACTTTCGGGCGCCCGAAAGTTGGGCCCGAAAGTGATGGGCTTGCTTTTTGGGCCTTTTTCCTTTGGAGCCTATAAATAGGCCGTCTTGGGCTGGATTTTTGCACCCTTTCCCGTGGGAATTAGCCTCTGCCTCCTTCACAAGAAATCTTCATCTCCCTCTTTCCCATCTCTCGGTGAAATCTCAGATTTTTTGGAGGTCGCGACGACTGCGTTTTCTACCTCGTAGTGCGGAGCGACGTTCTACAGTTGGAGGCCCATTTCCGTCACATTTTAGTCCGGGAGACCTGCAGAGCTACCCCAATCGTATTTTTGGACGATTTCTTCGACAGAGGTTGCACGAGAGGTACATCTACGTTTTCCGTGTTGATCATTTTTCCCAAAAATGAGCTTATGTAGGGGTTTGGGGTACATTTTTACACCCCTTTGTAACAGTTTGGATTTCTGGCAGCAGCAACTTTGCGGAATTTTATCTTCACTTCCGGGTATCGGATTCAGACGATTCAAGAGCCTATCGACATCTACACTTCGCGAGGATCGTCGTGATATTTTTATTGGAATTTATTGAGGATTATTTTCAGGTGAAATTTTCGTGTGAACAGGGACTATGCATGCAGATTTTTGAATGTGGATTTAGTGTGGAATTTGTGTGTAATTATGGATTGTTGTTGAACCCAGGACCTTGTGGGCACCGCTACTGTGTCTTTAGCTTAGCGGGTACGGATTTGGCTTTATCTGGACTTTTTATCTGTTCCACCCCGGACAGTTAGCACGATCAGGTGGGTGATCCTGCTTTCAATACCTATGGACTGCACTCTAATTCTACGATTATAAGTGCATGCATGCATGATAGTATATGAGCTGTATAATCTGTGCAAACTGTATGTTAGTACCCACAGTTGATAGTTGCTAATTCTGATGATCTTATTGATACTCTTGCAATATATAACTATTTCAATCTGAGAACCTAATTTAGCACATTCATTAGATGTATGCATTGCTTTAGGTCTCCCACTCTGCTTGTTACTTTTGTCATTCTGGACATAGTAGTTTTCCCCCAGTCATGGGTTGAGAGGTCTAGTAGTTGTGGGATGCATTTGCACTCACGTCTGGGGACCGAGTGGAGTCAGTAGCAGTCTGTAGATCAGTTCTCATTGTGATAGTGATAGTGATGATGGATCTGGGATCTTTGGGACATGGTCTTAGTGACAGTGTGGATTTCAGCTAGTGAGTGAGACAGTGATTTGGATCATAGCCTGCAGGAGCCATATTTGAGATCGATAGTGATGCGCGGATACTTTGCTCGGTGGGGTCGCTCCCCACGAGTGCCACTCCGGAGTTGGGCCTGATACTTCTATCGCAACTTGTCGATGCATTGTGTCCCTCTGGCTGAGCCAGTTTTGGCAGCCACGGACACCGTCCCTCTGGCTGAGCCAGTTTTGGCTGTCACGGACGCCGTCCCTCTGGCTGAGCCAGTTTTGGCAGTCACGGACGTCCTACGTAAGTCCGGTCCTCCGGGATGCACGGCAGTAGGTAGGCGCAGGTTTGACTGGACACGATGCGGCAGTCAGTTTGGATTGGGTGATCTGAGTTAATTGAGAGAGTTGGTTGTGGCATCATATTCCTTCTGTTTCACCCTTTGAGCATTTAGATAGAGGCATAGTAGCAGTAGAGTTTACTTTTCCCAGCTTTCCTTACAGCGCTGCATATGTTACTTTATGCCTCTAGTAGACTTAGTGGGCAGACCGTCGGGCTTGTTGGCGGCACCCACTGAGAACTACTGTGGGAGGTAGTTCTCACACCCGTCGTGGTGTTTTTTTCCCCAGGGTTTCTGCTCCAGTTGTTTGATTCTGCTCCATCTGACCGAGGTGAGGGAGTCGCGAGATAGATCCCTTCCAGTCATCCTCTGAGAGAGAGTAGACGCACCCCTTACCAGTTGCTGAGAGTGTTATGTTGAGTGACTCTTGTAGTGAGGTATCGAGTTGTACATTTTTTTTACTGCAGTTGAGAGAGACTCTTGTATTTGAGGTGAGGATGGTCTGTATTATTTTTAAAGCTATAGTGTATTTTATTTTGTTTATTTCAGCTTCTACTATTTCAGCTCTGATATCTGCTAGTGTAGATGTTTCTTTTGCAGGTTAGTCGCTACGTCTATACGGGGCTTCCCGTATGGGCGGCGGATCTGTTGGTGAGCCCGGGGCGCAGTATCGACCCCGGGGCGTGACAGATTAGAGTGGTATCAGAGCTTAGGGTGTAGGTCTTGAGGACTTAGGAACCCTAGGCTTATGGTTAAACCCTAGGATGACCCACGTGAGAGCCGAGACTTTTTAGCGAAAGTCTTGAGTGGGTATCTAACTCTCCCGAATGGATTGGGATGAGTGATAGACATGCCTTCCTTCTGTGGCGACTATGTTGGCTGCAGACAACATAGTGCTTCGGGAAGGGGGACATGCCTTTTGACTTTCGCTAGATTGGGTCGAGAGTTGATTTGAGTTCTGATTTGTTTTGTGAGTGATGCCTCCGTGACGCACTATGTCGACGCGTTCGCAGCCTTCTTCCTCTGAGCCCGAGCGAGAGGACTCGGGGCAGGGATAGCAGAGAGAGGTTCAGGAGCTTCGTGCCCTGATGGCACAGTTGTTGAGGCTGTTCGGCGTCAGGAGGAGACATCACAGCGCCAGGAGAAGGCTTTGGGTCGGTTGATGCTCATGTTAGAGCAGAGGGCACAGCCGATGGTAGCACCCCTTGAGAGTTTGCCTGTGCCTTCTTCGCCAGTTGTGGCGCCCTCTGTTGTTCAGACAGCACCGGCAGTTCCTATTGAGCCGGTTTCTTGTAGACCACCGTCTGGGACGACGGGATCCTTTGACTTAGCTGAGCAGCGTGAGATGGTGGATCTGTTGAGGAGGTTCCGCCATGTTCGATTCACCCCGTTTTTCTGGATTGAGTGTTGTGTCGTGGGAGGCCGAGTCTTGGACCACGGCCATGGAGCGCTACTTCGAGAGCCTATCTATTGATGAGAGGTTTCGAGTTATTTGGTTACTCACTTTCTGGAGAGTAACGCCGAGGCGTGGTGGCGGCGTGTGCGACTAGCTGGTCCACCTGGGACGCAGCTTCTTTCGTGGACCGAGTTTCGGAGCATGTTGCTGGGAGCATTCTTTCCTGTGAGCGTTCAGCAGAGACTAGAGGAGCAATTGAAGAATCTCCGCCAGGGAGATAGGCTCGTGCGTATGTACCTAGCTGATTTCAATCAGCCATTGGCTTGTTTGCCCCACGTGGCCAGAGATGAGACCCACCGGATTTACACGTTAGAGCAAGGATTGCGTCGAGACTTCTAGTGGTTGTTCGCCCACTTCGATTGCTGACTCTGGAGGCCTGGATGGACAGGCACTCTTTGTAGAGCAGGGAGAGACAGTGTTGTTGGGTTATACTAATATGGATCTAAATAGGGGAAAAAACACCTAGAGGGGGGTGAATAGGTGTAAACAATAAACACTCAAAAAATCATTGCGCAATAAAACCCAATGCGGAAATATAAATGAACACGTAAGATTTTTACGTGGAAAAACTCCAAACCGGAGTAAAAAACCACGGGACCGATAACACGGTGAAATCCACTAGAATTAACACACGTACAAGGTGATATAACGTACTCACAGACGACTCAACCTTTTACCATACGCTCCTAGTAGATCTTCTCCGCTCGCTCCACGACGCTTCTCGAATCCACGATCTGCGCCCAACGCTGAATCCACAGCGTCCAACGTCGAGTCCACGACGTCCGACCGAATCCACGGTCTTCACCCAGTAGCACGCTTCGAATCCACGAACGTACCTCGCTCCGAATCCACGAGAGCGGTTGCACCTTGAATCCACAAGGCCACGCGAGTCCACGCGCCGATTTGGGGTAAATCGTTGTTTTTTGGGTGGTGATGATCCGCCGAATACTTAGATTAGAAATAGATCGGAAATACCATCTAAGTATTCATTGATTTGATTCTACTCAAAATCAGAGTTTGGAAAACCTAGAATCAAATCAATCAATATAGATGAAGAAACATAGAATAAATCTATTGATTTCCTTTCTTCTCTATATGTGGATCTTTCTCTTTCGGAAGTATTTTTCTATTATATCCCATACCCTAAAAATGAATCATAGGGTTTATTTATAGGTTAGAAACCATTGGAAGAAGATAAGGATCAAAAACTTGCCGTTTCTGGAAAATTTACGGACGGCGATCCGGATTGGAATTGGGCGATCCGGATTGCAGTAGCAAGAAAGACGGTTTCCAGAAAAACACTAGTTCGGGATCCGGATCGAAGTTCCCGATCCGGATCGTTCATACAGTTTCACCAAACATCAACGTTCGGGATCCGGATTGCAAATCCTGATCCGGATCGTGCAAGTAAAAAGGTAAAACTAGTGTTCGGGATCCGGATCAGAGGATGCTGCGATCCGG
The DNA here is from genome assembly GCA_029168755.2 of Tillandsia fasciculata. Lineage (NCBI taxonomy): Eukaryota > Viridiplantae > Streptophyta > Magnoliopsida > Poales > Bromeliaceae > Tillandsia > Tillandsia fasciculata. The sequence continues at coordinate 13,288,496 of CM054940.1, read as the reverse complement.
ATTGAACCAGTGTATGAACGAACACCCTTCGGGATCCGGATTGCAAGGCCCGATCCGGATCCTGAACATGTCCCATGTCCAGTTTTTGATTTTTATGCAATTAAAAATTCTTCCAGGTGTTTCTACACTACAAGAAGTATTCGGATCATCAAAAATCTTTAGTTAAACATACCTGATCCTTTTGAATTCTTCTTTCTTGAGATTGAGGTATATGATTCAAACTTCTTTCATCTTCAATCTTCAAGACTTAATACTTTCACGAAATACGCCAACTCAAATTCCGTAACAATCTCCCCCTTTGGCGGTTTCGTGACAAAACACAAATCCACAAAAGAAAATTCAAAAAGATATTTTTGTTGCTATCACCATACAACAAAAATTTACAATGGAGATCCAAAAATTTTAAAAACATGAGATAAACTCCTAAAACAGACTCTAGACTTAGACATCTGTACTCTCTGCACAAAGAAATCATTCTTGACAAAAAAAACCGTTAGATACCTCAAGAATTGAAACATACAAAACCAAATACAGAGATAGAGTTTATATCATCATCATGACATTTGAGAATTCAGATATGTAAGAGAATCATAGACAAAAACCAACATATCTTCTATGCATTCAAGAACCAAATGTCACAAAATGTTAGTCCAACATCAACTTGTTAGTCATATTACATGCCCAAATAGTTAGTCGAATAGTTAGTAGGGACATGCAACAAATCACAAGATAAAAGCAAAGTTGAAGTTGAAGTCATACTTACCTTAATGTTCACACATTCACATATTTTCACATCATCATTGTTCATGTCATTGTTCAAGTTCTCTCTAAACTCTCTCCCCCTTTTTGTCACAAACAAAGCCAAAATTACAAAACAAAAGAGAGTTAAAAAGATAAACAAACATGAAAAGTGAAAATCCTACAAAGAGCAGAATAAAGTTAGAACAAAAATTTACTCCTGAGAGTCGGAGTCATCAGAGGTGGTGCATCCCATTTTTGCAAATATTTTCTTCATCAGTTTTTTCATTGAAGAGACGGACTTGGTCAAAGTGATTTGAAAGGCAGTGATGATTTCCAGCTCCTTTTTCACTACTTGAATTTCTCCTCTCATTTCAGTGAATTCCTGTGACATCCGTTCTTGCTCATTTGAGAGTCGCTGTTGTTCTTTAAAGATTGAGCTAACAGAAGTATCATCATCAGAAGTGGATGGAGGTGCCTGCTGTGCTGGTGGAACAGGAGCTGTAGAAGTAGTTGCTTGTGGTCGAGCTCTTTGTCGGATTGGAGGAGATGGAGGATCATCTTGTTTTGTCGATTCACAATTGTTGTCTCATTAATGGTGCCCAAACCATGTATGAGCTCGCGCTTGTATCGACTTTAAACTTTCTAAGGATGCGCATGATTATCATTGGGTAGGGTAGTCTCTCTGTGGGGTGAGAGTGTTCCACATACCGCGCCATCCTTGACCAAATGAGATAAGGAATATTCAAGTTTGCTCCCATCAATGCGGCCGGGTTTCCAAGAAGATAAAGGAATAACATTCTGTCCCATCGAAGAACCTTCGTATTCATGTTGGGAAGAATGTTGTAGCAGACGATGAAGTTTATATACCGATACTCTGGTCGAAGTTCTTTGGATCTGACAGATTTCTCCGTTGATTGAGTTCCCTCCAAACAAATTCCCTTTATAACCATTTGCCACATCGTGTTTGTCAAACTTATTCCCTTCAAGTAATTAGTTCCTGTCTTGCTGGCTTGCATTCCCAAAACCTCCCCAATCAAATGTGGAGTAATTTTAAACCTTGTGCCTTGGATATTCGTGTAAAACTCCATTGGACCGTTTTCATGCTCTCGAAGGTGCCGTGCATTTGTATAGAAGGTCCTTACGTGATGCAGACAGTAGCCAAGCATTTCTGGGAATCGGCATACTTGAATAAGGTTTGCTTGTTCAATCAGAACACCAAACTCAGGGGAGTGGCCTCGTAGAGCCTCAATATTAACATGCCTCTCACCAATGCATTCACGATTCTCAAATGCCTTCAGGCGATCTGCATTAACGAACACTTGTTCCTCACGGGGTGGAGAATCCGGAACTGTCGGCTTGTCAATATCAACGTCTCGTCGTAGTCCAAAGCGTCTAGTATTCGTTTTCTTTTCACAGAGATAGTCGGTGCAGACATAGGTGCTTTTCCTGTGTCCATGGGTGCCTTTCCTTTTGATTCATTGGAAGCCTTTCTTTCAGGTTTGACGGGCACTGTCTCATCATCATCCGTCAACATGTCCCAGTGTACTTCATTATTATTTGCTTCAGTTTCCGTGTCACTGATCAGGTGAAATTCACCTTTTCGTTGAGGTTTCTTGCCTCTTTTCAGTTTGTTGGTTGCTCGTGTATGCACCATTGTGACTAACAGCAAGATGATCCAAGAGAATGTCATTGCTGTCAAGTGCTTGAAAAAGATTGAAATCCTGTGGAGAACAACTCAAGAACACATGAAAAATTGTTAATTTTGAAAAATTTGAAAAATTGTACCCAAACAATCATAATCATGTAGAGAGACTAAGAATCAAATTAGTTTTGCAAAAAGAATTTTAAAAATAGATCAATTGCATGATTTTCAAAAATTCCTATTATATGCCCTAAAACCGAATTTTCAGAAATCGAAGCCCAAAAATTCGTTAATCTTGAGAAAACCTAGCATATAATCAAAACTAATCTACCCAGAGTTCTTATTTTAAAAGAAATTTGACCAAAAACCATTCACAAACGAAAAAGATAGAGAAATTTCATCACGTTTTGGAGAAAATAGAGAAAACCTGTGAAAAACGAGATTTTGATCAATAAAACTTACTTGGATTCGAAGAACTTGAGTTTGGAAAGCTCCAAGGTGCAATAGTTCTAGAGAGAGAAGCTCTAGAGACTTGAGAACAAAAGATTAGGGTAAAAGAAATCAAAACCCTTTGTTCTTATAAAAACCCTAGCCGTGATCCGGATCGGATCGAGATTTGATCCGGATCGGCTACCCGCAGGAAGAAGCCTGCGTTCGGGATCCGGATCACTTGCCCGATCCGGATCGGCTCCAACTTTTTCTTCAGAAAAATTTAGAAAAATTCATAAAATCCAGAAAAAGTATGTAAGCACTTTACCATATCAACTTTAAACAAAAATCATCGTTTCATACAACAAGAAATAGATTATGCAAAATCTATCAAAAATATCCAAAAATGAAACGAAAATTTACGAAAATTAAAACCCTTAAAGTTGAACAACTTCAATCACATCTATCCTGATCTTATGCGTAATGCCTTTATCAAATCATCAATTTGGTAAAGAAAATGAAATACCAAGATCAATAGATGTTTGAAATCCCAGATAAGTTAGATAATATATCTAGACAATCTGTTGAAGGAGTGGCTCTTTGAGCATCTTTTTAAAATCCCACCTTATACCAACCTTGAAATTTGACAGAGTCAAGTATTTCAATATGCATTTTATTAATCAAAAATTGAACAACCATGCTTGGTATACATGTGGTAGCTGCACACAGTACTCGGTACCGAGGTGGTCTTTCTTTCCTCCATGTGGTGGTAGTTTTCACACTCCTCATTGGGATGTAACTCTTTCCACATCTTTTGAGCATATTACATTTCTTTGACTCCCCCTCAATTGGCTATCAATTATTTAATATATAAAGTATTCAACCAAACCATTGATCTCGAATTCATACTCGACTAAGCAATCAAATAAGATAATGACTATACCAAGAGATCATTGAGAGAGAAATTGACTTTGATCACTTAAAAGATGACTTAATTAACATAAATGATCATTGCAACATTGAAATATTATGATATCAAAAGCATAATAAATTTCTAAATGCATGAAAAGATGCAATTAAAGTCAATATATTTATGCTCAATTAATGTCCTATGTACAAACATAGATAAAGAACAAAAACAAAAAAACAAAACCTAACCTAAGCAAAGGTTTCAAAAGAGGTTATTTCAAGGAAAGCATTCCAATTGCTTTACGCAAGTGAATAAAACGTTTTTGATCCAAAGGTTTTGTTAAGATATCAGCTAATTGATCCTCAGTTGAAATATATGAAAGTTGAAGAATATTTGATTCAACTAGCTCTCTAAGAAAATGATATCTAAGTTCAATATGTTTTGTTCTAGAGTGCAACACAGGGTTTTTGGAAATGTTTATAGCACTAGTGTTGTCACATAAAATGGTTACCGAAGTTGCTGAAATCCGGAAATCGCTCAACACGCTTTTCATCCATATCAATTGGGTTGAACAACTTCCCGCTGAAATGTATTCCGCTTCGGCAGTCGAGAGTGCTATGCAATTCTGCTTTTTACTGTGCCATGCAACAAGGCAATGGCCAAGATAGAAGCATGCACCACTCGTGCTTTTCCGATCATCCACCGATCCAGCCCAATCGGCATCTGAGTATCCAACAATATCCAAACTTGTTCCCATAGGATACCAAATTCCGAAACTTATTGTACCTTTGATGTACCGGATGATCCGTTTCACCGCTTTCAGGTGAACCTCCTTCGGTGCTGATTGATATCTCGCGCAAATCCCAACACTGAAGGATATATCCGGGCGACTAGCCGTGAGATATAGTAGACTTCCAATCATACTGCGATACAGTTTCTCGTCTACATTCTCACTATGTGATTCACTTCCAAGTCCCTTATGGCTAGTTCCCATTGGAGTCGGAAAATCCTTAGAATTTTCAAGATCAAACTTTTTGACCAACTCCATTGCATACTTGGATTGACACAAGTGAATTCCTTCATCGTTTTGTTTAACTTGTAATCCAAGAAAATAAGTCAATTCGCCCATCATGGACATCTCAAATTCGCTTTCCATGGTCTCCGCGAATTTAGAAGCATCATTATCTCTTGTTGCACCAAATACAATGTCATCGACATAGATTTGTGCTACAATGAAATTGTTTTGATAATGCTTCACAAAGAGAGTCCTGTCAGCTCCCCCTCGAGTATAGCCCTTTTCCAAAAGGTGCTTTGTCAACCTTTCGTACCATGCTCGCGGTGCTTGTTTCAGACCGTAAAGAGCCTTTTTCAAACGAAAAACATGGTTAGGTAGTTTATGGTCCACAAAACCTTTCGGTTGAGCCACATAAACTTCCTCATTTAAAAACCCATTTAAAAAGGCGCTCTTAACGTCCATTTGAAATAATTTGATTTTAAAATGACAAGCAATCGCAAATAGATACGAATGGACTCGAGTCTAGCTACAGGGGCGAAAGTTTCATCAAAGTCTATACCTTCTACTTGAGAGTAGCCTTGAGCAACTAACCTTGCTTTGTTCCTGATGATAGTACCTTCTTCATTTTTCTTGTTCTTGAAAATCCATTTGGTACCTATCACATTGTGTTGCTTCGGAGGCTTCGTTAATTCCCAGACTTTGTTTCGCTCAAATTGATGGAGCTCTTCCTGCATTGCTTCAATCCAGTAGTCATCTTGAAGAGCTTCATCGACATTCTTTGGTTCGATTTGAGATACGTAGCATGCGAATCCGCAAACCAATTGTCTCCGAGTTCTAACTCCTTCTTGTGGATCTCCAATGATGTTCGATTCAGGATGATCCTTGGAGATGCGTAACGTTTGAGGTAAGGAGTAGTCGGAGGTACACGAGATGATTCCTGCACATCAGATAAACTTGAAGAACCGTTAGATGCATCATTATTATCGAAAGAATTGTTAGAAGAAGATGCATTAGCAGGTGTATCATCATCAAGAGAGATATCGAGGGTAGATTTTTCAGATTCAAAGTGAAAAGCTTCATCTACCTTAACATTTATCGATTCTACGATCGTCTTAGATTCTAAGTTAAAAACTCGATATGCTCTACTGTTTGTAGAATAACCCAAGAAAATCCCTTCGTCACTTCGAGAGTCAAATTTTCCAAGATTTTCGCGATCACGTAAAATAAAACACCGACTCCCAAAGATACGAAAATATTTGATGTTAGGTTTTCTACAAAACCATAGTTCATATGGTGTATTTAAAGTCCCCGGGCGCAAATACACGCGATTAATAACATAGACAGCAGTGTTCACCGCTTCAGCCCAAAAATATAACGGTAGGTTCCGGCTATGAAGCATAACACGTGCCATCTCCTGTACGACCCTGTTTTTGCGCTCGACTACACCATTCTGTTGAGGTGTATAGGGTGCTGAGAATTCATGTTTAATGCCATTAGAAGTGCAAAAATCAATGAATTTAGAATTTATGAATTCTCCACCTCTATCACTTCTAACTCGAGTAATCTTTTCATTCTTTTCAATCATAATACGATGGCAAATCTCGTGAAAAGAATCAAAAGTATCAGCTTTCTCTTTTAAAAATGCTACCCAAGAATATCTAGAGAAATCATCAACCATAAGAAAATATACCATTTACCTCCCAAAGATGGTTGACGAGTTGGCCCCATTAAATCCATGTGCAAAAGTTCCAAAGGCCGTTTTGTACCTATGTGGTTCAAGTTCTTGTGTGCAGTCCTAGACTGTTTTCCCTTTTGGCAACCGCCACACACAATGTTTTGTTCAAAAGAAAGTTTCGGAACCCCCTTGACCACATCTTTGTTTGAAATTCTAGCAAGTTCCTTAAAGTTTATGTGACCTAGCCTTTCATGCCAAAGTGTTTCATTTTTCAAAGATGCTAGGTTACATTTTTCAGAAATTTTACTAGGAACTACATAACAATTGTTTTCTGATCTAACCCCTTTTAAAAAGAAGCATGGTTCTTATCAGTTACAGTGCATTTATCAGATGAAAAATTAACTGAATAACCATTATCACAAAGTTGACTTATGCTTATGAGGTTAGTCTTAAGGCCATGAACAAATAACACATTTTTCAGAACCGGGCCATCTGGAATAGCTACCGTTCCCTTTCCAACAATTTTGGAAGACCGACCATCTCCGAAAACAACAAGTCCTCCGGAGATTTTCTCAAAATTTTGAAAACAGTTTTTGTCACCGGTCATGTGACGGGAACACCCGCTATCCAGATACCAAGACGAACTATCATATGCATGCAAGGAAACATTAGTAACAAGACAAGGGAAAATTTCACCTTTGCGCACCCAAACCTTTTTGGAATGCGTCGGTAATGGTCGTGAAGTTGATCTCCTAGGTGAAAGCGTCTTGTTAGAGCGATTGCTGCTCCTTGATGATGTCGTCTTGAGCGGTGAACTACCAAGGCTCTTTTCCTTCAATTGATTGCAGTTGATTTCTGAGGAATCACCTTTTTGGTAGTCATTGCAAGAGGTGCTTGAGGTGTGCGTTTGGCTCCCGTCTTGCAATTTCTCCTTATGTGCCCTGAAATGCCACAACGAAAACATACCTTAGTTCTTGACGATCCCGAGGAGGATGAAGTAGGCTTGTTGTCGTTGCTTGTCGTGAATTCCGGTGTCGGAGGAGGAGATACCGACTGAGGCACAAATACTGTCCCACTCGAACTTGGAATGTCTCCAGTTTGAGTGTATCCGAGGCCGAACTTATTTGTTTGACCAAGACCAAGAAGTCTGTCCAACTTACTCCTTCCAGAAGAGAATCTCTTTAAGTCATCCTTTAGTTGGAGTATGGTCTTTGTCATTTCCAATTTTTCCTGTCGAGCCTCGCCGTAGAGCTTCAAGAAGTAATTCGCTTTGTCCACCATTTTTGTATGTTCTTTCTCAAGAAGCTCATTGGACTCTTGAAGGGAAACATTTGCTTTGACTAAATTATCCCTTTCCACTTCAAGAGCGTTTGAGAGAGAAGTTGCCCTTTTTACTTCTTCTTCGAGATCCTGCAATCTCCCTCTCAAACTCCTTGTTTTGCTTTGCCAGTTTCTTTGAATCCCTCAAAAGCTTATGGTAGGCAAGAGCAAAATCTTCACCTTCAGAATTACTCGATTCGTCGTCCGTTGCAATCTTTTCAACATGGGAGGAGTTGGACAAGGAATCGGATGTACTTGCCATTAAGCACATGAAGGGTGAAGATGTGGACGCGTGGAATGCTGTCGCGTTGTCTTCTTCATCACTTGAGGATGACTCATTTGACGTTGAGTTGTCATCCCAAGTGACGACTTGCATCGCCTTCTTCTTTGCCGGATTCTTGTTGGGACACTCCGTTGCAATGTGGCCGTAGCCTCGACATTTGAAGCACTGAACTTGTCCCTCTGAACTTTTCTTATCCTTTGAGAAGTTCTCTTGCTTTCTTGACTTGTAGCTTGAAGAACCCTTGCCTTTCTTCGACTTTCCGAAGGATGGAGTTTTGCTTGGATTACCCCTTCGAAAGTTGCGGCGAAACTTCCTTGTCAAGAGAGCGAGCTGCTTCTCAAAGTCCTCCATAGATAGGTTCTCGTCATCGTCCGAGGAGGATGAATCCGCGTCTTCTTCTTTGTTGTTTTCAATGCATAACCTGAAGACTTAGAAGAGGATGCTTTTCCAGAAGAATAGTTAGTAGAAAATGTCATTTCATAAGTTTGTAATGCACCAACTAATTCTTCTACACGCATTTCGTCCGGGTGTTTAATTGTTTCAATGGCTGCGACCTTCGGGCGAAATCGTTCAGGAAGAGTTCTTAATATCTTTCTTACAACTTTAAATTCTGGAATCTTCTCTCCCAAGTTAGCATATGAGTTTACGATGTCTTGCAATCGTGTGTAATAGTCAGTGAAAGATTCATTTTCTGCCATAGAAATAGAGTCAAACTTGCTCGTAAGCATTTGCAGTTTCTGAATCTTCACAAGGTTAGTTCCCTCATGCGTAACTTGAAGAACATCCCAGATTTCTTTCGCAGTCTCACATGCCGAGACGCGAGAGAACTCTGTTTGTGACAAAGCATTAAATAGAGCATTAATTCCTTTGCCATTGTAAGAAGATGAATCTATCTCTTCCTTGGTCCATTTCGACCTAGGTTTTAAGGTGCGAACATCATAAATAATTTCAGTTGGATTAGACCATCCTAATTCAATTGATTGCCACACCCTTTCGTCGATGGAAATTAAAAAGGCTTTCATCCGTACTTTCCAGTACGCATAATTTGTTCCATCAAAGAAAGGGGGTCGATTGATGTTTCCACCTTCAACCATTGTTTACAACCCTATTCCCGCTCTGATACCACTTGTTGGGTTATACTAATATGGATCTAAATAGGGGAAAAAACACCTAGAGGGGGGTGAATAGGTGTAAACAATAAACACTCAAAAAATCATTGCGCAATAAAACCCAATGCGGAAAAATAAATGAACACGCAAGATTTTTACGTGGAAAAACTCCAAACCGGAGTAAAAAACCACGGGACCGATAACACGGCGAAATCCACTAGAATTAACACACGTACAAGGTGATATAACGTACTCACAGACGACTCAACCTTTTACCATACGCTCCTAGTAGATCTTCTCCGCTCGCTCCACGACGCTTCTCGAATCCACGATCTGCGCCCAACGCTGAATCCACAGCGTCCAACGTCGAATCCACGACGTCCGACCGAATCCACGGTCTTCACCCAGTAGCACGCTTCGAATCCACGAACGTACCTCGCTCCGAATCCACGAGAGCGGTTGCACCTTGAATCCACAAGGCCACGCGAGTCCACGCGCCGATTTGGGGTAAATCGTTGTTTTTTGGGTGGTGATGATCCGCCGAATACTTAGATTAGAAATAGATCGGAAATACCATCTAAGTATTCATTGATTTGATTCTACTCAAAATCAGAGTTTGGAAAACCTAGAATCAAATCAATCAATATAGATGAAGAAACATAGAATTAAATCTATTGATTTCCTTTCTTCTCTATATGTGGATCTTTCTCTTTCGGAAGTATTTTTCTATTATATCCCATACCCTAAAAATGAATCATAGGGTTTATTTATAGGTTAGAAACCATTGGAAGAAGATAAGGATCAAAAACAGCCTTTTCTGGAAAATTTACGGACGGCGATCCGGATTGGAATTGGGCGATCCGGATTGCAGTAGCAAGAAAGACGGTTTCCAGAAAAACACTAGTTCGGGATCCGGATCGAAGTTCCCGATCCGGATCGTTCATACAGTTTCACCAAACATCAACGTTCGGGATCCGGATTGCAAATCCTGATCCGGATCGTGCAAGTAAAAAGGTAAAACTAGTGTTCGGGATCCGGATCAGAGGATGCTGCGATCCGGATTGAACCAGTGTATGAACGAACACCCTTCGGGATCCGGATTGCAAGGCCCGATCCGGATCCTGAACATGTCCCATGTCCAGTTTTTGATTTTTATGCAATTAAAAATTCTTCCAGGTGTTTCTACACTACAAGAAGTATTCGGATCATCAAAAATCTTTAGTTAAACATACCTGATCCTTTTGAATTCTTCTTTCTTGAGATTGAGGTATATGATTCAAACTTCTTTCATCTTCAATCTTCAAGACTTAATACTTTCACGAAATACGCCAACTCAAATTCCGTAACAAGTGTTGGAGGAGGGGCAGTCGAGTCGGCAGGGGCCCCCGAGACCTCCACGTTTCCACTCTCAGGGTCGTGGGTATCTGGGGCGGCAGAGATCAGGTGCATCTCGTCAGTCTCAGCAGCAGCAGCGTCGACCACCTCGACAGCAGCAGACTTCATGGCAGCCGCGCCTTGACCGTGGTATCATTTGTGGAGGACCGCACCCACCGACCCAGTGCCCTCAGAGGCAGGGCCGTTGCTTCCGGTTCGAGCAGACCGGTTATCCTCAGAGTTCATGCCCCAGAGCAGGTCATCCAGCTCTTTCCTCGACCTCAGCCCATTCTGTTCCTCATCGGTCGGCAGGACCTTCTGCGGCCTATGGTAGGCCAGACCTTGCTTCCTCGTCCTCGTGACAGCTAGAGCAACGTTTTCTCCCAGCGCTGAGCGGGCGAGTCTATGCCGCTCAGGTTGAGGATGCTACAGCAGCTGTTCTTGTCGTCGTGGTATTTCGCCATCCTGGACTGCAGAAAGAAGACGGTGGCCCTTCGCAAGCCGGGACAGGAGGAGCTTGTTTTCTGAGACTGTCATAACTCCTTGGTTGCGGCGTCGACTTCTTCGGCGAGAGCTAAGTAGATGTTGAGCAGAGGCTGCACCGCTTTCTTGGCGACGATTGTGAAGGTACCTGCGGCGGCACGGGGACTTGAGAATATTCCTATTGCCCGCAAGTTTCTAGATGTGTTTCCCTCTGAGTTGACAATTATGCCGCCGGAGAGGGAGATAGAGTTGTGATTGATGTGGTACCAGGAACCGCACCAATCTCAAAAGGCACCTTATGGGTTGGCACCTGCCGAGCTGAGAGAGTTGAAGGCCCAGCTACAGGATCTATTGGACAGAGGCTTCATTCGGCCCAGTGTTTCGTCGTGGGGAGCGCCTGTTTTGTTCGTGAAAAAGAAGGACGGGACACTTTGTTTAAGTGTGGACTACCGGGAGCTGAACAAAGTGACCATCCGGAATAAGTATCCTCTGCCACGGAGTGAGGACTTGTTTGATCAGCTACAGGGAGCCTCCGTGTTTTCAAAGATTGATCTTCAGTCAGGTCACCACCAGTCGAGGGTGAGGGCTGAGGACATCCCCAAAACGGCGTTTAGATCCCGGTATGGGCATTACGAGTTTACGGTTATGCCATTCGGCTTGACCAATGCCCCAGCTGCATTTATGGATCTGATGAACCGGGTTTTTCAGCCGTACTTGGATCGGTTTGTAGTTGTGTTCATTGATGACATCCTGATTTACTCCCGGAGCGATGCAGAGCACGAGGGGCACTTGAGGTTAGTGCTGCAGTTTCTACGTGATAAGAAGTTGTATGCCAAGCTTAAAAAGTGCGAGTTTTGGCTTCGGGAGGTTGCTTTCTTGGGCCACATTGTTTCAGCCGCTGGAGTAGCGGTCGACCCAACGAAGATTGACACAGTTCGGGATTGGCCGAGGCCGACGACGGTTACCGAGGTACGGAGTTTCTTGGGCCTGGCTGGTTATTATCGTCGGTTCGTGGAGGGCTTTGCGAAGCTCTCTACTCCCCTGACCAGTTTGACGAGGAAGGGACAAGGTTCGTTTGGACTAAGCAGTGTCAGCGGGGTTTTGAGGAGCTGAACCTGTAGGACCCCAGAACCCCATGCAGCTTTTTCCCGTGAATCCACTGTGCAAACACCTGTTGATGGTGTATTTGGCCCATAGTGCATCAAAGGGATGCCACAGATGGACCCAGTGAGCTTTTGTTGGCTGTGTTGGCCTTCGGCTGCTTTTGCCGAATTTTTGAAAAGGATTTAGGCCAAACGGAGGGTGGATTTGGATTCAGCGCGGAAAAACGCTTGAAAACGGCTTTTTGTTTGCTAAATTCTGAGTCCGGATGCCCAAAAACGGACTCCCGGAAGATTTATTGGAATTCTGGTGCATGGGGGAGCCGTGGACCGGCGGGAATGCCACGTGGCGCCACCGGATTGGCCGGCGCACGCGACTGGGTCCACGGAAAGCTTGGGCTGTGATCGGGGTGCACCGCTGGGGGCGTGGACCGGCGGAGGTGCACGTGGCAGCACCAGATTGGCCGGCCCACGCGCGCTCGGTCCACGGGAGCGCGCGGGGAGCCGTGGACCGGGGGCGCGCCACGTGGCAGCACCCGATTGGCGGGTCCACATGCGCGGTCCACGGGGCAGCGCCGGCTGGTGCATGGGCCGGCGCAGGGACACGTGGCGGTCAGCGGTTGGCGGGCTCACAGAGCGCGGTCCAGGGAATCGCACTCCTGCGCCTCGGGGCGCGTGCGCGCGTGTGGCGCGGGTGGCGCGCCCAGCGAGGCCGCCGACCGACCGGCGGGTCGCGCGGAAGGACCACGTGGCCACGTGGCGCCCGCCCATTGGCCAGCGCCGCCGGAATCTCTGACTTTGCGGGGGACACGTGGCGCTCTCCGCGGCAACTTGCACGGCTGCCGCCTGTTCGGGCGACGCGTGGCGGGCTCCGAGGCGGGTCGGACGAAGCGCGGATCCCGTCCGACGGCGCGTAGCGGGCCGGGCCGCACTGTGCGCGCCCGAAAATCGTGGGCCGGGCCGCACTGTGCGCGCCCGGAAATTTCCGGGCGCCCGAAAGTGGGGACTTGTTGGGTATTTTCCCAATTGTTTTTCTTCAGCCTATAAAAAGGCAGCCCGAGCCCTCTTCTTTGCCTTTTTTCTCTCAGTCCACACACCTTCTGCCCGAGCACCCTTAAGATGAAATTTTTCTCTCTTAATCCTTGATCTTCCTGCCAAGTTTTAGGATTTTAGGAGCACGCATCCCGAGGTTCTCTATTTTACGGCGCGGCGCGACGTTGTGGTTCCTGTGTTCTTCTTCGGCGCAGCAGCAGTGTTTTAGCTCCCCTGGGCTACCCCGAGGTCCTTCTTCTGTGATTCTTGCGTCGACTGACTTCTAACAGGTAGGGCTTCAACTTTCATTTTGGTCGCACTTTCCCATTTCGTGGTTTTGGCACGGATCCCGAGGCAAATATGTGACCCCTTTTTCTGTGGTGATTGTTGGGACAGCACTGAGGTATTTTGGCCGTATCTTCGCGTACGAGCGTTAGACGGAAACGAGCTTATACAACTTTTTCATCTACGGATCGCAAGGAACGCGCTCGTATTTTTCTTGGATTTTCCAGAGTTTTATTTCGAGGTGAAATCACTGTTTTCTCAGTGTACAGTGTGCAGTCCATTTTTACAGTTTGTTAATTGGATTACCACCTTGCCGAATTTATATCTTGGATTATCGAACTCAGATTTGGGCGTGCAAGGTACCGTTGCGAAGCTATCGACGCGAGGATCGCTGTGATATTTTTCTGGGAATTTTCTGGGCACTTTCTGCAGGTGAGAATTTAGCAGTTTCGGGACAGATGTTGTATGTGATAATAAGTGTGATATTTGGTAGTTTAAGTGTGTTTAGTGGACTTTGTATTGTGCCAGGAGTGTTACGAGTGTGTTGAACTTATTGGAGCAAGAGGATTGGAGTTTTTGGTATTTTCAGCTGTACGGACCCGAACAGTTAGCGCTTCAGGTGGGTGGTTGTTGTGCTCCTCTCCTTTGTTATGCCCACTAGGAACATCAGATTGTCCTAATGCTCATGATGCTAAGTTTATTATTAGTAGCCTTGCATGCTCTTGAAAACTTATTAATTGATGTTTAACCCATGAGGATGATACTTTTGGCATGATACTGATAGCATGATTACTTCCTTTAGTCGAATGATTACTCTTGTAAATTAGATAAAAATGCTGGGACAAATGCATGATTAACTGGTCACTTAAATAAGTCATTCTTTTTACTGCTACACTATCTTTTGGGACTTGACTTAGGAGAAACCATGTTGCTATTCTCTTTCTTTCTCCTAGTATTTAGACATGAGGTATAGGATGCTCGGGTTCGAGCAGGGACAGTGATAGTGTAGTCAGATGCTGGGAATTTGGGACAGGCTGGGCTTTATGACAGGGGGTTGCGGCAACCACGGATTTTGGGTGGTTGACCGGGTTACTATTGCATCAGATTGGGTGAGGGGGATCGGGCTATCTTTTGTGGAGGATTTTTCCCACTTGATTTGAGTCACAATCCAGTCCTGCTACATCAGGTTACTTGTGGTTACTTACTTTACTCGTGTGGGTCGCTCCCCTCGAGTGCCACTCCGGAGTGTGCGTCAGACAGACTTTGAGTCCTTGAGACTCCATTGCTTCGGTGTTATGCATAGGCTGGCATACCCGTTGCGGCAGGCAGAGCAGGCAGTACCAGTGTCCACTGGTGGTCAGATTGAGTTATTTTGGCAGGCTTCTAGATACTGATGCATACTTTACCATTCTTATGAGTTTGATATGCAGAGGCATATTAGGGGTAGCACTCATCAGTTGTCACACTTAGCTTTTCCCCCTTTTCTTCTCTTTTTGCCTCTGGTTGACCTGGTGGGCATATCTGAGCTGAGGCTTTACCCACTAGGGGAGGCTACTATTTATAGTAGTACTTACCCCCATTGTCTTTCTTTGTTTCCTTTCCTCCCTGTTTTGCAGAGTCCTCTGCGGGAGTTGCTGGGCCGTCAGCAACTGAACGAGGTAAGCGGATTGCGGACTAGATAGCGAGCCACCTGAGGGTTGTAGCTGGAGATTTTGGGTACCTGGTCTTCTCAGACAGCTTTTGTTTATTTTCTTTTTGGGTCTGGCCTTGGCCAGCTAGATGTATATTTTTGGTGAGGTGGGAGACTTGTTGTATATATTTTCTTTTACGGTTGTACTTTTTATTTCCAGCTTCTGTCTGAGATACAGTAGTTTTAGTTTAGCTCTGATTATTATGCTCTTTTATTATTATCTCTTATCTGAGCAGGTTACCGACGCTTCGTGTATGTGGGAAATACCGCATGCACGGCGGATCTGTAGACGGGCCCGGGTTCTGGTTTACACCCGGGGCGTGACAGAACCTGAGGCAACGCCGGTAGTTGGAGCTGCTAAAGGATTACGATCTGAGTATCCTTTATCACCCCGGCAAGGCCAATGCGGTGGCAGATGCTTTGAGCCGGAGGTCTGTGCATAACTTGAGCTTGATGATTACACAGCCGGCACAGCTGATAGAGCAGAAGAGGCGACTTCAGATTGAGGGTATGTGCGTGCGTCATGGATTTTTTGAGGAGGATGTTGGGGCCTGATTTACTGCTGGAGGCAGAAGAGAAGGTCAGAGTCTTTCGTCGGCATTTGGAGACGGCCCAGAGTCGCCAGAAGAGTTATGCGGATGTTCGGCGACGAGACCTTGAGTTCCAGGTTGGTGATCATGTTTTCTTGAAGGTCTCGCCCTCGAAAGGGGTCCGGAGGTTTGGAGTGCGTGGGAAGCTTAGTCCCCGCTTCATTGGACCCTTTGAAGTGCTTGAGAGGGTAGGCCTTGTGGCTTATAGAGTTGCTCTACCTCCCCGCTTGGCTGGTGTGCATGATGTCTTCCACATTTCGGCCTTGAGGAGATATGTGTTCCATCCGTCTCATGTCATTGACTTCGCATCCTTGGATATCGGCGAGGACTTGGTTTACGAAGAGCGCCCGTTGCGAATTCTGGCTCGTGAGGTGAGGGAATTGCGCAACCGGGCAATACCTTATGTGAAGATCCTTTGGAGTAACCACGAGGAGCGAAAGGCTACCTGGGAGCTTGAGACGGAGATGCGTGATGCCTATCCTTTTCTGTTCGAGACTTCTGGCTGAGGAACGTATATTTTACTTTGTTTCGTTTCGAGGACGAAACTTTCTTTTAGTAGGGGAGGATGTGAGGACCCGAATCCCCACCCTAGGGTTTACTGTTGGTTTGGAGGCTTCAGAGAGTGTGTGTGTGCGTGTCGGGCCCCAGAATTGAGTTCTGGTAAAATTTGGAGCTTGTTTTCTTTTCTGGAAGTCCATTTTGGGTGTGTGAGGTGTTTGCGCGCTTATTGGAGCCAAGAATGTGACCCGGAACGGAAATTGGATCAAGTCTACTCTTCCGGGAATTTTTGGGAAATTTTAGAAGTGGAATTTGGCCGAACGGACCTCGGATTTGGATTCAGCGCGCGAAAACGAGCGAAATGGACTATTTACTTGAATTTTTCGGAGCCCGGACGCGAAAACACGGAAATCGAGGCTTGGGTTACTGTTCCGGCGGCCGGAGAGGCGCCGGCGGCGGCCGGCGGGCGGCGGAGCGCGGCGGCGCGGCCTCGGGCAGGCGGCGGAGCGGCGCGGGCAGGCGGCGAGCGGCGCGGGCAGGCGCGCGGACGCGCTGGCAGGCGCGCGGTCCACCGCGGAAGCGTGCACCGTACGGAAGCGACACATGGCATCTTGTGAGTGGTCGGTGCACGTGGCGCGGTCCACGGAATTGCTGTGGTAGGCGTGGACCGGGTGCAGGGGACACGTGTCATGCCCTGATTGGCGGGTGCAACGTGCGCGGTGCACTGGGCGCGCGGTAGGTGCCTCGGGTCGTGTGCCCACGTGCGACCCACGTCGCGCTGCCGGGCGGGCAGCGGGTCAACCGGGCGGGACACGTGGCGCCCGCTCATTGGCGGGCGCCACCGCCTTATTGTGCGAGCAGGTGGACACGTGGCAGCCGGTGAGTGGCCCAGCACCGGTGTTTCCTGTTTGGCGGGACACGTGGCAGCCGGTGACTGGCCCAGCACCGGTGTTTCCTGTTCGGCGGACACGTGGCGGCACGAGATGGATTCTGGCGTGAACAGTGTTGGGCCGGGCCCAACACTGTAGCTGCCCGAAAACTTTCGGGCGCCCGAAAGTTGGGCCGAAAGTGATGGGCTTGCTTTTTGGGCCTTTTTCCTTTGGAGCCTATAAATAGGCCGTCTTGGGCTGGATTTTTGCACCCTTTCCCGTGGGAATTAGCCTCTGCCTCCTTCACAAGAAATCTTCATCTCCCTCTTTCCCATCTCTCGGTGAAATCTCAGATTTTCTGGAGGCCGCGACGACTGCGTTTTCTACCTCGTAGTGCGGAGCGACGTTCTACAGTTAGAGGCCCATTTCCGTTGCATTTTAGTCCGGGAGACCTGCAGAGCTACCCCAACCCTATTTTTGGACGATTTCTTTGACAGAGGTTGCACGAGAGGTACATCTACGTTTTCCGTGTTGATCATTTTTCCCAGAAATGAGTTTATGTAGGGGTTTGGGGTACATTTTTACACCCCTTTGTAACAGTTTGGATTTCTGGCAGCAGCAACTTCGCGGAATTTTATCTTCACTTCCGGGTATCGGATTCAGACGATTCAAGAGCCTATCGACATCTACACTTCGCGAGGATCATCGTGATATTTTTATTGGAATTTATTGAGGATTATTTTCAGGTGAAATTTTCGTGTGAACAGGGACTATGCATGCAGATTTTTGAATGTGGATTTAGTGTGGAATTTGTGTGTAATTATGGATTGTTGTTGAACCCAGGACCTTGTGGGCACCGCTACTGTGTCTTTAGCTTAGCGGGTACGGAGATTTGGCTTTATCTGGACTTTTTATCTGTTCCACCCCGGACAGTTAGCACGATCAGGTGGGTGATCCTGCTTTCAATACCTATGGACTGCACTCTAATTCTACGATTATAAGTGCATGCATGATAGTATATGAGCTGTATAATCTGTGCAAACTGTATGTTAGTACCCACAGTTGATAGTTGCTAATTCTGATGATCTTATTGATACTCTTGCAATATATGACTATTTCAATCTGAGAACCTAATTTAGCACATTCATTAGATGTATGCATTGCTTTAGGTCTCCCACTCTGCTTGTTACTTTTGTCATTCTGGACATAGTAGTTTTCCCCGAGTCATGGGTTGAGAGGTCTAGTAGTTGTGGGATGCATTTGCACTCGCGTCTGGGGACCGAGTGGAGTCAGTAGCAGTCTGTAGATCAATTCTCATTGTGATAGTGATAGTGATGATGGATCTGGGATCTTTGGGACATGGTCTTAGTGACAGTGCGGATTTCAGCTAGTGAGTGAGACAGTGATTTGGATCATAGCCTGCAGGAGCCATATTTGAGATCGACAGTGATGCGCGGATACTTTGCTCGGTGGGGTCGCTCCCCACGAGTGCCACTCCGGAGTTGGGCCTGATACTTCTATCGCAGCTTGTCGATGCATTGTGTCCCTCTGGCTGAGCCAGTTTTGGCAGCCACGGACACCGTCCCTTTGGCTGAGCCAGTTTTGGCTGTCACAGACGCCGTCCCTCTGGCTGAGCCAGTTTGGCAGTCACGGACGTCCTACGTAAGTCCGGTCCTCCGGGATGCACGGCAGTAGGTAGGCGCAGGTTTGACTGGACCCGATGTGGCAGTCAGTTTGGATTGGGTGATCTGAGTTGAGAGAGTTGGTTGTGGCATCATATTCCTTCTGTTTCACCCTTTGAGCATTTAGATAGAGGCATAGTAGCAGTAGAGTTTAGTTTTCCCAGCTTTCCTTACAGCACTGCATATGTTACTTTATGCCTCTAGTAGACTTAGTGGGCAGACCGTCGGGCTTGTTGGCGGCACCCACTGAGAACTACTGTGGGAGGTAGTTCTCACACCCGTCGTGGTGTTTTTTTCCCCAGGGTTTCTGCTCCAGTTGTTTGATTCTGCTCCATCTGACCGAGGTGAGGGAGTCGCGAGATAGATCCCTTCCAGTCATCCTCTGAGAGAGAGTAGACGCACCCCTTACCAGTTGCTGAGAGTGTTATGTTGAGTGACTCTTGTAGTGAGGTATCGAGTTGTACATTTTTTTTACTGCAGTTGAGAGAGACTCTTGTATTTGAGGTGAGGATGGTCTGTATTATTTTTAAAGCTATAGTGTATTTTATTTTGTTTATTTCAGCTTCTACTATTTCAGCTCTGATATCTGCTAGTGTAGATGTTTCTTTTGCAGGTTAGTCGCTACGTCTATACGGGGCTTCCCGTATGGGCGGTGGATCTGTTGGCGAGCCCGGGGCGCAGTATCGACCCCGGGGCGTGACACTCACACTCCTCCATAGGGAAAGAATTTCAACATCAGGAACACTTCCCCAAATTTCCAACTCTCAAATTCCAAGGTTGCACTGCTTGCCTAGACAAGGCGTAACTGACCATAAAGACCTCGCCAGGATCATACTGTGATAACAATCATGCATCATTGAAAACTCTGCCCACCGGCGTTCATCCAATCACTGCTGGTATCGATCTTAGCTTTAACTTCTCCAAGCTACACTGGCCCACTTACTCTAAAAGCATCGAACCTCCGCCACAATCAAAGATCTAGGCCCCACCCAAACGGCATCACTCTTCGCTGGGTCTACAGACACTCTTGCAGCTGAAATCACATGGCCTATCCACAGAACCCTTTGAACTCAAAAAGCGTACTGTCCCATCCTGACATCCAACTTCTTCTCTCTCAGAAGTTGCAGCACTATCCCCAAGTGCTCCTCATGCTTTAAGCCACCTCAGAAATAAATCCAAATATTTACGACGGGTTCGGCTGCCAACCCGTGCAACCACCGCTGGAACACTCAATTCCTCAAATCCTAAAGGCGACAGGGCAAAAGTCAATCTACTTGACCGCGCTGTAACTCACCATGCCCCTACCAGATCCTGAACACTATCTGGCACAGCCCTCGGCTATATGGTTCCATAACGCTATCAATCTCACAAAGGGCATCTGCCGCAACACAATCCAAATCTGTCTGTACTCGAACCCTCATAGAACCCTCACCGTTGTGTGCTCACAACGTGGCATCACTGCCGTGTACAAACGGCGTGGCATCATACTCTAGTATCAATCTCTAGGATCCTCACAGTCATATACCCACGACGTGGCTCTGGGTCATTCAGACCCGCTCGATCCATCAGATCCCGCAACTGCGCTATCAGCTTTCACACTCTGTCTCAAGTGATACTCCAAGAGGTGCTACCGAAGTTGGCGTAGTTTCCAAAACTACGTCAATGACTATCTCGATCTCAATCTCACTAAACGGCGGCTTTAATAACAGCTCAAGTAGACTCACACCCGGGATCACACAGCGATAAGGACATTCTTTAATCCCGATGCCGTCGTAGGCACCTCCTCTACAGTCGCAAGCCATGCGATACAACCACGACTCAACCTCTGTCGTGCTCTAGCTTCCTCTATAAACACACTCCTCCTGACCAGGTCCACGGAGGTTCAATGTCCTCTCTCGACAATCCATGATAGCATAAATTGGGATAGCCAAATCCTATCCAACCTCATAACGACATCTCTAAACTGATGTAGGACTAACACTCCATGGGTCAAATCCAAGGTCCTAACTGCACTGGGCAGGACTGGCAACACTCATCCACGTGCTATACGTGTTCTGGAACCTGATCCTCACGTGCACAAGCCAACAGTCCCATCTCTGGCCCACGCAAAGCTACCCATGCTCCACTGAAACATGCACAAAGAGATAGATATCCAGATGCAGTCCTCTCTCAAACATAATCAACCTCTAAGCCTCGTCCTGGGCAACATGGGGTATTCTGCTCAACAATCGCTGAAACTCGCTCCAGGTCATATACAGCGCTCCCGGTGGTCCAACAGGACGAACACGAGGCCACCAACTCTCGGCGCCCCTATCCAAAAGTGCATTGCCAAGTGCACCAGATACTTCTCCTGGATGAGTAAATCTTCAAATAACTTTTCCATAGCAGCAATCCAGTTCTCGGCCTCCCAAGGCTCCAAACTCGGTCCCGAAATATGCAGTGGATGGAACTGGCGGATGTACAACAACTGATCAGCAAACTCTTGCTGCTACTACACTATCAACGGTGCGATCTGGGTCGAAATCGACGATGTCGCTGTCGGAGGTACTACTGGCGATACCTCGGGGGATGCTCTCTGCTCAAACATGCGCATCACGCACTCCATGTTCTTTCCTGGTGCCGCATGGCCTCAAACATCTGGGCTACCTGGGCCCGCAACTCTCAAACCTTACTCTGCTTTGTCCATTCAGCCTCCTGCTGTACGGCTCCTCATCCAAGGTCGAGCATGCCCTTGCCGCTGCACGGCGTCTCGGAGGCATCGAAAACCACTGAAACAGAACAAACATTAGGACCAATAACTCTCTCGACCCAATCAAGCGAAAGTCTGGAACATGTTACCCATACTAAAGTATTATGTTGTCTGCAGCCAACATAATCATCTTTAGAGAAATAACATGTAAGATCACTCGCCCCAATCCTCAGGGGAAGGTACAGACTCAATCAGGACTCTCGCTAAAGTCACGTCTCTCACGACAGTCATCCTACTGTCCAACAAATAGCCTAGGATCACTAAGTCCACAACGACCTATATTCCTAGGCTCTGATACCACCCTAATCTGTCACGCCCCGGGGTCGAACTGCGACCCGGGCTCGCCAACAGATCCGCCGTCGGTACGGAAACTGCCGCACAGACGAAGCGTCTACCCTGCATAAGATCTATAGCTAAGCATGTATCAGAGCTGAAAAAGAACTAATAGCTACAGGAAGTAAAACACTGAACATCTGAATAAGAACAAATCCTCAATACAAGTCTCTCAACTAAAAAGTAAATACGATCATCACAGATCTCTCAGAATGTCCAGTACTAAAGTGGAAACTTAAAATATACAGGGTACATCTACCTCAGACTCTCAATGTTGGTAAGGAACTAATCGGCCACGTCCTCACCTCGATCTGCCGTCTCCGCGCGAACCAAGCCGGAACAGCTACCTCAAACCTGTCACCGCAGCGGGTGTGAGATCTACTGCAGAAGGCAGATCTCAGTGGGTACCGTCCCAATATCCACGGTATGCCCACCAAGTCTACTGGAGGCAAAATAGATAAGTATGCAGACAGATAGATAGATAGATAAAAGATGAAAAGAAACTATAGCTACCAAGTCTCAATCATCATGCTCAGGAAACTCTACTAGAGATGAAATATGCATACACTCGCTACTGCTAACATGCCTCAGGTATCATGCTCAAAGGAAAACTCATCTAAGAACATGCTATGCAATCACTCTCTCATAACACCCAATCTCAATGACTGCCTCATAGGGTCCAGTCAAGCCTGCTGTCACGCCCCGGGGTCAGAACTGTACCCCGGGCTCGCCAACAGATCCGCCGCCCCTACAGGAAGCCCCGTAGAGACGTAGCGTCAAACCTGCAAAAAAGTAGATTAACTATACTAACAGATATCAGAGCAGTAAGGAAAACTAACTATGAACAGAAAATAGTACAGTCTCTCACAAAGTATACCAAATAACCTAACCAGAATACAGCAGTCTCTCCAGAAAACAAAAGAGTACAACTCGATACCTCACTACATAAACTCTCAAACATGACACAACCAAAATATAAGGGTACCTCTATAACACTGAAGCTGAAGGGGGGAAGGGATCTATCTCGCGACTCCCTTACCTCGGTTTGGAAGAGCAGGATCAGCAACTGGCACCGCAGGAACTGGAGCTGAAGTCCCTGGGGAAAAGACACCACGACGGGTGTGAGAACTACCTCCCACAGTAGTTCTCAGTGGGTGCCGCCAACAAGCCCGACGGTCTGCCCACTAAGTCTACTAGAGGCATAAAGTAACAAAAGAAATGCAGTATGGAAAAGCTGGAAGGTAAAACATCTACTGCTACTATGCCTCTATCTAAAAATGCTCAAAAAGCGGGACAGGTGGAAATATGATGCATCTGCTAACATAACAGTAAAGTCATCCAATCTGAACTGACTGCCTCCTCGGATCCAGTCAAGCCTGCGCCAATCTACTGCCGATATATCCTGGAGGACCGGACTTACGTAGAACGTCCGTAGCTGCCAAAACTGGCTCAGTCAGAGGGTCTGCGTCCGTAACTGCCAAAACTGGCTCAGTCAGAGGGAATGCATCCGTAACTGCCAAAACTGGCTCAGTCAGAGGGAATGCATCGACAAGTCGCGGTACAAGAGTAACATATCCACCCCGGGTGTGGCTCTCGAGGGGTGCGACCCCACCGAGGAAAAGTATCCGCGCACTCTGTCGCGCAGGTGGCATTGCAGGCTATGGACAAAATCCACGCTCACGCTCTGCTCGGAAGAACTCAATCCTGCGAAATCTCTCACAACAGTCGGAACACTCTCGACGACTCAGCCGATCAGCTTTCACGAAACCTGAGCCTCTCATGCAGGCTATAATCCAACAACTATCTCTCTCACTGGCTAAAAACCCACACTGTCACTGTGACCATCTACCCAGATCCCAGATCCAACATGTCACTATCACTATCTCAATGACATACGATCTACAGACTGCTACCAACTCCACTCGGTCCCCAGACGCGAGTGCAAATGCATCCACAGCTAATAAGCCTCCCAGCCCACGACTCGGGGAAAAGTCACTATGTCCAGGATAACAGGAGTAATAACCAATGTGGGAAACCAAAGCAATGAATAAATCCAATTCGAGTTTAAGTTTACTATAGTCTGGTGGAGCATGATGTATAATAATTAACAGGTGTGTTAAGCTAAGTTGAGTATCCATGTTATAAGAGTTCAATTATTGCAAGTGGTTCAATGAGGTCATCAGATTTAACAGCTGTCAACTGTGGGTACTAACATACAGTTCTCACATAATATTGGGGTCATAAATTAACATGCATGCTACTACATTCATAGAATTAGAGTGCAGTCCATAGATTTTGAAAGCAGGATCACCCACCTGAACACGCTAACTGTCCGGGGTCGAACAGATAAAAGAGTTCAGAAACAGCCCCAACACAAAATCCTCCAAGCTAGCCACACCGTTGTAGTCCTCACAATGTCCTGGGTACAACACAAACCAATTCTTCACTTAAAATTCACAACAAAATCCCAAGTTCAACATCCTGCATGAACAGTCCTCTTGCCACGAAATTTTCACCTGAAAATATTCTTCCAGAAATTCCGATAAAAATACTACGGCGATCCTCGCGAAGTGTAGATGTCGATAGGCTCTTGAATCGTCGAATTTCGATGTCCGGATGAGGAGATAAAAATCCGCGAAGTTAGTGCTGTCCAGGAATCTCACAGCAAAACAGTGGCTCAGTAATGCCTCGAAAACCGTGCCAAAAACCCAAATCTAGACAAAACACTCAACACGAAAGTCGAAGATATACCTCTCGTGAATCCAACGCCGGAAAAATAGCTGAAAAAGACTGTCGGGGTGGCTCTGTGGAATTTTTAGACCGAAATACGGCGATAACGGGCCTCCAACAGAAACACGCCGTACTGCGCTACGATGCCGGAAACGTCGTCGCCGGAGCTTCCAGAAAATCCGAGATTTCACCAGGAGATGCGCGACTCGAAGATCTAGAACTTTTGTAAAGGGACCTTAGGCTGAGGAGCTCGGGAAAGGGGCGAAAAATCCCTCCCAAGCTCGGTATTTATAGGCCCAGCCAGCAAAACAGCACCTTTCGGATTTTGGCCCAGGGATTTCGGGCGCCCGGAAGTTTCGGGCTACTACAGTAACGGGCCCGGCCCGTTACTGTGTGCGCCCGAATCGCCCTCAGGCCGCCACGTGTCCCAGAAAGCCTTCCCGCACCCGGCGCACGAGCGCCGACGAATCACGCGCTGCCACGCGTCCCGACCAGGCGACGTGCACCCCTGCGCCGGACGAACCACGGGGCGCCACGTGGCGCCCCCACGCCGCCCGGGTCAACGCGCACGTCGCGCGACGTGCGCGGCCGCGCCGCCGCCGGATCCGGGTCGGGCATGCGCCCCGAGGCCACCGCCTCAACCACCTCAGCCGCGTGGACCGAGTGCACCAGGACCCGCCAACCACACAACGCCACGTGTCCCTCGGTTCACCGTGCACCAGAGCCGAAATCCCGTGGACCGCGCCTGCTGAACCGACCAACAGCCAAACGCCACATGTCGCTTTCGTACGGTGCACGCCTCCGCGGTGGACCGCGCGCCTGCCCGCGCGCCCGCGCGCCTGCCCGCGCCGCTCGCCGCCTGCCCACGCTGCTCCGCCGCCTGCCCGAGGCCGTGCCGCCGCGCTCCGCCGGCCGCCGGCCGCCGCCGGCGCATCTCCGGCCGCCGGAACAGTAAACCGAGCCTCGATTTCCGTGTTTTCGCGTCCGGGCTCCGAAAAATTTAAGTAAATAGTCCATTTCGCTCGTTTTCGCGCCTGAATCCAAATCAGAGGTCCGTTCGGCCAAATTCCACTTCTAAATTTTCCCAAAAATTCTCGGAAGAGTAGACTTGATCCAATTTCCGTTCCGGGTCACATTCTTGTCTCCAATAAGCGCACAAACACCTCACACACCCAAAATGGACAACCAGAAAAGAAAACAAGCTCTAAATTTATCAGAAACCCAAATCTGGGGCCCGACAAGCACACACAGACACCCTGAAACCACCAAACCAACAGTAAACCCTAAAGTGGGGATTCGGGTCCTCACATCCTCCCCCACTAAAAGAAAGTTTCGTCCTCGAAACAAACACGGCTCACAAGGGAGTCTCCAAGCCCAAAGGTAAACCTCCAACCACACAACTCCATCTCCCCAGTCGCTACAAACTCTCCACAAAGCGAGTCCAACCGCTGAATAAAGCTCAGGAATTCCCAAACACTGGGGACGAGGTAGAACGGCCAACTCTACACTTCCAAACTATTCGAATTACGCCGCAAAACTTAACAGAAAAAGAAAGGGCCCCACCAGTAGGAAGGTCATCAACCCCCAACTCTCCAATTTAGAAAACAACTGAAATTAGCGAAAAGTTCGAAAGTTTCGAGAGACCGGTGCCCTTGCCCCAATCAAACAAGAACGGGTTCGGGCACCGACCCTATTTCTGGAGTAGTCTTTCGAATCTTTCATCCTGTTCGCAAATTTCAGTACAAGAGCGAGAAAAGAGGGAGAGAGGTGTTGATGCCGTTCCTGCTGTGGCAATAAAACGGAAGCTACGGTCTATCCGTGCCCCTAAAAAGGAAAACACCACTCTATCCGAGACCCCTAGAGACAACCCTCTAGTCCTAGGCGTCACCTATGCTCGACAAGTCGCATCTAACCCAAAGCCGCTGAAGCCATTGCTGCAGGAAGGATGCCTCGGTATCCAGTGGAAATGATCTCCCGTCGTCCAACTCGCAGACAGGCCACTGTCCTCTATTCGCAATCAAATGTTGCACGATACCGCACCAGCTGGTCCATCCCAAGTGCTCAATCTGAGTCGGCGAGCTGAAACTGAACCATCACAACAATCGGCGTACCTCTCAAAGTTCCAGCTGTTCTGATCACGCCCCAAAATTCGCCTCTGCTGGAAGATACTGGAATGAATCCAATCGCTAAAGCATGTCACAAAATTCCTATCCCTTAATCATGCAAAAATGCACATGCCCTGATATCATGCAGATGGATGTCGTGGTACCAAAAACTCACTCAGCTTGACATAAATTAAAACCATACCAAGTACAACAATCGAAATCCTGGAGCTGTCGTAAGACAAGCAAATCTGCCGGCAGGATCCAGGATCCCAATTGTACAGGGCAAACCCTACAGTACTTCTCGTCATGCAGAACCTGATCTGGAATCTCAACCTCTAATGCATGTGATAAAGAAGCTACCGCCATACCACGCAGGAATGCAAAAGCTCTACTGAAGAATAAATGAGATGCATCGGTATCAAAAGGAGCCCGAGCACGGACTGCTAAGATCAGAATAATACCTGCAATGACCTGCTCTGCTGCTGTAACGTCCTCGACCTGGGCGGCATAAACTCGACCGCTCGGCACCGGGGGACGTCGCTCTGGCCGCCGGGAAGAAGATGAGGCAACATCTGGCCTGCTGTAGGCCGCAGAAGGGTCGGCTGGCTGGTAAGGAACGGACGGTGCTGATGCTGATGAAGGAGCTGGATGGCCGGCTCTAGGGCACACGCTCGCATAGTGACCGGCCTGCCCGCAGCGGAAACAATGGCCCTGTCTCTGCGGGCACAGAGTCGGTAGGTGGGAACCTCCACAGATAATACACCGATCTGGGCGCTGCTGCTGAGAAGTCTGCTGTGAGGGCTGCTGCTGTCGTGGGGGTCGACGCTGCTGCTGCTGTATCTGGCGAGACGTCCCCGATCTCTGATGTCCCTGGTACCCCCGGCCCTGTGAGTGGGAACGTGGAGGTCTCGGGGGTCCCTGCCTGCTAGACTGCCCCTCCTCCGGAGAAGCCGGGCGCTTCGCCCCAGAAGTCGCTATAGGGGCCGGAGATACCTCATCCATCACGGCCTCTCCACACTCCACATACAAAGCCTGCTCCATCGAGGCCTCCAAGGTCTGCAGTCTGCGGGAGCGGACAAACTGGTAGATGTCTCGGCGAAGTCCTCTCTCAAACATGTAGACGCGATGGCTCTCATCTCTAGCCACATGAGGCACACAAGCCAATAACTGGTTGAATTCCGCTATGTACATGTGCACAGGCCTATCTCCCTGGCGGAGATTCTTCAACTGTTCCTCCAGTCGCTGTCGGACGCTCTCAGGAAAGAATGCTCCCAGCAACTGCTCCGAAACTCGGTCCAAAAAAGAAGCTGCGTCCCAGGTGGACCAGCGGGTCGCACACGCCGCCACCACGCCTCGGCGTTGCTCTCCAGAAAGTGAGTAGCCAGAATAACCCTATACCTCTCGTCCACAAATAGGCTCTCAAAGTGGCGCTCCATGGTGGTAATCCAAGTCTCGGCTGCCCAAGGCTCAGCACTCATGCCCGAAAAGCGGGGCGGATCGAACCGCCGAAATCTCATCAACAAATCTACTACCTCCCGCTGCTCTACCGCAGTCAAAGATCCCGTCACCCCGGCCGGTGGTCTACTCGAAACCGGCTCAACAGGAATCGCCGGTGCAGGCTGCACAACAGGGGGTGCCACAACAGGAGAAGAAGGCACCGGCGAGCTCTCAGGGGGTACAACCGCCGGCTGCGCTCTCTGCTCCAATAAGAGCGTCAGCCGCGCCACTGCCTCCTCCTGGCGTCCAGTCGCCTCAGCCATCTGTGCCATCTGGGCACGGAGCTCCTGAATCTCAGCCTGAGGTCCTCGCCCCGAGTCCTCCTGCTCGGGCTCAGAGGACGAAGGCTGCGAGCGCGTCACCAACGAACGTCGAGGAGGCATCCCCACCTGAGGGACAAAGCAACCAATCAGAACCAGAAGCAACTCTCGACCCAATCTAGCGAAAGTCAAAAGGCATGTCCCCCTTCCCGAAGCACTATGTTGTCTGCAGCCAACATAGTCGCCACAGAAGGAAGGCATGTCTATCTCTCATCCCAATCCATTCGGGAGAGTTAGATACCCAATCAAGACTTTCGCTAAAAAGTCTCGGCTCTCACGTGGGTCATCCTAGGGTTTAACCATAAGCCTAGGGTTCCTTAGTCCTCAAGACCTACACCCTAAGCTCTGATACCACTTTAATCTGTCACACCCCGGGGTCAGAACTGTACCCCGGGCTCGCCAACAGATCCGCCGCCCCTACAGGAAGCCCCGTAGAGACGTAGCGTCAAACCTGCAAAAAAATAGATTAACTATACTAACAGATATCAGAGCAGTAAGGAAAACTAACTATGAACAGAAAATAGTACAGTCTCTCACAAAGTATACCAAATAACCTAACCAGAATACAGCAGTCTCTCCAGAAAACAAAAGAGTACAACTCGATACCTCACTACATAAACTCTCAAACATGACACAACCAAAATATAAGGGTACCTCTATAACACTGAAGCTGAAGGGGGGAAGGGATCTATCTCGCGACTCCCTTACCTCGGTCTGGAAGAGCAGGATCAGCAACTGGCACTGTAGGAACTGGAGCTGAAGTCCCTGGGGAAAAGACAGCACGACGGGTGTGAGAACTACCTCCCACAGTAGTTCTCAGTGGGTGCCGCCAACAAGCCCGACGGTCTGCCCACTAAGTCTACTAGAAGCATAAAGTAACAAAAGAAATGCAGTATGGAAAAGCTGGAAGGTAAAACATCTACTGCTACTATGCCTCTATCTAAAAATGCTCAAAAAGCGGGACAGGTGGAAATATGATGCATCTGCTAACATAACAGTAAAGTCATCCAATCTGAACTGACTGCCTCCTCGGATCCAGTCAAGCCTGCGCCAATCTACTGCCGATATATCCTGGAGGACCGGACTTACGTAGAACGTCCGTAGCTGCCAAAACTGGCTCAGTCAGAGGGACGGTGTCTGTGACTGCCAAAACTGGCTCAGTCAGAGGGTCTGCGTCCGTAACTGCCAAAACTGGCTCAGTCAGAGGGAATGCATCCGTAACTGCCAAAACTGGCTCAGTCAGAGAAAATGCATCGACAAGTCGCGGTACAAGAGTAACATATCCACCCCGGGTGTGGCTCTCGAGGGGTGCGACCCCACCGAGGAAAAGTATCCGCGCACTCTGTCGCGCAGGTGGCATTGCAGGCTATGGACAAAATCCACGCTCACGCTCTGCTCGAAAGAACTCAATCCTGCGAAATCTCTCACAACAGTCGGAACACTCTCGACGACTCAGCTGATCAGCTTTCACGAAACCTGAGCCTCTCATGCAGGCTATAATCCAACAACTATCTCTCTCACTGGCTAAAAACCCACACTGTCACTGTGACCATCTACCCAGATCCCAGATCCAACATGTCACTATCACTATCTCAATGACATACGATCTACAGACTGCTACCAACTCCACTCGGTCCCCAGACGCGAGTGCAAATGCATCCACAGCTAATAAGCCTCCCAGCCCACGACTCGGGGAAAAGTCACTATGTCCAGGATAACAGGAGTAATAACCAATGTGGGAAACCAAAGCAATGAATAAATCCAATTCGGGTTTAAGTTTACTATAGTCTGGTGGAGCATGATGTATAATAATTAACAGGTGTGTTAAGCTAAGTTGAGTATCCATGTTATAAGAGTTCAATTATTGCAAGTGGTTCAATGAGGTCATCAGATTTAACAGCTGTCAACTGTGGGTACTAACATACAGTTCTCACATAATATTGGGGTCATAAATTAACATGCATGCTACTACATTCATAGAATTAGAGTGCAGTCCATAGATTTTGAAAGCAGGATCACCCACCTGAACACGCTAACTGTCCGGGGTCGAACAGATAAAAGAGTTCAGAAACAGCCCCAACACAAAATCCTCCAAGCTAGCCACACCGTTGTAGTCCTCACAATGTCCTGGGTACAACACAAACCAATTCTTCACTTAAAATTCACAACAAAATCCCAAGTTCAACATCCTGCATGAACAGTCCTCTTGCCACGAAATTTTCACCTGAAAATATTCTTCCAGAAATTCCGATAAAAATACCACGGCGATCCTCGCGAAGTGTAGATGTCGATAGGCTCTTGAATCGTCGAATTCCGATGTCCGGATGAGGAGATAAAAATCCGCGAAGTTAGTGCTGTCCAGGAATCTCACAGCAAAACAGTGGCTCAGTAATGCCTCGAAAACCGTGCCAAAAACCCAAATCTAGACAAAACACTCAACACAAAAGTCGAAGATATACCTCTCGTGAATCCAACGCCACAAAAATCGCTGAAAAAGACTGTCGGGGTGGCTCTGTGGAATTTTTAGACCGAAATGCGGCGATAACGGGCCTCCAACAGAAACACGCCGTACTGCGCTACGATGCCGGAAACGTCGTCGCCGGAGCTTCCAGAAAATCCGAGATTTCACCAGGAGATGCGCGACTCGAAGATCTAGAACTTTTGTAAAGGGACCTTAGGCTGAGGAGCTCGGGAAAGGGGCGAAAAATCCCTCCCAAGCTCGGTATTTATAGGCCCAGCCAGCAAAACAGCACCTTTCGGATTTTGGCCCAGGGATTTCGGGCGCCCGGAAGTTTCGGGCTACTACAGTAACGGGCCCGGCCCGTTACTGTGTGCGCCCGAATCGCCCTCAGGCCGCCACGTGTCCCAGAAAGCCTTCCCGCACCCGGCGCACGAGCGCCGACGAATCACGCGCTGCCACGCATCCCGACCAGGCGACGTGCACCCCTGCGCCGGACCAACCACGGGGCGCCACGTGGCGCCCCCACGCCGCCCGAGTCAACGCGCACGTCGCGCGACGTGCGCGGCCGCGCCGCCGCCGGATCCGGGTCGGGAATGCGCCCCGAGGCCACCGCCTCAACCACCTCAGCCGCGTGGACCGAGTGCACCAGGACCCGCCAACCACACAACGCCACGTGTCCCTTGGTTCACCGTGCACCAGAGCCGAAATCCCGTGGACCGCGCCTGCTGAACCGACCAATAGCCAAACGCCACATGTCGCTTCCGTACGGTGCACGCCTCCGCGGTGGACCGCGCGCCTGCCCGCGCGCCCGCGCGCCTGCCCGCGCCGCTCGCCGCCTGCCCGCGCCGCTCCGCCGCCTGCCCGAGGCCGTGCCGCCGCGCTCCGCCGGCCGCCGGAACAGTAAACCGAGCCTCGATTTCCGTGTTTTCGCGTCCGGGCTCCGAAAAATTCAAGTAAATAGTCCATTTTGCTCGTTTTCGCGCGCTGAATCCAAATCCGAGATCCGTTCGGCCAAATTCCACTTCTAAATTTTCCCAAAAATTCTCGGAAGAGTAGACTTGATCCAATTTCCGTTCCGGGTCACATTCTTGTCTCCAATAAGCGCACAAACACCTCACACACCCAAAATGGACAACCAGAAAAGAAAAAAGCTCCAAATTTATCAGAAACCCAAATCTGGGGCTCGACAAGCACACACAGACACCCTGAAACCACCAAACCAACAGTAAACCCTAAAGTGGGGATTCGGGTCCTCACACCTGCGCCAAACCTACTGCCACCTCATCCACACTGGGACGGGACTTACGTAGGGCGTCCCACACGGACTATCTCAATCGCAAGCAAACTCTTGTGTATCAACTAGTCGCATCATCAACACGCACCCGGGGCGTAGCTCGAGGGGAGCGACCCCACCGAACTGAAGTATCTCATCAGTCTCAACTGTCTCATAAGCGGCACATGCAGGCTATGATCCACGATCAAACAGATCGGAAACTCAAATGCTCAACAGCTCAACTCAGTCGGAAAAGAAACCACGACTCAATCGGGAAATGCCCAAATCCTCACATAATCTGTCGGAGAACTCTCTACGATTCAATCTGATAATGCACAACCCATAGCGAAGTCGGGAAACTCTCAAGACACTAGAAACTCAACACACAATGTACTAAAAATTCGCTCGGCCCTCTGGCACGAGCATACATGCAATCTGAACCAACTCAACCCCTCTGGGTGATCTCACAGTTTTAGAAATATTTTTCAAAGCCCGGTATTCATTAAACATGTCCGAC
The DNA here is from genome assembly GCA_029168755.2 of Tillandsia fasciculata. Lineage (NCBI taxonomy): Eukaryota > Viridiplantae > Streptophyta > Magnoliopsida > Poales > Bromeliaceae > Tillandsia > Tillandsia fasciculata. Next base: position 13,255,784 of record CM054940.1, on the reverse strand, counting down.
GATTTTTAAAACGGTTCAGATGCCAATCCAATGCAAAATAATCATGCACTAGTGTCAAGACACCTCTAGATCATGCTAAAAATATCAGGGGCTCAGGAAAGTATTTATACAATTTTCTAGGCAACTATCAAATTTATAAAGCATAAAACAGATAGACTAAGCATGATCAACATGCTTACAGAAGCTTTAGAGGGCATTCCATACATTTCGGAGAAATTCCAACCCACCTCAAAAGCATTCCGCAGGCAAACGCTGAAGTTGGTGAAGTGTCGCGCCGCTCACTATCAGAATCTGCCGAAAAACACCCAAAACTGCGCCGCGCGCGCGCGCTCTCGCAATCCTCGGAAAAAAAAAAAAATCCCCGGAAGCTCGAACGGATCCCACGTGTCCTCTAGAAAAAATCCGGTGCGCTTCGGCTCCCTCGCCGTCCGCTCACAGCATGCACGCATGCGCGCGTGCACCCTTGGCTCCGCACAGTGCAAAAACCAAGCTCACAGCCACACCATCAAGTTGCTCCTCAATGTGCAAGATGGAAAAGAGAAGGAAAAGTAAATCCATTTCCAACTCAAAACTCACTCTAAATCCATCTAAGAAAATCCAAAAACAAAACCAACAAAGTCTGCCAACCTACCTCATGTGCGGCCGACGCGCGCGCGGCTCCGTCCAGCTCCAAGCAACAGGCAACACAAGCAGCATCCTCTCTATTCTTTCTTTTCCTTACATTCTCTCTTTTTCCTTCACTTTCTTTCTTCTTTTTTTTTCTCTCTGATTCAAGCTGAGAAGAGAGGAGGAGAGGGAGGCCTTAAATAGAGGAGAGTAAGGGTCAACAGGTCAACTGGAGGGTTGGAAAAGAGAAATTACCGAATTGCCCTCACAAAAAGTCACCAACAAGGTATCTGCACCATAGTTAGTTAATTCGTGAATTATTTGCGAATTATTGAGAATCCAAATTAAACATGCTGTTTCTGACTTTTTTCAAAAATTTGGAATGATTCGCGAATTTTTGAATCAAAAAGTATTATTCGCGAATTATTCGCGAATTCCAAATTTTTGGGTGAAAAAATCGTTCCCTTTCAAAGAGAAAGAAAAAAAAAAAAAAAAAAGTGCCATCACAGGCCCACCTCACCATTCTCTTCTCTGTTCGCACACCCTCTCACGACCGCTTCCTCCCACCATCCAAGCAGCCCACTCCACCCCACTTCCCTTCTCTTCTCTGCTCTCACGCCCCCTCACGCCTCCTCCCCATCCCGGCCGGGCGGCGTGCGCTCGGCATCGGAACCCTCCAGGCCGCGTACCACTCGTCATCTTCCTCGCCGCCACCCGTTTGTGAGTTGTGATTTTGTAAATTTGTGTATTAATTTATAATTTTGATGACTTGTGAGTGAAATTAATATTTATTTTTAATTAATTTAATTTTTTTTAAAATTTTTCTTTTAATATTTCAATCATATTTTATTTTTTTTTTTTATTTTTTTGCCGCGAGTAACTTAAAATTATATTTTTATTTTTTTTTGTTCTAAATGAATATTTTATTTATTTCTAAAGTAAATGGATTAAATTATTTTAAAAAATTATAATTGTTTATACTAATAAAATAAATTTTTTAAATTTTTTTTAATTTAATAGCCGAATTTTTGATCCCGAATTTTTAATTAGTGAACGTATTATTTCCGTATAAATCACGTATCCGAATAATTGACGAATCCGTTTTTTAGCCGAATTTTTCAAAGAATTTTAAAATTATGATACGAATTTTATCCGTATTATATTCGTACTGAATTTTTGCCGAATCCAAATTAACTACCTATGATCTGCACTATGGGTACCGGTACTCTCCATGTAGTACCGGTACCCAAAGCCTATTCCGGAACCCCACCTCAATTGGTTCCGGAACTCCAAGCAAAGCCCGCGCGCCCGCTCACCCTCCGCACGCGCGGCGCCCAGGCCCATGCTGCGCGGCGCCCATGCGCACCACTCTCCACCCATGAACAGCAAGACCATGTCCACACCACCGAAAACAAAAGCATCAAAATTCTCATTTTATACACCACCACATTACTTCCTCTTCCTTGACCACCAGATTGAAATTAGGTTATAATCATTCATCATAAGTTGTTCTTCCTCCAACGTAAGTCCCTCTGTCTCATTTTTTCCTGTCAAGTAATTGGATATTTTCCATCAGGTCCTTTTTCCCTTGTGCAATTGATCCTAATTCTGCATATGCCCAAGTTTTTAACTCCTTTCTGAGGCGTTTTTGCTCATAATTTTTATCAGCACTATTATCTGAAAAAAAGTTTACCCAAATGATTTTTAATAAGTTGCACACAGTCATCTCTTTCCAACCACTTTCCATCTTCCAATTTCTCCAACATCAACACCAAAACCAAGCTCAAATCAAGCTTTCTCTCTCTCTCTCTCTCTGAAAACTGCAAATCACCTTCATGAGGCCCGGCACAAGCTTGCTCCGCTCGGCAACCAACCGAAGGTCCACAATGCTAGCACACCACCACCACACTCATTTTCATTTTTTAAAACCCCTCAATTCCTCTTCTCCTTCTCCTTCTTCCTCAATTTCCATTTCCTCTGTTCTTGTTATTTTCCTCTGTTGTGAATCAGGAAAGGAGATGATGACATGGCATGCTAATTAATTAGTGAATGGTGCATGGTGTATGGTGTATAGTGACAAGGAAATCCAACTCTCTCCAAACACCAACACCAACACCAACAACCTAACCTCTTTTAATTCCTTTTTCTTTCTTTACACCTTCTTTCACTAATTTCCTTCACAGGCAACACTAATTAATTAATTAATTAATTAAATAATTCAAATTAAGCCAACTTTAACTCACTTTTTGTCCTCGAGGCCTCCGCATCAGTCCGGAACTTTCCTAACTCCGCTGTAATCTGAAAATACACATATCCAAAGTTTTCCCCACTCAAAAAGCTCAACCGTAGAGTCAATTGCTCAATCCAAAAACCGGCTCCCACAACTACCGATTCCTACTCACTTTTCGCCTTCGGGGTCTCCGCACCAGTCCGAAACCTCTCGAACTTCACTGTAAACTAAAAATTCACATCTTCCAAACCTTTCCCCACTGAAAAAGCTCAACCGTAGAGTCAATGTGCTCAATCCGAAAATCGGCTCCCACAACTGCCGACTCCAACTCACTTTTCGCCTTCGGGGTCTCCGCACCAGTCCGAAACCTCCCGAACTTCACTGTAAACTGAAAATTCACATGTTCCAAACCTTTCCCAATTTTCTGCAAACAACAGTGGAGTCGCGGCTCTAACAAACCAGTCCTCTAACGGCGCACAATACCCGAAAAAACTCCGATTCCAGCTGGGGCTTCCACGCCGATCCGACTCAACCCAAACTCATCTGTAAACATATATGAAACACGCCCGAGGGGATTTCTCTGCACCACGCCATCTTGCGAGGTCGGTACACTCCACAAAGTCTCGGTACTCTACAGAACTACTCGGCCACGTCCTCACCTCGATCAGCTGTCTCCGCACGAGCTAAGTCGGAACAGCAGCCACAAACCTGTCACCGCAGCGGGTGTGAGATCTACTGCAGAAGGCAGATCTCAGTAGGCACTGTCCCAATATCCACGGTATGCCCACTAAGTCTACTGGAGGCAAAACAGATAGGTATGCAGATAGATAGATAGATAGATAGATAATGGGTGAGCTGAAAGAAAACTACAGCTAAAATGTCTCAATCATAAAGCTAAAGAAACTCTACCAATAACATGATATGCATACACTCTCTACTGCTAAGATGCCTCAGTATCAATGCTCAAAGGAAGAAACCCATCTAAGAACATAATATGTAACCACCCGCTCATATCACCCAATCTCAATGACTGCCAAAACTGGCTCAGTCCAGTTTGCGCCTGTCATCTAGGAATGCACCTGCCCACTACCACGCATCCACAAGAGGACGGGATTTACGTGGGGCGTCCTAAACTGACTATCTCAATCTCACGCAAAGTGACCCCATGGTAACTCGGACAGGGGTATCAAGCGACCACTAGTATATGAACTAGGCGCATCATCATCTCATCATCAACACGCACCCGGGGCGTAACTCAAGGGGAGCGACCCCAACGAGCTCAAGTATCTCATCAGTCTCAACTGTCTCAATAAGCGGCACATGCAGTCTATGGTCCACGATCAAACAGATCGGCAACTCGATGCTCAAAAGCACAACTCAGTCGGAAAAGAGACTCCACGACTCAACAGGAAAAGCCCTAACACTCTCACAGCTATGTCGGAGAACCCTCTACGACTCAATCTGATAATGCACAACCCATGGCTGAGTCGGGAAACCTCCACGACTCGATCTGCCTGAAACCCAAAACTCTCATAGCTATGTCGGAGAACCACCTCCACTATCAAATCAAAGATACTTAACCCATGATCTAGAATAATCTCATTAGAAGCACAAAACTCAAAAGACACTATAACTCATCTAAAAACTCAAAAGAGACCCCTCGGCCCCCAGGCACAAGGTCAGAAACACCCTGAACCTATGCCATACCTCTGGCGAACTCCAGATTTAAAAACCACATTTAAAAAGGCTGATTTTCATTAAAACGGGTTTTCTCGATTTTTAAAACGATCAGGGTGCAAAATAAATGCCAAAAGAACATGAAGTCTAGTGTCATATAATATCAGGAGTCTACTAAAAATAATCTGGGGTTCTAAACAATTTTCTAAAAATTCCCAGGTAACTATCAGATTTAATTACAGAGAAAATAACATAATAAACATGCTCAACTTGCATTCAATAGCTTTAAAGGGCATTCCACACATTTTGGAGAAATTCCAACCCAGCTAGTACGCTTTCCGCAGGCAATTGCTGAAGTCGGTGAAGCGCCGAACCGCTCACTGCCTCGAATCTGCCGGAAAAACGAAAACCGCGCCGCGCGCACACTGCCGCGAACCATGGAAAAGATCCTCGGAAGCTCATTTAAAATCCTTGAGTCCTCTACAGAAACCAGCGCGCAACCGACTCACTCCATGGCCAAAACACAGCACAACAAAGGCTCAAACACACTACGACACTATCACCAAGGTTCCAGCCAAACAGCTTCCAAAGAGTCACCAACAGCACACTTAAAGCTCCAGCACAATTGAAATGCAAGCTCACAATCAACAAATTAGGTAAATTTATCCATACACACCACCAGCTCCAAAAGCACACTCTAATTCATCCTCTAATTCATTTACAAATAATCCACCTCAATCTAACAGCCAACACACTAAAACACAAAAACTCACACATACAATCTGTAGCTCCAACTATCCACACAAAACCCAACAGCACACTCCATAGCCCTTTGCACACACACAAAGTCCAATTACACCCCCGCATCACAAGAACACAGCCACAACATAAAAGGTTCTCTCTCTTTCTCCAAGCTCCAAAGCCTCGGGCCAACAGCGAACGACAACTCTGCCACGCAGTGCAAGCCTCCCACACAAACACAACACAAACTCGGGCCACCAAGCCCCCCGGCTCCGCACGGCGAAAGCGACCCCCAACTGGCCAATCCGCACACAAAAACTGCACAACAAGAAGCAAGGAAAAAGTCATGAAAAAGAAAAACCATCAAGCTCGGCCACGCCGCAATCGCGAGCTCCTTGGGCAAAACTAGCCGCGGCCGACGAAGACGCCGCGCGCCCACGCGGGGAGCACGCTAAGCTCGCGTCGCTGCGCACGGCGCTGCCGCTGCCAGCGCGGCGCCCGGGCCTGCCGCGCGGCGCCCTGGGTCGCTGCTGGCGCGCGCTGCGCTGCGGCCTGGCGCCTGCTGCGCAGCGCCCTGTCGCGCTGCGCAGCGGCCCAGCGCGCGCTGCATAGCGCCCTGCTGCGCGGGGCGCTCCTGCGCGCCCGCGCAAGCTTCGCAGCCCTGCTGCGCGCGCGCCCACAGCTGCGGCCTCCCCACACCAGGCAACGACCAACCGCACTCCCACACACACACACACCTCTAAAGCCCAAATCAACAGCAAAACCCAAAAGCCTAAGCTTCAACAACAAAAAAAACTGCTACGAACCTCTTTTAAATCCGTCACGCGCGCCGCTCGCCGCGCTCTCCGCTCGGCCCCACGGCTCCTAGTAGCAGGTGAAAACCACAAGCACCACCTCACTAAGCTCCCTCCATTTCCTTCTTCCTCTTCCTCTTCTGCCTCCTTCTTCTCTTTTTCCTTTTTTCCACTTCCTCTGTTTCTTATCCAATCCTCTGTTTTCTTTCTGAAGGAGATGGTGACGTGGCGCAGATAATTATTGGCTTAATTAGTAGAGGTGGTGGGCAGCTGTAGCAGAATAAAATAATCCCTCATCACAAAAAAATATCTAATCTCCCTCTCTTCTTAACCGCTTTCTTTAATTTTTTCTTTCTTTCATTTCTCCCAGACCAAAGCCAAATAAAGCCACTAATTAATTAAACTAATTAAATAATTCACTAAAAGCCCCTGCCAATTCATTTTTTGCTCTCGGGCCTTCCGCACCAGTTCGGAACTTCCCGAACTCCGCTGTAATCTGAAAATACACATGTCCAAAGCTTTTCCAACTCAAAAAGCTCAACTGTGGAGTCGGTGTGCTCAATCCCAAAAACCGGCTCCAAAATTGCCAGTTCCAACTCACTTTTCGCCTTCGGATCCTCCGCGTCAGTCCGGAACCTCCCGAACTCCGCTGTAATCATAAAATACACCTGTTCCAAGAGTTTTCCAGTTTTCTGCACACCACGGTGGAGTCGCGGCTTCCCAAACCAGTCCTCTATCGGTGAACAAAGCCTAGAAAACTCCGAATCAAGCTGGGGCTTCCGCGTTGATCCGAATCAACCCGAACTCATCTGAAGACACATAAGGAACATGCTGGAGGCGATTTCTCCGCACCACGCCATCTTGCGAGGTCAATGCGCTATACGAAATCCCGGTATTCTACAGCGCGGCCAGCGGCAGCGGCGCATGCGGCTGCTGCGTGCTGTCGACAAGCGAGCGGGGGCCGTGTGCACGCATGCCGAGGCTGTGGATTGCCGGGTGTCGCGAGGGCTTTTTATGGGCACAGTTTGATGCGTTTTTTCCTTTTTTTTTCTCTCGCAGGTCGGCGTCTTTGAGGCGGATTTCAGCGAGATGTCATGCGGAGAAGGATCGAGTGCGCGGCACGTGGTTTTACCTGGGCAGGCTGTGTTTGGGTGTATACTGTGGATATGGACAGTTGGTTGTTGGTTATGTTTGAGGGTGCTGGACTTGGACTTAAGTAATTTGCTTATGTGAGCAAGTATTTTTTTTTAGTTGAGCTGGATGGAGTGTGTGTGTGCTGTGGGCCTAAGTGAGTTTTATGTGAATTATGTGGGTGCAGTGGAGCTTGTAGAGGGTGTGTGTGTGGATTTGTGTAATTGTGTTAAGTGAGCATGCTGTTGGTGGTTTGTGATGTATTTGAGCCCTTGTTTGCACTGTGATTTCGCCGAGGAGTGAGCCGGTTGCGCGCAGTTTTTGTGAGGACTCGAGGGAAATTATTTCAGCTTCCGAGGATTTTTTCGTGATTCGCGGCAGGGTGCGCGCGCGCGGCGCGGTTTTCGGATTTTCTTCTGTTTGAGGGTTCGGCGTTTCCCCGACTTCAGCGCTTGCCTGCGGAAAGCGTTCCAGGTGGGTTGGAATTTCTTCCAATAGGCGAGAAACTTTACCGAAGCATGATTGGAAGTTTACTTTACCTTACGGCTAGTCGCCCGGACATTGCCTTCAGTGTTGGGATTTGTGGGAGATATCAATCAGCACCGAAGGAAATTCACCTGAAAGCGGTGAAAAGGATCATCAGGTAAATCAAAGGTTCATTGAATTTCGGAATTTGGTATCCTATGGGCACATCTCTCGATATATTAGGATATTCGGATGCCGATTGGGCTGGATCAGTGGATGATCGAAAGAGCACGAGTGGTGCATGATTTTACCTTGGCCATTGTCTTGTTGCATGGCATAGTAAGAAGCAAAAGTGCATTGCTCTCTCTACTGCCGAAGCGGAATACATTTCAGCGGAAAGTTGTGCAACTCAATTGATTTGGATGAAGAGTGTATTGAGTGACTTCCGCATCCCGGCGACCTCGGTAACAATACTTTGTGACAACACTAGTACCATTAACATTTCAAAAAACCCTGTGTTGCACTCAAGGACAAAACACATAGAACTTAGATATCACTTTCTTAGGGAGCTAGTTGAATCAAGTACTTTACAAATCTCTTATGTTTCAACTGAATATCAATTAGCCGATATTTTGACAAAACATTTGGATCAAAAACGTTTTATTCATTTGCGAAAAGCAATTGGAATGCTTTCTTTGAAATAACATTTTTTGAACCATTGCTTAGGTTAGGTTTTGTTTTGTGTTTTGTGTTTGTATATAGAACATTAACTGAGCATTTGTTAAATTGACTTTAATTGCATCTTTTCATGTTTTGAGAAATCTATTATGATTTGAATATCATTATAATACATTTGATGCAATGATCATTTATATCAATTATTTCATCTTTAATTGATCAAAGTCAATTCCTCTCTCAATGATCTCTTGGTATAGTTTTTATCTTATTTGATAATTGGGTTAAGTATGAACATGAGATCAATGGTTGGTTGAATACTTAATATTTTACATAACTGATAGCCAATTGAGGGGGAGTATTATTTAAAGTTTCATGCTCAAAAGATGTGGAAAGAGTTACATCCCTAGTGGAGTGTGAAAACTACCACCACATGGAGGAAAGAGCTACCACCTCGGTCGTCCGAGTACTGTGTGCAGCTACCACATGTTTACCAAGCATGGTGTTTCTTGTTTATTAGATAAAATACGTTTTGGAATACTTGACTTTGTCGAATTCCAAGGTTGGTATATGGTGGGATTTCAAATTGAAAGATGCTCAAAGATCCACTTCCCTAGATATATTGATTGAATACATTATCTAATTTATTTGGGATGTCAAACATCTATCGATATTTGTGCCTTCATTTTCTTTATTCAATTGATGATTTGATAAACACGTTACTCATTAGATCGTGATTGATATTTTGAACTTGCTCAACTTTAGAGGATATAACTTTTATAAATTTTCGTTTCATAATTTGAGTATTAATGATAGATTTAGCATAATCTATTTCTTTTTATGTGAAACGATACTTTTTATTTAAAGTTGATATGCAAGAATGTTTACATACTTTTTCTGAATTTTTTGAAATTTTTACAAATTTTTCTGGAGAAAAAGTTGCAGGCAGTCCAAACTGGATGGACTCAGTCCGGATCCCGAACGTTGGGATTTCTCTGTGAGTAGCCGATCCGGACTGAACTCCCGACCCGATCCAGACCGCGGCTAGGTTTTAATAGAAACGAATGGTCTTTTGATTTCTATTCTCTTCAAACTTCTGTTTCTAACTCCCTAGACTTTCTCTCACTAGAATCAAGAGGGTTTTGGATCTTTTGCAACTCGATTTCTTTCGATCCAAGTAAGTTCTTTAATCAAAACCTCTGTTTTTCACTGTTTTGCTATTGTTCTTCAAAACGTGAGTGGATTTCATGCTATGAATTCGTTTTTAAACGGTTTTTGGTTAAATTTCTTTTGAAATAAAAACTCTGGATACATTAGTTTTGTTTCTATGCCTTGTATTCATTTGATTAACGAATTTTTGAGCTTCGATTTCTAAAATTCGATTTTAGGACAAAATTTGAGAATTTTTGAAAATCATGTGATTGATCTATTTTTAAAATTCTTTTTGCAGAACTAACTTGATTCCTAGTCTTTATACATGATAAGGATTGTTTGGGTATGTTTTATAAAATTTTTGAAAATTAAATAATTTTTTCGTGTTCCTTGAGTCCTTGCTCACAGGTGACTGTTTCTAATAATCTGGCAAGATGATATTTGGCTGGATTCTTGTGCTCATCGCGGCAATGGTTGGCACTCGGGCATCGAACAAGCTGAAGAAGACAAGAAAAACTCAAGTTGAAGGGGAGTATGTTTCTCTTGACGAGTCAGATACGGAATCAGAGGACTGGGATAAAGTCCTTGAGGAAACAGCAGCATTGGCTACAGCAGCAGAAAAGGGGAAAGCCCCTGCTTCTTCGAAAGCGAAGACTCCGCCTACAGCTGCTGAAAAAGGAAAAGCTCCAATGCAACAAACAGCTATGTCAATGAAGAGAAAGAGTGTTGCAAAGAGGAAAGGGAGAGCTCGTGGAATAGAGATTGATGAGTCACTGGCAAGTGAGCCGCCTCCACGAGATTTTGTTCACATTAGTACAGAAAGGATGAAAGATTTTGAGAAACGAGAATGTATCGGTGAGAGACATGTAAATGTCGCGGCTCTCAGGGAACGCTCTGCAGCGTTTGGAACCCTGTTTGATCAAGCACGACTTGCACAAGTCTGTAAATTTTCTAAAGCTTCAGGATATTGTCTTCATCTTGTTAGGACTTTTTACTTATGTGCTACGCAGCTTCAAGATCATGAGGACGGACCCAAAGAATTTGTTACAACAGTTCGGAATGTCAACCTTAAGATCACGCCTCAACTGATTGGAGAAGTGTAGTACACTGAACTTTAGCAAAGTGCGAAGTTTGAGTGTGCGAAGGGTTGAATGATACCCTTCGAATGTTTTTGTAAGCTTCCGGAAGGTTCTAGAAGGTTTCCGGAGAGTTTGGGCGCAAATCGGAAATTTTTGAACAATTTGAAAATTTGAGGTTTTTGGCTTCGGGGTCTGGACCGTCCGGGGACAGTTCGGACTGTCCGCGCGAATCTGGGAAATTCCACCTTCGGGGTCCGGACCGTATTGGGGCAGTCCGGAGCGTTTTGGTCTGGGCGGCACAGTAAGAAACGTAATTACATTTCTTGCAGGGGGCTTGTGGGATTTTGTTTCTTTAGGGTTTTCAACCCTCTTTATCTTCTCTTTTCCTCTCATTTGAAGACTGCAAGAGAGAGTGTTAGAGAGAGAGGGAGAGGGAGAGTTCTTCTTAGATTTTCTTCTCCAACACATCTCTCCACTTGGGTTCTTCTTCATCCTTCTCTTCTCCACCATTGGAGCTTGCTTCAAGAGCTTGAAGAAAGGAAAGGGCTTGAAGGAGAAGGAAGTTTGGAGCTCTAGTTCCTATCCTTTGCATTCCAAAGTGGGATTTGAGCTTAAAGAGGTTTGGAACACTTCTTTTCCCTTTTCTTTTGGGATATTTGTAGGAAAACCTAGTTTTTTGGAAAACTAGGGTTTATTTGGGGCTTTTTGATTTCTAGCTTTTGGGGTGGAATTGATGGGTGTAGAACACTCTTGTAGGTTTGTTTTGAAGCATTTGTGGTTTGGATTTCAAGATTTAGCAAGATTTCTCAACCTAAGGAATTTTGTGATTAGGTTTTTGTGATATTTTAACCCATTGGAAACTTCTCTTAGGGCATAAGAGGAAGTGTCGGCTTCTTGGTTGGGATCCTTCACAAGGATTTGGCAACTATCCGGTAGGTTTGACCTCACCGAAATGGGTGAACTCCCCCTATGCCTTCCATAGACTTTTTGGGCATCATTGTTATATTAAACATGCATCGTTTGATTTATCATGATTTATGATCATGCATTTGAACCCCTTCATGTGTAGATAATTCCATACTCTATGTAGTAGAGGTAAACATTGTAGGTGCATGGGCACTTTAAGGGGGGATTGAATAGGAATTTCGTGAACTTAAGCTTCTGGATATGAACATAGAATAACTATACCTGTTATAGAATTATTGGGACATGTTAAGCACTTGATCATGTATAAATGGACATTATGACATTAGTGCTATCTAGTGTTGTGGGATACAAGTAGAAAACATCTAAACTTGTACAATCAAGATGAAATAGTTAGATTCCATGTTTGAGACATGAGGACAACTTGTAAATATTTTGCTCTTTCATTATGCAAGATAATGTTAATATTGTATATGAAACATTGACACTTGAGATACTATACCCCGACCTAAAGGTCGATGATTGCTATTCCGTGTTTTAGACACGATGATCGAGACTTGCTTGCTTGCCGTTTGTGCTCATTCGCACATGCTTGGTAGGGTCGCTCCCTCCAAGCCGGCACTCCGGAGTTGGCCATTTGCGACATCATGATCGCCGTGCGGGATTGGGTGCCGATTGGGATGCCGTTGGATTGGCATAGCTCCTTGGCGGGTGCCACCACGGGACCATGAGGCGTGGCTCAAGCTTTAGACTCAAAGAAAGTCTTTAAGAGAAATAATTAAGTTAACTAAACTTGACATTGGACACCACATAAATAACACTACTCATTGTAGTTGGACATTATAATAACATGATAGATTCATATCATCATTACTTTGTATGTGAGCATAGAGGCATGATAGCAGTAGAGTACTTTACTTTACTCCAGTTGTTTATTATCTGCATTTTATTTCAGCATTTATACTATCTTATGCCTCAGTTGACCTAGTGGTGTATTTCGCTTCTCTCAGCGGCTTACCCACTGGGAACTATTGTCTAATAGTTCTCACCCCATTTTGGGTTGTTGTTTTTCAGAGCCATCCGCAGCGGGAGGGGCTCGGGATCGTGGCAAGGGGTCATCGTATAGCTAACTTGTCCCCGTCGTGCTTGTCACGCCCCTGGGTCGAAACTGCGACCCGGGCTCGCCAACAGATCCGCCATCTGTACGGAAACTGCCGCACAGACGAAGCGTCTACCCTGCAGGACAGATCTATAGCTAAAAACATGTATCAGAGCTGAAACTAAAACCAAAAGCTATAGAATAAACCTGAACATCTGGAAAAGTAAAAACTCCACTAGTACATAAATCCTCAAGGTACAAAGTCTCACAGAATGTCCAGTACAAAAATGGAAACATAAAAAAAATACACCGGGTACATCTATCTCAGACTCTCAATGCTGGTAAGGAACTAGTCGGCCGCGTCCTCACCTCGATCTGCTGTCTCCGCGCGAACCAAGCCGGAACAGCTGCCTCAACCTGTCACCGCAGCGGGTGTGAGATCTACTGCAGAAGGCAGATCTCAGTGGGTACCGTCCCAATATCCACGGTATGCCCACTAAGTCTACTGGAGGCAAAACAGAAAGGTGCAGATAGATAGGTAGATAGATAGAACATGGTAAGCTGAAAAGAAAACTACAGCTAGAAAGTCTCAATCATAAAGCTCAAAAGAAACTCTACCAATAAAATAATATGCATACACTCTCTACTGCTAAGATGCCTCGATGTCAATGCTCAAAGGAACATAATATGTAACCACCTATGAACATAATATGTAACCACCTGCTCATATCACCCAATCTCAAGGACTGCCAAAAATGGCTCAGTCCAGCCTGCGCCGGTCCTCTAGGAACGCACCTGCCCACTACCACGCATCCACAAGAGGACGGGATTTACGTGGGGCGTCCTAAACCGACCATCTCAATCTCTCACAAAGTGACCCCATGGTAACTCGGCCAGGGGTATCAAGCGACCTCTAGTATATGAACTAGGCGCATCATCGCAGCCTCGTCAGGCTCGGTATCATCATCGCACCCGGGGCGTAGCTCGAGGGGAGCGACCCCACCGAACTCAAGTATCACATCTGTATCACTGTCTCATAAGCGGCACATGCAGGCTATAGTCCACGATCAAACAGATCGGTATCTCAAAGCTCAGAGCACAACTCAGTCGGAAAAAGAACCTCGACTCGAATAGGAAATAGCCCAAATACTCTCACAGCTATGTCGGAGAACCCTCAACGACTCAATCTGATAATGCACGACCATGGCTTGTTACGGAATTTGAGTTGGCGTATTTCGTGATTGTATTAAGTCTTGAAGATTGAAGATGAAGAAACTTTGGATCGTATACCTCAATCTCAAGAAAGAAGAATTCAAAAGGATCAGGTACGTTTAACTAAAGAATTTTGTTGATCCGAATACTTCTTATAGTGTAGAAACACCTGGAAGAGGTTTTAATTGCTTATTCATCAAAAACTGGACATGGGACATGTTCAGGATCCGGATCGTGGCTTTCAATCCGGATCCCGAAGGGTGTTCGTTCATACACTGGTTCAATCCGGATCGCAGCATCCTCTGATCCGGATCCCGAACACTGGTTTTACCTGTGTGCTTCCTCGATCCGGATCAGGATTGCAATCCGGATCCCGAACATGATGTTTGGTAAAACTGTATGAACGATCCGGATCGGACTTTACGATCCGGATCCCGAACCCTTGTTTTTCTGGAAATCGTCTTTCATGCTTCTGCGATCCGGATCGCAAATTCCAATCCGGATCGCCGTCGGTAAAATTTCCAGAAAAGGCTGTTTTTGATCCGAATATTCTTCCAATGGTTTCTAACCTATAAATAGACCCTATATTCATTTTCTAGGGCATCCGAAATAGAGCCGTCATTATCAAAGATCATTTTATACGGCCTAGATCCACATATAGAGAAGAAAGGAAATCAATAGATCTATTCTATGTTTCTTCATCTATATTGATTGATTTGATTCTAGGTTTTCCATACTCACATTTTGAGTAGAATCAAATCAATGAATACTTAGATGGTATTTCCGATCTATCTTTAATCTAAGTATTCGGCGGATCATCACCACCCAAACAAACAACGATTTACCCCAAATCGGCGCGTGGACTCGCGTGGCCTTGTGGATTCAAGGTGCAACCGCTCTCGTGGATTCGGAGCGAGGTACGTTCGTGGATTCGAAGCGTGCCATTGGGTGAAGACCGTGGATTCGGTTGGACGTCGTGGACTCGACGTTGGACGCTGTGGATTCAGCGTTGGGCGCGGATCGTGGATTCGAGAAGCGTCGTGGAGCGAGCGGGAAGATCTACTAGGAGCGTATGGTAAAAGGTTGAGTCGTCTGTGAGTACGTTATATCACCTTGTACGTGTGTTAATTCTAGTGGATTTCGCCGTGTTATCGGTCCCGTGGTTTTTTACTCCGGTTTGGAGTTTTTCCACGTAAAAATCTTGCGTGTTCTTTTATTTTTCCGCATTGGGTTTTATCGCGCAATGATTTTTTGAGTGTTTATTGTTTACACCTATTCACCCCCCTCTAGGTGTTTTTTCCCCTATTTAGATCCTTATTAACCTAAACCCAACAAGTGGTATCAGAGCGGGAATAGGGTTGTAAACAATGGTTGAAGGTGGAAACATCAATCGACCCCCTTTCTTTGATGGAACAAATTATGCGTACTGGAAAGTACGGATGAAAGCTTTTTAATTTCCATCGACGAAAGGGTGTGGCAATCAATTGAATTAGGATGGTCTAATCCAACTGAAATTTTAGATGATGTTCGCACCTTAAAACCTAGGTCGAAATGGACCAAGGAAGAGATAGATTATCTTCTTACAATGGCAAAGGAATTAATGCTCTATTTAATGCTTTGTCACAAACTGAGTTCTCTCGCGTCTCGGCATGTGAGACTGCGAAAGAAATCTGGGATGTTCTTCAAGTTACGCATGAGGGAACTAACCTTGTGAAGATTCAGAAACTGCAAATGCTTACGAGCAAGTTTGACTCTATCTCTATGGCAGAGAATGAATCTTTCACTGACTATTACACACGATTGCAAGACATCGTAAACTCATGTGCTAACTTGGGAGAGAAGATTCCAGAATTTAAAGTTGTAAGAAAAATTCTAAGAACTCTTCCTGAACGATTTCGCCCGAAGGTCGCAGCCATTGAAACAATTAAACACCCGGACGAAATGCGTGTAGAAGAATTAGTAGGTGCTTTACAAACTTATGAAATGACATTTCCTACTAACTATTCTTCTGGAAAGGCATCCTCTTCTAAGTCTTCAGGTTACGCATTGAAATCAACTAAAGAAGAAGACGCGGATTCATCCTCCTCGGACGACGACGAGAACCTTTCTATGGAGGACTTTGAGAAGCAGCTCGCTCTCTTGACAAGGAAGTTTCGCCGCAACTTTCGAAGGGGAAATTCAAGCAAAACTCCATCCTTCGGAAAGTCGAAGAAAGGCAAGGGTTCTTCAAGCTACAAGTCAAGAAAGCAAGAGAACTTCTCAAAGGATAAGAAAAGTTCTGAGGGACAAGTTCAGTGCTTCAAATGTCGAGGCTACGGCCACATTGCAACGGAATGTCCCAACAAGAATCCGGCAAAGAAGAAAGCGATGCAAGTCGTTACTTGGGATGACAACTCCACGTCAAATGAGTCATCGTCAAGTGATGAAGAAGACAACGCGACAGCTTTCCACGCGTCCACTACATCTTCACCCTTCATGTGCTTAATGGCAAGTACATCCGACTCACTGTCCAACTCCACTGTTGAAAAGATTGCAACGGACGATGAATCAGATGATTCGGAAGGTGAAGATTTTGCTTTAGCCTACCATAAGCTTTTGAGGGATTCAAAGAAACTGGCTAAGCAAAACAAGGGGTTGAAAGGGAGATTGCAGGATCTTGAAGAAGAAGTAAAAAGGGTAACCTCTCTCTCAACCGATCTTGAAGTGGAAAGGGATAATCTGATTAAGACAAATGTTTCCCTTCAAGAGTCCAATGAGCAATTCGAGAAGAATTATATGGATATGGTGAACAAAGCGAATTACTTCTTGAAGCTCAACGGCGAGGCTCGACAGGAAAAATTGGAAATGACGGAGACCATACGCCAACTAAAGGATGACTTAAAGAGATTTTCTTCTGGAAGGAGTAAGTTGGACAGACTTCTTGGTCTTGGTCAAAGAAATAAGTTCGGCCTCGGATACACTCAAACTGGAGACATTCCAAGTTCGAGTGGGACAGTATTTGTGCCTCAGTCGGTATCTCCTCCTCCGACACCGGAATTCACGACAAGCAACGACAACAAACCTACTACATCCTCCTCGGAATCGACAAGAACTAAGGTATGTTTTCGTTGTGGCATTTCAGGGCACATAAGAAGAAATTGCAAGACGGGAGCCAAACGCACACCTCAAGCACCTCTTGCAATGACTACCAAAAGGGCTATTCCTCGGAAAACAACTGCAATTCATTGAAGGAAAAGAGCCTTGGTAGTACACCGCTCAAGACGACATCATCAAGGAGCAGCAATTCTTCAAGCAAGACGCTCTCACCTAGGAAATCAACTTCACGACCATTACCGACGCACTTCAAAAAGGTTTGGGTGCGCAAAGGTGAAATCTTTCCCTGTCTTGCTACCAATGTTTCCTTGCATGCATATGATAGTTCGTCTTGGTACCTGGATAGCGGGTGTTCCCGTCATATGACCGGTGATAAAAACTGTTTTCAAACATTTGAGAAAAACTCCGGAGGACTTGTTGTTTTCGGAGATGGTCGGTCTTCCAAAATTGTTGGAAAGGGAACGGTAGCTATTCCAGATGGCCCGGTTCTAGATAATGTGTTATTTGTTCATGGCCTTAAGACTAACCTCATAAGCATAAGTCAACTGTGTGATAGTGGTTATTCAGTTAATTTTTCATCTGATAAATGCACTGTAACTGACATGAACCATGCTTTCTTTTTAAAGGGGGTTAGATCAGAAAACAATTGTTATGTAGTTCCTTCTAAGATTTCTGAAAAATGTAACCTAGCATCTTTGAAAAATGAAACACTTTGGCATGAAAGGCTAGGTCACATAAACTTTAAGGAACTTGCTAGAATTTCAAATAAAGATGTGGTCAAGGGGGTTCCGAAACTTTCTTTTGAACAAAACCTTGTGTGTGGCGGTTGCCAAAAGGGAAAACAGTCTAGGACTGCACACAAGAACTTGAACCACATAGGTACAAAACGGCCTTTGGAACTTTTGCATATGGACTTAATGGGGCCAACTCGTCAACCATCTCTGGGAGGTAAATGGTATATTTTCTTATTGGTTGATGATTTTTCTAGATATACTTGGGTAGCATTCTTAAAAGAAAAAGCTGATACCTTTGATTCTTTTCTCGAAATCTGCAATCGTATTATGATTGAAAAGAATGAAAGGATTACTCGAGTTAGGAGTGATAGAGGTGGGGAATTCATAAATTCCAAATTCATTGATTTTTGCACTTCTAATGGCATTAAACATGAATTCTCCGCACCTTACACACCTCAACAAAATGGTGTAGTCGAGCGCAAAAACAGGGTCGTACAGGAAATGGCACGTGTTATGCTTCACAGCCGGAACTTACCTTTATATTTTTGGGCTGAAGCGGTGAACACTGCTGTTTATGTTATCAATCGCGTGTATTTGCGCCCGGGGACTTTGAATACACCATATGAACTTTGGTTTTGTAGAAAACCTAACATCAAATATTTTCGTATCTTTGGGAGTCGGTGTTTTATTTTACGTGATCGCGAAAATCTTGGAAAATTTGACTCTCGAAGTGACGAAGGGATTTTCTTAGGTTATTCTACAAACAGCAGAGCATATCGAGTTTTTAACTTAGAATCTAAGACGATCGTAGAATCGATAAATGTTAAGGTAGATGAAGCTTTTCACTTTGAATCTGAAAAATCTACCCTCGATATCTCTCTTGATGATGATACACCTGCTAATGCATCTTCTTCTAACAATTCTTTCGATAATATTGATGCATCTAACGGTTCTTCAAGTTATCTGATGTGCAGGAATCATCTCGTGTACCTCCGCCTACTCCTCTACCTCAAACGTTACGCATCTCCAAGGATCACCCTGAATCGAACATCATTGGAGATCCACAAGAAGGAGTTAGAACACGGAGACAATTGGTTTGCGGATTTGCATGCTATGTATCTCAAATCGAACCAAAGAATGTTGATGAAGCTCTCCAAGATGATTACTGGATTAAAGCAATGCAGGAAGAGCTCCATCAATTCGAGCGAAACAAAGTCTGGGAATTAACGAAGCCTCCGAAGCAACACAATGTGATAGGTACCAAATGGATCTTCAAGAACAAGAAAAATGAAGAAGGTACTATCATCAGGAACAAAGCAAGGTTAGTTGCTCAAGGCTACTCTCAAGTAGAAGGTATAGACTTTGATGAAACTTTCGCCCCTGTAGCTAGACTCGAGTCCATTCGTATATTGTTTGCGATTGCTTGTCATTTTAAAATCAAATTATTTCAAATGGACGTTAAGAGCGCCTTTTTAAATGGATTTTTAAATGAGGAAGTTTATGTGGCTCAACCGAAAGGTTTTGTGGATCATAAACTACCTAACCATGTTTTTCGTCTGAAAAAGGCTCTTTACGGTCTGAAACAAGCACCGCGAGCATGGTACGAAAGGTTGACAAAGCACCTTTTGGAAAAGGGCTACACTCGAGGGGGAGCTGACAGGACTCTCTTTGTGAAGCATTATCAAAACAATTTCATAGTTGCTCAAATCTATGTCGATGACATTGTTTTTGGAGCAACAAGAGATAATGATGCTTCTAAATTCGCGGAGACCATGGAAAGCGAATTTGAGATGTCCATGATGGGCGAATTGACTTATTTTCTTGGATTACAAGTTAAACAAAACGATGAAGGAATTCACTTGTGTCAATCCAAGTATGCACTGGAGTTGGTCAAAAAGTTTGATCTTGAAAATTCTAAGGATTTTCCGACTCCAATGGGAACTAGCCATAAGGGACTTGGAAGTGAATCACAAGTGAGAATGTAGACGAGAAACTGTATCGCAGTATGATTGGAAGTCTACTATATCTCACGGCTAGTCGCCCGGATATATCCTTCAGTGTTGGGATTTGTGCGAGATATCAATCAGCACCGAAGGAGGTTCACCTGAAAGCGGTGAAACGGATCATCCGATATATCAAAGGTACAATCAATTTCGGAATTTGGTATCCTATGGGAACGACTTTGGATATTGTTGGATACTCAGATGCCGATTGGGCTGGATCGGTGGATGACCGGAAAAGCACGAGTGGTGCATGCTTCTATCTTGGCCATTGCCTTGTTGCATGGCACAGTAAAAAGCAGAACTGCATAGCACTCTCGACTGCCGAAGCGGAGTACATTTCTGCAGGAAGTTGTTCAACCCAATTGATTTGGATGAAAAGCGTGTTGAGCGATTTCCGGATTTCAACATCTTCGGTAACCATTTTATGTGACAACACTAGTGCTATTAACATTTCTAAAAACCCTGTGTTGCACTCTAGAACAAAACATATTGAACTTAGATATCATTTTCTTAGAGAGCTAGTTGAATCAAACATTCTTCAACTGTCATATATTTCAACTGAGGATCAATTAGCTGACATCTTAACAAAACCTTTGGATCAAAAACGTTTTATTCACTTGCGTAAAGCAATTGGCATGCTTTCCTTGAAATAAACTCTTTTGAAACCTTTGCTTAGGTTAGGTTTTGTTTTTGTTTTTTTTTGTTTTGTTCTTTATCTATGTTCTGTACATAGGACATTAATTGAGCATAAATCATAATTGACTTTAATTGCATCCTTTTATGCATTTAGAAATTTATTATGCTTTTGATGTCATAATATTTCAATGTTGCAATGATCATTTACGTTAATTAAACCATCTTTTAAGTGATCAAAGTCAATTTCTCTCTCAATGATCTCTTGGTATAGTCATTATCATATTTGATTGCTTAGTCGAGTATGAATTCGAGATCAATGGTTTGGTTGAATACCTTATATATTAAATAATTGATAGCCAATTGAGGGGGAGTCAATGAAATGTAAAATGCTCAAAAGATGTGGAAAGAGTTACATCCCAATGAGGAGTGTGAAAACTACCACCACATGGAGAAAATGAAAGAAAAAAGATACTCCATGAATGAAAAGCAAATTTTTGTTTTAAAATGTTGATGAAATTCATATTGAAATACTTGACTCAGTCGTATTTCATGGTTGGTATAAGGTGGGATTTTTAGTAAAAGATGCTCAAAGAGCCACTCCTTCAACAGATTGTCTAGATATATTATCTAACTTATCTGGGATTTCAAACATCTATTGATCTTGGTATTTCATTTTCTTTACCAAAATTGATGATTTGATAAAGGCATTACACATAAGATCAGGATAGATGTAATTGAAGTTGTTCAACTTTAAGTGTTTTAACTTTCGTAAATTTTCGTTTCATTTTTGGATATTTTTGATAGATTTTGCATAATCTATTTCTTGTTGTATGAAACGATGCCATTTGTTTAAAGTTGACATGGTAAAGTGCTTACATACTTTTTCTGGATTTTATGGTTTTTCTAAATTTTTCTGAAGAAAAAGGTGTAGCCGATCCGGATCGGGACATGTGATCCGGATCCCGAACGCAGGATTTTTCCTGCGGATAGCCGATCCGGATCACATTCTCGGCCGATCCGGATCACGGCTAGGGTTTTATATAGAAACATTCAGATTTTGATTTCTTTTACCCTAATCTCTGGTTTTCAAGTCTCTAGAGCTTCTCTCTCTAGATTTCTTGCTTTTGGAGCTTCAAAACTCAAAGTTCTTCGGATTCAAGTAAGTTTTCATGATCAAAACTCGGTTTTTCTCAGTTCTTATGTTTTTTCACCAAACGTGGTTTGAAAAATTGGAACTTTTTCGTTTGTGAATGGTTTTTGATCAAATTTCTTTTGAAATAAGAACTCTGGGTCAATTAGTTTTACTTTTATGCTGGGATCTCACTTGATTAACGAGTTTTTAGCCTTTGATTTCTAAAAATTCGGTTTTAGGGCATAAAAGTGGAATTTTTGTAAAACATGGATTTGATCTATTTTTAAAATTCTTTTTGGAAAACTAATTTGATTCTTGGCTTCTCTATTTGATTATGATTGTCTAGGTACAATGTTTTCAAATTTTTCAAAAATGACAATTTTTGTATGTTCTTGAGTTGGTTTTCACAGGACATCTTCTTTAAAACTCAAAGCACTAGAATTAATGGCCTTCTCCTGGTTGGTTCTGTTATTGGTCGCAATGTTGCCCGGAAGTTCATCTGTTAAAGAAGAACCAGGCGTTTCAACTCGAGACAAACCGGACGAAGCCAATGAAGACAGCTCAGATTACAATAGTGAAGAATGGGACGAATTCTTTAAGGACGTTCAGCGAAAAATTGATGAAGAAGACAGGAAATTCAACAAAGGAAAGAGACTTATGAAATCTTCCTCCACGACCAGACAATATACAAGAAGAAGAAATGTTCAAAGAAGTACGAGTCAGCATAGTGGGCCTCTTACTAGAGCTCGCTCACTTTCTGGAATTCTGCAAACTGAATCTCCATGGGTTGCGGGACCGGATGTACCATCTGCATCTACACGGCGTCCATCGCACTCAAAGACACGGACAACTGACACAGAGGTTTTGGAATCGATTCGTCAGGAACATCAAAGAATCTCTGCTACACAAGAGAGACTATCGAGAGAAATACAGCAGATTTCCTCTGAACACAAGAAGATCAAGAAAAAGTACTCAAATCTTAAGAATTTGCTTAAAGGGATTTTGAGCAAGCTGAGTTGTACTAGTTCAGATTCTTCAGACTGAGCAGCACCTTCTGATCACTTTTTCTCTGATCTTACTCTTTTGCAGTTCGTAACTCTTGGTTCTTAGTTTTCAGGACTTAGTTGTTATTCTTACTTTTAGCTTAGTTCTCAGTTTGTGCATATTCTTAGAACTTTACGCTTTCTTTTAACCCTCCTTACATATTGTAGCTCATGCTACGTTTTGGCTTTGTTTTGTGACAAAAAGGGGGAGAGAGTTTGAGAGAGAGAGTTAACAATGAACTTTGGAGAGTTAGAGTTAACAATGAACTTTGAACAATGATTGTGAATATCAATGACTAATCAAGGTAAGTATGACCTCAACTCAACTTTGGTTTTTCTTTTGTGATCTATTTTACATGCCTCTATACTAACTATTCGACTGACTATTTGGGCATGTAATATGACTAACAAGTTGATGTTGGACTAACATACTTTGACATTTGG
Source organism: Tillandsia fasciculata (assembly GCA_029168755.2). NCBI lineage: Eukaryota > Viridiplantae > Streptophyta > Magnoliopsida > Poales > Bromeliaceae > Tillandsia > Tillandsia fasciculata. The sequence continues at coordinate 13,232,914 of CM054940.1, read as the reverse complement.
TTTTCAACTGCTTAGAAGATATGTTGGTTTTTAACTATGCTTCTTTTACATATCTGAATTTTTCAAATGTCATGATGAGAAAAACTCTATCTCTGTACTTGGTTTTTGAATGTTTCAATTCTTGAGGTATCTAACGAATTTGTTTGTCAAGAATGTTTTCTGTGTGCAGAGATTACAGATGTCTAAGTCTAGAGTCTGTTTTAGGAGTTTATCTCATGTTGTTTAAGTGTTTGGATCTTCATTGTAAATTTTTGTTGTATGGTGATAGCAACAAAAATATCTTTTTGAATTTTCTTTGTGGATCTGTGTTTTGTCACGAAACCGCCAAAGGGGGAGATTGTTACGGAATTTGAGTTGGCGTATTTCGTGATTGTATTAAGTCTTGAAGATTGAAGATGAAGAAACTTTGGATCGTATACCTCAATCTCAAGAAAGAAGAATTCAAAAGGATCAGGTACGTTTAACTAAAGAATTTTGTTGATCCGAATACTTCTTATAGTGTAGAAACACCTGGAAGAGGTTTTAATTGCTTATTCATCAAAAACTGGACATGGGACATGTTCAGGATCCGGATCGTGGCTTTCAATCCGGATCCCGAAAGGTGTTGGTTCATACATTGGTTCAATCCGGATCGCGGCCTCCTCTGATCCGGATCCCGAACACTGGTTTTACCTGTGTGCTTCCTCGATCCGGATCAGGACTTGCAATCCGGATCCCGAACACTGATGTTCTGGTAAAATTGTATGAACGATCCGGATCGGACTTTGTGATCCGGATCCCGAACCCTTGTTTTTCTGGGATCGTCTTTCATGCGTCGACGATCCGGATCGCAGAATTCCAATCCGGATCGCCGCCCGTAAAATTCCAGAAATGGCAGGTTTTTGATCCGAATATTCTTCCATTGGTTTCTAACCTATAAATAAACCCTATGGTCATTTTTCTAGGGTAAACCGAAATAGAGCCGTCATTATCAAAGATCATTTTATACGGCCTAGATCCACATATAGAGAAGAACGGAAATCATTAGATCTATTTAATGGTTCTTCATCTATATTGATTGATTTGATTCTAGGTTTTCCATACTCACATTTTGAGTAGAATCAAATCAATGAATACTTAGATGGTATTTCCGATCTATCTTTAATCTAAGTATTCGGCGGATCATCACCACCCAAACAAACAACGATTTACACCAAATCGGCGCGTGGACTCGCGTGGCCTTGTGGATTCAAGGTGCTACCGCTCTCGTGGATTCGGAGCGAGGTACGTTCGTGGATTCGAAGCGTACTAATAGGTGAAGACCGTGGATTCGGTTGGACGTCGTGGACTCGACGTTGGACGCTGTGGATTCAGCGTTGGGCGCGGATCGTGGATTCGAGAAGCGTCGTGGAGCGAGCGGGAAGATCTACTAGGAGCGTATGAAAAAGGTTGAGTCGTCTGTGAGTACGTTATATCACCTTGTACGTGTGTCAATTCTAGTGGATTTCGCCGTGTTATCGGTCCCGTGGTTTTTTACTCCGGTTTGGAGTTTTTCCACGTAAAAATCTTGTGTGTTCTTTTATTTTTCCGCATTGGGTTTTATCGCACAATGATTTTTTGAGTGTTTATTGTTTACACCTATTCACCCCCCTCTAGGTGTTTTTTCCCCTATTAGATCCTTATTAACCTAAACCCAACATGGCTGAGTCGGGAAACCTCCGCGACTCGATCTGCCAGAACCCCAAATATCCTCAGAACTAAGTGGGAGGACCATCTCCACCACTAAATCAGAAACATAACCCATGATCTAGGATAAACCCATCGATCCCCTACAAGGAAGAAGAACTCACAGGACACTAGAACTCAGCACACATGCTCTAAAAATCCACTCGGCCCCCTGGCACGAGTATACAAGAACCCTGAACCTATGCCATACCTTTGGCAACTCATAATTTAAAAACCATCTTTGAAAATATTGATTTTTCCTTAAAACGGGCTTCTCGATTTTTAAAACGGTTCAGGTGCAATCATGATGCAAACAAAGCATGAAACCTAGTGTCATATGATATCAGGAGTCTACTAAAATAATCCGGGGTTCCAATAAATTTTATAGAAAATTCCAGGCAATTATCAGAGGTAAAAACAGCGAAAATGCCAAATAACCAAGAACAACTTGCATTCAATAGCATTAAGGGGCATTCCATAAATTTTGGAGAAATTCCAACCCACCTGGAACGCTTTCCGCAGGCAACGCTGAAGTCGGAGAAGCGCCGCAACCTCAAACTGACGAAACCTCGAAAATCGTGCCACGCGCGCGCACACAGGCGCGTACTCGAAAAAATTCCCGGAAACTCGAACAAAGTTTTCAGGTCCCCACGAAAATCTTGCGCGCATTTGGATCAGCCACCCTCAAGCACCAGAGCAACAGCACAAAAATATCCCCACAACATAACCTCTTATGCTCCCAGCACCATTAAAAGATAAGGTGCACTTAACCACAATTACCCAAAAACACCCACATAATCCACATCTGCCACAAGGAACATAACAAAATTCCACCAACAGCACCAACATTCACACATTCACCCAGCATACATTGAACCACAAGCTCACCAATCCATACAACCAAAAGGCCCAATCTGCTCACAGCATATAATAAGTCCTCAACACTCACACCTTCACACCTACATGCTCTGTTACACCCATAAGAGGCCACAACACATACCCACACTCATAGCTCATATGCACACTGTCCAGGCTCCAATTATAGGGTAAATACAATAAATCAAGATCACATAAACACACTCCATTAATTCCATAGCACCCAATTACACAGTTCACTTTAGTTCACAACACACACACACTCCCACAGTTATACATAACCACATGCCCACAACAAAAACCCAGTCCATCAGCAGTTAATAGGTGCACAAAATCCTCTTGATTTTCCCCTCAATTCAAGAAGCCACAACGAATAAACACATGAATTCTTTAAGCTCCTATTAACCACGGAACACTCGCAACATACATTCACCTCCATTACTATCTTCCCAAAACCTCAACACCCTCTCAGCTACAGTTGGGAGGTCATCCCCCAGCTCCAAGGTCCCACGGCTCAGAAGAAAAACCACGTCGTGCTCAGTTGGCTCCAAAGCTCGCGCGACACCAAGCTCACGCGCGCCCTGCAGCTGCTGCACCAAAATCAGAAGGATAAGGGGAAAGCATCAAGATCAGCCCAAAGCGCAAGCCGCAAGAAAAATTGGGCAAAAACCCAGCTCCGCCGCGCGCTCGCTGCTCGCCGAGCTCCCGCGCAAGTCGCCTGCCGCGCGCCCACGCGCGGCAGCGCATGCCGCGCGGCACCAAGAACCTGCCGCGCGGCGCTGCCACTGCCGAGCGCGCACCGCGCGGCGCCCAGGCGCGTGCCTGCCTGCAGCGCGCGGCGCCCAGGCGCGCCCGCGTGCAGCGCGGTGCCCTGGCGCGCCCGCCTGCAGCGCGCGGCGCCCCTGGCGCGCCCGCATGCAGCGCGCTGCTGCGCGCCCTTGCGCCCGCGCGGCCACAACCTCCACCTCCTGTAGCCACCCTACGGAGGGCAACCAGAGCACCACCCACCACCCAAGCTCACTCTCCTCTCTCAAAAAGAAACTGTACATACCTATCCGAGAGGCTCGACGCGCGCGCGCGCTCCGCTCGGCATCCGTTTGGCTCAGCAGTAGGTTCCCACAACAAAACTCAAGCATTCCTCACTTTCCTCCTTTTTCCTTTTCTCATTCCTCTTCTTCTTCTTCATTTGTCTCATCTCTTTTCTTTCCTCTGTTTGCTAGCATTTCCTCTGTTCTTAAAAGGGAGAGGAGATGATGACTTGGCGCACATTAATTAGTGGCAGGGCTAATTAATTACAGGGTGAGAGGCAGCTAGCAAGGAAAAGACCAAAAAAAACCCCATTCCAATAAAAAATCTCCAAACCACTAATTCCCTTTTTCCTTACTTTCTTCACAGGATAAGAAAAACATAATAATTAAATTAAATAATTAATTCCCTTTTTAGCCAACTCCAAGTCACTTTTGTCCACGGGGCCTCCGCACCAGTCCGGAACCTCCCGAACTCCGCTGTAATCTGAAAATACACATGTCCACAGCCTTTCCAACTCAAAAAGCTCAACCGTGGAGTCGGCGTGCTCAATCCAAAAACCGGCTCCAAAACTGCCAGTTCCAACTCACTTTTCGCCTTCGGATTCTCCGCGTCAGTCCGGAACCTCCCGAACTCCGCTGTAAAAATAAAGTACACCTGTTCCAAGTATTCCCAAATTTTCTGCACTCCACTGCGAAGTCGAGGCTTCCCCGAAGCCAGTCCTCTAACGGCGGACAATGCCCGGTAAACCCCGAATCGACCTGGGGCTTCCGCGTAGATCCGAGTCGATCCGAACTCCTCTGTAATCCAATATGGAACACGCTCGAGGCGATTTCTCCGCACCACGCCATCTTGCGAGGTCGGCGCGCCATCCGAAATCCCGGTATTCTACAGCGCCACTCGAGGTGGTTACAGGGCACCTTCCCTTTTGTTTTGTGGGAGAGGTGTGGGTGAATTTTTTTTGTATAGAGACTACCCATGTATTTTAATAGATTGCACTTGAGAGGACCACTTTTGTATTTTGGATTTTAACTTCTTGTATGATAGTTGTTATCTACTCTTCTCTTCTGTGCATGATTCAGTTGTGTTGTGCTCTGATTACTAGTAGGATGTGTCTATTGCTTCCTTTCCACTTTGTTGTTGTAGACGCCTTGTGTGTACCGGGGGGTACCTTGTGCACACGGCGGGTCTGTGCACGTGCTGGGTAAGCTTCTGCTGCGGCCCGGGGCGTGACATGAAGTGCTGGGAATGAATGCCCAAGTCAATGGGATTCATTATTTGAAGGGACATGTCATGTCCAATACAACCTGGAGGACGGTTGTTGATGGAATCTGCTTGCCTGATACCCGGTTAGCGGGAAATTCGGTTCTTTCAAAAGAACTTCGACCGGAGTATAGATTTTTGAACTTTATTGTTTGCTACAATATCTTACCAAATATGCAAACTAAGGTTCTTCGTTGGGATAGAATGTTGTTTCTATATCTCCTTGGACATCCCGAAGCTTCGTTGGGATCAAATTTCAACATTCCTTATCTTATCTGGTCAAGGATGACCAGATATGTGGAAAATGCGCATCCTACCGAGCGACTTCCATTCCCATTGATTATAATGCGGATTTTGAGAAAGTTTGATGTCGACATTCGTTCATCAACTTATATGCACAGTCTAGGAACGATCAATGATATTACCATTGTGAAGTCTCTCTCGAGCAAACCAGATGAAACCCCAACCCCGCCAAGGAGCAAGAGAACCTCAGCACGGCAAGCAACAACGGCAACAGCAAGAACAGCAGTACCAGCTTCTACTTCAGAGGATGAAGCTTATGTGATGTCAAGCTATAAAGAACAGCAACGATTATCATCTGAACAAGAACGCATGTCAGATGAAATAACTAAGATCTCTACAGACATGGTTCAGATTTCTGCCGACCAAGCTGACTTGTAGAAGAAACACAAATCTCTTGCCAAATTGGTTAAGAAGATTTTTCACAAACTTGGATGCAGCAGTTCGGATGAAAATGACACTGATTGATGTTTTCTTAAGTTTTCATTTTGTTTTGTTCTAATGTCTTCTCTTGCAGGTTTTAGTTTCTTTTCTTAATCTTTATGAACTTTGCTTTACCCTCCTTTTGATTTTGGCTTTTTCTATGACAAAAAGGGGGAGAGACACTATACTTGAATGTTTGGATTGGAGAGAAGTTGGGAACTTGAACTTCGAAAACTTTGAACGTGAAGGTAAGTAAGTTCTAAGTTGAACTTGATCATGTCCCGACTAACTATTTGACTAATTATTTGGGCATGAAAGATTACTAACAAGTTGCTTGATAACTGACATATTTTTTAACTTGTTAATTGTTTTGACATGACATTTGGATTTTAATGATTAGGGATATATGAATCTTTTTTGCTAAATTTTCATACATATCTAATAATTAATGTCATGGTAAGTATAAACTCTATCTCTCTGATTGATTATTGAATGTTTAAATTCTTGAGGTATCTAACGATTTCTTTTGCAGAGAGTACAAACATCTAAGTCTAGAGTTTGTTTTAGGAGTTTATCTCTTGTATTCATTTTTATTTGGATCATACATGTAAATTTTTGTTGTATGGTGATATCAACAAAAATATCTTTTTGAATTTTTAAGTGGATTTTTGTTTTGTCACGAAACCGCCAAAGGGGGAGATTGTTAAGTATTAGGTTTTGGCGTATTTCGTGAAGTGGTATAAGTCTTGAAGATTGAAGATGAAGAATTGTGGATCAATTATATCAATCTCAAGAAAAATAGATTCAGAATGATAAGGTACGTTTAACTAAATAATTTTGGTGATCCGAATACATTTGTGTAGTTTAGAAACACTTGGAATATGTTTTGATGCATAAAAATCAAAAACTGGACTTTTAGGAAGTTCAGGATGCGGACCAGCCACGTCCAGTCCGGACCCCGAACATAGTTTGGTTAATGTAATTTTTCCAGTCCGGACCACCCCTGTTTCAGTCAGGACCCCGAACCTTTAATTCTGCTAAATCGCATGAACAGTCCGGACCTCCCCTGTTTCAGTGCAAACCCCGAACTGCGTTTTTCAGAAAATCTTCTAAAAAAAGACGACAGTCTGGATCAGACTTAATCTAGTCCGGACCGCTGTGCGGGGAAAATTCTGTTTTGGAAGTTTTTTATGCTTATCTCTTTCCAAGGGTCTCTAATCTATAAATAGACTTTTTATTCATCATAAAAAATGATTTTTGATTTCTCGAAAAAGATTTTCTTTTAAGAAAGAGAAAAATCCCGAAATATAGAGAAGAAAGGAAAACACGATTACATTCATGTTTCTTCGTCTATATTGTTCGATTTGATTCTAGTGTTTCCAAACTCCTATTTTCTATAGAATCAAATTGAAGAATACTTAGATGGTATTTCCTTATCTATCTTTGATCTAAGTATTCGGAGAATCACCACCAAACAAAAACAACGATTTTACCAAAAATCGGCGCGAGGATTCGCGTGGCCTTGTGGATTCAAGGTGCTATCGCTCTCGTGGATTCGGAGCAAGGTGCGTTTGTGTGATCGAGACGTGCCGCATTGGTGAAGACCGTGGATTCGGTTAGACGTAGTGGATTCGACGTTGAACGTCATGGATTCGGCGTTGGGACGCAAATCGTGGATTCGAGGAGCTCGGAGCGAGCGGAGAAGATCAACTAGAAGCGTATGAAAAAGGTTGAGTCGTAGGGTTACGGTAAATCACCTTCTACGTGTTTAATCTTAGTGGACTTCGCCGTGTTATCGGTCCCATGGTTTTTTACTCCTGTGATGGAGTTTTCCACATAAATCTTGCGTACTTTATTTATTTTCTGCATTGGGTTATTTTTTACGCAACGATTTGGTGTGTTTGTTATTTTCACCTATTCACCCCCCCTCTAGGTGGTTTTTCTCCTATTCACATCCATATTATTCATAACCCACAGCTACTTATTCTTATTCAGTTCTGATACTTGTTTAGCTATAGAGATAACTTTTCAGGTTGGACGCTTCGCCTATGCGGGGATTTCCGTATAGGTGGCGGATCTATTGGCGAGCCCGGGTCGCAGTTTCGACGCCGGAGAGTGACATTTTAAGTCGATTCTCCTTAGAAGGATCATAGAAGTTTTTCTGTCCATGTTCATTCCCATAATTGATGAGCCGGAGCGTGATCTTCGACGTTTTCTAAGGCGGGATGCCGCTTGCCGCTTCGGAGTCCGTTATGAGATTCACGCCCCGAATCTTGTAACTTTCTTTCTATAGCCTTCCTTCTCCGGCTTGATCAGCCATAGGCTAACTCTGACTCTGCCTTCTTCGTTGTTTGACCGAGGCGGTTTGCTGTCCTTCTCGGGCCGACATAGCTTCCGGATGAGACGCTAATCTTTTCATCGGTTGGTTCTCCGATCGGTTGATGTCATCGGCCGATGGTACGTATCACGTGCTACATTCTCACGTGACTAAGATCGGTCCGGATCGGGATGTGGACCCTTCTTCGGTTGACCCATCCCTCCATCGGCTGATGTCTTTAGCCGACGATTGTCGCCACGTGTCACGCCCTTAAGTGGCGAAATTTTTAGTCTCAACAATGCCCCCTCGGCAATTGCCTGATATGCCGTTCGGGCGATTATCGAAATCGAGTCATCTCTTGGCACGGGTAACGATGTCCCACAATCAATCCCATATCCTGGTAGGATATTTGCTCACTGCCCGAGGGATTTGAGAACAGGTGCCAATCTTTCTTGTTTTTTGGTGAAGTCGTCCTTCGTCGTCTCTTCATTGAATGCCGCTGCTTTTCGAGGGGCGGTTGTCGTCTTTTTGCTTCCCCCGTCGGCCTATAAATAGGGACTGCTTGCCGCGTTCCCCACATAACCTTCTTCCCTCATGATGACTCCTATGCCATCACCATACCAGTGCTCCGGCCATAGTTTTTACGTTTCTGAGGGCACTTTGGAAGCGATTTTTCAAACAGAATTCGACGGCACTTTGACGCCGGCCAACAAACGTTTCTTCTTACCCTTGAGTTCTAACAGGATTTCTTTCGGAGAAGCCCTTACGTGTGACTTTGCAAACTGGGCTCTTATAGCTGGTGATCATGCCGATTTTCGACTACTTACGGGCGGTTATGTTCACGAATATCATGCCAGTGAGGAGACTCTCCTTTGCCTCCATCCCTAGGAGTTGGAGGAGTTCGAGCCGCTCAGCATCGAATTCCCCCCGGCGGGGGCGTGTTCTCATGCTTCGGCCGTCTTTCCTACAAGGTCGTCCTCCTTTTTTCCTAGGGGGAACATCTTGCCAGGCAAAGGTTTTTCGTGGGAGTTTCGAGAGGTTTGAGATTTCCCGATGCCAAGGTGGTCGAGTGTCTCAATTTCTAATAGGCGACGCCTGATCCTTCTTCTGTGGCTCCTCTTCTACCTCGCTTCGCTTGAGGGTGATCCTGTATTTCTCCCTCCAACCACGACTTTCTCTTTTCTGAAATATTTGCCTTTTCTTGATTTGCATATGTATCGGTTTATCAAATGTAAAGTTTTTTTGTACTTCACATCCCTTCAAACTGATGTATAATAATGTTTCAAATGTTTTCTTTTGATCGGCTAATTGCCTTCCATTCTGTTTGTTGCATGCGTATTAATTTCGGCTTTGGTAGACTCGGGTGTAGTCGAGCGTTTTTGGCCGAAATTCACATGTTTCTCATCCGATGTTTGTTAGCTAATCGGAGTGTCTTGCTTTCTGATCCCTCTTATCGGAATCAAGACTCTCACCCTCGGCCCTTTCGACCGAGTCTTCTGTAGTACACTGAACTTTAGCAAGTTGTGAAGTTCTAGTGTGTGAAGGGTTGAACAATACTCTTCGGATGTGTTGGTAAGCTTCCGGAAGGTTCTATAAGGTTTTTAAAGAGTTTGGAGCCCTAGTTCCCATCCCTTGTACTTCCAAGGTGGGATTTGAGCTTAAAAGAGGTTGGGAATACTTCTTTTCCTTTTTCCCTCTTGGGATTTTTGTGAGAGGAAAAGTGCTTGATACTATTGAAAGGACATTGATTGGACTTTGGCACTATTGAAAGGACATTGATGGGACTTTGAAAGGACATTGATGGGACTTTAAAAGGACATTGATTAGACTTTGGCACTATTAAAAGGGCATTGATGGAAGTGAGAAAATTTTCTATCTCTTCTCCATGCACATGCACTTCTCCCTCTCTCTCTTTCTCTCTCTCTAGGAACCTTTCTCCAACAATAAGAGCTATGGAGAAAAGCTTGTTTGGAAGAGATCAAGCTTGGAAGGAGGTTGGAGAGAAGGAAGAACAAGCTATTGATCTCCTTGGAGCTTGGAGATTTCAAAGGAGACCTCCAAAGAGCCTTCTAAGAAGACTTCCAAGCCTTTCTTCTTCCTCTTTTGGTTAAAGAATCCTCAAAAAAGGGCTTTTTCTTGGAGATTAAAGATCAACCCATTTTCTTCTTGCAAGAACATCAAGAGGTGCGGGATACTTTCCGAAAAAGGGTGATCTCTCCCCTTTTCCTTTGCTTTTCATGATTAGAAGCATGTTAATAGGCCATTAGAGCATTATGTGTAGCAATGGGACTATAAGAGCTTTATTTGAATAAGAATGGTTGTAATGAACCTAATGTATGTGATTAGAGTTGAGTGTTAATGAATGTAAGAGCTATTGTTAATGATTTACAATGGGCAATGGTTATATTGACCTAGGAGAAAACCTAGTGTAAAGTTTGGAATGAGTGGCATTAACCTAGGAATGGACATGTGGCATATGTTTAAGAGTTAAACTAAGATTATGTAATAGAGTATTGAACTTAGAGGCATAACTCCAAGGTTTATGTGCAATGGGCGAGGTTATATATTGAGGATAACAAATGTTAACCCTAGAGTTTGGTCTTAGGGTGTGTGTGGGTAAATGCACAATAACTTTAACTTCAATTTGAGTTAAATGAATGAAAGAGGAACGTATAAAGAGTCCAAGGGACTTTCTAGCTACCCTTGAGGGAAGGACCTAGGGTAAAGGAATAATGAATGAAAGGAAATTGCTAAAGAGCAAAAGAAGTTGAAAGCTTAAGTGAATAAAAAAGGAAAGAAAATAGCACCATCGGAAGCTGGGACTCGTGCGGGGGCAAGGCTCTCCTCCCCGGGCTGCGGCCAATTTTATGCGAGGTACTTCCATTGGTTGACATAGCACACGAGTGCTATTAGCACCTTTGGATCATCGCGCCTTATGGTAGCATGACTGCCGGGCTCAGGCCCGTTGGTGCTGATTTCCAAAGGGATAAGCAACTTGAACTAAAGCATGATAAAGAGAATGAGTAAAGTGGTCTAGCGGTTTGAGCTAGTGTGGAACCTTGGGTAGAGACATAGTTGCCATGTCATGGCAAATGGTAGTTTATTACACGAGCATGATAGATAGCAATTTCAGCTTTCCATATCATTTTAGTATCTATTATATTGCTTCCATTGGACCAAGCAGTGTAGAACATTTTCTCTCGATGGTTGAACCCACTTACAAGACCAGGTACATCGGGCGAGGCGCATGACAGGGGCAAGGGCCCAGTAGCTTAGCAACCTAGCAGTCTAGAGTCGCCAGTTTCATTTTGAGTGAAATTTGTATGTGAGGAAAAATGTTGTAAATCTTAAATGTTTATTAGAGCTTTCATTTTAAAGTTGTCGAATGAAAGTTGTAATTCACTTGATATTTAAAGTTTTGCTCATTTATTTACTTTCATGCTTATTAAACTGCTTGTTTGTACTTAATAAATGAAAGTATTTACTTACCAGCTTAATACTCTGATTTGTACTCTTTCGCTTGCACTAAACTGTGTTGAAATGGATGTAACCGTTCCTTTTGGGTGTTGAGAGGTCATGCCCGATTAGCGGGTCTGTGGCGTGCCCGAACCGACCAAATAGGCGATCTCGGGGCGTGACATCTTCGGCCAAGACTATGGTAACCAAGAAGATTTTCCCAGGCCGACCTCTGTCAGCTGGTCTCCTTTTATTTCGATCGTGGCTTTGCGAACCAATTTTTTTGGCCGTCTCGCATCAGCCGAATTCAACTCCAATGGCCAACTTATCGTAGGTCAACATGTCCGACCGTGTCTTCGGTTACCTCTCCCGAGAATTTATCAAACATTGGCCTTTTCCAATTGGCCAGATATGGGTATCCCGTACACACATCCCCGTTCGAGGGATGTGGGGACCTAGAAACTAGCCGAAAATACGTCAGTGGAGGTGGGGGCCAGTATTGGCCGGCCTGGTTATGAGTCCATGTGCGGGGACCTGCCTGTTGTTCCTGCCCCTAGCCGTTTTAGCGAGCTCGGTCTTAGGTACCGGAGGCCGCCAGCTGTGCTGGTGGAGGTGGCGGCCCGTAAGGGCCAGCCTGGTTCTGAAGTGGTCCTTGAGGAGAGACCTGCCCTCCGATCCTACCCCCAGCAATTCTCTGGTTGATGGCCAATATTCTGCCCCATTGGCCCCGTTCCCGTCTGGTACGGGATTACTTGCGGCTGTACTACCCCTAGTAGTCGTGTCATCTGGGGCGGCATGACCTGCTGTGCCGCCATTGTTGCTGACGCCGTTTGAACCGGCGGTAACAAGCTCGCCGATGATAGCTCAGGTTGGTCATCCTGATTATGGGTAAATCTCTTATTCGAGATCTCCCCGTTGTCCTCGCTGCCCCCAGCCTGGGGTTGAACGCTCGGCTAGGGAGATGAAGCAGGTACACTCCAAAGGGTCCGCAGCTGTTCGGCCCCTAGTGGCTTTGGTGTTGTGAGGGGTACATCCTGCCGGCACGCCTTTGCTGCCGGCGCCGTCAGGACGGCTTGCGTTGGTCTCGGTGGTGGCAGGTTGGATAGAGGTCCTTGCAAACCTCCATGGGCTAAAAATTACTCAAGTAGGAGGACACTACTCTCAACCCACTACGCATGATCCGCTACCTCTGCCAAAGTCTGTAGCCTCTGGGCATGCACCATAGTATAGATCTCTGGGTGCAGACCCGTCTCAAAGAGCTCCACCTGGTGCGGTCCATCCCTGGCAACATAGGGTACGCAGTTGAGCAACTGCGTGAACTCCTGGAAGTAGTCCCATACTATCCGGTCACCCTGCTGAAGATTCTTCAAATCATCTTCTAGCTTTTTCTTCACACTCGTGGAGAAATAAGTATCTAGAATCATCCGTCTGAACTCTGACCAAGGTAGCTGTCGGGTAATCTGGAACTCCAAGGGCTCAACCCGACGCCACCAGGCATCTGCATCCCCCTCTAAACAATGTACTGCCATATGCACTCTGAATCTCTGGTCAATGAAGAAGTCCCGAAACAACTTCTCCATTGCTGCTAGCCACGATCCTATCTCCCATGGATGAGTGCTCCGCCCTGAAAACCTATGCGGTCCTCGCTGACAAAACTGGGTGAGTTTGTCAGCAAACTCCTGCTCCTCCGCTGGGGTCAATGGCCGGATAACTCCCTGAGCCCCACTGCTCGACGACGGTGTCGTAGGGACTGGTGGAATAGCCGGCGATACAACTGGTGGTAAAGGGGCCTCTACAGTAGTAGGGGGAGGTGCCCCAACCTGGGCGAGCAACTGATCAATCCTCTGCTCCTGCCAGCTGTGACTCTCCGCCAACTGGGCCACCATGGCCCTCAGCTCACTAATCTCAGAAGGCCCGGACTGCTCCGGCTCCTCCGGGGGTGTAGGAGTACCCCGGGTAGGGATCTGCCGCCTAGGAGGCATCCTGCCACACAAGAATCCACGGGTCAATAAACAAAACCACTCTCGACCCAATCCAGCGAAAGTCATGGTCATCCCCCTATTTCTGTAACCTTATGTTGTCTGCAGCCAACATAATAGTCCACCAGAAATAGGATATGCCAGTCCCTCTCCACTCACAGGAAGAGTTTAATAATAAATTGCCGACTTTCGCAAAATGTTGCGTCACTCACGTCCTGCCTTCCTAGGGTCTGCCAAAAAGCCTAGGGTTTTCTAAGTCCCAACTGACCTATCCCTAAGCTCTGATACCAACTGTGACGCCCCACTTCCCAGGGGGTCACCCATCCTAGAACTACTCTAGCTCTAGCACGCTTAACTCTCTTAACCATTTGGGCCTTGCTACCATCCAAAATGCTATAGCCGGATTAAGAGATTTAGTCCTATTATATCATTTATATATAGGACTAATCCAAATTCCGGGGGTGTCACATTCTTCCCACCTTTAAGCCCTGACGTCCGCGTCGGACTCAAGCACACTCGCAAGCACCAGGCGATGTGAGACTCGTCTCGCTAGCCTTAGCCAACCTTGTGAGGAGCTGCACTCCACTCACAACGGTCATTAGCCGGGGAGCCTCGCTCTACCCGCTATATAACCCTGGCTCAGCCGAGACTCATCTCACATTTCCGGCTGGTGAATAGCTCTAATACCAACCTAATCTGTCACGCCTTGGGTGTAAACCAGAACTCGGGCTCGTCCACAGATCCGCCGTGCACACGGAATTTCCCGTGTACACGAAGCGCTGGTAACCTGCTCAGATATAAAAGATATAATAAAGGAGCATAAAAGCAGAGCTAAACTAAAACTAATACATCTCAGACAAGTGCTGAAAATAAAAGTACAACATAACTCTCATAAATATACATGTGTCTCTCCCAGCTCACGAAGTAAATACAACCAGCTGGCCGAAGCCAGACCCAAAATAAAGAAAAATACAACCGTCTTAGTGTACAGGGGATACATCAAAACTGCTAAACTCGAGATCGGGGAAGTAGCTATCTAATCGGCGATGCTCTTACCTTGATCCTAGGAAGAGGGTCTCGCAACTCCCGCAGAGGACTCTGCAAAACAAAGGGGAAAAGAAAAGGAAAAACAGTGGGGGGTGAGAACTACTATAAAAACAGTAGCCTCCCCTAGTGGGTAGACCTCAAACTCAGACATGCCCACTAGGACTACCAGAGGCAAAAATAAAACAAAGGTGGTAAGCTATAAGTAAAACTACTGATGAAAAGCTACCACTAATATGCCTCTAAAATGCCCAGCTAAAAGAATAGCTAATGCATCAGAATATCAAAGCCTGCCTGACCAAACCCAATCAATACACCAGTAAACACTGGTACTGCCTGCTCTGCTATCAACTCAAGAACCCAGTATCTGATCGGCACATGGCACGATCCTAAAGTATCCAATCGACCGACACACGGCTCAGCCCTAAGCCTACTCCGGAGTGGCACTCGAGGGGAGCGACTGGAGTAAAGTATGTAACCATAAGTATCTGATATAGCAGGACTGGATCAAGACTCTAAGTAAGTGGGTGAGACCATCCACTAAGGAAGCCCGATCCCTCACCTCCAATCTGATGCAATAATAATAATAATAATAATCCGGTCAACCGCCCACAGTCCGCGGTTGCCGCAATACCCAACCATCAATCCCCATCTGTCCCAAACTCTAAACATCTGACTACACTATCCCAGACCCCGCTCGAACCCGAGCACACTATTCCCTAAGACTAGACAACAGGAGAAAGAATAAAAAGCATAGTTTCTTCTAAGTCAATTCCAGCATGATAGTGTAGCAGAAAAAGGTGGCCTATCTAGATGACCATACAAGCATGCAAAAGTCCTTTACTTAATAACATGATTTCAGGTATTCTAATTCTTACAAAATTAGAGCATTCTACCTCATGAATATCCACTGTACCAAGTTGCCATAAGCCGGTCTCTATACATGCATAAGATGTCCCAAGATACATACAACATAAAATGGTTTAGTAAAATATTCCCAAGGGGTTTAGACAATATACCCTTTGCAAGAATTAACATTTAATTTATACTTAATCCTCTAGAGATGCAAGGGCTAACATAAGTCCAATTTCCAATTAAGCAAGCTATATTTATTCCACTGGTTTATTAGCAATGTAGTAAAGGACTAGATCCAATATGCCTAGTGGGTTATCACAAGTAGGAGGATTACAACGGTACCCACCTCGAGCGCTAAATCCC
The DNA here is from genome assembly GCA_029168755.2 of Tillandsia fasciculata. Taxonomy (NCBI): domain Eukaryota; kingdom Viridiplantae; phylum Streptophyta; class Magnoliopsida; order Poales; family Bromeliaceae; genus Tillandsia; species Tillandsia fasciculata. The sequence goes on along the minus strand of CM054940.1, from coordinate 13,217,308 downwards.
TGTCCCAAAAATGAAGTCCACGCTCGATCCAAACAGTCACCACAACACTGCACAACATACCCCAAAAGAACATACATAATTTAAACATACAATGTTCACAAAATCTGCCCAAAAACACATCAGTCCAGAGTTTCCCCATTTTCACCTGCGAAAAATGCTCGAAAAATTCCAAGAAAATTACTGTCACGATCCTCGCGACGAACCGGTCGAAACGAGTACCTGCACGTTCAAAACCGAGTTTCGTACGCTGAGATACAAATTTTGCAAGGGAAACACCCCAAAGAAAACTGTACAGAATTTCAGCATCCAAGAACTCTGGGAGAAAAGGATTTTGACCTTCGAAAAATATTCAAAAAATTCCCAGAAAATTTGAGGGTGTTCCTTGCGCTGTGTAGATGAAAAACGCCTCTTGGCACGCCTCGATACGACGCCAGTACGCAAAGATATAGCCAAAACACCCGAGTGCTGTCCAAAACTCCGCGAAGAAAAATAGGTCACAAAGAAGCTCCGGAAACTCCAAGATCAACACAAAAAAAGAGGAAGCTCAAAACACCAAAATCGTAGCCCTACCTGTCTAGAGTCCAACGGCGCAAGAATCGCCTAAAACGGAGGTCGGGGCAAGCCGGGGGAGTCCTCGAACTGAAATGTGACGAAGCCGGTCGCCGGTGAACGAGCGTCGCGCCGCGCCGTAAAAACGAAAACCTCGGGATGTGTGCCTTCGAAAATCCCAGGGATCCACCAAAGTACAGAGCACTGTGAGAAGGAAAAATCTCCTGAAGGGCCCTATGTGAAAAGAAGTCCAGAAAAGAGGAAAAAGGGGTCTCAAAGGACCTATTTATAGGCCCAGCCCAAAAGCACACTTGGGCCGGATTCGGGCGCAGAGTTCCGGGAGCCCGAATCCGCCTCCACGGTCGCACCGACCTGGTCCGACGCGCCCGAATCTCCCTGCGCCCGCCACGTGTCCCCGAACAGCGGACAGCGTGCGCGGGCGGCTGGGCTTCGGCCGCGTGGCCTCCCCAGGTCAACGGGGTAGGTACGGCCCGCCAATGGCAGGCCGACACGTGGCCCGCACTCGAGTGCGGCCATATGCGGCCATGTGCGGCCGACAGCGCCGCCCTGGCGATTGTGCTGGCACGTGCCCCGAGGTGCCGCACCGAGCTCCCGTGGACCACGCCTTCGTGAGCCAGCCAATGCCAGGCTGCCACGTGTCATGCGCCCGGTCCACCGAAGCCGTGCTTTTTCTCTGGACCGCGCCGCATGCACCCGCCATTTCGGGCACGCCACGTGGCCCGCACGGTGGTCCATGCACCAGCCGCTCCTCCCCGTGGACCGAGCTGCGTGAGCCGGCCAATAACAGGCCGCCACGTGGCTCAGGCCGGTCCACGGTCTTCCCCCATGCACCGAAAATTCTCCAAAACTTCCGGAAGCCCGTTTTTGGTCATCCGGACTCCGAATTTAACAAGCAAATAGCCATTTTCAAGCGTTTTTTCGCGCTGAATCCAAATCCAACCTCCGTTTGGCCCAAAACCTTTTCTAAAATTCGGCAAATGCAGCCGAAGGCCAAATCAGAAAAAGGTGTCTCACAGGGTCCATCTGTGGCATCCCTTTGATGCACCGTGGACCAGACACACCAACACTAGGTGGTCTACAAGGTGGATTCATCGAAAAGGTTGCATGGGGATCAGGACCACTACAACCATCATCACACAATTGGCTAATGCTTATGAGGTTAGTCTTAAGGCCTTGGACAAACAAAACATTGTTCAAGGCCGGGCCATCTGGAATAGTAATTGTTCCTTTGCCAACTATTTTTGAAGATCGTCCATCTACAAAAACTACATGTCCTTCGAAGGTTTTCTCAAGGGTTTGAAAAACATTTTTATCTCCGGTCATGTGGCGTGAGCAACCACTATCCAGATACCAAGACGAATTGTCATACGCATATAGTGATGTGTGAATGACAAGACAAGGGAAGAATTCACCTTTGCGCACCCTGTTACGGAATTTGAGTTGGCGTATTTCGTGAATGTATTAAGTCTTGAAGATTGAAGATGAAGAAACTTTGGATCGTATACCTCAATCTCAAGAAAGAAGAATTCAAAAGGATCAGGTACGTTTAACTAAAGATTTTTGATGATCCGAATACTTCTTATAGTGTAGAAACACCTGGAAGAATGTTTTATTGCTTAAACATCAAAAACTGGACATGGGACATGTTCAGGATCCGGATCGGGCTTGGCAATCCGGATCCCGAAGGGTGTTGGTTCATACACTGGTTCAATCCGGATCGCAGCCTCCTCTGATCCGGATCCCGAACACTAGTTTTACCAATTTGCTTCCACGATCCGGATCAGGACTTGCAATCCGGATCCCGAATATTGATGTTCTGGTAAAACTGTATGAACGATCCGGATCGGACTTTGTGATCCGGATCCCGAACCCTTGGATTTCTGGAAACGTATAATCCTGTTACGACGATCCGGATCGCCAATTCCAATCCGGATCGCCATCGGTAATTCTTTCCAGAAAAGGCTGTTTTTGATCCGTATATTCTTCCTAGGGTTTCTAACCTATAAATAGGCCCTATATTCATTTCTAGGGCATCCGCTATGACAGAATAAAATAGCCGAAAAGAAAAAATCCACACATATAGAGAAGAAAGGAAATCAATAGAATTTATTCTATGTTTCTTCATCTATATTGATTAGTTTGATTCTAGGTTTTCATACTCACATCTTGAGTTGAATCAAACTAGTGAATACTTAGATGGTATTTCCGATCTATCTTTGATCTAAGTATTCGGCGGATCATCACCACCCAAAAACAACGATATACCCCATATCGGCGCGTGGACTCGCGTGGCCTTGTGGACTCAAGGTGCAACTACGTTCGTGGATTCGAAGCGTGGTATTGGGTGAAGACCGTGGATTCGGTTGGACGTCGTGGATTCGACGTTGGACGCTAAGGATTCGGCGTTGGCGGCGCAGATCGTGGATTCGAGAAGCGTCGTGGAGCGAGCGGGAAGATCTACTAGGAGCGTATGAAAAAGGTTGAGTCGTCTGTGAGTACGTTATATCACCTTGTACGTGTGTTAATTCTAGTGGATTTCGCCGTGTTATCGGTCCCGTGGTTTTTTACTCCGGTTTGGAGTTTTTCCACGTAAAAATCTTGCGTGTTCTTTTATCTTTCCGCATTGGGTTTATTTGCGCAATGATTTTTTGAGTGTTTATTGTTTACACCTATTCACCCCCCTCTAGGTGTTTTTTCCCCTATTTAGATCCATATAGTTATAACCCAACACACCCAAACCTTACGAGTTTTGGAATACGTCAGTAATGATTGTGAAGTTGATCTCCTTGGTGAACGCGTCTTGTCCGATTGATCACCCTTCTTTGATCTCCATGACAATTTTGTCTTAATGAACGCACTACCATTGTTCTTGACCTTTGGTTGATTTCTTCTCGAATTCCGGTCTTTGTTCTTGATGGTAGTCGTTGCAAGAGGCGCTTGATTTGATCGCTTCACTCCATTCTTGTAATTCCGTCTTATGTGCCCTGCAAAACCACAACGAAAACATACCTTTGTGAAAGTTGAACCCGAAGTAGATGAGGTAGGCTTGTTAACGTTGGATGTAGTGATTTTCATTGGAGGAGGAGAAACCGACTGGGGCACAAATTTCATACCACTCGAACTTGGATCCTCACCAGTTCGAATGTATCCAAGACCCAAACGGTTCGTTTGACCGAGACCAAGCAACTTGTCCAACTTGCTCCTTCCAGAAGAGAATTGCTTCAAATCTTCCTTAAGAAATCGCATGAACAGTCCGGATCAAGAAATTCCAGTCCGGACCCCGAACTGTTTTTTTCAGAAAAATTGCTAGAAAAGACGACAGTCCGGATCAGGAAATTTCAGTCCGGACCGCCGTGCGGGAAAGATTCTGTTAAGTTAGTTTTTGATGCTTATCTCTTTCCAAAGGTTTCTAACCTATAAATAAACCCTAATTTCATCTTTTAGGGTAATGGATATAATCAAAAAATCAAGATAACCGAAAAAATATAGAAAAATCCATAAATATAGAGAAGGAAAATATGATTAAATTTATGTTTCTTCATCTATATTGATCAATTTGATTCTAGAGTTTCCAAACTCCTATTTCTTGTAGAATCAAATTGATGAATACTTAGATGGTATTTCCTTATCTATCTTTGATCTAAGTATTCGGCGGATTATCATCACCAAACAAAACAACGATTTTACCAAAAATCGGCGCGAGGATTCGCGTGGCCTTGTGGATTCAAGGTGCTACCGCTCTCGTGTATTCGGAGCGAGGTGCGTTCGTGTGATCGAGACGTGCCGCATTGGTGAAGACCGTGGTTTCGGCTGGACGTCGTGGATTCGACGTTGAACGTCGTGGATTCGGCGTTGGGACGCAAATCGTGGATTCGAGGAGCGTTCGGAGCGAGCGGAGAAGATCAACTAGGAGCGTATGGAAAAGGTTGAGTCGTAGGGTTACGGTAAATCACCTTGTACGTGTTTAATCTTAGTGGATTTCGCCGTGTTATCGGTCCCGTGGTTTTTTACTCCTGTGATGGAGTTTCCCACGTAAATCTTGCATATCTTATTTATTTTCCGCATTGGGTTATTTTTTACGCAACGATTTGGTGTGTTTATTATTTTCACCTATTCACCCCCCCTCTAGGTGGTTTTTTCCCTATTCAGATCCATATTATTCATAACCCACAAGTGGTATCAGAGAGGGAATAGGGTTGTAAACAATGGTTGAAGGTAGAAACATTAATAGACCCGTTCTTCGATGGAACAAATTATGCATATTGGAAAGTACGCATGAGAGCGTTCTTGATTTCCATCGATGAACGGGTTTGGCAATCAATTGAGTTTGGATGGACAAATCCTACTGAGATTATTGTCGATGTTGTCACTATCAAACCTAGGTCGAAATGGACTAAGGAAGAAATTGATGCTTCTTCTTGCAACGGCAAGGGAATTAACGCCTTATTTAATGCCTTGTCACAAACCGAATTCTCTCGCGTCTCGGCATGTGAGACTGCGAAAGAAATCTGGGATACTCTACAAGTTACACATGAGGGAACAAGTTTAGTGAAGATTCAAAAACTGCAAATGCTTACGAGCAAATTTGACTCTATTTTTATGGCAGAAAATGAATCGTTCACGGATTATTACACACGATTGCAAGATATCGTTAATACATGTGCTAACTTGGGAGAAAAAATTCCAGACTCTAAAGTTGTAAGAAAGATTTTGAGAACTCTTCATGAAAGATTTCGCCCTAAGGTCGCAGCCATTGAAACAGTAAAACACCCGGACGAAATCAAGGTAGAAGAATTAGTTGGTGCACTTCAAACTTATGAAATGACTTTTCCTACTAACTATTCTTCTGGAAAGCCTTCCTCTTCTTCTAAGTCTTCAGGTTTTGTATTGAAATCAACAAAAGAAGAAGACGCGGATTCATCCTCCTCAGACGCTGATGATAATCTATCCATGGAGGATTTCGAGAAACAACTTGCACTCTTGACGAGAAAATTTCGCCGAAGCTTTCGAAGGGGAAATTCAAGTAAATTCTTATCCTTCGTTAAGTCCAAGAAAGGCAAAGGATCTTCAAGCTCTAAGTCAAGAAAGCAAGAGGGTTCTTCAAAGGACAAGAAGAACTCTGAGGGACAAATTCAGTGCTTCAAATGCCGAGGTTATGGCCATATCTCAACGGAGTATCCCAACAAGAATCCGTCAAAGAAGAAGGCTATGCAAGCCGTCACATGGGATGACACTTCCACTTCCAATGAGTCATCTTCCAGTGATGAGGATAACAACGCCACAGCATTCCACGCGTCCACAACTTCACCTTACATGTGCTTTTCAGCGACTTCCTCTGGTTCATTATCCAACTCCTCCTTGAGTGAAAAGAATGCAACGGATGATGAACCGAGTGATTCTGAAGGTGAAGACTTTGCTTTTACCTATCATAAATTATTGAAGGATTCAAAGAAATTGGCAAAGCAAAACAAAAGTTTGAGAAGAAGATTGCGTGATCTTGAAGAACAATCTAAAGAGACAACCTCTCTCTCAAACGCTCTTGAAGAGGAAAAGGATAACTTGGTCAAAATAAATGTTTTCCTTCGAGAGAAGAACGAGCATTTCGAGAAGGAGCACATCAAATTGGTGGATAATGTAAATCACTTCTCAAAGCTCTACTCCGAGGCTCAACAAGAAAAATTAGAGATGACGAAGACCATACTCCAACTTAAGAAAGATTTGAAGCGATTCTCTTCAGGAAGGAGCAAGTTGGATAAATTGCTTGGTCTCGGTCAAACGAACCATTTGGGTCTTGGATATGTTCGAACCGGAGAGGATCCGAGTTCGAGTGGAATGGTTTTCGTGCCCCAGTCGGTTTCTCCTCCTCCGACAAAATCATCGCATCCAACGTTAACAAGTCTACGTCAATTACATCAGGATTAAACCCTTCCAAGGTATGTTTTCGTTGTGGTTTTGCAGGGCACATTAGACGAAATTGCAAGAATGGAGCCAAGCGATCAAATCAAGCGCTTCTTGCAACAACTACCATCAAGAACAAAAACCGGAATTCAAGAAGGAATCAACCAAAGGTCAAGAACAATGGTAGTACACCCCACAAGACGACGTCATCATGGATTCCAAAGAAAAGTGATCAACCGAACAAGATGCATTCACCAAGGTGATCAATGTCACGATCATTGCCGACGTACCTCAAAAATCGTAAGGTTTGGGTGCACAAAGGTGAATTCTTCCCTTGTCTTGCCATTCATACATCACTTTATGCGTATGACAATTCGTCTTGGTATCTGGATAGTGGTTGCTCACGCCACATGACGGGAGATAAAAATATTTTTCAAACCCTTGAGAAAACCTCCGGAGGACATGTAGTTTTTGGAGATGGACGATCTTCAAAAATTGTTGGCAAAGGAACAATTGCTATTCCAGATGGCCCGGCTTTGAACAATGTTTTGTTTGTTGAAGGCCTTAAGACTAACCTCATAAGCATTAGCCAACTGTGTGATGATGATTTTTCAGTTAATTTTTCTTCTGTAGAATGTCTTGTAACTGATGAAAACCATTCATTCATTTTGAAAGGGGTTAGGTCACAGAACAATTGCTATATAGTTCCTGGTAAAACAAGTCAAAATTGTAACCTAGTGTCACTTGATAATGAGACTCTTTGGCATGAAAGACTAGGTTACATTAACTATAAGGAACTATCTAGAATATCTAACAAAGACATAGTTAGAGGTGTTCCTAAACTGAATTTCAAGGAAAACCTTGTGTGCGGTGGTTGCCAAAAGGAAAAACAAACTAGATCCATTCACAAGAATTTGAACCATGTAGGAACAAAACGCCCATTAGAATTATTGCAAATGGATTTAATGGGGCCAACTCGTCAACGTAGTTTGGGTGGAAAATGGTATATTTTTCTTATGGTTGATGATTTCTCTAGATATTCTTGGGTAGAATTTTTGAAGGAGAAAGCGGATACTTTTGACTCTTTTCATGATATTTGTCATCGTATTATGATTGAGAAAAATAAAAAGATTGTCCGTGTTCGCAGTGATAGAGGTGGAGAATTCATCTATTCAAAATTCATTGATTTTTGCACTTCAAATGGCATAAAACATGAATTCTCTGCACCTTATACACCGCAGCAAAACGGTGTAGTCAAAAATAGAGTTGTTCAAGAGATGGCGCGTGTTATGCTTCATAGCCGGAAACTCCCTTTATATTTTTGGGCTGGAGCAATTAACACCGCGGTCTATGTGATCAATCGCATCTATTTGCGCCCGGGTATTTTGAATACCCCATATGAGCTATGGTTTAATAGAAAACCTAATATAAAGTATTTTCGTATCTTCGGGAGTCGCTGTTACATTTTACGCGATCGAGAAAATCTTGAAAAATTCGACTCTCGAAGTGTTGAAGGAATTTTTATGGGTTATTCTACAAACAGTAGAGCATATCGAGTATACAATCTTGAATCGAAGACGATGATTGAATCAATTAATGTTAAAGTAGATGAAACTTCTCATTTGTCTTCTGTTAAATCTACTCTTGATATGTCTCTTGATGATGAATAAGTAAATATCCGGTCAACCGCCCAGTATCCGCGGTTGTCGTAATGCCCACAATCCATAAACCCATAACCGACCTCCGGTCAACCGCCCAATATCCGCGGTTGCCGCACTAACCTGCCATCCACAATCAAATACAACCGACACTCGGCCAACCGCCCAATATTCGCAGTTGCCGCACTATCCTTGTAGTGGCCCTAGTTCCCATGCAGCGTTCTTCCGATGAATCCACTGTTAGAACACCTAGTATTGGTGTATCTGGCCCACGGTGCATCAATTGGATGCTACTGATGGACCCTGTGTGTTTCTATTTGCTGTGTTGGCCTTCGGCTGGGTTTGCCGAAATTTCTAAAAAGAATTAGACCAAACAGAGGTCGTAAGTGGATTCAGCACGAAAAAACGTTTGAAAACGACTATTTGTTTGTTTAATTTGGAGTCCGGACGCCCAAAAAGGACACCCGAAAGTTTTTAGTGGTTTTTGGTGCATGGGAGGGGCCGTAGACCGCCGGGATGCCACGTGGCGGCCTGTCATTGGCCGGTTTACGGCGCACGGTCCACAGAGCAGCGCGGCTGGGTGCACAGACCCGGCGCATGGACACGTGGCACCGCCTGATTGGCGGGCTCAAGGCGCGCGGTCCACTGGGTGAGCGCGGCGGTGCATGGACCAAGCGGGGGACACGTGGCAGCCTCCGGTTGGTCGGTGCACGCAGGCGAGGTCCACGGAATGCCTGCGGAAGGCGTGGACTGGGTGCATGGGACACGCGTCGCTCCCTGATTGGTGGGTGCATCATGCGCGGTGCACGGGGCGCGCGGTAGGTGCCTCGGGAAGCGTGCGCAAGTGCGACCCACGTCGCGCGACCGGCGCGCACGTCGCGCGGTCGGCGGGTCAACTGGGGACACGTGGCGCCCGCTCATTGGCGGGCGCAACCGCCTTACTGTGCTGGCGGGGTGGACACGTGGCGGTCACCGAGCGGCTTTGCACCGCTGTTCCCTGTTTGGCGGGACACGTGGCGCTCATCGGCTAGCCTTGCACCGGTGTTGCCTGTTCGGGAGGACACGTGGCAGCATGTGGGACTTTCGGGCGTGAACAGTGTTGGGCCGGGCCCAACACTGTAGGCGCCCGAAAGTTTTCGGGCGCCCGAAAGTTGGGCCCGAAACTTCATTAGCTTGCTTTTTGGGCTGTTTTTCTTTGGAGCCTATAAATAGGCCACCTTGGGCCGAGATTTGGAGCCCTTTTCTGGGAGAATTAGCCTATCATCCCTTCATAAGATTTCTTCCTGTCCCTCTTGAGCATCTTCTGGTGAAGTTTCAGATTTTTTGGAGGCCGCGACGACAGCGTTTCCTGCATCGTGGTGCATAGCGACGTTATACTATTGGAGGCCCATCTTCGTCGCAGTTTAGTCTGCGAGGTCTACCGGGCTACCCCGACGCTATTTTTGGACGATTTCTTCGACAGCGGATTTACAAGAGGTAAACCTACGTTTTCCGTGTTGGACATTTTTTCTGGAAATGAGCTTATACAGGGGTTTGGGGTACATTTTAACCTCCCTTTGTGACCGTTGAGTTCCTGGACAGCATATACTTCACAGATTTTTATCTCCCCATCCGGATATCGGATTTCGACGATTCAAAAGCCTATCGACATCTACACTTCGCGAGGATTGCCGTGGTATTTTTATCGGAATTTTTAGAAGAATATTTTTAGGTGAAAATTTCGTGTGAATAAGGACTGTTCATGCAGATTTTGGAACTTGGATTTGTGTATGGAATTTAGTGTAATTGTGGATTGTTGTTGTACCCAGGACTTTGTGAGCACCGCTACTGTGTTACTAGCTTAGCGGATACGGTGATTTAGCGGTTTCTGGACTTTCTATCTGTGCAACCCCGGACAGTTAGCGTGTTCAGGTGGGTGATCCTGCTTTCAAAATCTATGGACTGCACTCTAATTCTACGAATGTAGTAGCATGCATATTAGTATATGAGCTAAATAATCTGTGAAAACTGTACGTTGAACCCACCGTTGCTAGTTGCTAAATCTGATGACCTCTTTGTAAATTTTGCAACATGAAAACTTAACTTAGCACACCTGTTATTTATTATACATCATGCTCCACCGGATTATAGTAAACCTAAACCTGAATTGGATTTATTTGTTACGGCATTTTGGTGTTGGCATATTTCGTGAGTCAAGTCAGTGAGTTGAGTCGGAGTCTTAAAGGGATCAAATTGTCAATCAGCAATCAAAGACTTAGAGAAGATTCAACAAGAGCTCAAGTTGACACTCAGTGTCTTGAGTCTTGAAGATTGAAGATGAAGAATTGTGGATCAGTTACATCAATCTCAAGAAGAAAGTATTCAAAAGGATCAGGTATGTTTAACTAAATAATTTTGGTGATCCGAATACTTTCTTATAGTGTAGAAACACTTGGATGAATTTTTAATTGCATAAAAATCAAAAACTGGACATGGGACATGTTCAGGATCCGGATCAGATGATCCAATCCGGATCCCGAAGGGTATTAGTTCATGTGCAAATCCAATCCGGATCCAAGTCTATTCTGATCCGGATCCCGAACATTGGATGTTGCAGAAATTCATGAACGATCCGGATCGGAAAGTTCAATCCGGATCCCGAACCCTTGTTTTTCTGGAATTGTCAATCACGCTACGACGATCCGGATCGCAGTAAATCCGATCCGGATCGCCGTCCTGAAAATTTCCAGATAAGGTAAGTTTTTGATTCTTATCTCTTTCCAAAGGTTTCTAAACTATAAATAGACACTTAGGGTTTCTCAAGAACGTGGGACAAATACCGAAAACACTCGTGAGCAACCCTAGAGGCTAGGTTTTTATCGTTCTTCTTTATAGCCTCTTTTAGGTCAATTCGACGGTCCTTCCAAGATCTATCTTTTGTCGAATTGATCTAGTCTTTGCTTAGAGATTCCTTCTACGGTTCCTCAATGATAATCTAAGCAAAGGATCACCATCGAAGCCAATAATCTTACCGGCTGAGTTTGCGTCGTGGATTCGACGTGGCATCGTGGATTCGGTGTGCTAAAGGCGTTTCGTGGATTCGAAACGTGTGCTCGTGGATTCGAGTGGCGTTCGTGGATTCGAACGTGTGCAGTGGACGTGCAATCGGTGAGCGCAAGGTCCGAAGAAGTTGAAGGAGGGGTTTGAGTCCGTGGAGTCGGTAATCACCTTGTTATTCTTCTTTTCTTAGTGGATTGTTATTGCGTGTTGGTCCCGTGGTTTTTCTCCTGGATTGGAGTTTCCACGTATATCTCGGTGTGCTATTTTTATTTTCCGCATTGGTTTTCATTTTTGCACTGAGATTGGTTTTATAAGTATTACACCTATTCACCCCCCCTCTAGTTGTTTGATAGTACCTATTTAGATCCTTGTGGATCCTTATATATAAAAACCTAAAATTGGTATCGGAGCGGGTTTTAGGTTTTTCTATCATGTCGGGTGAAAGTGGTAATATTTATAGACCTCCTCTTTTTGATGGGACCAATTATGCATATTGGAAAGTGCGGATGAGAGCTTTTCTCATCTCTATTGATGAGCGTGTTTGGCAAACCGTTGAATACGGTTGGGTGCATCCTGTTGAGGAAGTAGAAAATTCTACTACCCCAAAACCTCGCTCTAGATGGTCTAAAGAGGAAATCGAAAGATCTTCTTACAATGGGAAAGGTATGAACGCTTTATTTAATTCTCTTTCCTCGACTGAGTTTACACGAATTTCCGCGTGTGAAACCGCGAAGGAAATTTGGGATATTCTCAAAATTACACATGAGGGTACTAATCTTGTAAAAATTCAAAAGCTCCAGATGCTTACAAGTCAATTTGACTCTATTCATATGGAAGAGCATGAATTGTTTACAGATTATTACACTAGACTTCAAGATGTAATTAATACATGTGCTAATTTAGGAGAAAAGATCCCGGAGTCGAAAATTGTAAGAAAGATACTTCGGACTCTTCCGGAACGGTTTAGGGCAAAGGTTACCGCCATTGAAACCGTTAGTCATCCGGATGAGATGAGTGTAGAGGAATTAGTAGGTGCTTTGCAAACTTATGAGATGACTTTTCCTACTAATCAAGTTTCTTCCAAGTCTTCTTCTAAGCTTACAGGTATTGCATTCAAATCAACAAAGGAAGAAGATAGCGAATCAAGTTCCGATGATGAAATCTCTTTTGCCGATTTTGAAGAACAATTGGCGCGGATCACAAAGAAATTTCGTCGGAAATTTTGGAAGAATCGAACCGATGGATCTTCATCCACGAAATCATCTAAAGGATCATCGGGTTCTAAATCCTCTAAACTCAAAGGCGTTGCAAAACCATCTAAAGAAAAAGAAAAAGATGATTTCGAAGGGGAAATCCAATGCTATCGATGCAAAGGCTACGGCCATATTTCAACGGATTGTCCTTCTAAGAAATCATATAAAAAGAAGGCTTTGCAAGCAAAAATTTGGGACGATTCTACTTTCGATGAATCGACCTCAAGTAAAGAGGAAAAAGTTGTTGCTTTTCATGCCTCTCAAATTCCCTCTTCTAATTTGTGCTTATCATCTTTAGTCACTGACTCTATTCCTTTGATTTTGCATGAAACATCAACATCCGAGGAGAGTCATCAAGTGAGGGGGAGTCGGACGAGGAAGAACTCGTTGAGGCATACCAACAACTTCTTGCGGAATCAAAGAAGATGGCCAAGCATATCAAGAAGTTGAGGAAGCAACGACTTGAAGTTCAAGACGAGAATCAAGCTTTAAAGATCAAACTTCATGATCTCGAGGAGGAACAAGGGCGTTTATTGGATAACAATAAAATCCTCCAAGAAAAGTTAAACCAATCGGAGACAAACGCAAAATCATATATGGACAAGATTGGTTTTCTAGAAAAACAGTTTGAGGAGATTCATGTCACCAACCAAGCTTTGACCAAGCAAGTTCATGAACTCAAATCCGACATACAAGGTCTTTCCACCGGTTCCAAGAAACTTGATTGTATGTCCGGATTAGGTCTATCAAGCAAGGTTGGTTTGGGATTTAAAAAGAACCAAACTGTGAAGGCTTCAAGTTCCACAACGAAATTGAAAGGAAGAACTTGTCACAAATGTGGACTTGAAGGACACTTGATGAAGAATTGCCCGAAAAAGAGAAAGAAAAATCCTTCGGCAACTTCATCTACGGAGCGGACTCAACGGAATCAAAAGACACATCAAGTCAAAGGAGTTCACTCAACCCACCTAAGGTCCGAGCCACATCATCAATCATACAAGTGGATCATTGCGAGGCAAAGACCTAAGGTGGATCAACAGTCAAAGCGCACAACCCCCGGCCACAACGAATCAAGACAACCCAAAATCCAGCGATTTTGGATTCGGAAAGGTGATATCTTTCCTTGTCTTAAGTTCTAAATAGCTTATGACTGTATGTAATGCTTTGATTGGTTTTCCTTTCATATTTTTCTTAATCTCTGCATTACATGTTTTTCAATGCTCTTCGTTTTTATACTTTGTTTTTGAACAAAAGGGTTTTTATTGAACAAGTGCATTGAATAAAAAGGGCTTCACGTTTATTCACTCCAAATTAATTTTATATGGATTATCAACTTTACTCCATAATCATAATCTTGAAGATACTTCATTATAGGAGTTTTTGATAGTTATAAGCATCAAATTTTAGGAATCATGTGTGATCTTAAGATGCTTAATCTATCTCGGTTGTGTGAATTCATTGTGATAAATGTGAGACAACCGATAGGCTAAGATTTGGGATTTAATTCTTTCACGTAAGAGATTGCATTCTTACAAGGGTAAATAATTGAATTGCAAAAGATGTGGAAAGAGTTACATCCGAAAGGAGTGTGAAAACTACCACCACATGTAGGAAAGAGCTGCCACCCCGGTCGTCCGGTTTGTGTGTGAAGCTACCACATGTTATGGATGCTTGGAAAATATTTTATGATTTTTTTTAGTTGAAGCATTCGGAGATTCATATTCAAAGTTTCTATTTTGAACAATCTCCTGGTTGGTATAAGGTGGGATAGTTGAAAGATGCTCAAAGAGCCACCCTTAGGTAATTTAGTGCTTATCTCAATTTGAAAGGGTAGAATTCAAAATTGATGTCATTTGGAAATCTCCGTAAGTCATCTTTGTAAATCCGTTACATCTTGATAGAGTTTGGATCTCAAGATTATTTTTGATGACTTGTGTTTGATGAATATAACATGAAAAACTGTTTATAATGTTTTATCTTTGTTTTTCATGATTTAGGAGTAAATCTTTTTAATTTTGTGAAATTAATTGGATTGAATGACATCTATGTGATCTCATATTATTTTCAAGCACTTAAATTGTTTTCTTGATGGAATACAAATCGGTAATTCAAATATTTCAAAATCTGGATTTGTTTCAAGAAATTATTTGATTTTTGCTTTCGAGTACCGGTACGCAATCTATGTTTTTGTTATATACCGGAACTGAACTTTTATCTCTCTTTCTCTATGAACTAATGTTGTTAGATTTCCTTTTGTCTTTTAATTTCACTGTTTGACAATTTGTGACAAAAAGGGGGAGAAGAGAAATGACGGAGATGAGAGCATCGAGATAGGACAAACAAAAAAGGGGGAGAACAGAAAATAATGATCGTATCACACAGGGGGAGAACATGGAGAACATGGAGAACATGTTGGAGATGCTCAAGATAGGGGGAGATAAAGAAAAGATTAAAAGAGCTGAAAAACAAAAGAACCAAAAGGACGAATCAAATGTAGGATTTTAATTTCTAACGACTAACGTTTGATTTTGGTTGGAGTTTTGTTTTGCAGGAATTACATCACTTTAAGACTCCAAGTCCTAAGTCATAGAGTTTGTTCTAAGACTGGTTCAAATGTATTTTTGTTTATTGGATCTTTCACGCAAAGAAAGTCAATGTTTTGGTGATGACATTGAGTTTCGAATTTTTTGGATTAAGATGAGTGACTTGAGCGTTTTTATGTATTTTTGGGTTTTGTCACGAAATTGCCAAAGGGGGAGATTGTTACGGCATTTTGGTGTTGGCATATTTCGTGAGTCAAGTCAGTGAGTTGAGTCGGAGTCTTAAAGGAATCAAATTGTCAATCAGCAATCAAAGACTTAGAGAAAATTCAACAAGAGCTCAAGTTGACACTCAGTGTCTTGAGTCTTGAAGATTGAAGATGAAAAATTGTGGATCAGTTACATCAATCTCAAGAAGAAAGTATTCAAAAGGATCAGGTATGTTTAACTAAATAATTTTGGTGACCCGAATACTTTCTTATAGTGTAGAAACACTTGGATGAATTTTTTATCGCATAAAAATCAAAAACTGGACATGGGGCATGTTCAGGATCCGGATCAGATGATCCAATCCGGATCCCGAAGGGTATTAGTTCATGTGCAAATCCAATCCGGATCCAAGCCTATTCTGATCCGGATCCCGAACATTGGATGTTGCTGAAATTCATGAACGATCCGGATCGGAAAGTTCAATCCGGATCCCGAACCCTTATTTTTCTGGAATTGTCAATCTCGTTACGACGATCCGGATCGCAGTAAATCCGATCCGGATCGCCGTCCTGAAAATTTTCAGATAAGGTAAGTTTTTGATTCTTATCTCTTTCCAAAGGTTTCTAAACTATAAATAGACACTTAGGGTTTCTCAAGAACGTGGGACAAATACCGAAAACACTCGTGAGCAACCCTAGAGGCTAGGTTTTTATTGTTCTTCTTTATAGCCTCTTTTAGGTCAATTCGACGGTTCTTCCAAGATCTATCTTTTGTCGAATTGATCTAATCTTTGCTTAGAGATTCCTTCTACGGTTCTTCAATGATAATCTAAGCAAAGGATCACCATCGAAGCCAATATTCTTACCGGCTGAGTTTGCGTCGTGGATTCGACGTGGCATCGTGGATTCGGTGTGCTAAAGGCGTTTCGTGGATTCGAAACGTGTGCTCGTGGATTCGAGTGGCGTTCGTGGATTCGAACGTGTGCAGTGGACGTGCAATCGGTGAGCGCAAGGTCCGAAGAAGTTGAAGGAGGGGTTTGAGTCCGTGGAGTCGGTAATCACCTTGTTATTCTTCTTTTCTTAGTGGATTGTTATTGAGTGTTGGTCCCGTGGTTTTTCTCCTGGATTGGAGTTTCCACGTATATCTCGGTGTGCTATTTTTATTTTCCGCATTGGTTTTTATTTTTGCACTGAGATTGGTTTTATAAGTATTACACCTATTCACCCCCCTCTAGTTGTTTGATAGTACCTATTTAGATCCTTGTGGATCCTTATATATAAAAACCTACATTAGTCATTGCTTTAGTCTTCCCACATTGGTTGTTACTCTTGTCATTCTGGACATAGTGTTTTTCCCCGAATCGTGGGTTGGGAGGTCGAGTAGCAGTGGGATGCATTTGCACTCGTGTCTGGGGACCAAGTGGAGTTGATAGCAGTCTGTAGACCACTTTTCTTGGGATGGTGATAGTGATGTTAGTTTTGGGTTCATGAGAGATGTCAGAGTGACAGTGAGTCTCAGCAGTGTTGCTTCTAGCCAGAGAGAGAGAGACAGTAGTTTGGATCATAGCCAGCAGGAGCCACATTTGAGCTCGACAGAGATGCGCGGATACTTTGCTCGGTGGGGTCGCTACCCACGAGTGCCACTCCGGAGTTGGGCTTGATACTTCTATCACGGCTTGTCGATGCTGGTGTCCCTCTGGCTGAGCCAGTTTTGGCAGTCACGGACACCGTCCCTCTAGCTGAGCCAGTTTTGGCAGCTACGGACATACCTACGGTAGACCCGTCCTGTTGAGGATGTGAGGCAGTAGGTAGGCGCAGGTTTGACTGGACCCGATGTGGCAGTCAGTTTGGATTGGGTGATCTGAGTTGAGAGAGTTCGTTGTGGCATCATATCCCTTCTGTTTCACCCTTTGAGCATTTAGATAGAGGCATAGTAGCAGTAGAGTTTACTTTTCCCAGCTTTCCTTATAGCACTGCATATGTTACTTTATGCCTCTAGTAGACTTAGTGGGCAGACCGTCGGGCTTGTTGGCGGCACCCACTGAGAACTACTGTGGGAGGTAGTTCTCACACCCGTCGTGGTGTCTTTTTTCCCCAGGGACTTCTGCTCCAGTTGTTGACTCTGCTCCAGTTGTTGATTCTGCTCCATCTGACCGAGGTGAGGGAGTCGCGAGATAGATCCCTTCCAGTCATCCTCTGAGAGAGAGTAGATGCACCCCTTACCAGTTGCTGAGAGTGTTATGTTGAGTGACTCTTGTAGTGAGGTATCGAGTTGTACATTTCTTTTACTGCAGTTGAGAGAGACTCTTGTTTTTGAGGTGAGGTTGGTCTGTATTATTTTAGAGCTATAGTGTATTTTATATTGTTTATTTCAGCTTCTACTATTTTAGCTCTGATATCTGCTAGTGTAGATGTTTCTTTTGCAGGTTAGTCGCTACGTCTATACGGGGCTTCCCGTATGGGCGGCGGATCTGTTGGCGAGCCCGGGGCGCAGTATCGACCCCGGGGCGTGACAGATTAGAGTGGTATCAGAGCCTAGGATGTAGGTCTTGGAGGACTTAGGAACCCTAGGCTTGTGGTTGGACCCTAGGAAGACTCACGTGAGAGCCGTGATTTTTTTTAGCGAGAGTCCTGATTGGATTTTTAACTCTCCCGAGCGGATTGGGATGAGTGATAGACATGTCTTCCTTCGGTGGCAACTATGTTGGCTACAGACAACATAGTACTACGGGAAGGGAGACATGCCTTTGACTTTCGCTAGATTGGGTCGAGAGTTGATTTGGGTTCTGTTGTGTTCGTTCTGTTCCTCTGGTGAGTGATGCCTCCGCGACGCACGATGTCGATGCGTTCGCAGCCTTCTTCCTTTGAGCCCGAGCAGGAGGACTCGGGGCAGGGATAGCAGAGAGAGGTTCAGGAGTTTCGTGCCCAGATGGCACAGTTGTTGAGGCTGTTCGGCGTCAGGAGTAGACATCACAGCGCCAGGAGGAGGCCTTGGGGGTCGGTTGCAGCTCGTGATGGAACAGAGGGCACAGCCGGTGGTAGCACCCCTAGAGAGTTTGCCTGTGCCTTCTTCGCCAGTTGTGGCGCCCCCTGTTGTTCTGACAGCACCGGCAGTTCCTGTTGAGCCGGTTTCTTGTAGACCACCGTCTGGGTCGACGGGACCTTTGACTTCAGCTGAGCAGTGTGAGGTGGTGGATCTGTTGATGAGGTTCCGCCATGTTCGATCCACCCAGTTTTTCTGGATTGAGTGTTGAGCCGTGGGAGGCTGAGTCTTGGACCACGGCCATGGGGCGCCATTTCGAGAACCTTTTTATTGATGAGAGGTTTCGAGTTCTGTTGGTTACTTACTTCTTGGAGAACAACGCCGAGGCATGGTGGCGGCGTGTGCGACCAGCTAGTCCGCCTGGGATGCAGCTCCTCTCATGGGTAAAGTTCCGTAGAATGCTTCTTGGGGCTTCCTTTTCAGAGGGCGTTCGGCAGAGACTAGAGGAGCAGCTGAAGAATCTCCGCCGGGGAGATAGGCTCGTGCTCATGTACTTAGCTGATTTCAATCAGCTATTGGCTTGTTTGCCCCACGTGGCCAGAGATGAGACCCACCGGATTTACATGTCAGAGCGAGGATTACGTCGGGACATCTATTAGTTGTTCGCTCACTTCGATTGTAGACTCTGGAGGCCTGGAAGGACAGGCACTCTATGTAGAGCGAGGAGAGATAGTGTTGGAGGAGGGGCAGTCGAGTCGACAGGGGCCCCCGAGACCTCCACGTTTCCACTTTCAGGGTCGTGGGTATCAGGGGCGGCAGAGATCAGGTGCATCTCGTCAGTTTCAGCAGCAGCAGCGTTGACCACCTCGACAGCAGCAGACTTCATGGCAGCCGCGCCTTGACCGTTGTATCATTGGTGGAGGACCGCACCCACCGACCCAGTGCCCACAGAGGCAGGGCCGTTGCTTCCGTTTCGGGCAGACCGGTTATTTTCAGAGTTCGTGCCCCAGAGCAGGTCATCCAGCTCCTTCCTCGACCTCAGCCCCTTATGTTCCTCAATGATCGGCAGGACCTTCTGCGGCCTATGGTAGGCCAGACCTTGCTTCCTCGTCCTCGTGAAGACTAGAGCGACGTTCTCCCCCAGCACCGAGCGGGCGATATCTATGCCGCTCAGGTTGAGGATGCTACAGCAGCTGTTCATGTCGTCGTGGTATTTTACCATCCTGGACTGCAGAGAGAGGACGGTGACCCTCCGTGAGCCGGGACAGGAGGAGTTGTTTTCTGGGGCTGTCATAGCTCCTTGTTTGCGGCGTCGATTTCTTCAACGAGAACTAGGCGGGTGTTGAGTAGAGGATGCACTGCATTTCTGGCGACCATTGTGGAGGTGCCTACGGCGGCACGGGGACTCGAGGATATCCCAGTTGTCCGCGAGTTTTTCGATGTGTTTCCCCCTGAGTTGACGACCATGCCGCCGGAGAGGGAGATAGAGTTTGTGATTGATGTGGTACCCGGAACCGCACCAATCTCAAAGGCACCTTATAGGATGGCGCCTGCCAAGTTGAGGGAGTTGAAGGCCCAGCTTCAGGATCTCATGGATAGAGGCTTTTTTCGGCCCAGTGTTTCTCCGTGGGGAGCGCCTGTTTTATTCGTGAAGAAGAAGGATGGGACACTTCGCTTATGTGTGGATTACCGGGAACTAAATAAAGTGACCATCCGGAATAAGTATCCTCTGCCACGGATTGATGATTTGTTCGATCAGCTACAGGGAGCCTCAGTGTTTTCGAAGATTGATCTTCAGTCAGGTTACCACCAGCTGAGGGTGAGGGCCGAGGACATCCCCAAGACGGCTTTTAAATCTCGGTATGGGCATTATGAGTTACGGTTATGCCGTTCGGTTTGACCAATGCCCCAGCTGCATTCATGGATTTGATGAACCGGGTATTTCAGCCGTACTTGGATCTATTTGTGGTTGTGTTTATTGATGACATCCTGATCTACTCCCGGAGTGATGTGGAGCACGAGGAGCACTTGAGGATAGTGCTGCAGCTTCTACGTGAGAAGAAGTTGTATGCCAAGCTTAAGAAGTGCGAGTTTTGGCTTCGGGAGGTTGCTTTCTTGGGCCACATAGTTTCAGTCGCTGGAGTGGCAGTCGACCCGACGAAGATTGATACAGTTCGGGATTGGCCGAGACCGACGACGGTTACTGAGGTGCGGAGTTTCTTGGGCCTGGCAGGCTACTATCGTCGATTCGTGGAGGGCTTTGCGAAGCTCTCTACTCCCCTGACCAGTCTGACGAGGAAGGGGACGAGGTTCGTTTGGACCGAGCAGTGTCAGCAGAGTTTCGAGGAGCTGAAGAGGAGATTGATCTCAGCACCCGTTCTTGCACTGCCGGTGATGGGAGAGGGCTTCGTGATTTACAGTGACGCCTCGCACAGCGGTTTGGGATGCGTCTTGATGCAGCATGGTAGGGTAATTACCTATGCCTCACGACAATTAAAGGATTACGAGAAGAATTACCCTACGCATGACTTGGAGCTTGCAGCTGTGGTTTTTGCACTGAAGCTGTGGCGGCATTACCTCTATGGTGAGCATTGTGAGATCTATACGGATCATAAAAGCTTAAAGTATCTGTTCACTCAAAAGGAGCTGAACCTGAGGCAACGCCGGTGGTTGGAGCTGCTGAAGGATTACGATCTGAGTATCCTTTATCACCCCGGCAAGGCCAATGTGGTGGCAGATGCTTTGAGCCAAAGGTCAGTGCATAGCTTGAGCATGATGATTACGCAGCATGCACAGCTGATAGAGCAGATGAGGCGACTTCAGATTGAGGTTGTATCCCCTGGGGTCTCTGCTAGGCTTATGTCCATGGTCTTGCAGCCCACTCTGTTGGACAGGATCAGGGAGACACAGAGTGAGGACCCCCACTTGGAGAGGAATCAGATCACGAGTTCAGGCAGAGCAGAGGGGATTTTTCAGTGGATAGCTCGGGAGTACTGCGGTACAGGGACCGAGTTTGTGTGCCTTCGGATCTAGAGATCAGAGACCAGATTTTGCGTGAGGCCCATTATACACCTTACACCATCCATCCTGGTGGTACTAAGATGTATAAGGACCTCAAGGCACACTTTTGGTGGTCCGGGATGAAACGGGATATTGGAAGGTTTGTAGCTCAGTGTTTAACCTGTCAGCAAGTGAAAGCAGAGCATCGTGTCCCTGCTGGCAAGTTACAGAGTCTTCCAATTCCCGAGTGGAAGTGGGACCACATCACCATGGATTTTGTGACGGGGCTGCCGAGATCACAGAGTGGAGCCGACGCGGTTTGGGTAATTGTTGATAGACTCACCAAGTCCGCACATTTCCTGCCTGTACAGATGACTTGGTCTATGGAGCGCCTGGCACAGTTATACTTGGATGAGATAGTGAGGCTGCATGGAGTACCAGCGTCGATTGTTTCAGATCGGGACCCGAGGTTTGTGTCACGATTCTGAGGGAGCTTACAGTCAGCCTTGGGTACCCAGCTCAGATTCAGCACTGCATTCCACCCACAGACTGATGGTCAGTCCGAGCGCACTATTCAGACTCTTGAGGATATGTTGCGGGCGTGCATCATGGATTTTGGAGGAGGATGGCACCGACACTTACCCTTGGTTGAGTTTGCGTACAACAACAGCTATCAAGCGAGCATTCAGATGGGTCCGTTTGAGGCGTTGTATGGACGCAAGTGTCGGTCGCCCCTGTATTAGAGTGACGTGGGTGAGAGGAGGACGTTGGGGCCTGATATACTGCTGGAGGCGGAGGAAAAGGTCAGAGTTGTTCGTCGGCACCTTGAGACGGCCCAGAGTCGCCAGAAGAGTTATGCGTATACTCGGCGGCGAGACCTTGAGTTCTAGATTGGTGATCATGTCTTCCTGAAGGTCTCGCCCTCGAAAGGGGTCCGGAGGTTTGGAGTGCGTGGGAAGCTTAGTCCCCGTTTCATTGGACCCTTTGAGGTACTCGAGAGGGTAGGCCCTGTGGCTTATAGAGTTGCTCTTCCTCCCCGTTTGGCTGGTGTTCACGATGTCTTCCACGTTTCGGCTTTCAGGAGATACGTGTTCGATCCGTCTCATGTGATTGACTTCGCATCCTTGGATATCGGCGAGGACTTGGTTTATGAGGAGCGCCCGTTGCGGATTTTGGCTCGTGAGGTGAGGGAATTACGCAACCGGGCAATACCTTATGTGAAGATCCTATGGAGCAATCACGAGGAGCGAAAGGCTACTTGGGAGCTAGAGACGGATATGCGAGATGCCTACCCCTTCCTGTTCGTGACTTCTGGCTGAGTTACGCCGTTTTACCTTGTTTCGTTTCGACGACGAAACTTTCTTTTAGTGGGGGAGGATGTAGTGGCCCTAGTTCCCATGCAGCGTTCTTCCGATGAATCCACTGTTAGAACACCTAGTATTGGTGTATCTGGCCCACGGTGCATCAATTGGATGCTACTGATGGACACTGTGTGTTTCTATTTGCTGTGTTGGCCTTCGGCTGGGTTTGCCGAAATTTATGAAAAGAATTACGCCAAACAGAGGTCGTAAATGGATTCAGCACGAAAAAAACGCTTGAAAACGACTATTTGTTTGTTTAATTTGGAGTCCGGACGCCCAAAAACGGACACCCGGAAGTTTTTAGTGGTTTTTGGTGCATGGGAGGGGCCGTAGACCGCTGGGATGCCACGTGGCGGCCAGTCATTGGCCGGTTTACGGCGCGCGGTCCACAGAGCAGCGCGGCGGGGTGCACAGACCCGGCGCATGGACACGTGGCACCGCCTGATTGGCGGGCTCAAGGCGCGCGGTCCACTGGGTGAGCGCGGCGATGCATGGACCAGGCGGGGTACACGTGGCAGCCTCCGGTTGGTCGGTGCACGCAGGCGAGGTCCACGGAATTCCTGCGGAAGGCGTGGACCGGGTGCATGGGACACGTGTCGCTCCCTGATTGGTGGGTGCATCATGCGCGGTGCACGGGGTGCGCGGTAGGTGCCTCGGGAAGCGTGCGCACGTGCGACCCACGTCGCGCGACCGGCGCGCACGTCGCGCGGTCGGCGGGTCAACTGGGGACACGTGGCGCCCGCTCATTGGCGGGCGCAACCGCCTTACTGTGCTGGCGGGGTGGACACGTGGCGGTCACCGAGCGGCTTTGCACCGCTGTTCCCTGTTTGGTGGGACACGTGGCGCGCATCGGCTGGCCTTGCACCGGTGTTGCCTGTTCGGGAGGACACGTGGCAGCATGTGGGACTTTCGGGCGTGAACAGTGTTGGGCTGGGCCCAACACTGTAGGCGCCCGAAAGTTTTCGGGCGCCCGAAAGTTGGGCCCGAAACTTCATTAGCTTGCTTTTTGGGCTGTTTTTCTTTGGAGCCTATAAATAGGCCACCTTGGGCCGAGATTTGGAGCCCTTTTCCGGGAGAATTAGCCTATCATCCCTCATAAGATTTCTTCCTCTCCCTCTTGAGCATCTTCTGGTGAAGTTTCAGATTTTTTGGAGGCCGCGACGACAGCGTTTCCTGCATCGTGGTGCAGAGCGATGTTATACTATTGGAGGCTCATCTTCGTCGCAGTTTAGTCTGGGAGGTCTACCGGGCTACCCCGACGCTATTTTGGACGATTTCTTCGACAGCGGATTCACAAGAGGTAAACCTACGTTTTCCGTGTTGGACATTTTTTCTGGAAATGAGCTTATACAGGGGTTTGGGGTACATTTTAACCTCCCTTTGTGACCGTTGAGTTCCTGGACAGCATATACTTCACAGATTTTTACCTCCCCATCCGGATATCGGATTTCGACGATTCAAAAGCCTATCGACATCTACACTTCGCGAGGATCGCCGTGGTATTTTTATCGGAATTTTTGGAAGAATATTTTTAGGTGAAAATTTCGTGTGAATAAGGACTATTCATGCAGATTTTGGAACTTGGATTTGTGTATGGAATTTAGTGTAATTGTGGATTGTTGTTGTACCCAGGACTTTGTGAGCACCGCTACTGTGTTACTAGCTTAGCGGATACGGTGATTTAGCGGTTTCTGGACTTTCTATCTGTGCAACCCCGGACAGTTAGCGTGTTCAGGTGGGTGATCCTGCTTTCAAAATCTATGGACTGCACTCTAATTCTACGAATGTAGTAGCATGCATATTAGTATATGAGCTAAATAATCTGTGAAAACTGTACGTTGAACCCACCGTTGCTAGTTGCTAAATCTGATGACCTCTTTGTAAATTTTGCAACATGAAAACTTAACTTAGCACACCTGTTATTTATTATACATCAATGCTCCACCGGATTATAGTAAACCTAAACCTGAATTGGATTTATTCATTGCTTTAGTCTTCCCACATTGGTTGTTACTCTTGTCATTCTGGACATAGTGTTTTTCCCCGAGTCGTGGGTTGGGAGGTCGAGTAGCAGTGGGATGCATTTGCACTCGTGTCTGGGGACCGAGTGGAGTTGATAGCAGTCTGTAGACCACTTTTCTTGGGATGGTGATAGTGATGTTAGTTTTGGGTTCATGAGAGATGTCAGAGTGACAGTGAGTCTCAGCAGTGTTGCTTCTAGCCAGAGAGAGAGAGACAGTAGTTTGGATCATAGCCTGCAGGAGCCACATTTGAGCTCGACAGAGATGCGTGGATACTTTGCTCGGTGGGGTCGCTACCCACGAGTGCCACTCCGGAGTTGGGCTTGATACTTCTATCGCGGCTTGTCGATGCTGGTGTCCCTCTGGCTGAGCCAGTTTTGGCA
Organism: Tillandsia fasciculata; assembly: GCA_029168755.2. NCBI lineage: Eukaryota > Viridiplantae > Streptophyta > Magnoliopsida > Poales > Bromeliaceae > Tillandsia > Tillandsia fasciculata. Next base: position 13,192,393 of record CM054940.1, on the reverse strand, counting down.
GTCACGGACACCGTCCCTCTAGCTGAGCCAGTTTTGGCAGCTACGGACATACCTACGGTAGACCCGTCCTGTTGAGGATGTGCGGCAGTAGGTAGGCGCATGTTTGACTGGACCCGATGTGGCAGTCAGTTTGGATTGGGTGATCTGAGTTGAGAGAGTTCGTTGTGGCATCATATCCCTTCTGTTTCACCCTTTGAGCATTTAGATAGAGGCATAGTAGCAGTAGAGTTTACTTTTCCCAACTTTCCTTATAGCACTGCATATGTTACTTTATGCCTCCAGTAGACTTAGTGGGCAGACCGTCGGGCTTGTTGGCGGCACCCACTGAGAACTGCTGTGGGAGGTAGTTCTCACACCCGTCGTGGTGTCTTTTTTTCCCAGGGACTTCTGCTCCTGCTGTTGACTCTGCTCCAGTTGTTGATTCTGCTCCATCTGACCGAGGTGAGGGAGTCGCGAGATAGATCCCTTCCAGTCATCCTCTGAGAGAGAGTTGATGCACCCCTTACCAGTTGCTGAGAGTGTTATGTTGAGTGACTCTTGTAGTGAGGTATCGAGTTGTACATTTCTTTTACTGCAGTTGAGAGAGACTCTTGTTTTTGAGGTGAGGTTGGTCTGTATTATTTTAGAGCTATAGTGTATTTTATATTGTTTATTTCAGCTTCTACTATTTCAGCTCTGATATCTGCTAGTGTAGATGTTTTTTTTGCAGGTTAGTCGCTACGTCTATACGGGGCTTCCCGTATGGGCGGCGGATCTGTTGGCGAGCCCGGGGCGCAGTATCGACCCCGGGGCGTGACAATCCTGCCATCCCCAATCAAATCCAACCTGTCCCAGACTCGAAGTCCCGACTACACTATCCCAAACCCTTGCTCGAACCCGAGCAAACATGAATGTAGAATCTAGAAAGAAAGGAGAAAGAACAAACATGGTTTTTCCTAAGTCAAATTCCAACATGATAGTGTAGTAATAAAAGATGGCCTATTTAGATGTCCATACAAGCATGCATTTGTCCTCAAGAAAGATAAAAGGTAATATAACAAGTAGTAGCACCACATGCCAAATCTACTAATCCGCTACACCCGTCCATAATCCATGGTCCATCATAAATCATCAGAATGATACCCGCACATAGATAAAGCATCCTCCCCCATCGAGTAATCATATCATAAAAGACTATGTGCAACATGGCATGCTAAAAGATCACTACTATAGTATGTCAATCTACATGATCTAGGCCATTCCTCAAGCTTCCATCTCGATGCTAGATATTGCACAATTAAACATGCATAGCTATAGTACTATCTTTTGCAGGTTGGACGCTTCACCTAATTGGGATTTTTCGTATGGGTGGTAGATCTGTTGGCGTGCCCAGGTCAAAGTTCGACCCCGGGGCGTGACATACTACCACCATCCACACCGGGCAGGATTTACGTAGGGCATCCCACAAGGACTGCATCGACATCGCGCGAGAACAAAGTAAAAGTCCCAACTCCGGAGTGGCACTCGAGAGGTGCGACCCCACCGAGAAAATTAGCGCATCACAGTCGACCTCAATATGGCTCATGTAGGCTATATAGTCCAAAACTCAGGATCAACCAGATCCACAATCAGCTCAAATACAAGCTCGCAGTGCATAAAGGAATCGGATCAAATACAACTCACAATGCATAAAGGAATCGGCTCCTACCCTCGGCCTAACAGTCGGGAAAACCTCACACTCGACCACTTCACATTCGAAGGAATCGGTTCCCTCATAGACGAGTAAAAACAATCGAAGATAACCACTCGGGTTCGGCTAACAAAGATACATACAACAACCAAAAGAAAGGAAAACACGGCTTGGCTCCTCAGCACGAGTATAAAAGCAACCCTTAGAACCTATATCACTCAAACCCTCTCTCGGGTGAGAAAGAATATATGAAGTCAAAAAAATGGCGGAATTAGGAAAACCATTTTGTAGAAATGCAGATTTGAGAAAACCCTTTTTTACAAAATTTAGATTTAAGAAATCAATTTGAAATAAGCAATTTTCAAGTGTCTTTTGAATCAAAACAGTGTATCCAAAACATCATGGGTTCAAGGTCCTGCTTTCACAAGTTTCCAAACAACCAACAAGCTCATCAGATATACCAACAGCTAGATAAAAATGCAAGGTTCCTAAACAATAGACATAAAGAGGAGTCCATTGATTTTGGAAGAATTCCAACCCACCTAGCAACTCTAACCAGGGAAGAAACCGAAGTGCACGGCGCGGCACAACCCTCTGCCAGGGGATCCTCGCATAGTCTAACACCAAAGCCTCCACTCTCTGCCGAAACCACACAATCACTAAGCCTCAGCCGAAACCAGCTCACTGTCTAAACTCACATCAACACAAGCTGTCATCTGCAGCCACCAAAACCCACTCCAAAGAAGAAAAGAAGAGGAAAAGTCCTCAGCCAAAACTCCAAAACCACAAAACAAGCACACCTACCTCGATCGTCCAATAAATCCAACCCAAGTCACTCAGGTCGTCCACTCGCACAGTCCTCATGTGATCCGCTCTGTCACGCCCCGGGGTCGAAACTGCGACCCGGGCTTGCCAACAGATCCGCCATCTGTACGAAAACTGTCGTACAGACGAAGCGTCTACCCTGCAAAAGATCTAAAGCAACACATGTATCAGAGCTGAAAGCAAAACTAGTAGCTATAGAATAAACTGAACCTCTGGAATAGCAAAATCACCACTAATACACAAATCCTCAAATACATAAACCCACAAGAATAATACAAGTACTATCCTCACAAGTCTCTCAGAAAGTCCAGTACAAAAGTGGAAATATAAAAAAAATACACCGGGTATATCTATCTCAGACTCTCAATGCTGATAAGGAACTAATCGGCCGCGTCCTCACCTCGATCTGCTGTCTCCGCGCGAACCAAGCCGGAACAGCCGCCTCAACCTGTCACCGTAGCGGGTGTGAGATCTACTGCAGAAGGCAGATCTCAGTGGGTACCATCCCAATATCCACGGTATGCCCACTAAGTCTATTGGAGGCAAAACAGATAGGTATGCAGATAGATAGGTAGACAGATAAATAATGGTAAGCTGAAATAGAAAACTACAGCTAGCAAGTCACAATCATAAGGCTCAAAAGGAAACTCTACCAATAACACGATATGCATACACTCTCTACTGCTAAGATGCCTCGGTATCAATGATCAAAGGAAAGAAACCATCTATGAACATAATATGGAACCACCCGGTCATATCACCCAATCCCAAGGACTACCAAATCTGGCTCAGTCCAGCCTGCGCCCGTCGTCTAGGAACGCACCTGCCCACTACCACGCATCCACAAGAGGACGGAATTTACGTGGGGCGTCCTAAACTGACTATCACAATCTCACGCAAAGTGACCCCATGGTAACTCGGCCAGGGGTATCAAGCGACCTCTAGTATATGAACTAGGCGCATCATCATCTCATCATCAACACGCACCCGGGGCGTAACTCGAGGGGAGCGACCCCAGCGAGCTCAAGTATCACCTCAGTCTCAATAAGCGGCACATGCAGGCTATGGTCCACGATCAAACAGATCGGCAACTCGATGCACAAAGGCATAACTCAGTCGGAAAAGACTCCTCGACTCGAACAGGAACAGTCCAAATCCTCACATGATCTGTCGGAGAACCCTCAACGACACAATCTGATAATGCACAACTCGTGGCTAAGTCGGAAAACCTCCACGACTCGATCTGCCAGAAGCCCAAACTCTCAAGCTAAGTCGGAGATCCACCTCAACGACTAAAACAGAAAACACAATCTAGAGCAATCACCCCAATCCCCACAAGGAAACTCATCCCACATGACGCTAGAACTCGACACACATGCTCTAAAAGTCCACTCGGCCCCCCGGCACGAGTATACAAACACCCTGAACCTATGCCATACCCTTGGCATCTCATAATTTAAAGAAAACCATCTTTAAAAACATTGATTTTCCTTAAAACGGGTTTCTCGATTTTTAAAACGGTTCAGGTGCAATCATGATGCAAACAAAGCATGAAACCTAGTGTCATATGATATCAGGGGTCTACTAAAAATAATTCGAGGTTCCAATAAATTTTTCAGAAAATTTCAGGCAACTACCAGATGTAAAAACAGCGAAAATGCCTAATAAACATGATCAAGTTGCGTTCAATAGCATTAAAGGGCATTACATAAATTTTGGAGAAATTCCAACCCACCTGGAACGCATTCCGCAGGTAATTGCTGAAGTCGGTGAAGTGCCGAAACCTCGAACTAACGAAACTTCGAAAATCGTGCCGCAAGTCCCGAAAAAATCCTCGGAAGCACCAATAAATTCTCTCGAGTCCACACAAAAATTCCAGCGCGCAATGGCTCACTCCACACATCCACAGCACACAAGAACGCATAAACTAAATCCATCAGTTGCTACAAGGTGATCACAGTCCATTTTACCTCCACCTCAATCCAACAGCAACCCAACGCTCACCAAACATAATTTACCAAAAAAAATCCACACCACCCTTTACAAGTTCCAAAGGCACACCCACACAACATCTCACAGCACCAACTAGCAGTCACAGCACCACCACGTAGCACTAGCCCACATGAAGTCCTCTATAGCACTTACTCTAAACTTCAGCACAAATAAAAAAAATATTTGCATCCATACCTCAATTGCATAAGTCCACCCACAACATCAGCATCACATTCAAAAATTTCATAACTTCTACCTACACCAAATAGATCCCACAACACACACCAAACACTCACTTACACACACACACAGTTCACAAATACAAGCCCAAATCCATAGCACTCTCTTTGCTCATCAACAGCCAACAAGCAGCACATGCACACAAGCTCCTCAACACCACTTAAACACTAAGCATCACCAAAACACTTACACATGAAGCTTCAGCACAATTACATATTTGCTCCCATTTCATACACACAAGTTGCCTCTATGCACCCACATAACCACCTACATAATTCACAACACATACACACTTCTCACATAAATTCTTTAATACAAAGGTACAAGCCCAACAGCAAAATAGGTAAACCTCAGTACACACAAAACCACTAGCTCAACCACACCACAAAGACACTGCCCAATTGCTCAGACTACACAACACTTCAGTCCTCAACCTGGAGAAATCCACGCGCGCGCAAGCCCCACTCAGCGCCTCGGTACGAGCCGCCGCAGCTATCCGCTGTCCTGAGAGAGAAAAGAGGGAAAACCGAAGAAAAGTTAAACTCGGTCCAAAAAGAAGCCCTCGCGACGCCCGGCAAACCCACAGCCTCGGCGTGCGCGCCCGGCCCACCGGCGGTCGAAAACGCCGCTCGCCCAATGCGAGAAATGCCCACGCTCGCGTCGCTGCGCGCGGCGTTGTCGCCACTGCCGCTGCGCTGCCCGGGCCCGCCGCGCGGCGCCTGGGCCCGCCGCGCGGCCTGCAGCACGCTGTGCGAAGCGCGCGCCCGCTGTGCGCAGCGCGCAGCGCGTGCCCGCGCGGCGCCCGCTGCCAGCGCGCGCCCGCAGCGCACGCCTCCGCTGCTTCCTCACCTCCCTGGCAGCAAGCCGAAAAGAAAAGAAAAAAGAAAAAAAAAAAAAAAAAAAGAACCCAGACCATCAACTCAAAATTCCAACAAGAAACAAACCAAGAATCCTACAAAACCCATTAATCCAAGCTCTCTCACAAAAACAACATACCTCGTAGCTCAACGCGCGCGCTCCACTCGCTCCCCACGGCTTCTAGGAGGGAGTCCAACAACAAAAACCACTCTCAAATAATCATTTCCTCATCCCTTTCTCCTTCCTTCTTCTTCTTTCTCTTCTTTCCCCCTTTCTTTCATTTCTTCTGTTCTAAATTTTTTCCTCTGTTTCATCTTTGAAGGAGGTGGGGTGACGTGGCGCCTTAATTAATTAAGGAAGGCTTTAAGTAGAGGTAGTGGTGGTCAGCTGTTACACGAATAAAATAATCCCTCACCCAACAAATAAAAAAAAAAATCCCAACTCTCTTTTACTTAAATCCCCTCTAACACTTAATTCCAAAACAGGCAAAACAACCAAGTAAATAAATTAATTAATTAAATAATTCATCAAAAGCCTCCGTCAACTCATTTTTGCCCTCGGGGCCTCCGCACGGGTCCGAAACCTCCCGAACCCCGCTGTAATCTGAAAATACACATGTTCACAGCTTTTTTTTTCTCCTCAAAAAGCTCAATCGTTGAGTCGGGGTGCACAATCCAAAAACCGACTCCAAAACTGTCAGTTCCGACTCACTTTTTACCTTCGGGTCCTCCGCGTCAGTCCGGAACCTCCCGAACTCCGCTGTAATCATAAAATACGCCTGTTCCAAGTGTTTTCGAAATTTCTGCACACCACTGTGAAGTCGAGGCTTTCCCGGAACCAGTCCTCTATCGCGTACAATGCCCGGAAAACTCCAAATCTAGCTGGGGCTTCCGCGTTGATTCGAATCAACCTAAACTCATCTGTAAACATATGTGGAACACGCTCGTGACAATTTCCTCCGCTCCATGCCATCTTGCGAGGTCGGTGCACCGTCCGAAATCCCGGTATTCTACACTCTCCCCTCCTTAAAGGGTTTCGTCCTCGAAACCAAAATAAATCCATAACTCAGGAGGGCGTCTTAATCAGATGGGGATAGGAGATTCTCAACTCATCCTCAGGCTCTCAGGTGGTCGCTCTTACTTAACACGATGGCTATACTGAACCTTTAGCAAGAATAGGTCTCGACTGCAAAAATTCCACCTAACCACCTAAATCTGTCACATAAGCAAGATTTGCATCGGTCGCTTCAGATAGCTCAATTCCTCGTCCAACTCCAGAGACGTGAAATCCAAAACATGCGAGGGATCAAATACTGTTCCTCCAGCCAGGTAATTACTCGCGGTCCAAACTCCCCGCGTAAACATCGAATCTACACATCCCTGCAGATAGTGGCTTCCACAACATAAGGTCCTCAAATCCAAACTCTAAGCCTCCAATAGGCATCCACAGATTCGATCACCCCATTCCAAGGTTGCACTGCTCGCTTATCCAAGGCGTGCTGACCAAAAGTCCTTGCCGGAATAATGATATGCCATAAGATCAATCTTACCATTCCGGTAACTCTGACCTCCGGCGTTGCCTCAACCAAAATCCTCCTGAGTGACCAAGTACTTCAGGTTCTAAGAATAACTTCACACTCTAAGTCACTACGAAAATGAATCCAAATAACCACGACGGGTACTACCACCAATCCGTCCAAACACAGCTGGAAAAGCACAATTCCTAAAGTCGGTAGGGCATTAGTCAATCCACTTGACCCCGCAAAAGCTCATAGTGCCCCCACTAGTTCCTGATCACTATCAGGGCACAGCCCTCGGCTATGATTCCATAATGCTATCAATCTCTCGAAAGCATCTGCCAAGCACAATCCAAATCTGCCCGTGTTTGAACCAACCAAGAAATCTCACCGTTGTGTACTCCCAACGTGGCATCGCTGCCGTGTACCAACGGCGTGACATCATACTCAAGTATTAAACTCTCAGATCCTCACTGTCGTATTCCCACAACATGGTATCGGTCACATAGACCCCTCGATCCATCAAAATCCGCGCTGCGCTATCAACTCACTGCTTCACGGGTGATACTCCAAGAGCTGCTATCGAATTTGGTGCAGTTCCCAAACTATGTCGACCACTATCTCGATCTCAATTCCACTAAGCGGCGGCTTCGAAAAAATCAGCTCAGGTAGACTCACACCCGGGGTCACACGGCGATAAAAATAAACTTTAGTCCCGGCGCCGCCATAGGCACTTCCTCTACAGTCGCCAGCAACGCGATACGACCACGACTCAACTCTGCCGTGGTCTAACTCCCTCTACAACACACTCCTCCTGACCAGGTCCACGAAGGGTCAAAGTCCTCTCTCTGGCCCACGCAAAGCTACCCATGCTCTACTGAAACATGCACATGCGGTGTCGGCATTTAAATGCTCTAAATCCAAAGACTATAAGGAAGGCTACATCAAGTAAGATACTATCCACTATCCTGGTGCCTTTAACCAGCTGCACAAACTCATCCACTAGATGCTGGCGGCCAATGCTCTATCCGTCTCGGTATCATGGCTTCATCAGCCCACTGGTAGACTGGATGAACCTCTTCATCCTAAAGGGGGCAGTTGGGTGCCGTCGCAAGCGGCAATTCCATGAGCACTAAAGGGACACTCTGCCTGAAATGTCCTAACACTGCTATTGGTGCTTCAACTGCCGAGAACCTCCAGGTCTCTGACTCCTCTGAGACACATGATCCTGAGACTGGCACCATGGCAACCTCGATCCACTCAACTATTCCAAAATTCGATGATGCTGGATGTCTCTCACTGGAGCTGGTCCCTCGCTCTTCGTCCCTCCTGGACGTGATCAGTGATCCTCAGTCAATCCATCAAACCTGCCCAATCGCTGCATCTACAGTCGGCACTCGCCGAGAATATACAAAGAGATAGATATCCCGACGCAGTCCCCTCTAAGCATAATCAACCTCTAAGCCTCATCCTGGGCGACAAGGGGTACACGGCTCAACCATCGCGAAAACTCGCTCCAGGTCGTCAACTGCGCTCCCGGTGGTCCAACAGGACGAACTCGACGCCGCCAACTCTCGGCGTCCTTATCCAAGAGTGCATGAACAAGCGCCCTGAAGCTTCTCCTGTGTAGGTTTTTATATAATGTAAGGATCCACAAGGATCTAAATAGGTACTATCAAACACCTAGAGGGGGGGGTGAATAGGTGTAATACTTATAAAACCAATCTCAGTGCAAAATAAAAACCAATGCGAAAAATAAAAATAGCACACCGAGATATACGTGGAAACTCCAATCCAGGAGAAAAACCACGGGACCAACACGCAATAACAATCCACTAAGAAAAGAAGAATAACAAGGTGATTACCGACTCCACGGACTCAAACCCCTCCTTCAACTTCTTCGGACCTTGCGCTCACCGATTGCACGTCCACTGCACACGTTCGAATCCACGAACGCCACTCGAATCCACGAGCACACGTTTCGAATCCACGAAATGCCTTTAGCACACTGAATCCACGATGCCACGTCGAATCCACGACGCAAACTCAGCCGGTAAGAATATTGGCTTCGATGGTGATCCTTTGCTTAGATTATCAATGAAGAACCATGGATGGAATCTCTAAGCAAAGATTAGATCAATTCGACAAAAGATATGTTCTTGAAAGAACCATCGAATTGACCTAAAAGAGGCTATAAAGAAGAACGATAAAAACCTAGCCTCTAGGGTTGCTCTCAAGTGTTTTATAAATTGATCGGTTGTTTTTGAGAAACCCTAAATGTCTATTTATAGTTTAGAAATCTTTGGAAAGAGATAAGTATCAAAAACTGACCTAACAGAATTTTTCCCGCACGACGATCCGGATCAGATTTACGGCGATCCTGATCGTCGTCTTTTTTCAGCAATTCCTGAAAAAACAAGGTTCGGGATCCGGATCGGAATTCTGATCCGGATCGGAATTCTGATCCTGATCGGAATTCTGATCCTGATCGGAATTCCTGAAAAAACAGTTTTTGATTTTTATGCAATGAAACCTTATCCAAGTGTTTCTAAACTACTCAAATGTATTCGGATCACCAAAATTATTTAGTTAAACGTACCTGATCAATCCGAATCCATTTTCCTTGAGATTGATGTATATGATCCACAATTCTTTAACTTCAATATTCAAGACTCAAAACACTGAGTGTCAACTTGAGCTCTTGTTGAATCTTCTCTAAGTCTTCGATTGCTGATTGACAATTTGATCACTTCAAGACTCCGACTCAACTTACTGACTTGACTCGCGAAATATGCCAACACACAAAGCCGTAACAATCTCCCCCTTTGGCAATTTCGTGACAAAACCCAAAAATACATAAAGCCGCTCAAGTCACTCATCTTAAACCAAAAAATCGAAACTCAATGTCATCACCAAAACATTGACTTTTTTTGCGTGAAAGATCCAATAAATACAAAATACATTTGAACCAAACACAGTCCTAGAACATACTCTATGACTTAGGACTTGGAGTCTTCAAGTGATGTAATTCCTGCAAAACAAAACTCCAAACAAAATCAAACGTTAGTCGTTAGAAATTAAAATCCTACATTTGATTCGTCCTTTTGGTTCTTTTGTTTTTCGGTTCTTTCAATCTTTTCTTTATCTCCCCCTATCTTGAGCATCTCTAACATGTTCTCCATGTTCTCCATGTTCTTGAGCATCTATGTTCTCCCCCTTTGTGATACGATCATTATTTTCTGTTCTTCCCCTTTTTTGTTTGTCCTATCTCGATGATCTCATCTCCGTCATTTCTCTTCTCCCCCTTTTTGTCACAAATTGTCAAACAGTAAAATTAAAAGACAAAAGGAATAGAGTCAAATTGACTTGTAAGCATCTGGAGCTTTTGAATTTTTACAAGATTAGTACCCTCATGTATAATTTTGAGAATATCCCAAATTTCCTTCGCGGTTTCACACGCGGAAATTCGTGTAAACTCAGTCGAGGAAAGAGAATTATATAAAGCGTTCATACCTTTCCCATTGTAAGAAGATCTTTCGATTTCCTCTTTAGACCATCTAGAGCGAGGTTTTGGGGTAGTAGAATTTCCTACTTCCTCAACCGGATGCACCCAACTGTATTCCACGGTTTGCCAAACACGCTCATCAATTGAGATGAGAAAAGCTCTCATCCGCACTTTCCAATATGCATAATTGGTCCCATCAAAAAGAGGAGGTCTAAAAATATTACCACTTTCACCCGACATGATAGATAAACCTAAAACCCTCTCTGATACCAATTGTTGGTTTTTTGGGATCCACAAGGATCTAAATAGGTACTATCAAACAACTAGAGGGGGGGTGAATAGGTGTAATACTTATAAAACCAATCTCAGTGCAAAAATAAAAACCAATGCGAAAAATAAAAATAGCACACCGAGATATACGTGGAAACTCCAATCCAGGAGAAAAACCACGGGACCAACACGCAATAACAATCCACTAAGAAAAGAAGAATAACAAGGTGATTACCGACTCCACGGACTCAAACCCCTCCTTCAACTTCTTCGGACCTTGCGCTCACCGATTGCACGTCCACTGCACACGTTCGAATCCACGAACGCCACTCGAATCCACGAGCACACGTTTCGAATCCACGAAACGCCTTTAGCACACCGAATCCACGATGCCACGTCGAATCCACGACGCAAACTCAGCCGGTAAGAATATTGGCTTCGATGGTGATCCTTTGCTTAGATTATCAATGAAGAACCATGGATGGAATCTCTAAGCAAAGATTAGATCAATTCGACAAAAGATATGTTCTTGAAAGAACCATCGAATTGACCTAAAAGAGGCTATAAAGAAGAACGATAAAAACCTAGCCTCTAGGGTTGCTCTCAAGTGTTTTATAAATTGATCGGTTGTTTTTGAGAAACCCTAAATGTCTATTTATAGTTTCGAAACCTTTGGAAAGAGATAAGTATCAAAAACTGACCTAACAGAATTTTTCCCGCACGACGATCCGGATCAGATTTACGGCGATCCTGATCGTCGTCTTTTTTCAGCAATTCCTGAAAAAACAAGGTTCGGGATCCGGATCGGAATTCTGATCCGGATCGGAATTCTGATCCGGATCGGAATTCTAATCCTGATCGGAATTCTGATCCTGATCGGAATTCCTGAAAAAACAGTTTTTGATTTTTATGCAATGAAACCTTATCCAAGTGTTTCTAAATTACTCAAATGTATTCGGATCACCAAAATTATTTAGTTAAACGTATCTGATCAATCCGAATCCATTTTCCTTGAGATTGATGTATATGATCCACAATTCTTTAACTTCAATATTCAAGACTCAAAACACTGAGTGTCAACTTGAGCTCTTGTTGAATCTTCTCTAAGTCTTCGATTGCTGATTGACAATTTGATCACTTCAAGACTCCGACTCAACTTACTGACTTGACTCACGAAATATGCCAACACACAAAGCCGTAACATCCTGGATAAACAAAACCTCGAACAGCTCTTCCATAGCAGCGATCCAGTTCTCGGCCTCCCAAGGCTCCAAACTCGGTCCTGAAATCTACAGGGGATGGAACATGCGAATGTACAACAACAGATCAGCAAACTCTTGCTGCTCCTACACTATCAACGGCGCGATCATGGTCGAAGTCGACGATGTCGCGGCCGGAGGTACTACTGGCGATACCCCGGGAGATGCTCTCAGCTCAAGTGTGCGCATCACGCGCTCCATGTTCTCTTCCTAGCGCCACATCGCCTCAACGTTTGGGCTACTTGGGCCTGCAACTCACAGACCTCACTCTGCTCTATCCATATAACCTCCCGCTGTTCGACTCCTCATCCAAGGTCAAGCACGCCCTCGTCGCTGCACGGCGTCTCGGGAGCATCAAAACCACTGCAACAGAACAAACATTAAGACGAAAACTCTCTCTCGACCCAATCAAGCGAAAGTCTAAAACATGTTACCCTTACTAAAGTATTATGTTGTCTGCAGCCAACATAATCATCTTTAGAGAAATAACATGTAAGATCACTCGCCCCAATCCTCTGGGGGAGGCACAAACTCAATCCGGACTCTCGCTAAAATCACGTCTCTCACGACAGTCATCCTACTGTCCAACCAATAGCCTAGGGTCTTTAAGTCCTTAACGACCTATACAACCTGGCTCTGATAGCACCTAAATCTGTCATGCCCCGAGGTCGAAACTGCGACCCGGGCTCGCCAACAGATCCGCCATCTGTACGGAAACTGCCGTACAGACGAAGCGTCTACCCTGCAAAATATCTAAAGCAACACATGTATCAGAGCTGAAAGCAAAACTAGTAGCTATAGAATAAACTGAACCTCTGGAATAGCAAAATCACCACTAATACACAAATCCTCAAATACATAAACCCACAAGAATAATACAAGTACTATCCTCACAAATCTCTCAGAAAGTACAGTACAAAAGTGGAAACATAAAAAAAAATACATCGGGTACATCTACCCCAGACTCTCAATGCTGGTAAGGAACTAATCGGCCGCGTCCTCACCTTGATCTGCTGTCTCTGCGCGAACCAAGCCGGAACAGCCGCCTCAACCTGTCACCGCAGCGGGTGTGAGATCTACTGCAGAAGGCAGATCTCAGTGGGTACCGTCCCAATATCCACGGTGTGGTGACCTAGATCTTTGCAGGGGTTCTACAGTGTGACCAGCAGCTTCTGGAAGCCTACGTGGCATGTCGGCGGTGTTCGTGCGCCAATTTTGGACACGAGTGATGGACTCGGGGCTTAAAATGGATCACGTGGGTAATCGGGGGACCCCGTCGGATGTTTAGAGGAGTTGACGCGCAGAATGGATGTCAAAATTTAGGCTCAGCGCGAAATTCGGATTAAAAATACATTTTCGGGAGCCTCCGGCAATTTATAGGATTGGAATTTGGCAAAATGGACGCCGGATTTGGAATCAGCGCGCGAAAACGGTCAAGATGGGCTATTTATTTGTATTTTTCGGAGGTTGCTACAGTAATTTTTACTGTTCACTGCCGGAACAGTGTTCCCGGCGATCGCCGGCGGCGGCGGGCAGCGGCGGAAGGCGGCGGCGCGGGCTCAGGCAGGCGGCGCGCGGCCGCGGGCAGGCGCAGAGCGGCGCGGGCAGGCGCGCATGGGCGCGGGCAGGTGCGCGGTCCACGCGGCGGGCGTGCACCAGGGCGGTGCCACGTGGCGTTCTCTGAGTGGGTGGTTCAGGCAGCGCGGTCCACGGAAATTTTTAGGTGCACGGTGGACCGATGGGAGGACACGTGGCGGACTGTGATTCGCGGGTGTTGTGGACCCGGTCCACGGAGCGCGAGGTGGTTACCTCGGGATGCGTGCGCGGCATGGGCGAGGCAGCGGCGACGTGCGCGCACGTGGGCGCGAATCCCGAGGCGATGGCGCACGGGACAGCGGCGCGGGGAGGGACACGTGGCGCGCTTGGAGTGGGCCTTTTTGGTGTTTCCTATTTTGGGGACACATCGGGCATTTCTGAATTTGTTTGTTTTGGATTTGCTCTTTAAGCAATCCGAGTGGCTTTGGGAGGGGGATTTCGACCCCTTCGAGCTCTCAGCTCGAAGGGTGATGTGAAGGAGAGTTCTTCTCCATGAAGAGTAGTATACACCTGTCAAGTTTCAGATTTTTTGGCGGCACGGATTTCGAGATTTCTATTTTACCGGCGCGGCGCGACGTTTCTTCTTCGGTGTTCTTCTCCGTCGCATTTCGGTGCATGAGCTCCCCCGGCCTACCCCGAGCTCATTTTTCTGTGATTTTTGAGCCGTTGGCTTCATGACAGGTAGGGCTTCAACTTTGGTGTTTTGAGCTCCTTCTAATTCCGAGCATTTCTTGGAGTTTTTTGAGCTTCTCTTTGACCCATTTTCTATTGCGGAGTTTTTGGACGGCACCATAGTATTTCGGCGATATCTCCGCAACCGGGCATCGGATTGAGACGTTTTAGGGGGCGTTTTGCATCTACACATCACAAGGAGCATCCTCGAATTTTTCTGGATTTTTCTAGATTTTTCCTGAAGGTGAAAAAAGCATTATTTTCAGTGTTTGGTGCTGCAGTTTTCTATACAGAATTCTTTGGGGTAGTTCCCTTGCATAATTTATATCTCAGTGTAGGAAACTCGGATTTGAGCGTGCAGGTACTCGTTTCGACCGGCTCGACGCGACGAACGTAGCGGTTATTTTCTCGGATTTTTCTGAGTTCATCTCGCAGGTGAAAACAGTACATTTTTTGGACTGATTTTGGGACATCGGATAACTTGGATTGTTGTGTGTAATTTTGGACACACTGTGTACAATTTTTGCAGTTATCGCGGCAGGTGATCTTTTTGGGCGAGAGCACTTTCTACAGCTTTGGATTGCACTTTTTCAGGTGGGTGGTTGCTATATCCCTCGTTCTGATACCCCACTAGGAATATTAGAGAG
This sequence comes from Tillandsia fasciculata, assembly GCA_029168755.2. NCBI lineage: Eukaryota > Viridiplantae > Streptophyta > Magnoliopsida > Poales > Bromeliaceae > Tillandsia > Tillandsia fasciculata. Next base: position 13,177,344 of record CM054940.1, on the reverse strand, counting down.
ATCCTCTCTATTGGACTTGTTGAATGATCATCTACTGCACATGCATGCTTAATAGAAATCATTGTGAGCCCATCATATGGATAATATCATAGTGGAAACGTGATAGTGGTTGGAGCTTATACATGCTTATGGGAATATTATTGACATTTAACTTAGCATGGGGGATTTACTTTTATGATGGGATATTATGAAATGTCTTGCGGGAGAGTACCACTTGAGGATATTTTGGACAGGCATAGGGGGATGGTTTATATGAGGGTGATTAGCAGATTATAGACAGGTGTGGTCGGATTATGATTTTAGCATGATGATTATACCCAGCTGAAGCTATTAATTGATACACTGGTCGAACCACTATTTGTCACATTTTTTCCTATCTCTCATGAGGACATAGGCTGTCTTATTTGGACATTTTGTAGGGCCATTTCTTATCGCTACACTTTATATTGGGATTTGATTTAGAAGAAACCTATTTGCTTCTTCTCCCCCTATTCTTTAGTCAGGTGACTATTTGTTGCTCGGGTTTGAGCAGGGGATTGGCATAGTGTAGCCGGGGCCTGGATTTTAGCTTCTGGGGTATTATGGCTACCGCGGATAGTAGGCGATGGACCAGATGTCATATGTGGGACATGTTTGTGATCATGGGTGTTGTTGTGAACCCCTACTTTTGATTACCCACTAGGCATTGGAGTAGCTTCTATGATTAGAAGGCTGATTAATAAATTGTGGGCTTGGGCATGAGATATAGACAGGCACAGGTTATCTCCTATTTACTGTTCTTATGCATTTATCAGCATGCTTTAGCAAGGTAAGATCATATCGATATCTGCTTTATTTTATATATACCATCTTGGGATATTTGCATGGTTGTATGGTCACCTAGATAGGCCACCTTTTTCTGCTACACTATCATGCTGGAATTGACATAGGAGAAACCCTTTTTGTTATTCTTTTCTCCTTTCATTTGAGGCTCAGGGTATTTGCAGCTCGTGCGCGAGCAGGTGGATGGGATAGTGTAGTCAGGTTCTTGGGTTTTGGGACAGGCAGGGTATTGCGGCAACCGCGGACATTGGGCGGTTGACCGGAGATTTCTTATGCATCAGATTGGGTATCAGGTCTCTTGTGGATGGAGTTCCCACGGTTTGTCTATCTTGCACCGGGTTGAAATCGGGTCTTTCTTTAGTGGATGGGTTTTCCCACTTTGATCAGAGTCATGATCCAGTCCTGCTGATTTATGATACTTGTGTTACTGAGATACTTTTCCTCGTGTGGGTCGCTCCCCACGAGTGCTACTCCGGAGTGCGCGGCTGACAGACTTCGAGTCCTTGGGACTCCTTTGCTTCGGTGTTATGCGTAGGCTGGCATACCCGTCGCGGCAGAGCAGGCAGTACCAGTGTTTACTGGTGGTCAGATTGGGTTATTCAGGCAGGCATTTATATTCTGATGCATACCTTTAGCTATTTCTCTTAGCTCAGCATTTAGAGGCATACTAGTGGTAGCGTTTCATCAAGAGTTATATTTATAGCATACCACCTTTATTCCCTTTTTGCCTCTGGTAGACCTAGTGGGCGTGTCAGAGTTGAGGTTTTACCCACTAGGGGAGGCTACTGGTTTACTAGTAGTTCTCACCCCCATTCTTCTTTCCTCTTTTTCTTCTCCCTTGTTTTGCAGTGTCTTCTGCGGGTGCTACTGGGCTTTCAGTGGCGGGTCGAGGAAAGAGGACGGCTGAGTAGATAGATCTCGAGGCAGGATGAGCGTGTTAGCTGGACTGTTGGTGTACCCATGTTTTCCTCAGACGGTTGTACTTTCACTTTTGGGACTGACTTTTGCCAGCAGATTGTATTTATTATTTGTGAGCTGGGAGAGACAGATGTATCATTTATACAAATATATTGTATTTTATTTCCAGCTTCAGTCTGAGATGCATTAGCTTTAGTGCAGCACTGTTTTTATTGCTCTTGTATTGTATCTCTTATTTTTGAGCAGGTTATTGGCGCTTCGTGTACACGAAAAATACCGTGTGCACGGCGAATCTGTAGACGGGCCCGGGTTCTGGTTTACACCCGGGGCGTGACACACGGTATGCCCACTAAGTCTACTGGAGGCAAAACAGATAGGTATGCAGATAGATAGGTAGATAGATAAATAATGGTAACCTGAAATAGAAAACTACAGCTAGCAAGTCACAATCATAAGGCTCAAAAGGAAACTCTACCAATAACACGATATGCATACACTCTCTACTGCTAAGATGCCTCGGTATCAATGCTCAAAGGAAAGAAACCATCTATGAACATAATATGGAACCACCCGCTCATATCACCTAATTCCAAGGACTGCCAAATCTGGCTCAGTCCAGCCTGCGCCCGTCGTCTAGGAACGCACCTGCCCACTATCACGCATCCACAAGAGGACGGGATTTACGTGGGGCGTCCTAAATTGACTATCACAATCTCACGCAAAGTGACCCCATGGTAACTCGGCCAGGGGTATCAAGCGACCTCTAGTATATGAACTAGGCGCATCATCATCTCATCATCAACACGCACCCGGGGCGTAACTCGAGGGGAGCGACCCCAGCGAGCTCAAGTATCACCTCAGTCTCAATAAGCGGCACATGCAGGCTATGGTCCACGATCAAACAGATCGGCAACTCGATGCACAAAGGCATAACTCAGTCGGAAAAGACTCCTCGACTCGAACAGGAACAGTCCAAATCCTCACATGATCTGTCGGAGAACCCTCGACGACACAATCTGATAATGCACAACTCGTGGCTAAGTCGGAAAACCTCCACGACTCAATCTGCCAGAACCCCAAACTCTCAAGCTAAGTCGGAGATCCACCTCAACGACTAAAACGGAAAACACAATCTAGAGCAATCACCCCAATCCCCACAAGGAAACTCATCCCACATGACGCTAGAACTCGACACACATGCTCTAAAAGTCCACTCGGCCCCCCGGCACGAGTATACAAACACCCTGAACCTATGCCATACCCTTGGCATCTCATAATTTAAAGAAAACCATCTTTAAAAATATTGATTTTCCTTAAAACGGGTTTCTCGATTTTTAAAACGATTCAGGTGCAATCATGATGCAAACAAAGCATGAAACCTAGTGTCATATGATATCAGGAGTCTACTAAAAATAATCCGGAGTTCCAATAAATTTTTCAGAAAATTTCATGCAACTATCAGATGTAAAAATAGCGAAAATGCCTAATAAGCATGATCAAGTTGCGTTCAATAGCATTAAAGGGCATTACATAAATTTTGAAAAATTTCAACCCACCTGGAACGTATTCCGCAGGCAATTGCTGAAGTCGGTGAAGTGCCGGAATCTCGAACTGACGAAACCTCGAAAATTGTGCCGCAAATCCCGGAAAAATCCTCGGAAGCACCAATAAATTCTCTCGAGTCCACACAAAAATTCCGGCGCGCAATGGCTCACTCCACACATCCACAGCACACAAGAACGCATAAACTAAGTCCATCAGTTGCTACAAGATGATCACAGTCCATTTTACCTCCACCTCAATCCAACAGCAACCCAACGCTCACCAAACATAATTTACCAAAAAAAATCCACACCACCCTTTACAAGTTCCAAAGGCACACCCACACAACATCTCACGGCACCAACTAGCAGTCACAGCACCACCACGTAGCACTAGCCCACATGAAGTTTTCCATAGCACTTACTCTAGACTTCAGCACAAATAAAAAAAATATTTGCATCCATACCTCAATTGCATAAGTCCACCCACAACATCAGCATCACATTCAAAAATTTCATAACTTCTACCTACACCAAATAGATCCCACAACACACACCAAACACTCACTTACACACACACACTTCACACATACAAGCCCAAATCCATAGCACTCTCTCTGCTCATCAACAGCCAACAAGCAGCACATGCACACAAGCTCCTCAACACCACTTAAACACTAAGCATCACCAAAACACTTACACATGAAGCTTCAGCACAATTACATATTTGCTCCCATTTCACACACACAAGTTGCCTATGTGCACCCACATAACCACCTACATAATTCACAACACATACACACTTCTCACATAAATTCTTTAATACAAAGGTACAAGCCCAACAGCAAAATAGGTAAACCTCAGTACACACAAAACCACTAGCTCAACCACACCACAAAGACACTGCCCAATTGCTCAGACTACACAACACTTCAGCCCTCAACCTGGAGAAATCCGCGCGCGCGCAAGCCCCACTCAGCGCCTCGGTACGAGCCGCCGCAGCTATCCGCTATCCTGAGAGAGAAAAGAGGGAAAACCGAAGAAAAGTTAAACTCGGTCCAAAAAGAAGCCCCCGCGACGCCCGGCAAACCCACAGCCTCGGCGTGCGCGCCCGCGGCCCACCGGCGGTCGAAAACGCCGCTCGCCCAATGCGAGAAATGCCCACGCTCGCGTCGCTGCGCGCGGCGTTGTCGCCGCTGCCGCTGCGCTGCCCGGGCCCGCCGCGCGGAGCCTGGGCCCGCCTTGCGGCCTGCAGCGCGCTGAGCGCAGCGCGCTGAGCGCAGCGCACGCCCGCGCGGCGCCCGCTGCCAACGCGCGCCCGCAGCGCACGCCCCCGCTGCTTCCTCACCTCCCTGGCAGCAAGCCGAAAAGAAAAAAAAAAAGAAAAAAAAAAAGAAAAAAAGGAACCCAGACCATCAACTCAAAATTCCAACAAGAAACAAACCAAGAATCCTACAAAACCCATTAATCCAAGCTCTCTCACAAAAACAACATACCTCGTCGCTCCACTCGCTCCCCACGGCTTCTAGGAGGGAGTCCAACAACAAAAACCACTCTCAAATAATCATTTCCTCATCTCTTTCTCCTTCCTTCTTCATCTTTCTCTTCTTTTCCCCTTTCTTTCATTTCCTCGGTTCTAAATTTTTTCCTCTGTTTCATGGAGGTGGGGTGACGTAGCGCCTTAATTAATTAAGGAAGGCTTTAAGTAGAGGTAGTGGTGGTCAGCTGTTACACGAATAAAATAATCCCTCACCCAACAAAAAAAAAAAAAAAAAATCCCAACTCACTTTTACTTAAATCTCCTCTAACACTTAATTCCAAAACGGGCAAAACAACCAAGTAAATAAATTAATTAATTAAATAATTCATCAAAAGCTTCCGCAACTCACTTTTGTCTTCGGGGCTTCCGCACGGGTCCGAAACCTTTCGAATCCTGCTGTAATCTGAAAATACACATGTCCACAGCTTTTTTTTTCTCCTCAAAAAGCTCAACCGTTGAGTCGGGGTGCACAATTCAAAAACCGGCTCCAAAACTGTCAGTTCCGACTCACTTTTTGTCTTTGGGTCCTCCGCGTCAGTCCGGAACCTCCCGAACTCCGCTGTAATCATAAAATACGCCTGTTCCAAGTGTTTTCGAAATTTCTGCACACCACTGTGAAGTCGAGGCTTTCCCGGAACCAGTCCTCTATTGCGTACAATGCCCGGAAAACTCCGAATATAGCTGGGGCTTCCGCGTTGATCCAAATCAACTCAAACTCATCTGTAAACATATGTGGAACACGCACGTGACAATTTCCTCCTCTCCATGTCATCTTGCGAGGTCGGTGCACCGTCGGAAATTCCGGTATTCTACACGCTCCCTTAAGACGAAGCTTCAGATGCATGATCGGTTGCCTAAGGTGCTCAAATAGGTCGAGGGTATGAAGTCCAGCTGCTACTGCTTCTCCTCCAAAGGCTCAAGGGAAGCTTTGAGGGGGGTAGGTGAGGGAAAAGGGTTCCAAACAAAGAGAGAAAGGCCCAAAAAAAATCCCCCTCTGACTCCTCTTATAGGAAAAAATAGTTTCTGGTAAAACAGACCTGCGAATCAATGGCAAAACTAATATGGATCCAGTACTATCAAGATATTTTCGGGCGTCCTAATTGGGATTTGGGCGCCCGGGGAACCAGGGTGTCACACCCCGGGGTCAGAACTGTACCCCGGGCTCGCCAACAGATCCGCCGCCCCTACAGGAAGCCCCGTAGAGACATAGCGTCTAACCTGCAAAAATAGATCAACTATACTAACAGATATCAGAGCGGTAAAGAAAACTAACTATAAACAAGAAGTAGAACAATCTATCACATAAAATATACATAATATCCTCACCTGAATACAGGAGTCTCTCAATAAAAACAAAAGAGTACAACTCGATCCCTCACTACAAGATCTCTCAAACACAGACACAACCAAAAAAGAACATCGGGTACCTCTATCTCTCGCTGAAGCTGGAAGGGGAAAGGGATCTATCTCGCGACTCCCTTACCTCGGTCTGTAGGAGCAGGATCAGCAGCTGGTACCGCAGGAACTGGAGCTGGAGTCCCTGGGGAAAAGACACCACGACGGGTGTGAGAACTACCTCCCACAGTAGTTCTCAGTGGGTGCCGCCCACAAGCCCGACGGTCTGCCCACTAAGTCTACTAGAGGCATAAAGTAACAAAAGAAATGCAGTATGGAAAAGCTGGAAGGTAAAACATCTACTGTTACTATGCCTCTCTCTAAAATGCTCAATGAATAGGACAGAAGGACGATATGCCACTACTGATACTCAACTCAAATCACCCAATCCAAACTGACTGCCACAACGGGTCCAGTCAAACCTGCGCCTACCTACTGCTGTAGGTATGTCCGTAGCTGCCAAAACTGGCTCAGCCAGAGGGACGGTGTCCGTGAGTGCCAAAACTGGCTCAGCCAGAGGGACACCAGCATCGACAAGCCGCGATAGAAGTATTAGACCCAACTCCGGAGTGGCACTCGTGGGTAGCGACCCCACCGAGCAAAGTATCCGCGCATCTCTGTCGAGCTCAAATGTGGCTCCTGCAGGCTATGATCCAACACTGTCTCTAAGGCAATCCCCCATGATCCCAGATCTACCATGTCACTATCACTATCTCAATGACAAATGATCTACAGACTGCTACCAACTCTACTCGGTCCCCAGACGCGAGTACAATGCATCCACAGCTACTAGACCTCCCAACCAACGACTCGAGGAAAACTACTATGTCCAGAATGGTAAGAGTAATAAGCAATGTGGGAAGTCTAAAGCAGTGCATAATTCTAATCCAGATCAAATATTTATTGTAGTCGTCTGAGCATGATGTATAATACATAATAGATGTGCTGGGTTAGGTTCTCGGGTTAAAAGGGTTCATATATTGCAAGAGTTCCAATAAGATCATCAGATTTAGCAACTATCAACTGTGGGTACTAACATACAGTTTGCACAGATTATTTAGCTCATATACTAACATGCATGCACTTGTAATCGTAGAATTAGGGTGCAGTCCATAGATATTGAAAGCAGGATCACCCACCTGAACACGCTAACTGTCCAGGACGGTACAGATAAATAGTCCAGAAATCAACAATTTTTCAGATCCTCAGAGAAAGGAGTACAGAAAAGGTGCTCTTACAGTCCTGGGTACAACAACAACTCTCAATTACATACAATTCACACACAACAATAAGTCTCAAAAAAATCTGCATGCAAGGTTACTGTTCACATGAAAATTTCACCTGAAAATACTCCTCAATAAATTCCAATAAAAATATCACGACGATCCTCACGAAGTGTAGATGTCGATAGGCTCTTGAATCGTCTGAATCCAATACCCGGAAGTGGAGATAAAATTCCGCGAAGTTGCTGCTGCCAGAAATCCAAACTGTTACAAAGGGGTGTAAAAATGTACCCCAAACCCCTAAATAAGCTCATTTCCGAGAAAAATGATCAACACGGAAAACGTAGATGTACCTCTCATGCAACTGCTGTCGAAGAAATCGTCCAAAAATGAGTTTGGAGTAGCTCTGCAGGTCTCCCAGACTAAAACGCGACGGAAATGGGCCTCCAACAGTATATCGTTGCTCCGCACTACGAGGCAGAAAATGCTGTCGTCGCGGCTTCCAGAAAATCTGAAACTTGGCCGGAAGATTGGCAAGCGGGAGAGGAAGAAATCTTGTAAAAGGCTCAAGAGCTAATTCCCACGAAAAAGGGTGCAAAAACTCGGCCCAAAGTGGCCTATTTATAGGCTCCAAAGGAAAAAGCCCGAAAATCCACTTTAATTGGGCTCGGGCCCAACTTTCGGGCGCCCGAAAAGTTTCGGGCGCCTACAGTGTTGGGCCCGGGCCCAACACTGTTCACGCCCGAAACACCCTGGTGCCGCCACGTGTCCACCGAACAGCGAACACCGGTGCAGGGCCTGTTGGGAGCCACCACGTGTCCACCCGAACAGCGAACACCGGTGCGGACCACTCACCGCCCGCCACGTGTCCACCCGCTCGCACAGTATGGCGGTGGCGCCCGCCAATGAGCGGGCGCCACGTGTCCACCCCCGTTGATCGCCGACCGCGCGACGTGCGCGCCTGTCGCGCGACGTGGGTCGCACGTGCGCACGCATCCCGAGGCACCAACCCCGCGCTCCGTGCACCCCGCGTGCTACACCCGCCAATGAGGGAGTGACACGTGTCCCATGTACCCGGTCCACGCTTTCCACAAGAATTCAGTGGACCGCGCCGCGTGCACCAACCAACCGGAGGCTGCCACGTGTTCCCCCGCCTGGTCCATGCACCGCCGCGCACACCCGGTAGACCGCGCTCCCTGGGCCCGCCAATCAGGCGGTGCCACGTGTCCATGCGCCGGGTCTGTGCACCCCGCCGCGCTGCTCTGTGGTCCGCGCATCCTGAACCGGCCAATGACAGGCCGCCACGTGGCATCCCGGCGGTCTACGGCCCCTCCCATGCACCATTTACCACTAAAAACTTCCGGGTGTCCGTTTTTGGGCATCCGGACTCCAAATTATACAAACAAATAGTCGTTTTCAAGCGTTTTTCCGTGCTGAATCCATCTACGAACTCTGTTTGGCCTAAATCCTTACAGAAATTTTGGCAAACCCAGCCGAAGGCCAATACAGCAACTAAAATCACACAGGGTCCATCAGTAGCATCCTATTGATGCACTATGGCCAAATACACCAATACTAGGTGTTCCAACAGTGAATTCATCGGAAAAACACTGCATGGGAGCTAGGGCCACTACATCCTCCCCCACTAAAAGAAAGTTTCGTCCTCGAAACGGAATAAGGTGAAACAAGCATACCTCAGCCAGAAGTCTCGAATAGAAAGGGGTAGGCATCTCGCATCTCCGTCTCGAGCTCCCAGGTAGCCTCTCGCTCCTCGTGGTTGCTCCAAAGGATCTTCACATAAGGTATTGCCCGGTTGCGCAATTCCCTCACCTCACGAGCCAGAATCCGCAACGGGCGCTCCTCGTAAACCAAGTCCTCGCCAATATCCAAGGATGCGAAGTCAATGACATGAGACGGATCGAACACATATCTCCTCAAGGCCGAAACATGGAAGACATCATGAACACCAGCCAAACGGGGAGGTAAAGCAACTCTATAAGCCACAGGGCCTACCCTCTCAAGCACTTCAAAGGGTCCAATGAAGCGGGGACTAAGCTTCCCACGCACTCCAAACCTCCAGACCCCTTTCGAGGGCGAGACCTTTAAGAAGACATGATCACCAACCTGGAACTCAATGTCTCGCCGCCGAACATCTGCATAACTCTTCTGGCGACTCTGGGCCGTCTCCAAGTGCCGACGAATAACTCGGACCTTTTCTTCCGCCTCCAGCAGTAAATCAGGCCCCAACGTCCTCCTCTCACCCACATCGCTCCAGTACAGGGGCGACCGACACTTGCGTCCGTACAACGCCTCAAACGGAGCCATCTGAATGCTCGCTTGAAAGCTGTTGTTATATGCAAACTCAACCAGGGGTAAGTGTCGGTGCCATCCTCCTCCAAAATCCATGACGCACGCACGCAACATATCCTCAAGAGTCTGAATGGTGCGCTCTGACTGACCATCTGTCTGTGGGTGGAAAGCCGTGCTGAATCTAAGCTGAGTACCCATGGCTGACTGTAAGCTCCCCCAAAATCGTGACACGAACCTCGGGTCTCGATCTGAAACAATGGACGCTGGTATTCCATGCAGCCTCACGATCTCATCCAAGTATAGCTGTGCCAGGCGCTCCAAGGACCAAGTCATCTGTACAGGCAGGAAATGAGCTGACTTGGTAAGTCTATCAACAATCACCCAAACTGCGTCGGCTCCACTCTGTGATCTCGGTAGCCCAGTCATGAAATCCATAGTGATGTGGTCCCACTTCCATTCGGGAATTGGAAGGCTCTGCAACTTGCCAGCAGGAACACGATGCTCTGCCTTCACTTGCTGGCAAGTTAAGCACTGAGCAACAAACCTCCCTATATCCCGCTTCATCCCCGACCACCAAAAGTGTGCCCTGAGGTCCTTATACATCTTAGTACCTCCAGGGTGGATGGTATAAGGTGTATAATGGGCCTCTCTCAATATCTGATCTCTGATCTCCAAATCCAATGGCACACAAACTCGGTCCCGGTACCGTAGTACTCCCGAGCTATCTACTGAAAAATCCCCTCTCTGATCTGTCTGAACCTGTGCCCTGATCCTCTCCAAGTGGGGGTCCTCACTCTGCGTCTCCCTAATCCTGTCCAGCAGAGTGGGCTGCAAGACCATAGTCATAAGTCTCGCAGAGACCCCAGGGGATACTACCTCAATCTGAAGTCGCCTCATCTGCTCTATCAGCTGTGCCTGCTGGGTAATCATCAAACTCAAGCTATGCACTGACCTCCGGCTCAGAGCATCTGCCACCATATTGGCCTTGCCGGGGTGATAAAGGATACTCAGATCGTAATCCTTTAACAGCTCCAACCACCGGCGTTGCCTAAGGTTCAGCTCCTTTTGGGTGAACAGATACTTTAAGCTCTTATGATCTGTATAAATCTCACAATGCTCACCATAGAGGTAATGCCGCCACAGCTTCAGTGCAAAAACAACAGCTGCAAGCTCTAAGTCATGCGTAGGGTAATTCTTCTCGTAATCCTTTAATTGCCGTGAAGCATAGGCAATTACCCTACCATGCTGCATCAAGACGCAACCCAGACCGCTGTGCGAGGCGTCACTGTAAATCACGAAGCCCTCTCCCATAACCGGCAGTGCAAGAACAGGTGCTGAGATCAATCTTCTCTTCAGTTCCTCGAAACTCTGCTGACACTGCTCGGTCCAAACGAACCTCGTCCCCTTCCTCGTCAAACTGGTCAGGGGAGTAGAGAGCTTCGCAAAGCCCTCCACGAACCGACGATAATAACCAGCCAGGCCCAAGAAACTCCGTACCTCGGTAACCGTCGTCGGCCTCGGCCAATCCCGAACTGTGTCAATCTTCGTCGGGTCGACCGCTACTCCAGCGGCTGAAACAATGTGGCCCAAGAAAGCAACCTCCCGAAGCCAAAACTCGCACTTTTTAAGTTTGGCATACAACTTCTTATCACGTAGAAGCTGCAGCACTATCCTCAAGTGCTCCTCGTGCTCCGCATCGCTCCGAGAGTAAATCAGGATGTCATCAATGAACACAACCACAAATAGATCCAAGTACGGCTGAAAAACCCGGTTCATCAAATCCATGAATGCGGCTGGGGCATTGGTCAAACCGAACGGCATAACCGTAAACTCGTAATGCCCATACCGGGATCTAAACGCCGTCTTGGGGATGTCCTCGGCCCACACCCTCAGCTGGTGGTAGCCTGACTGGAGATCAATCTTTGAAAACACGGAGGCTCCCTGTAGCTGATCAAACAAGTCATCAATCCGTGGCAGAGGATACTTATTCCGGATGGTCACTTTGTTCAGTTCCCGGTAGTCCACACATAAGCGAAGTGTCCCATCCTTCTTCTTCACGAACAACACTGGCGCTCCCCACGGTGAAACACTGGGCCGAATGAAGCCTCTATCCAGCAGATCCTGAAGCTGGGCCTTCAACTCTCTCAGCTCGACAGGCGCCATCCTGTAAGGTGCCTTCGAGATTAGTGCGGTTCCGGGTACCACATCAATCACGAACTCAATCTCCCTCTTCGGCGGCATGGTCGTCAGCTCTGGGGGAAACACATCGGGAAACTCGCGGACCACTGAAATATCCTCGAGTCCCCGTGCCGCCGTAGGCACCTCTACGATCGTCGCTAGAAATGCGGTGCATCCTCTACTCATCAACCGCCTGGCCCTCGCCGAAGAAATAGTCAGGGCAAACAACGAACTCTGACAGCCCCGAAAGACAAACACCTCCTGCCCCGGCTTACGAAGAGTAACAGTCTTCTCACGGCAATCAATGGTAGCATAAAATCTCGACAACCAATCCATACCAAGCACAACATCGAAATCCTGGAGCTGTCGTAAGACGAGCAAGTCGGCCGGCAGAATCCAGGATCCCAACTGTACGGGGCAATCTCTACAGCACTCCTCAACATGCAGAACATGACCCGGTATCTGAACCTCTAATGCAGATGATAAAGAAGCTACCGCTATACCATGCAAGGATGCGAATGATCTACTGATGAATGAATGAGAAGCACCGGTATCGAAAAGAACCCGAGCACGGACTGATGAGATTAGAATAATACCTGCGACGACCTGCTCTGCTGCGGAAGCGTCCTCAATCTAAGCGGCATATACACGACCGCTCGGTGCCGGGGGACGTCGCTCTGGCTGCCGAGAAGAAGAGGAGGCAAAATCTGGCCTGCTGTAGGCTGCAGAAGGACCGGCTGGCTGGTAAGGAACGGTCGGTGCTGATGCTGAAGAAGGAGCTGGATGACCGGCCCTGGGACAAGCACTCGCGATATGGCCGGCCTCCCCGCATCGAAAACACCGGCCCTGTCTCTGCGGGCACTGAGTCGGCGGATGAGGGCCCCGACAGATAATACACTGATCTGGGCGCTGCTGCCGAGAAGACTGCTGTGAGGACTGCTGCTGTCGCGGGGGTCGACGCTGCTACTGCTGCTGCTGTGACTGTCGAGACGCCCCTGATCTCTGGCGTCCCTGGTGCCCCCGGCCCTGAGGGTGGAAACGCGGAGGTCTCGGGGGTCCCTGCCTGCTAGACTGCCCCTCCTCCGCAGGAGCCGGGCGCTTCACCCCAGAAGTCGCTACAGGGGCCGGAGATACCTCATCCATCACGGCCTCTCCACACTCCACATACAAAGCCTGTGAGGACCCGAACCCCCACACTATGGTTTACTGTTGGTTTGGAGGCTTCTGGGAGTGCGTGTGTGCGTGCCGGGCCCCAGATTGAGTTTCTGAGGAATTTAGAGCTTGTTTTCTGTTCTAGAAGCCTATTTTGGGTGTGTGAGGTGTTTGCGCGCTTATTGGAGCCAAGAATGTGACCCGGAACGGAAATTGGATCAAGTCTACTCTTCCGGGAATTTTTGGGAAATTTTAGAAGTGGAATTTGGCCGAACGGACCTCGTATTGGGATTCAGCGCGCGAAAACGAGCGAAATGGACTATTTACTTGAATTTTTCGGAGCCCGGACGCGAAAACACGGAAATCGAGGCTAGAGTTACTGTTCCGGCGGCCGGGGTGGCGCCGGCGGCGGCGGAGCGCGGCGGAGCGCGGCGGCGGACGGCGGCTCAGGCGCGCGGTCCACCGCGGGGCGCGTGCACCGGGCGCTGGCCACGTGGCGCGCTGCGGTTGGCCGGCGCAGCGAGCGCGGTCCACGGGACTTGGCGGGGTGTACGGTGGACCGAGGGTAGGACACGTGGCACACCGTGGTTGGTGCGGTGTTGTGTGCGCGGTCCACGGATCTTCGTCTCCGGTGCACGGTGAACCAGGGGACACGTGTCATCCTGTGATTGGCGGGTGCATCGTGCGCGGTGCACCGAGCGCGCGGTAGGTGCCTCGGGGCGCGTGCCCACGTGCGACCCACGTCGCGCTGCCGGGCGGGCAGCGGGTCAACCGGGTGGACACGTGGCGCCCGCTCATTGGCGGGCGCCACCGCCTTACTGTGTGAGCAGGCGGGACACGTGGCAACCGGTGAGTGGCCAGCTTCGGTGTTCGCTGTTCGGGCGACACGTGGCGGCCTCTGAGGCGGCTCGGACGGATCTGGGATCCCGTCCGACGGCGTGTATTGGGCCGGGCCGCACTGTGTGCGCCCGAAAGATTTGGGCCGGGCCGCACTGTGCGCGCCCGAAATCTTTCGGGCGCCCGAAAGTTTGGGCCCGAGCCCAATAACTTGGTTTTTTGGGGGCTTTTTCTTGGAGGCCTATATATAGGTCACCTTGGGCTGGTTTTTTCAGCCTTTTCCCGTGAGAACCAGCACTTGATCCTTTTATGAAAAATCCTCCTCTCCCTCTTGGCTAACTCCTGGTGAAGTTTCAGAACTTTTGGAAGCCGCGACGACTGTGTCTTCTACCTCGAAGTGCGGAGCGACGGATTTCTGTTGAAGGCCATTATCGTCGCATTTCGGTCTAAAATTTCTACAGAGCTACCCCGACATCCGATTTCAGCGATTTTTGCGGCGTTGGATTCACGAGAGGTAAATCTTCGACTTTCGTGTTGAGTGTTTTGCCTGGATTTGGGTTTTTGGCACGGATTTCGAGGCGTTTCTGAGCCGCTGTTTTGTTGTGAGATTTCTGGACAGCACTCACTTCGCGGATTTTTATCTCCTCATCCGGACATCGGAATTCGACGATTCAAGAGCCTATCGACATCTATACTTCGCGAGGATCGTCGTGATATTTTATTGGAATTTTAGAAAATTTATTTTCAGGTGAAAATCGCGTGTGAACAGTAACTGTGTTTGCATATTTTTGGAATAGTAGTTGTTGTGTGTGAAATGTGTATAATTGAGATGTGTTGTTGTACCCAGGACTATAGGAGCACTTTCCCTGTGCTCCTTGCGCTGTGGATCTGGGAGATTGTCGATTTCTGGACTGTTTATCTGTACCGTCCCGGACAGTTAGCGCGATCAGGTGGGTGATCCTGCTTTCAATACCTATGGACTGCACTCTAATTCTATGATTATAAGTGCATGCATGATAGTATATGAGCTGTTTAATCTGTGCAAACTGTATGATAGTACCCACAGTTGATAGTTGTTAAATCTGATGACCTCATTGAACCACTTGTAGTATTTGAACTCTTACAACATGGAAACTCAACTTAGCTTTATTGTCAGTTAATTGTTTATTCATGCACCATTAGACTACAGAAAATGTGAACATGTATTCAGATTTGCTCTTCACCTTAGCTTTCCCCCAGTGGTTGTACCTTTGTCGTTCTGACATTGTGATCTTTCCCCGGGTTGCGGGTTGGGAGGTTTAGTAGCTATGATGCATTGTACTTGTGTCTGGGGACCGAGTAGTGTTGGTATCAGTCTGTAGATTGTTCATCATTGAGATAGTGATAGTGATAGTGATAGTGATAGTGACAGTGGATCTGGGATCTTTCGGACATGGTCATAGTGACAGTGTGGATTTTTTTTTAGTCAGTGAGTGAGACAGTGATTGGATCATAGCCTGCAGGAGCCATACTTGAGATCGACAGAGATGTGCAGATACTTTGCTCGGTGGGGTCGCTACCCACGAGTACCACTCCGGAGTTGGGTTTGATACGTGTCCCTCTGGCTGAGCCAGTTTGGGCAGTCACGGACACCGTCCCTCTGGCTGAGCCAGTTTTGGCAGTCACGGACGCCGTCCCTCTGGCTGAGCCAGTTTTGGCAGTCACGGACGTCCTACATAAGTCCGGTCCTCTGGGATGTACGGCAGTAGGTAGGCGCAGGCTTGACTGGACCCTATGGGGCAGTCGGTTTGGATTGGGTGATCTGAGTTGAGAGAGAGTTGGTCGTGGCATCATATTCATTCTGTCCCGCCCTTTGAGCATTTAGATAGAGGCATAGTAGCAGTAGATGTTTTACTTTCTAGCTCCTCTATACTGCATTTCTTGTGTTACTTTATGCCTCTAGTGGACTTAGTGGGCAGACCGTCGGGCTTGTTGGCGGCACCCACTGAGAACTACTGTGGGAGGTAGTTCTCACACCCGTCGTGGTGTCTTTTTCCCCAGGGACGTCAGCTCCAGTTCCTGCGGTGCCTGTTGCTGATCCAGCTCTTCCAGATCGAGGTAAGGGAGTCGCGAGATAGATCCCTTCCCCTCCAGCTTCAGTGTGTTATAGAGGTACCCCTATATTTTGGTCGTTTACATGTTTGAGAGTTATGTAGTGAGGTATCGAGTTGTACTCTTTTGTTTCTTTGGAGAGACTGCTGTATTTTGGTGAGGATATGTTGTATATATTGTGAGAGACTGTACTATTTTTCTGTTCATAGTAGTTTTTCCTTACTGCTCTGATATCTGTTTCTATAGTTAATCCATTTTTGCAGGTTTGACGCTACGTCTCTACGGGGCTTCCTGTAGGGGCGGCGGATCTGTTGGCGAGCCCGGGGTACAGTTCTGACCCCGGGGCGTGACAAAGCCTGCTCCATCGAGGCCTCCAAGGTCTGCAGTCTACGGGAGCGGACGAACTGGTAGATGTCTCGGCGAAGTCCTCTCTCAAACATATAAACACTGTGGCTCTCATCTCTGGCCACGTGTGGCAAGTATGCCAATAGGTGATTGAATTCAGCTATATACATGTGCACGGGCCTATCTCCCTGACGGAGATTCTTCAGCTGCTCCTCCAGTCGCTGTCTGACGCTCTCGGGAAAGAATGCTCCCAGCAACATGCTTCGAAACTCGGCCCAGGAAAGAATCTGCGTCCCAGGTGGACCAGCTGGTCGCACACGCCGCCACCACGCCTCGGCGTTGCTCTCCAGAAAGTGAGTAGCCAGAATAACCCGATACCTCTCATCCACAAATAAGCTCTCAAAGTGGCGCTCCATGGTGGTGATCCAAGTCTCGGCTGCCCAAGGCTCAGCACTCATGCCCGAAAAGCGGGGCGGATCGAACTGCCGGAATCTCATCAACAAATCTACTACCTCCCGCTGCTCCGCCGAAGTCAACGATCTCGTCGCCCCAGCCGGTGGCCTGCTCGAAACCGGCTCAACAGGAATCGCCGGTGCAGGCTGCACAACAGGGGGTGCCACAACAGGAGAAGAAGGCACCGACGAGCTCTCAGGGGGTACAACCGCCGGCTGCGCTCTCTGCTCCAATAAGAGCGTCAGCCGCGCCACTGCCTCCTCCTAGCGTCTATTCGCCTCAGCCATCTGTGCCATCTGGGCACGGAGCTCCTGAATCTCAACCTGAGGTCCTCGCCCCGAGTCCTCCTGCTCGAGCTCAGAGGACGAAGGCTGCGAGCGCGTCACCATCGAACGTCGAGGAGGCATCCCCACCTGAGGGACAAAGCAAACAATCAGAACCAGAAGCAACACTCGACCCAATCTAGCGAAAGTCAAAAGGCATGTCCCCCTTTCCGAAGCACTATGTTGTCTGCAGCCAACATAGTCGCTACAAAAGGAAGACATGTCTATCACTCGTCCCTATCCACTCGGGAGAGTTGGAAACTCAATCAAGACTTTCGCTAAAAAAATCTCTGCACTCACGTGGGTCGTCCTAGGGCTTAACCATAAGCCTAGGGTTCCTAAGTCCTCAAGACCTACATCCTAGGCTCTGATACCACTCTAATCTGTCACGCCCCGGGGTCAGAACTGTACCCCGGGCTCGCCAACAGATCCGCCGCCCCTACAGGAAGCCCCGTAGAGACGTAGCGTCTAACCTGCAAAAATAGATCAACTATACTAACAGATATCAGAGTGGTAAAGAAAACTAACTATAAACAAGAAGTAGAACAATCTCTCACATAAAATATACATAATATCCTCACCTGAATACAGGAGTCTCTCAATAAAAACAAAAGAGTACAACTCGATCCCTCACTACAAGATCTCTCAAACACAGACACAACCAAAAAAGAACATCGGGTACCTCTATCTCTCGCTGAAGCTGGAAGGGGAAAGGGATCTATCTCGCGACTCCCTTACCTCGGTCTGTAGGAGCAGGATCAGCAGCTGGTACCGCAGGAACTGGAGCTGGAGTCCCTGGGGAAAAGACACCACGACGGGTGTGAGAACTACCTCCCACAGTAGTTCTCAGTGGGTGCCGCCCACAAGCCCGACGGTCTGCCCACTAAGTCTACTAGAGGCATAAAGTAACAAAAGAAATGCAGTATGGAAAAGCTGGAAGGTAAAACATCTACTGTTACTATGCCTCTCTCTAAAATGCTCAATGAATAGGACAGAAGGACGATATGCCACTACTGATACTCAACTCAAATCACCCAATCCAAACTGACTGCCACAACGGGTCCAGTCAAACCTGCGCCTACCTACTGCTGTAGGTATGTCCGTAGATGCCAAAACTGGCTCAGCCAGAGGGACGGTGTCCGTGAGTGCCAAAACTGGCTCAGCCAGAGGGACACCAGCATCGACAAGCCGCGATAGAAGTATCAGACCCAACTCCGGAGTGGCACTCGTGGGTAGCGACCCCACCGAGCAAAGTATCCGCGCATCTCTGTCGAGCTCAAATGTGGCTCCTGCAGGCTATGATCCAACACTGTCTCTAACGCAATCCCCCATGATCCCAGATCTACCATGTCACTATCACTATCTCAATGACAAATGATCTACAGACTGCTACCAACTCTACTCGGTCCCCAGACGCGAGTACAATGCATCCACAGCTACTAGACCTCCCAACCAACGACTCGAGGAAAACTACTATGTCCAGAATGGTAAGAGTAATAAGCAATGTGGGAAGTCTAAAGCAGTGCATAATTCTAATCCAGATCAAATATTTACTGTAGTCGTCTGAGCATGATGTATAATACATAATAGATGTGCTGGGTTAGGTTCTCGGGTTAAAAGGGTTCATATATTGCAAGAGTTCCAATAAGATCATCAGATTTAGCAACTATCAACTGTGGGTACTAACATACAGTTTGCACAGATTATTTAGCTCATATACTAACATGCATGCACTTGTAATCGTAGAATTAGAGTGCAGTCCATAGATATTGAAAGCAGGATCACCCACCTAAACATGCTAACTGTCCCGGACGGTACAGATAAATAGTCCAGAAATCAACAATTTTTCAGATCCTCAGAGCAAGGAGCACAGAAAAGGTGCTCTTACAGTCCTGGGTACAACAACAACTCTCAATTACATACAATTCACACACAACAATAAGTCTCAAAAAAATCTGCATGCAAGGTTACTGTTCACACAAAAATTTCACCTGAAAATACTCAATAAATTTCAATAAAAATATCACAACGATCCTCACGAAGTGTAGATGTCGATAGGATCTTGAATCGTCTGAATCCGATACCCGGAAGTGGAGATAAAATTCCGCGAAGTTGCTGCTGCCAGAAATCCAAACTGTTACAAAGGGGTGTAAATATGTACCCCAAACCCCTAAATAAGCTCATTTCTGGGAAAAATGATCAACACGGAAAACATAGATGTACCTCTCATGCAACCGTTGTTGAAGAAATCGTCCAAAAATGAGTTCGGGGTAGCTCTGCAGGTCTCCCAGACTAAAACGCGACGGAAATGGGCCTCCAACAGTATACCGTCGCTCCGCACTACGAGGCAGAAAATGCTGTCGTCGTGGCTTCCAGAAAATCTGAAACTTGGCCGGAAGATTGGTAATAGGGAGAGGAAGAAATCTTGTAAAAGGCTCAAGAGCTAATTCCCACGAAAAAGAGTGCAAAAACTCGGCCCAAAGTGGCCTATTTATAGGCTCCAAAGGAAAAAGCCCGAAAATCCACTTTAATTGGGCTCGGGCCCAACTTTCGGGCGCCCGAAAAGTTTCGGGCGCCCGAAAAGTTTCGGGCGCCTACAGTGTTGGGCCCGGGCCCAACACTGTTCACGCCCGAAACGCCCTGGTGCCGCCACGTGTCCACCGAACAGCGAACACCGGTGCAGGGCCAATCGGGAGCCGCCACGTGTCCAGCCGAACAGCGAACACCGGTGCGGACCACTCACCGCCCGCCACGTGTCCACCCGCTCGTCCACCCCCGTTGACCGCCGACCGCGCGACGTGCGCGCCTGTCGCGCGACGTGGGTCGCACGTGCGCATGCATCCCGAGGCACCAACCCCGCGCTCCGTGCACCCCGCGTGCTGCACCCGCCAATGAGGGAGTGACACGTGTCCCATGCACCCGGTCCACGCTTTCCACAAGAATTCAGTGGACCGCGCCTCGTGCACCAACCAACCGGAGGCTGCCACGTGTTCCCCCGCCTGGTCCATGCACCGCCGCGCACACCCGGTAGACCGCGCTCCCTGGGCCCGCCAATCAGGCGGTGCCACGTGTCCATGCGCCGGGTCTGTGCACCCCGCCGCGCTGCTCTGTGGACCGCGCATCCTGAACCGGCCAATGACAGGCCGCCACGTGGCATCCCGGTGGTCTACGGCCCCTCCCATGCACCATTTATCACTAAAAACTTCCGGGTGTCCGTTTTTGGGCATCCGGACTCCAAATTAAACAAACAAATAGTCGTTTTCAAGCGTTTTTCCGTGCTGAATCCATCTACGAACTCTGTTTGGCCTAAATCCTTACAGAAATTTTGGCAAACCCAGCCGAAGGCCAATACAGCAACTAAAATCACACAGGGTCCATCAGTAGCATCCTATTGATGCACTGTGGCCAAATACACCAATACTAGGTGTTCCAACAGTTGATTCATCGAAAAAACACTGCATGGGAGCTAGGGCCACTACACAGGGGCCCGAATTGGCTCACTCGGCTCATCAGCTCGGCTCCATAAGCCGATTTCGGCTCACCCAATTTTATGTTTCGGGCGCCCAGAACCATGATTTGGGCGGCCAAAATTCACAAAAACAACAATTTCCATGAATTCGCCCTTCCAATGCCCGTTTTTGCGTGAAACAGTTTCTGCTCGACTCGACCATCTCTAGATGTGTCGGTCAGCTAACTGCGCATGTCCGCAAGGCCCCGAAATACCAGAACACTACATCTGCAATAGCTTTGAATACAGTATCACCCGCCTGCGCAATTCTTTCATCTCACGAGCAAGAATCCGCACCGAACGCTCCTCGTACCTCAAGTCCTCGCCTAACTCTAGTGGGGTGAAGTCGATCACATGTGTGGGGGCGAAAACATACTTCCTCAATGCCGAGATGTGGAAGACATCATGGGTTGGTGCCAACCACAGCGGAAGTGCAACTCTGTATACTACTAGCCTAACCCACTCAAGCACCTCATAGGGACCAATAAAACGTAGGATAAGCTTTCTGTCACGCCCCGGGGTCGAAACTGCGCCCCGGGCTCGCCAACAGATCCGCCGCCCATACGGGAAGCCCTGTATAGACGTAGCGACTAACCTGCAAAGAAACATCTACACTAGCAGATATCAGAGCTGAAATAGTAAAAGCTGAAATAAAAGACAAGATAACACAACTACAGCCCTAAATATATACAAACCATTCTCACCAAATACAAGAGTCTCTCAGAACAGCAGAAAAGAAAGGTACAACTCGATACCTCACTACAAAAGTCACTCGACATAACACACTCCAAAGTAGTATAGGGGTACATCTACTCTCACTCTGAGGATGACAGGAAGGGATCTATCTCGCGACTCCCTTACCTCGGTCTGAAGGACAACTGGAGCAGTAGGAACCGGAGCAAAAGTCCCTGGAGAAAAGACACCACGACGGGTGTGAGAACTACATCCCACAGTAGTTCTCAGTGGGTGCCGCCAACAAGCCCGACGGTCTGCCCACTAAGTCTACTAGAGGCATAAAGTAACACATGCAGTGCTGTAAAGAAAAGCTGGAAAGGTAAAGTCTACAGCTACTATGCCTCTATCTAGATGCTCAAAGAGTGGAATAGAAAAAACAGTATGCCACAACTAACTCTCAACTGAGATCACCCAATCTAAACTGACTGCCACATCGGGTCCAGTCAAACCTGCGCCTACCTACTGTCGTTACATCCCGGAGGACCGGACTTACTAGGACGTCCGTGACTGCTAAAACTGGCTCAGCCAGAGGGACGGTGTCCGTGACTGCCAAAACTGGCTCAACCAGAGGGACACATGCATGGACAAGCCGCGATATAAGTATCAGACCCAACTCCGGAGTGGCACTCGAGGGGCGCGACCCCACCGAGCAAAGTATCCGCGCATCTTTGTCGAGCTCAAATGTGGCTCATGCAGGCTATGGTCCAAATCATCGATCAACAAGATCGGTTATAACCAACAAATCACTGTCTCACTCACTGACTGGAATCTACACAGCTGAGACTCACTGTCACTCTGACAGCTTCTAAGAACCCAGATCTACCATCACTATCACTCTCCCAAAAAAATCTGATCTATATACTGCTATCAACTCCACTCGGTCCCCAGACACGAGTGCAAATGCATCCCACAACCACCCGACCTCCCAGCCCACAACTCGGGCGAGAAAACTAAGTCCAGAATGACAAATATAATAAAGTGATGTGGGAATGTCTAGAGCAATAAAAGAAACCTAACCCAAGTTGAAGTTTCTACAGTCTGGCTGAACATGATACATATGACAGGGGTGCTAGGTCAAGTTCCAAGATTTCAATAATTAACATATTGTAGGAAGCAATAAAATCACAAGATTCAACAACTGATATCAAGAGTAATAACATTCAGTTTCCACATGCTATTAAGTCCAATTACTAACATGCATGATCCTACAACATAGAATTAGCACGCAGTCCATAGATTTTGAAAGCAAGGTCACCCACCTGAAAGTGCTAACTGTCCGGAATCGTACAGCTGAGAATGCCCAGAAACAGATCTATCAGTACATCCACCAAGCCAACAGTACAGTAGCAGTGCTCAATACATCCTGGGTACAAAATACATCTCAAAGTTACTCTTAAATTCCACAAAATTCCAAGTTACAAATTCTGCGGTGAACAGTCCTCTTACTGCGAAATTTTCACCTGCTGAAAGTGCCCAAAAAATCCCAATAAAAATATCACAGCGATCGTCGTGTCGAGACCTTCGAAACGGGTACCTGCACGTCCAAAACGGAGCCCCGTAGGCCGAGTTACAAATTCCATAGTACCGGCGCGCAAACAATCACAACCACACAACTGTAAACTCTTGCACAGATAAAAAGGGAATAGTATACCTCCGAGAAGGTCTCAGAAAAATCCAAGAAAAATATGATGATAATCCTCGCGACGAGTAGATGAAAAAAGTGTACAGGCTCGTCTCGATCTGACGCTCGAGCGCGGAGAATAAAATCCGGCAAGGTGCTGCTGTCAACAGAGAAATCCTGTAGCAATGGGGGTTAAAAATGTACCAGGAACCCCTAGAAGAGCTCGGATCTGAAGAAGGTGGTCAGTACAAAAAACATAGGCCTACCTCTTGAGAAACCAACGCCGTAAAAATCGTCCAAAAATACTATCGGGGTAGCTCTGTAGACCTCCCAGACTGAAGTGCGACGAAAACGGGCCTCCAACAGTAAATCGTCGCACTGCGCTTCGCTGCCGAAGTCGTCGAGTTCGCGCACTTCAAAAATTCCAAAACTTCTTCAGCAGATGCACAAGAAGATAAGATAAAACTTTGCTAAAGGGTCCAAAGGCAAAAGAAGTCGGGAAAAGCCCCAAAAAGGAGAAGAAAGGGCCTATTTATAGGCCCTCCCACGAAAAGCCCACAAAAAAGAGGTTATTGGGCTTTTCGGGCCCAATTTCCGGGCGCCCGCTCAATTCGGGCGGCTACAAGTGTTGGGCCCGGCCCAACACTGTGCGCGCCCGAATTAGCCTGGAGCCGCCACGTGTCCCCTGGCTCTACCCCGCGCCCGGTGCACCCGCTCAATTCGGGGCATGGGGCGGCTGCGCCCGGCCAACCGCGGGGCGCCATGTGGCGCCCCCACGTCGCGGGTCACCTGCCCCAACAGCCCCGACCTACTCCCCTGGCGCGTGGACCACGTGCGCGTGAGCCGGCCACTCACAGGCCGCCACGTGGCGCGCCCTGGTCTATGCGCCAGGCCGCAAGTCCCCGTGGACCGCGCACACAGCGCCCGCCAATCACGAACTGCCACGTGTCCCATGCACCGGCCCATACACCAGCGCCAAGTTCCGTGGACCGCGCCGCGTGCGCCGGCCAATCCGGTGCTGCCACGTGGCACCAGGCCGGTCCACGGCTTCCCCCATGCACGAGAATACGCAAAAAACTTCCGGGAGCCGTATTTGGGCATCCGGACTCAGAATCAAACAAGCAAATAGCCGTTTTCAAGTGTTTTTCCGTGCTAAATCCATTTCCGACCTCTGTTTGGCCTAATTCTTTTTAGAAATTTCAGCAAACCTAGCCGAAGGCCAACACAGCTAATAATATCTCACAGGGTCCATCTGTGGCATCCCATTGATGCACCATGGGCCAGATACACCAACACTAGGTGTTCTAACAGTGGATTCATCGAAAGAACGTTGCATGGGAACCAGGGCCACTACACTTTCCACACACTCCAAATCTCCGGATACCCTTAGACGGTGAGACTTTCAAAAATGCATGGTCTCCAACCTGAAACTCCAAGTCTCGTGGCCTGGTATTTTCATAGCTTCTTTGTCAACTCTAAGCGTTCTCAAGATATCGTCATATAACCTTGACCTTTTTCTCTGCCTTCTGCAGGATATTAGGCCCCAAAGTCCTTCTCTCGCCCACGTCACTTGGTGATCGACACTTGTGTCCATACAATGCCTCAAACGGAGCCATCTGAATACTCGCTTGATAGCTATTGTTGTATGCAAACTCAACTAATCTTAGGTGTCGATACCACCCTTCTCCAAAATCTAGAACACAAGCTCTGAGCATATCCTCTAATATATGAATGGTTCGCTCTAACTGTTCATCGATATGTGGGTGAAAAGTTATACTGAAACGGAGCTGGGTCCCCAAGGCCGTCTGTAAACTCCTCCGGAAATGCGAGTCGAATCTCGAGTCCCGATCTGAAACTATCGAGGCGGGCACTTCATGTAACCTCACCGCCTCATCCAAATATAGCTGCGGGAGTCGCTCTAGTGGCCAAGTCACCTGAACCGGAAGGAAGTGGGCAGACTTGGCCATTCTATCCACTATCACCTAAACTGCATCCGATTCGCTCTAGTTCTCGGTAACCCCACGACAAAATCTATCATGATGTGATCCCACTTCCACTCAGGGATTGGGAGACTCTGTAAATTGCCAGCAGGAACTCTGTGTGCTCTGGCTTCACTTCCTGACAAGTTAAACACTGAGCCAACTATCTCCCAATGTCCCTCTTTACTCCATTCCACCAGAAGTGTGCCTTGAGGTCCTTTTACATCTCAGTCCCATCAAGATGAATGGTATAAGGTGTATAATGGGCCTTTCTTAAAATCTCCTCTCTAATCTTGAAATCCACTAGCACACACGCTGTCACGCCCTGGGGTGTAAACCAGATCCCGGGTCCGTCTACAGATCCGCCGTGCACACGAAACTTCCCGCGTACACGAAGCGCTGGTAACCTGCTCAGATATAATATAACAATAACGGAGCATAATACAGAGCTGAAATAGAAGAACCACATAGTATCTCAGACTGGAACTACAAATAAAACTGTAATAAGTACAATAATCTCCTAGCTCACCAAAATAGTACAACCAGCTGGCGGAAGCCAAACCCAAAATAAAAGGAGAATATCACAGTCTGAGTGAAGGGTACAGCATCTATCTAACAGCTCTCAGTCTCCCAGGAGATCTATCTACTCAGCGATCCCCTTACCTCGATCCGCTGCCGATGGCCTAGCAGCTCCCGCGGATGACTCTGCAAAATAAGGGAGAAGAAAGGGACAGAAAAATGTTACGGAATTTGAATTGGCGTATTTCGTGAATGTGTCTAAGTCTTGAAGATTGAAGATGAAGAAGTTTGAATCATATACCTCAATCTCAAGAAAGAAGAATTCAAAAGGATCAGGTACGTTTAATTAATTAATTTTGGTGATCCGAATACTTCTCATAGTGTAGAAACACTTGGATGAATTTTTTATTGCATAAAAATCAAAAACTGGACATGGGGCATGTTCAGGATCCGGATCAGAGAATCCAATCCGGATCCCGAAGGGTATTGGTTCATATGCAAATCCAATCCGGATCCAAGCCTATTCTGATCCGGATCCCGAACATTGGATTTTGCTGAAATTTATGAACGATCCGGATCGGGCAGTTCAATCCGGATCCCGAACCCCTGTTTTTCTGGAATTGTCTGTTTCGTTACTGCAATCCGGATCGCCCAATTCCGATCCGGATCGCCGTCCTGTAAAATTCCAGAAAAGGTTAGTTTTTGATCCTTATCTTCTTCCAATGGTTTCTAACCTATAAATAGACCCTATGATTCATTTTTAGGGTAAGCCGAAAAAGAGAAAAATCCACATATAGAGAAGAAAGGAAATAACTAGATTAATTCTATGTTTCTTCATCTATATTGATTAATTTGATTCTAGGTTTTCCAAACTCAGATTTTGAGTAGAATCAAATTAATGAATACTTAGATGGTATTTCCGATCTATTTCTAATCTAAGTATTCGGCGGATCATCACCACCCAAAAACAACGATTTACCCAAAATCGGCGCGTGGACTCGCGTGGCCTTGTGGATTCAAGGTGCAACCGCTCTCGTGGATTCGGAGCGAGGTACGTTCGTGGATTCGAAGCGTGCTACTGGGTGAAGACCGTGGATTCGGTCGGACGTCGTGGACTCGACGTTGGACGCTGTGGATTCAGCGTTGGGCGCAGATCGTGGATTCGAGAAGCGTCGTGGAGCGAGCGGAGAAGATCTACTAGGAGCGTATGGTAAAAGGTTGAGTCGTCTGTGAGTACGTTATATCACCTTGTACGTGTGTTAATTCTAGTGGATTTCGCCGTGTTATCGGTCCCGTGGTTTTTTACTCCGGTTTGGAGTTTTTCCACGTAAAAATCTTGCGTGTTCATTTATTTTTCCGCATTGGGTTTTATTGCGCAATGATTTTTTGAGTGTTTATTGTTTACACCTATTCACCCCCCTCTAGGTGTTTTTTCCCCTATTTAGATCCATTACATATAAACCCAACAAGTGGTATCAGAGCGGGAATAGGGTTGTAAACAATGGTTGAAGGTGGAAACATCAATCGACCCCCTTTCTTTGATGGAACAAATTATGCGTACTGGAAAGTACGGATGAAAGCCTTTTTAATTTCCATCGACGAAAGGGTGTGGCAATCAATTGAATTAGGATGGTCTAATCCAACTGAAATTATTGATGATGTTCGCACCTTAAAACCTAGGTCGAAATGGACCAAGGAAGAGATAGATTCATCTTCTTACAATGGCAAGGGAATTAATGCTCTATTTAATGCTTTGTCACAAACTGAGTTCTCTCGCGTCTCGGCATGTGAGACTGCGAAAGAAATCTGGGATGTTCTTCAAGTTACGCATGAGGGAACTAACCTAGTGAAGATTCAGAAACTGCAAATGCTTACGAGCAAGTTTGACTCTATTTCTATGGCAGAAAATGAATCTTTCACTGACTATTACACACGATTGCAAGACATCGTAAACTCATGTGCTAACTTGGGAGAGAAGATTCCAGAATTTAAAGTTGTAAGAAAGATTTAAGAACTCTTCCTGAACGATTTCGCCCGAAGGTCGCAGCCATTGAAACAATTAAACACCCGGACGAAATGCGTGTAGAAGAATTAGTTGGTGCATTACAAACTTATGAAATGACATTTCCTACTAACTATTCTTCTGGAAAGGCATCCTCTTCTAAGTCTTCAGGTTATGCATTGAAAACAACAAAGAAGAAGACGCGGATTCATCCTCCTCAGACGATGACGAGAACCTATCTATGGAGGACTTTGAGAAGCAGCTCGCTCTCTTGACAAGGAAGTTTCGCCGCAACTTTCGAAGGGGTAATTCAAGCAAAACTCCATCCTTCGGAAAGTCGAAGAAAGGCAAGGGTTCTTCAAGTTACAAGTCAAGAAAGCAAGAGAACTTCTCAAAGGATAAGAAAAGTTCAGAGGGACAAGTACAGTGCTTCAAATGTCGAGGCTACGGCCACATTGCAACGGAGTGTCCCAACAAGAATCCGGCAAAGAAGAAAGCGATGCAAGTCGTCACTTGGGATGACAACTCAACGTCAAATGAGTCATCCTCAAGTGATGAAGAAGACAACGCGACAGCTTTCCACGCGTCCACTTCTTCACCCTTCATGTGCTTAATGGCAAGTACATCCGATTCCTTGTCCAACTCCTCCCATGTTGAAAAGATTGCAACGGACGACGAATCGAGCAATTCTGAAGGTGAAGATTTTGCTCTTGCCTACCATAAGCTTTTGAGGGATTCAAAGAAACTGGCAAAGCAAAACCGGAGTTTGAGAGGGAGATTGCAGGATCTCGAAGAAGAAGCAAAAAGGGCAACTTCTCTCTCAAACGCTCTTGAAGTGGAAAGGGATAACTTAGCCAAAGCAAATGTTTCCCTTCAAGAGAAAAATGAGCTTTTCGAGAAAGAACATGAGAAATGGTGGATAAAGCGAATTACTTCTTGAAGCTCTACGGCGAGGCTCGACAGGAAAAATGGAAATGACGAAGACCATTCTCCAACTAAAGGATGACTTAAAGCGATTCTCTTCTGGAAGGAGTAAGTTGGACAGGCTTCTTGGTCTTGGTCAAACAAATAAGTTCGGCCTCGGATACACTCAAACTGGAGACATTCCAAGTTCGAGTGGGACAGTTTTTGTGCCTCAGTCGGTATCTCCTCCTCCGACACCGGAATTCACGACAAGCAACGACAACAAGCCTACTTCATCCTCTTCGGGATCGTCAAGAACTAAGGTATGTTTTCGTTGTGGCATTTCAGGGCACATAAGGAGAAATTGCAAGATGGGAGCCAAACGCACACCTCAAGCACCTCTTGCAATGACTACCAAAAAGGTGATTCCTCAGAAATCAAATGCAAATCATTCAAAGGAAAAGAGCCTTGGTAGTTCACCGCTCAAGACGACATCATCAAGGAGCAGCAATTCTTCAAACAAGACGCTTTCACCTAGGAGAATAACTTCACGACCATTACCGACGCATTCCAAAAAGGTTTGGGTGCGCAAAGGTGAAATTTTTCCTTGTCTTGTTTCTAATGTTTCCTTGCATGCATATGATAGTTCGTCTTGGTATCTGGATAGCGGGTGTTCCCGTCACATGACCGGTGACAAAAACTGTTTTTAAAATTTTGAGAAAATCTCCGGAGGACTTGTCGTTTTCGGAGACGGTCGGTCTTCCAAAATTGTTGGAAAGGGAACGGTAGCTATTCCAGATGGCCCGGTTCTAAATAATGTGTTATTTGTTGATGGCCTTAAGACTAACCTCATAAGCATAAGTCAACTTTGTGATAATGGTTATTCAGTTAATTTTTCATCTGATGAATGTACTGTAACTGATAAGGACCATGTTTCTTTTTAAAAGGGGTTAGATCAGAAAACAATTGTTATGTAGTTCCTAATAAAATTTCTGAAAAATGTAACCTAGCATCTTTGAAAAATGAAACACTTTGGCATGAAAGGCTAGGTCACATAAACTTTAAGGAACTTGCTAGAATTTCAAACAAAGATGTGGTCAAGGGGGTTCCTAAACTTTCTTTTGAACAAAACATTGTGTGTGGCGGTTGCCAAAAGGGAAAACAGTCTAGGACTGCACACAAGAACTTGAACCACATAGGTACAAAACGGCCTTTGGAACTTTTGCACATGGATTTAATGGGGCCAACTCGTCAACCATCTTTGGGAGGTAAATGGTATATTTTCTTATTGGTTGATGATTTCTCTAGATATACTTGGGTAGCATTTTTAAAAGAGAAAGCTGATACTTTTGATTCTTTTCACGAGATTTGCCATCGTATTATGATTGAAAAGAATGAAAAGATTACTCGTGTTAGAAGTGATAGAGGTGGGGAATTCATAAATTCCAAATTCATTGATTTTTGCACTTCTAACGGCATTAAACATGAATTCTCAGCACCCTATACACCTCAACAGAATGGTGTAGTCGAGCGCAAAAACAGGGTCGTACAGGAGATGGCACGTGTTATGCTTCATAGCCGGAACCTACCGTTATATTTTTGGGCTGAAGCGGTGAACACTGCTGTCTATGTAATTAATCGAGTGTATTTGCGCCCGGGGACTTTAAATACACCATATGAACTATGGTTTTGTAGAAAACCGAACATCAAATATTTTCGTATCTTTGGGAGTCGGTGTTTTATTTTACGTGACCGCGAAAATCTTGGAAAATTTGACTCTCGAAGTGACGAAGGGATTTTCTTAGGTTATTCTACAAACAGTAGAGCATATCGAGTTTTTAACTTAGAATCTAAGACGATCGTAGAATCGATAAATGTTAAGGTAGATGAAGCTTTTCACTTTGAATCTGAAAAATCTACCCTCGATATCTCTCTTGATGATGATACACCTGCTAATGCATCTTCTTCTAACAATTCTTTCGATAATAATGATGCATCTAACGGTTCTTCAAGTTTATCTGATGTGCAGGAATCATCTCGTGTACCTCCGACTACTCCTCTACCTCAAACGTTACGCATCTCCAAGGATCATCCTGAATCGAACATCATTGGAGATCCACAAGAAGGAGTTAGAACTCGGAGACAATTGGTTTGCGGATTCGCATGCTACGTATCCTTAATCGAACCAAAGAATGTCGATGAAGCTCTTCAGGATGACTACTGGATTGAAGCAATGCAGGAAGAGCTCCATCAATTTGAGCGAAACAAAGTCTGGGAATTAACGAAGCCTCCGAAGCAACACAATGTGATAGGTACCAAATGGATTTTCAAGAACAAGAAAAATGAGGATGGTACTATCATCAGGAACAAAGCAAGGTTAGTTGCTCAAGGCTACTCTCAAGTAGAAGGTATAGACTTTGATGAAACTTTCGCCCCTGTAGCTAGACTCGAGTCCATTCGTATTCTATTTGCGATTGCTTGTCATTTTAAAATCAAATTATTTCAAATGGACGTTAAGAGCGCATTTTTAAATGGGTTTTTAAATGAGGAAGTTTATGTGGCTCAACCGAAAGGTTTTGTGGACCATAAACTACCTAACCATGTTTTTCGTTTGAAAAAGGCTCTTTACGGTCTGAAACAAGCACCGCGAGCATGGTACGAAAGGTTGACAAAGCACCTTTTGGAAAAGGGCTATACTCGAGGGGGAGCTGACAGGACTCTCTTTGTGAAGCATTATCAAAACAATTTCATTGTAGCACAAATCTATGTCGATGACATTGTATTTGGTGCAACAAGAGATAATGATGCTTCTAAATTCGCGGAGACCATGGAAAGCGAATTTGAGATGTCCATGATGGGCGAATTGACTTATTTTCTTGGATTACAAGTTAAACAAAATGATGAAGGCATTCACTTGTGTCAATCCAAGTATGCAATGGAGTTGGTCAAAAAGTTTGATTTAGAAAATTCTAAGGATTTTCCGACTCCAATGGGAACTAGCCATAAGGGACTTGGAAGTGAATCACATAGTGAGAATGTAGACGAGAAACTGTATCGCAGTATGATTGGAAGTCTACTTTATCTCACGGCTAGTCGCCCGGATATATCCTTCAGTGTTGGGATTTGCGCGAGATATCAATCAGCACCGAAGGAGGTTCACCTGAAAGCGGTGAAACGGATCATCCGGTACATCAAAGGTACAATAAATTTCGGAATTTGGTATCCTATGGGAACAATTTGGATATTGTTGGATACTCAGATGCCGATTGGGCAGGATCAGTGGATGATCGGAAAAGCACGAGTGGTGCATGCTTCTATCTTGGCCATTGCCTTGTTGCATGGCACAGTAAAAAGCAAAACTGCATAGCACTCTCGACTGCCGAAGCGGAGTATATTTCAGCGGGAAGTTGTTCAACCCAATTGATTTGGATGAAAAGCGTGTTGAGCGACTTCCGGATTTCAGCATCTTCGGTAACCATTCTTTGTGACAACACTAGTGCTATAAACATTTCAAAAAACCCTGTGTTGCACTCTAGAACAAAACATATTGAACTTAGATATCATTTTCTTAGAGAGCTAGTTGAATCAAATATTCTTCAACTTTCATATATTTCAACTGAGGATCAATTAGCTGACATTTTAACAAAACCTTTGGATCAAAAACGTTTTATTCACTTGCGTAAAGCAATTGGAATGCTTTCCTTGAAATAATCTCTTTTTGAAACCTTTGCTTAGGTTAGGTTTTGTTTTTGTGTTTTTGTTCTTTATCTATGTTTGTACATAGGACATTAATTGAGCATTAGTTCATATTGACTTTAATTGCATCTTTTCACGCATTTAGAAATTTATTATGCTTTTGATATCATAATATTTCAATGTTGCAATGATCATTTATGTTAATTAAGTCATCTTTTAAGTGATCAAAGTCAATTTCTCTCTCAATGATCTCTTGGTATAGTCATTATCTTATTTGATTGCTTAGTCGAGTATGAATTCGAGATCAATGGTTTGGTTGAATACTTTATATGTTAAATAATTGATAGCCAATTGAGGGGGAGTCAAAGAAATGTAATATGCTCAAAAGATGTGGAAAGAGTTACATCCCAATGAGGAGTGTGAAAACTACCACCACATGGAGGAAAGAGCTACCACCTCGGTCGTCCGAG
This sequence comes from Tillandsia fasciculata, assembly GCA_029168755.2. NCBI lineage: Eukaryota > Viridiplantae > Streptophyta > Magnoliopsida > Poales > Bromeliaceae > Tillandsia > Tillandsia fasciculata. Next base: position 13,144,783 of record CM054940.1, on the reverse strand, counting down.
TACTGTGTGCAGCTACCACATGTATACCAAGCATGGTTCTTCAATTTTTGATTAAATAAAATGCATGTTGAAATACTTGACTCTGTCAAATTTCAAGGTTGGTATAAGGTGGGATTTTAATGAAAGATGCTCAAAGAGCCACTCTCTTCAACAGATTGTCTAGATATATTATCTAACTTATCTGGAATTTCAAACATCTATTGATCTTGGTATTTCATTTTCTTTACCAAATTGATGATTTGATAAAGGCATTACGCATAAGATCATGTTAGATGTGATTGAAGTTGTTCAACTTTAAGGGTTTTAATTTTTATAAATTTTCGTTTCATTTTTGAGTATTTTTGATAGATTTGGTATAATCTATTTCTTGTTGTATGAAACGATGATTTTGTTTAAAGTTGATACACAAAGTGCTTACATACTTTTTCTGGATTTTATGGAATTTTTCTGAATTTTTCTGAAGAAAAAGTTGGAGCCGATCCGGATCGGACTAAGTGATCCGGATCCCGAACGCAGGTTTTCCTGCGGGTAGCCGATCCGGATCACATTCACGATCCGATCCGGATCGCGGCTAGGGTTTTTAATAGAACGAAAGGGTTTTGATTTCTTTTACCTTAATCTTTTGTTCCAAGTCTCCAGAGCTTCTCTCTCTAGAATTCTTCTTCTTGGAGCTTCCAAACTCAAAGTTCTTCGATTCAAGTAAGTTTTATTGATCAAAATCTCGGTTTTTCACAGTTTTTCCTCTTTTGCTCAAAACGTGAGTAGAAAACATGGAACTTTTTCGTTTGTGAATGGTTTTTGATCAAATTTCTTTTGAAATAAGAACTCTGGGTAGATTAGTTTTGATTATATGCTAGGTTTTCTTCTGATTAACGAATTTTTGGGCTTCGATTTCTGAAAAGTCGATTTTAGGGCATATAATAGGAATTTTTGAAAATTATGCAATTGATCTATTTTTAAAATTCTTTTTGCAAAACTAATTTGATTCTTAGTCTCTCTACATGATTATGATTGTTTGGGTACAATTTTTCCAATTTTTGAAAATTAACAATTTTTCGTGTTCTGGAGTTGGTATTCACAGGACTCTCTCGTCTTAAGCACTTTGCAGCAATGGTGATCACCTGGATCATATTTCTTCTCGCTGCCATGGTCCATGCCAAAAATACTGTCAAGCCAAAAAGGGCTAAGCAGACAAAGAAGACTCATAGTGACTCCGAGACGGATACAGAGACGGACTCTATTGACTGGGACAATCTTGAGGTCGAGGACACTGTCCCTGTTGTCTCCAAAAGGAAAGCAACGGCTGAAGCTTCGAAGACAAAGCCTCCACCTACTGCTGCAGAAAAAGGAAAAGCTCCTATGGATCCAAGTCCAGTCGGAACAAAAAGAAAGAGCGTTGCAAGAAAAAGAGGGAGTGCTCGGGGCATCTCGATTGAAGAACCAATTGCTAGCCAGCCTTCTCCTCAGGACTTCATCAGCTCCGCAAGGATCAAAGACTTTGAAAAGAGGGAATGCATTGGCGAAAGACATGTCAATGTCAAAGCGCTGAGGGAACGATCTCCACTCTTTGGAACTTTGTTTGACCAGACCGGTCTTACTCCCATATGCAACTTCCCTGAGACTACTGGGTATTGTCCTCACTCAGTACGAATGTTTTATCAGAACGCTTCAAGTCTAGTTGATAAGGAGGAGGGACGTCGAGAATTTCAGACATTGGTTAAAAATGTCAAGATCAAGGTGACACCCCAACTAATTGGAGAAGTGTTAGGAATGAAGGCCAGAGTTGATGGACCTCATTATCTGAAAACTCATATCTTCAACAACAACTCCTGGAGAGTGGTAGTAAATGGAATTTGTCTTCCAGATACTTTGTCGACAGGAAATTCTGTTTTCTCAAAAGAACTTCGACCGGAATATCGCTATGTGAATTTTATTGTTTGCTATAACATCCTTCCAAACATGAATACCAAGGTTCTTTGATGGGATAGGATGTTATTTCTTTATCTTCTTGGAAACCCCGCAGCGTTAATGGGAGCAAACTTAAACATTCCTTACCTCATTTGGTCAAGGATGGCGCGTTATGTGGAACATGCTCACCCCACAGAGAGACTCCCCTATCCAATGATAATTATGCGCATCTTGCGAAAATTTAAAGTCGACACAAGTGCGAGGTCCTATATGTACAGTTTGGGGACAATCAATGAAACGACAATAGTGAAGTCTCTCTCCACTAAACAAGATGACCCCCCATCGCCTCCTAGACGACAAAGAGCTCAACCACAAGCAACAACTTCTGCACCACAAGCAACACCACCAGTCCCACAAGCACATCAAGCACCTCCATCAACTTCTGATGATGATGCGCTTCGGTTAACTCGATCTACAAAGAACAACAACGTCTCTCAAACGAGCAAGAACGAATGTCACAAGAATTCACTGAAATGAGAGGAGAAATTCAAGTAGTGAAAAAGGAGCTTGAAATCGTCACTGCCTCTCAAATCACTTTGACTAAATCAGTCTCTTCAATGAAAAAACTGATGAAGAAGATGTTTGCAAAAATGGGATGCAGCACCTCCGATGACTCCGACTCTCAGGATTAAATTTTGTTCTAACTTTCTTTTGCTTTTGCAGGATTTTCACTTTCGTTCTCGTGTTTATTTATCTTTTTAACTCTCCTTTGTTTTGTAATTATTGGCTTAGTTTGTGACAAAAAGGGGGAGAGAGTTTAGAGAGAACTTGAACTTTGGCTTTGAACATGTTGGACATGTTCTGTGAAAGGTAAGTATAACTTCAACTTCAACTTTGGTTTTATCTTGTGATTTGATGCATGTCTCTACTAACTATTCGACTAACTATTTGGGCATGTAATATGACTAACAAGTTGATGTTGGACTAACAATTTGTGACATTTGGATTTTGAATGCACAGAAGATATGTTGGTTTTTGACTATGATTCTCTTACATATCTGAATTCTCAAATGTCATGATGGTCATATAAACTCTATCTCTGTATTTGGTTTTGTATGTTTCAATTCTTGAGGTATCTAACGATTTTGTTTGCCAAGAATGCTTTATTTTTGCAGAGAGTACAGATTTCTAAGTCTAGAGTCTGTTTTAGGAGTTTATCTCATGTTTTATTTTTTTTGGATCTCCATTGTAAATTTTTGTTGTATGGTGATAGCAACAAAAATATCCTTTTTGAATTTTCTTTTGTGGATTTGTGTTTTGTCACGAAACCGCCAAAGGGGGAGATTGTTACGGAATTTGAGTTGGCGTATTTCGTGAATGTGTCTAAGTCTTGAAGATTGAAGATGATCGAAGAAGTTTGAATCATATACCTCAATCTCAAGAAAGAAGAATTCAAAAGGATCAGGTACGTTTAACTAAAGAATTTTGGTGATCCGAATACTTCTTATAGTGTAGAAACACTTGGAAGAATTTTTTATTGCATAAAAATCAAAAACTGGACATGGGACATGTTCAGGATCCGGATCAGAGAATCCAATCCGGATCCCGAAGGGTATTGGTTCATATGCAAATCCAATCCGGATCCAAGCCTATTCTGATCCGGATCCCGAACATTGGATTTTGCTGAAATTGTATGAACGATCCGGATCGGGCACTTCGATCCGGATCCCGAACCCCTGTTTTTCTGGAATTGTCTGTTTCGTTACTGCAATCCGGATCGCCCAATTCCGATCCGGATCGCCGTCCTGTAAAAATCCAGAAAAGGTTAGTTTTTGATCCTTATCTTCTTCCAATGGTTTCTAACCTATAAATAGACCCTATGATTCATTTTTTAGGGTAAGCCGAAAAAGAAAAAAATCCACATATAGAGAAGAAAGGAAATCAATAGATTAATTCTATGTTTCTTCATCTATATTGATTAATTTGATTCTAGGTTTTCCAAACTCAGATTTTGAGTAGAATCAAATTAATGAATACTTAGATGGTATTTTCGATCTATTTCTAATCTAAGTATTCGGCGGATCATCACCACCCAAAAACAACGATTTACCCAAAATCGGCACGTGGACTCGCGTGGCCTTGTGGATTCAAGGTGCAACCGCTCTCGTGGATTCGGAGCGAGGTACGTTCGTGGATACGAAGCGTGCTACTGGGTGAAGACCGTGGATTCGGTTGGACGTCGTGGACTCGACGTTGGACGCTGTGGATTCGGCGTTGGACGCAGATCGTGGATTCGAGAAGCGTCGTGGAACGAGCGGAGAAGATCTACTAGGAGCATATGGTAAAAGGTTGAGTCGTCTGTGAGTACGTTATATCACCTTGTACGTGTTTTAAATCTAGTGGATTTCGCCGTGTGATCGGTCCCGTGGTTTTTAACTCCGGTTTGGAGTTTTTCCACGTAAAAATCTTACGTGTTCATTTATATTTCCGCATTGGGTTTTATTGCGCAATGATTTTTTGAGTGTTTATTGTTTACACCTATTCACCCCCCTCTAGGTGTTTTTTCCCCTATTTAGATCCATTACATATAAACTCAACAGAAAATAACAATGGGGGTGAGAACTACCAGATAAACCAGTAGCCTCCTCTAGTGGGTAAAAACCTCAACTCTGACGCACCCACTAGGACTATTAGAGGCATAGGAAAAAGGGGAAGTGGTAAGATACATAAGATGCTGAAACAGGAAAACTACCACTACTATGCTGTCAAAACTGTATGCATGCATCAGAAATAGTATCTGTCCAAGTAAACCCAATCTAGACACCAGTAACAACTGGTACTGCCTGCTCGGCGGAATCTGCACACAAGGCTCGAAACCGCGGGATCGGCCCGCACGGCTCGCATCCCAAAATAAGTATCAGACCGGCACACAAGGCTGGGTCCGAAAAAGAAAGCCTACCTCCGGAGTGGCACTCGAGGGGAGCGTCCCACACGAGTAAAGTATCTCTGTCATCAGTATCACAAGTATCTCTGTAGCACATGTCTCACAAGCATCACAATATAGCAGGACTGGATCATGACTATGATCAAAGTGGGAAACTCCGTCCACTACAGAAAACTCAATCCCCAACTGATGCAAACAAATAAACCAGACTCAACCCCAATCTGATGAAAGGATAAGCATCTGGTCGACCGCCTACTGTCCGCGGTCACCGCAATACCCCACAAATCCACAATCTAATGCAATCTCGACTACACTATCCCAAACCCCTGCTCATACTTGAGCAACAAGCATCTGGATGCAAAGGACAACAATGAAACATGTTCAAATCCCAATATGATAGTGTAGCAATAAATAGGGCTAACTAGATGTCCAAGCAAGCATGCAATTGTACTTTTCAAAAGCTGTAGAAAAGGTGTCAAATATTTATTTTAAAAGAAGATTGATTTACTGGAAAAATTATTTGCATGCGAGATTATAGCCTTTGTTCCAATCACAGTGTCCCAATATAATTTATCATATTATCTGTGGGGTTATATTAAATTTTAGAAGAGTTCGTCCCAGCGGTTCTCATCAATTGTCACATTAGTTCGTCCCAATATTTCTCATCAATTGTCATATTAGTTTGTCCCAATGGTTCTCATCAATTAATTTTTAGGGGAGTTCTAATAATCCCAGTGAGCTTGTCAAAAATGAGGTAAGCAACAACCGTCCACCACGAGCAGCTCACACCCCAGGTAGTCTCCTGGCTGTCCACAGTCCTCAAATCCTGCAAATCAACGCTCCCGGTATAAATACAAATCCCAAAAAGCACAATATTTGTTGTTTTTCAAACAGCACAGGAAAAGAGGAGTTTTTCACCTCTATATAGTGCTCAGAAAAATCCGAAAAAATTACGGTTGCGTTTCTTGCGACGATTAGATCGAGATCGACTCTTTAAATGCCTCGATCTGATGCTCCTACGCCAAGAAAAAAATCGGAGAAGTCGATGCTGTCCAGAAATTTCCACAGCAAAAAGGGGGGTCAAAGAGGCCTCGGGAAACATGCCAGAAGTGCTAAATGGAGCAAAGTGATCAACACGGAAATCGAAGCCTTACCTCTTAGGAACGCGCTGTCGCAAAAATCGTCCAAAAATTCCTCCTGGTTAGCACACAGGGAATTTTCGACTGAACTGCGACGGGAAATGGGCCGAAAAAGAAAACCGTCGCAGTGCGCCGCGTCGCAGATAACTCACTATCTGTAACTCCAGAAATTCTGAAATTTCTAGGAAAGAGAGAGGAGAGAGAGAGGAAGAATTTTTATAGAGGGCCCAGACTCTGGTTCTCTCTCTAAAGTGCGGAACCCGAGGTGGGAATGAGAGGGGTGAGAGGGGTTCTATTTATAATGGGCCAAAGGAATCTTGGGCTCCACACAGGATCCCGGACAGAACAGCAAACACCGAAATGGGCCAACCATATTGCGCCGCGTGTCCACAAAACAGGAAACAGCCTGTGCAATGCCACTGAAAATCTGCCACGTGTCCACGTGGTGCACGTGCCCGGTCCGCGCTCCGGGTTTTCCGGATCCTGTCAGCCAATAGGGGAGCGCCACGTGTCACCTTCCCACATGCCTTCTAGAAGCCGGCCAACCAATAGGAGAACGCCACGTGGCAAGGAAATTTTTCGGTGCTCCCGGTGCATGCCAGGTCCATGGACCGCGCACCCGAGCGCTTGCCCGCGCATGCCCGCGCCTGCCCGTGCTGCCCGCGCCGCGCTCTGCTGCGCCCTGCCGCGCTCCGCCGCGCTCCGCCGCCGCGCCGCCGGTCGCCGCCGGCGGCCGAAAGTACTGTTCCGGCATGAACAGTACCCAAGTGCCGAAAAATTTAAGTGAATACACCATTTTGACCGTTTTCGCGCGCTGAGTCCAAATCCCCCGTCCGTTTCGCCAAATTCTCATCCGAAATTTCGCCGAAAGCTCCCGAAAAAGCCTATTTGCTCCGATTTTCGCGCCGAGTCTATTTCTAAGGTCCAATTTTGATTCTACAAGCTCCGTTTCACCGAATAAGCTCCCTACAGTCACTGTTTAATGTTGCACAGTTCCTGCGGGAGTCCGGATCATCACATCCTCCCCCACTAAAAAGAGTTTCGTCCTCGAAACGAGACTAAACAATAATCCTCAGTCTGATGTCTCGAATAAGTAGGGGTGAGCATCCCTCATCTCCGACTCGAGCTCCCATGTAGCCTCGCGCTCGTCATGATTGTTCCAAAGGATCTTCACATAGGGAATGGCCCGACTGCGCAATTCTCTCACCTCTCGATCCAGAATTCGCAGTGGGCGCTCCTCAAACCTCAAATCCTCGCTGATCTCAAGCGGTGTGAAGTCGATGACGTGCGATGGGTCGAAGACATACTTCCTTAAAGTAGAAACGTGAAACACATCATGGACACTAGCAAGCTTCGGAGGAAGCGTAAGTCGGTAGGCAACTAGCCCGATACGCTCCAATACTTCAAAGGGTCCAATGTATCGGGGGCTAAGTTTTCCCCGAATGCCGAACCTCCTGATTCCTTTGGACGGCGAGACTTTCAGGAATACATGATCTCCAACTTGAAATTCTAAGTCTCGTCGCCGAACATCGGCATAACTCCTTTTGTCGGCTTTGGGCGGTCTGAAGATGCCGTCGAATCACCCGGACCTTCTCTTCTGCCTCTACCAAGACATCTGGTCCCAAGGTCCGCCTCTCGCCTACGTCACTCCAATAAAGTGGTGACCGACACTTGCGTCCATACAACGCTTCAAACGGAGCCATCTGGATGCCCGCTTGAAAGCCATTGTTGTACGCGAATTCTGCCAAAGATAAATGTCGAATCCACCCTCCGCCGAAATCCAGGACGCAAGCCCTCAACATGTCCTCCAGGATTTGAATAGTCCGCTCTGACTGCCCATCAGTCTGCGGATGAAAAGCCGTACTGAACCTGAGTTCAGTCCCCAAGGCTGTCTGCAAGCTTCTCCAGAAACGCGAAACAAACCTTGGGTCTCTATCAGATAATATGGAGGCTGGTATCTCACTACCTCGTCTAGATATAACTGGGCTAGTCGCTCGAGTGACCAAGTAGTCTGCATGGGCAGAAAGTGCGCCGACTTGGTAAGTCGATCTACAACTACCCAGATAGCGTCAGCTCCTTCCTGTGCCCTAGGTAGTCCGACCACGAAATCCATCGTAATATGGTCCCATTTCCACTCGGGAATTGGGAGACTCTGTGACTTGCCAGCTGGCACTCGATGCTCAGCTTTCACTTGCTGACAAGTTAAGCACTGAGCCACAAATCTCCCAATATCCCTCTTCAAGCTTTTCCACCAGAAGTGTGCCTTGAGATCCTTATACATCTTAGTCCCACCAGGATGTAGGGTATAAGGTGTATAATGGGCCTCTCGTAATATCTGCTCTCTAATCTCTACATCTATTGGCACACACACTCGGTTCCTGTACCTCAGTACTCCCGAGGCATCCACCGTAAAGTCTCCAGACTGATCACTCGGAATTTGATCTCTAATCCTGATCAAGTGGGGGTCCTCACTCTGTTTCTCCCTGATCCTGTCCAGCAGAGTGGGCTGCACGACTAAAGATGTCAGTCTAGCAGAGACCCCAGGGGACACAACCTCTATCTCGAGCCGTCTGATCTCCTCTAATAGCGGTGCCTGGTTTGTGATCAACATAGACCAACTTTGCACCGCCCTCCTACTCAAGGCATCAGCGACTACATTAGCCTTGCCTGGGTGGTAGAGAATATCTACATCATAATCCTTTAATAGCTCTAACCACCTACGTTGCCTCAAATTCAACTCCTTCTGCGTGAACAGATACTTTAGGCTCTTGTGGTCGGTGTAGATTTCACAATGCTCTCCATACAGATAATGGCGCCAAAGCTTCAGTGCAAACACCACGGCAGCGAGCTCCAAGTCATGGGTAGGGTAATTCTTCTCGTAATCTTTGAGTTGCCTTGATGCATAAGCAATTACCCTCCCTTCCTGCATCAACACACAACCAAGTCCGCTGTGTGATGCGTCCCTGTAGATCACATATCCTTTTCCCATAATAGGAAGGGAAAGGATAGGAGCGGTCATCAGTCTAATCTTTAGCTCCTCAAAACTCTTCTGACAATCCTCACTCCAGGTAAACTTCACTCCTTTACGCGTTAAGCGAGTGAGGGGTGTGGAAAGCTTCGCAAAGCCTTCCACAAACCGACGATAATAACCAGCTAAGCCCATAAAACTACGCACCTCAGAGACGGTAGTCGGTCGGGGCCAATCCCGGACTGCCTCAATCTTTGCCGGGTCCACCGCCACACCTGCGGCGGAAATCACATGGCCTAAGAAGACTACCTCCCGAAGCCCAAAACTCGCACTTTGCCAGTTTGGCAAACAACTTCTTCTCTCGCAGAAGTTGCAGCACCACCCTCAGGTGCTCCTCATGCTCCGCATCACTTCGGGAGTAGACCAGGATATCATCAATGAAAACTACCACGAATCAGTCTAAGTATGGTCGGAAGATCCGGTTCATTAAATCCATGAACGCGGCAGGGGCATTAGTCAGTCCAAAAGGCATAACTGTAAACTCATAATGCCTGTACCGTGATCTGAATGCCGTTTTCGGAATATCCTCGGCCTTCACCTTCAACTGGTGGTAACCGGATTGTAGATCTATCTTGGAAAAGACACAAGACCCTTGCAGCTGATCAAAAAGATCATCGATGCGCGGCAAAGGGTACTTGCTCTTGATAGTCACTTTATTTAATTCTCTATAGTTCACACACAGTCGAAGTGACCCATCTTTCTTCTTCACGAATAGCACCGGCGCTCCCCAAGGCGACACACTCGGCCTAATAAAGTCCTTGTCCATCAAATCCTGGAGTTGCGCCTTAAGCTCTCGCAGCTCAGCCGGTGCCATCCGGTAAGGAGCCTTTGAGATTGGCGCAGTTCCTGGAACTACGTCAATCACAAACTCAATTTCCCTATCTGGCGGCATGCTAGTCAGCTCAGGTGGAAAAACATCCGGGAACTCGCGGGGAATAGGGATATCCCCGAGTCCCGGTGCCGCCGTAGGCCCCTCAACAACACTAGCTAAAAAGGCTACACATCCTTGACGGATCCTCTGCCTCGCTCGAGAAGTCGAAACCATAGAGGCAAAGAAAGCACTCTGACATCCCCGATATACTAACATTTTCTGGTCTGGCTCTCTAAAAGTGATGGTCATTGCGGCACAATCAATAGTCACAAAATACCGAGCCAGCCAGTCCATCCCTAGAACCACATCAAAGTCCCTTAACTGTCTCAAGACCAACAGGTCTGCTGGCATAATCTAGGACTCGATCTAGATCGGGAGGGACTAACAGCACTTCTCCATACGCAGAGGGCAATCGGGAATCTACACCTTCCGTGCACAAGGTGAGAGTCCTATCCCTAACCCTATGCAATGATGCACGTTTTCTACAAATAAAAGAGATGCCCCTATATAAACGAGGTACGAGTCCTTATGCCAGAAAGTAAATCATACCTGCTTCTTCTCGGTCAGCTATAGTAGAATCCTCCGCCAGCGCTAAGTCATCCTGACTGCTCGACAACGGCTGTCTCTCTCCAGAAGGGCGGGGGAATGAAACTTGATCTCCTTGAAGGTCTGTCGGTGAAGCTCCCGGTCGTAGCTGGGAAGTGGTAGGGACAAACGCCGAAGTAGGTGCCATAGTTATCCTCGAAGGGCACGTAACTCGTAGGTGCCCAGGCTGTCCACAACGAAAGCATCGACCCCACCTCAAGTCACAGGTGTGCGACAAATGAGGTCCTTCACAGAATATACATCTGTTTCTGTCGCGAAGCTGTGGCCATCTCCGAGAACTGGCCTGTCTATCACTCCTCTGCGCCAACAGCTGCTCCAAGCGCTGGTCCTGTCGAAAGCTCCTCGCTACTAAATGGGTCACTAAGGCCCGTAATTCCCCCAGCTCGGCAGATACTGCCTGCTCGGGCTCCTCAGAAGGGGTGGGAATACCCTCGGCGGAAAAACGACGAATGGGTGACATACTGTCACCAGAAGCCACAAATCAGGGAAACAAAACCCCACACGACCCAATCTAGCGAAAGTCAAAGACATCCCCTATTTCTGTGGCTTTATGTTGTCTGCAGCCAACATAACTGTTCACCAGAAATTGGGTATGTCAGTCCCTCTTCTCTTACTGGAAGAGTCAAACAATAAATCAACGACTTTCGCAAAATGTCACGTCTCTCGCGCCCTATCATCCTAGGGTCTGCCAAAAGCCTAGGGTTTCCTAAGTCCCAACTGACCTATCCCTAAGCTCTGATACCAACTTAATCTGTCACGCCCCGGGGTGTAAACCAGACCCCGGGTCCGTCTACAGATCCGCCGTGCACACGGAACTTCCCGCGTACACGAAGCGCTGGTAACCTGCTCAGATATAATATAACAATAACGGAGCATAATACAGAGCTGAAATAGAAGAACCACATAGTATCTCAGACTGGAACTACAAATAAAACTGTAATAAGTACAATAATCTCCTAGCTCACCAAAATAGTACAACCAGCTGGCGGAAGCCAAACCCAAAATAAAAGGAGAATATCACAGTCTGAGTGAAGGGTACAGCATCTATCTAACAGCTCGCAGTCTCCCAGGAGATCTATCTACTCAGCGATCCCCTTACCTCGATCCGCTGCCGATGGCCTAGCAGCTCCCGCGGATGACTCTGCAAAATAAGGGAGAAGAAAGGGACAGGAAAATAACAATGGGGGTGAGAACTACCAGATAAACCAGTAGCCTCCCCTAGTGGGTAAAAATCTCAACTCTGACGCACCCACTAGGACTATTAGAGGCATAGGAAAAAGGGGAAGTGGTAAGATACATAAGATGCTGAAACAGGAAAACTACCATTACTATGCTGTCAAAACTGTATGCATGCATCAGAAATAGTATCTGTCCAAGTAAACCCAATCTAGACACCAGTAACAACTGGTACTGCCTGCTCAGCGGAATCTGCACACAAGGCTCGAAACCGCGGGATCGGCCCGCACGGCTCGCATCCCAAAATAAGTATCAGACCGGCACACAAGGCTGGGTCCGAAAAAGAAAGCCTACCTCCGGAGTGGCACTCGAGGGGAGCGACCCACACGAGTAAAGTATCTCTGTCATCAGTATCACAAGTATCTCTGTAGCACATGTCTCACAAGCATCACAATATAGCAGGAATGGATCATGACTATGATCAAAGTGGGAAACTCCGTCCACTACAGAAAACCCAATCCCCAACTGATGCAAACAAATAAACCAGACTCAACCCCAATCTGATGCAAGGATAAGCATCTGGTCGACCGCCTACTGTCCGCGGTCACCGTAATACCCCACAAATCCACAATCTAATGCAATCTCGACTACACTATTCCAAACCCCTTCTCATACTTGAGCAACAAGCATCTGGATGCAAAGGACAACAATGAAACATGTTCAAATCCCAATATGATAGTGTAGCAATAAATAGGGCTAACTAGATGTCCAAGCAAGCATGCAATTGTACTTTTCAAAAGCTGTAGAAAGGTGTCAAATATTTATTTTAAAAGAAGATTGATTTACTGGAAAGATTATTTGCATGCGAGATTATAGCCTTTGTTCTAATCACAGTGTCCCAATATAATTTATCATATTATCTGTGGGGTTATATTAAATTTTAGAAGAGTTCGTCCCAGCGGTTCTCATCAATTGTCACATTAGTTCGTCCCAATAGTACTTATCAATTGTCATATTAGTTTGTCCCAATGGTTCTCATCAATTAATTTTTAGGGGAGTTCTAATAATCCCAGTGAGCTTGTCAAAAATGAGGTAAGCAACAACCGCCCACCACGAGCAGCTCACACCCCAGAAAGCCTCCAAGCTGTCCACAGTCCTCAAATCCTGCAAATCAACGCTCCCGGTATAAATACAAATCCCAAAAAGCACAATATTTGCTGTTTTTCAAACAGCACAGGAAAAGAGGAGTTTTTCACCTCTATACAGTGCTCAGAAAAATCCGGAAAAATTACGGTTGCGTTCCTTGCGACGAGTAGATCGAGATCGACTCTTTAAACGCCTCGATCTGATGCTCCTACGCCAAGATAAAAATCGGAGAAGTCGATGCTGTCCAGAAATTTCCACAGCAAAAAGGGGGTCAAAGAGGCCTCGGGAAACGTGCCAGAAGTGCTAAATGGAGCAAAGTGATCAACACGGAAATCGAAGCCTTACCTCTTAGGAACGCGCTGTCGCAAAAATCGTCCAAAAATTCCTCCTGGTTAGCACACGGAATTTTCGACTGAACTGCGACGGGAAATGGGCCGAAAAAGAAAACCGTCGCAGTGCGCCGCGTCGCAGATAACTCACTATCTGTAACTCCAGAAATTCTGAAATTTCTAGGAAAGAGAGAGGAGAGAGAGAGGAAGAATTTTTATAGAGGGCCCAGACTCTGGTTCTCTCTCTAAAGCACGGAACCCGAGGTGGGAATGAGAGGGGTGAGAGGGGTTCTATTTATAATGGGCCAAGGGAATCTTGGGCTCCACACAGGATCCCGGACAGAACAGGAAACACCGAAATGGGCCAACCATATTGCGCCGCGTGTCCACAAAACAGAAAACAGCCTGTGCAATGCCACTGAAAATCTGCCACGTGTCCACGTGGTGCACGTGCCCGGTCCGCGCTCCGGGTTTTCCGGATCCTGTCAGCCAATAGAGGAGCGCCACGTGTCACCTTCCCACATGCCTTCTAGAAGCCGGCCAACCAATAGGAGAACGCCACGTGGCAAGGAAATTTTTCGGTGCTCCCGGTGCACGCCAGGTCCATGGACCGCGCACCCGAGCGCTTGCCCGCGCCTGCCCGCGCCTGCCCGCGCTGCCCGCGCCGTGCTCCGCTGCGCCCTGCCGCGCTCCGCCGCCGCGCCGCCGCCACCCGCCGGTCGCCGCCGGCGGCCGGAAGTACTGTTCCGGCATGAACAGTACCCAAGTGCCGAAAAATTTAAGTGAATACACCATTTTGACCGTTTTCGCGCGCTGAGTCCAAATCCCCCGTCCGTTTTGCCAAATTCTCATCCGAAATTTCGTCGAAAGCTCCCGAAAAAGCCTATTTGCTCCGATTTTCGTGCCGAGTCTATTTCTAAGGTCCAATTTCGATTCTACAAGCTCCGTTTCACCGAATAAGCTCCCTACAGTCACTGTTTAATGTTGCACAGTTCCTGCGGGAGTCCGGATCATCACACACGCTCGGTCCTGTCCCGCATTACTCCCAACGTATCAACTAAAAAGTCCCAAGCCCGACCACTCTAAATATAATCTCGAATCCTTATCAAATGGGGGTCCTCCTCTATCTCTCTTGAATCCTGACCAACAGAATGGACTGCAAGACCATAGACATCAGTCTCGTAGAAGTCTCAGAGGACACAACCTCCAGGTCTAACCACCTCGACTCCTCAAGTAACAGCGCCTTATAGTAGCCCTGATTTCCGTGTAGATTTCCCCATGACCCACGATGTGGAACACCTATTATTGGTGTGTCGGACCCGCAACGCGTCAAATGGATGCGTTGGACGGACTCTATGAGACCTCTGGATGGAGCCTGCCTTTCGGCTATTTTTGTCAGAATTTAGAAAGGGTTACGGCTAATCCGAGGTCATATTTGGATTCAGCGCGAAAAAAAGTCGAAAATCGGCTATTTACTTGCCTTTTTTCGGAGTCCGGGTGCCCAAAAACAAACTCCCAGAAGTTTTCTGTGCATTCTGGTGCATGGGGGAAGCTGTCGACTGACTGGATGCCACGCGGCGGCTGCTGATTGGCTGGAGCACGCGGCGCGGTCCACAAAGAAGGTGCTGGTGCATGGACCGGGCGCGGGGGACACGTGGCAGCTTCGGATTCGCGGGCTCACGCGGCGCGGTCCACGGCGTCGAGCAGGTTGGTGCATGGACCGGGGCGGGCCACGTGGCGGCCTGTGAGTGGCTGGCTCTGGAACGCGTGGTCCATGCATCAGGCGGAGCGGGCGGGGCAGGTGAGGGCAGGTCGGCACGTGGCGGCCTATGAGTGGCCGGCTCTGGAACGCACGGTCCATGCATCAGGGGGAGCAGGCGGGGCAGGTGACCGCCGTACATGGGGCGCCACGTGGCGCCCGGCGATTGGCGGGCGCCACCCGCTCCGCTGCTCCCTGTCGGGCCACGTGGCAGCGCCCGAATGGCCGGGCGCCCGCTGTCCCGTGTTCGGGACACGTGGCGCGCCCAGGTAGATTTGGGCACTGACAGGATCTGATGTGGGCGGGCACTATTGGGCATTGTTTGCGCCCGAATCTCTTTCGGGCGCCCGAAATCAGGGCCCAAAAGCCCCCAATAGCTTGGTTTTTTGTTTCTTTTGGTGGGGGCCTATAAATAGGCTGGGTTCTTGGGTTTTTGGACTCTTTTCCCTGGCTCATTTGCCTCTGAGCCCATAAGTGAGTTTGATCTTCACCTTGTTCTGCATCTTGTGAAGGAGGCTCGGATTTTTTGGAGGCCGCGGCATCGACGTCTTTGGCGAGTTAGCGCAGTGCGACGTTCTTTCGTCGGTGGCCTATTTCCGTCGTGTTTTGGTCCACAAGGTCCACATAGCTACTCCGATGGAGTTTTTGGACGATTTTCACGGCGTCGTATTCACGAGAGGTAAATCTACGATTTTCGTATTTTCCACTCCTCCCATATTTGAGCTTTTTTAGGGGTCCCCGGTACATCTTTAAGCCCCTGTTTTGGCTGGTAGTTTTCCTAGACAGCAGCGTATTGTTGGATTTTTATCTCTGCACTCGAGCATCGGATTTCGACGTGTGAGGACTCGATTGACATCTACTCTTCGCGAGGATCACCGTCGCATTTTTATTGGAATTTTTGGAATTTATCTCGCAGGTGATGATTAAGCTTCTTTGGGATTGAATTTTCAGCAGATTGTACATTTGGGAATTTTGTGTTGAATGTAATGTTGGACTATATCTTTGTACCCAGGAGGTGTTTTTTGGTGTTTCTGGGTCTGTTGGAATCGTGGGAATCCAAGGATTGTCCTCGTTCAGTTTCAGGCTTTTTGAATCTTGGATTGACGCGCGCTTCAGGTGTGAGGACCCGAATCCCCACGATAGGATTACTGTTGGATCAGCAGCTTCTGGAGGCTTATGTTGAGTGTTGGAGGTGTTTATGCGCAAATTGAACACAAGTGATGGACTCAGCATAAAAAATAGATCACGAGTGTATTTGGATGCCCCACCGAATTTTAGAAGTGGAATTAGGCAAAACGGATATCGGATTTGGACTCAGCGCGCGAAAACGATGGAAATAGACTACTTGGTTGTATTTTTCTGAGTCCGGACGCCCGAAAATGAACACCCGAAAGTTTTCTTGTGTTTTTGGGTGCACGGTGGACCGGTGGACCGACGGTGTGCCACGTCGCGGCTTCCTGTTGGTGCCGTATGCCACGTGGCGGAGCGGGGGTCGTGGCGCAGTGGGCCCGGCCCACGGGAGTAGGCGCGGGCAGCGCGCTGGCGCAAGCAGGCGCGCAGGCAGGTGCGCGGGCGAGCGCGGTGCAGCGGGGGCGTGTGCCACGTGGTGTTTTTCTAGTGGTTCGCATTGGACGCGTGGCAGCAGGGCAGTGGCTGGCGCAGCAGGCGCGGTCCACGGAGCAGGGCGACAGGCCTCGGGAAGTGTGCGTGGCAGGGGGGCGCTGGCAGCGCGCACGTGGGCGCGACTGGCGGGCGTTGACCGGGCGGCGCTGGGTGCGCGCCACGCGTCAGCGGGGGCGCGGGCCACGCGGCGCATGGCGGTTGGCGAAGTCGGTTGTTGCCTGTTCGAGGGGTGACATGGCACAATCAGGCGCATCCGGGCGCGGGATGGACGGTCGGATCGGGCGCTACTCTTGGCGCCCGAAAGTTTCGGGCGCCCGAAAAATGTCCCCCAAAGTGCCATTTTCCTCTTGGATTTCAGCCTAAAAATTGGCTTTGGGTTCCCCTTGTGCGGGATTTTGGATTTTCTGGGAGCCCTCCTGCGGTAGAGCCTTTTTCCCCACTATCTTCTCCACCCTTCGATGGATTCTCGAGATTTTTGGAGGTCGTGGCATCGGCGTTTTCTGCGACGCGGCGCACTTCGACGCTTCTTTGATTTTGGGCTTTTACCGTCGCTTTTTAGTCCGAGAGACCCACTGAACTACCCCAATGGACTTTTGAGCCGATTTTTGTGGCAGCACGTTCACGAGAGGTACGTCTTTGATTTCCGTGTTGATCACTTTGCCTCATTTTGGGTTTTTGGCATGGTTCCCGAGGTTTTTCTGTGACCCTTTGTGCTGCTGCAAGGTACGGGACAGCGGTGGAGTATTGTTGGATTTTTTCGGTCTACGAGTATCGAAATGAGGCGTTTAAGGACTCGATTGATATCTGCGCTTCGAGAGGAACGCACCCGTATTTTTATCGAAATTTTTAGAGGACTCTTCGATGGTGATAATTATGCTTCTTTCGGACTGGTTTCCTACAGGATTTTATTATATATATATATATATATATATATATATATATATATATATATATATATATATATGCTAGAATACTATCGATAGCACCAAGCCATTGGTGCTATCAAGTTTTTAGTCGTTGGATGAAAAAATATGCGGTTGGGATTATAGTGGGCCCTTAGGGTTTACTAGGTGGTTGGTTGAATAGTAAAAATCTTAGGGGACCACTATAATCCCAACCGCATATCTTTTCATCCAACGGCTGAAAACTTGATAGCACCAATTGTTTGGTGCTATCGATAGTATTCTAGCCGGACTCTATATATATATATATATATATATATATATATATATATATATATATATATATATATATATATATATATATATATATATATATATCAACCGCACATCTTTTCCAATGGCCGAAAATTTGGTAGCACCAATTATTTGGTGCTATCGATAGTATTCCAGTCGGACTCTCTCCCTCTCTCTCATCTCTCTCTCTCTCTCTCTCTCTCTCTCTCTCTCTCTCTCTCTCTCTCTCTCTATATATATATATATATATATATATATATATATATATATCAACCGCACATCTTTTCCAATGCCGAAAATTTGGTAGCACCAATTATTTGGTGCTATCGATAGTATTCCAGTCGGACTCTCTCCCTCTCTCTCCTCTCTCTCTCTCTCTCTCTATATATATATATATATATATATATATATAATTGAGCTCCTATGTTTTTAAAAATACCAAGTTATTAGTGCTTGTGAGTTTTTAATTTTACCCCTTGGATGATAAGATGTGTGGTTAGGATGATAATGGGCACTTTGGATTTAGTGGGTGGTTGATGGAATAACATGATCTAAGGGGTGGAATTAGCTAAAGGATTAGATCTAAAGGTGAAAAACTTACAAGCACCAAGTGATTGGTACTTTTACAACCATAGTAGCCGGACTCTCTCATATATATAGCCGTCTACTCTATTTTTAAAAGTACAAAGCAATTGATGTTTATAAAGTTTTTACCGTTAGATCTATTTTTTTTACTAATTTTATTACTTAAATCATATTTGTAGTGGCCCTGGTTCCCATGCAACGTTCTTCCGATGAATCCACTGTTAGAACACCTAGTATTGGTGTATCTGGCTCATGGTGCATCAATTGGATGCCACAGATGGACCCTGTGTGTTACCACTTCCTGTGTTGGCCTTCGGCTAGATTTGCCAAAATTTCTGAAAAGAATTAGGCCAAATAGAGGTCGGAAATGGATTCATCACGGAAAAACGCTTGAAAACGACTATTTGTTTGTTTAATTTGGAGTCTGGATGCCCAAAAAGGGACTCCCGAAAGTTTTCTGTGATTTTTTGTGCATAGGAGGGGCCGTAGACCGCCGGCATGCCACGTGGCGGCCTGTTATTGGCCGGTTTTTGGCGCGCGGTCCACTGAGCAGCGCGGCTGGGTGCATAGACCCGGCGCAGGGACACGTGGCACCGCCTAATTGGCGAGCTCAAGGCGCGCGGTCTACTGGGTGAGCGCGGCGGTGCATGGACCAAGGCGGGGGACACGTGGCAGCCTCCGGTTGGTCGATGCACGCGGCGTGGTCCACGAAATTCCTGCGGAAGGCGTGGACCGGGTGCAGGGGACACGTGTCACCCGCTCATTGGCGGGCGCAGCAGGCGCGGTGCACGGGACGCGTGGCCGGCGCCTCGGGCTGCGTGCGCACGTGGGGAGGCGTCGCGCGACCGGCGTGTGCGGCGACCGGTCGGCGGGTCAGCCGCGGGGACACGTGGCACCCGCTCATTGGCGGGCGCCCGCCGCCTTACTGTGTGCTGTTCGGACACGTGGCGCGCGACGGTTGGCCCTGCACCGGTGTTGCCTGTTCGGGGGACACGTGGCAGCACGGAAAGTTTTCGGGCGTGAACAGTCTTGGGCCGGGCCCAACACTGTAGGCGCCCGAAAACTTTCGGGCGCTCGAAAGTGGGCCCGAGACTTGATTGACTTGATTTTTTGGGCTGATTTCGGGGAAAGGCTATAAATAGGCCTCTTAGGCCGAGTTTTTGAGGACTTTTCCAAAGCTTTTAGCCCTTGAGCCCTTAACCAAAATTCTTCCTCTCCCTCTTGTGCATCTTCTGGTGAAAGCTTGGAATTTTTGGAGGCTGCGACGACAGCATTTCCTGCATTGTGGTGCGGAGCGACGATTTACTGTTGGAGGCCCATTTTCGTTGCAGTTCAGTCTGGGAGGTCTACAGGGCTACCCCGATGATATTTTTGGACGATTTCTTCGGCAGCGGTTTCACAAGAGGTAAATCTACGATTTCCGTATTGGACACTTTTTCTGGAAATGAGCTTTTCCTGGGGTTTTGGGTATATTTTAACCTCCCTTGTGACTGTTGAAAATTTTGGACAGCATCTACTTCGCGGATTTTTATCTCATCATCCGGACATCGGATTTCGACGTTTCAGGACTCTATCGACATCTACTCTTCGCGAGCGTCGCTGTCATATTTTTATCAGAATTTTTGGAGAATGTTTTTTAGGTGAAAATTTCGTGTTAATGGGACTGTTCACACAGATTTTGGGAACTTGGAAATTGTATGGATTAAAGTGTTAATTTTTGGATTATGTTTGTACCCAGGACATTGTGAGCACTACTACTGTGTTTCTAGCTTGGCGGATACTGTGATTTGGCTATTTCTGGACTTTTTAGCTGTACAACTCCGGACAGTTAGCGTGTTCAGGTGGGTGATCCTGCTTTCAAAATCTATGGACTGCACTCTAATTCTACGAATGTAGTAGCATGCATGTTAGTATATGAGCTAAATAATCTGTGAAAACTGTATGTTTGAACCCTCATGTGCTAGTTGCCAAATTTAGTGATCTCATTGTGATTCTTGCAACATATAAATTATTAAACCATGGAACTTAACCTAGCACCCCTGTCATATTTATATCATGTTCAGCCAAACTGTAGCAAACTTCAACCTAGGCTAGGTTTCTTCATTGCTTTAGACTTTCCCCACATCACTTGTTACCTTTGTCATTCTGGACATAGTTTCTTGATCGAGTTATGGGATGGGAGGTCGAGTAGTTGTGGATTGCATTTGCACTCGTGTCTGGGGACCGAGTGGAGTTGATAGCAGTCTGTAGATCAGTTCTCTTTGGGATAGTGATAGTGTTGATAGATCTGGGATCATGGGAGATGTCTTAGTGACAGTGAGTCTCAGCAGTGTAGTTTCCAGCTAGTGAGTGAGACAGTGATTTGGATCATAGCCTGCAGGAGCCACATTTGAGCTCGACAGAAATGCGCGGATACTTTGCTCGGTGGGGTCGCGCCCCTCGAGTGCCACTCCGGAGTTGGGCCTGTTACTTCTATCATGGCTTGTCGATGCATGTGTCCCTCTGGCTGAGCCAGTTTTGGCAGTCACGAACACCGTCCCTCTGGCTGAGCCAGTTTTGGCAGTCACGGACGTCCTACGTAAGTCCAATCCTTCGAGATGTGACGGCAGTAGGTAGGCGCAGGTTTGACTGGACCCGATGCGGCAGTCAGTTTGGATTGGGTGATTTGAGCTGAGTACTAGTAGTGGCATATTGTTCTTGCTGTCCTATTCCTTGAGCATTTAGATAGAGGCATAGTAGCTGTAGATTTTATCTTTCCAGTTTTTCTAGACAGCACTTCTTTTGTTACTTTATGCCTCTAGTAGACTTAGTGGGCAGACCGTCGGGCTTGTTGGCGGCACCCACTGAGAACTACTATGGGAGGTAGTTCTCACATCCGTCGTAGTGTCTTTTTCCCCATGGACTTCAGCTCCAGTTCCTGCTGCTCCAGTTGCTGATCCAGCTCCTACAGACCGAGGTAAGGGAGTCGCGAGATAGATCCATTCCCTTCAGCTTCAGTGTGTGATTAGAGGTACCCCTATGTTATTTGGAGTGTGTCATGTTGAGAGATTTATGTAGTGAGGTATCGAGTTGTACCTTTTACTTTCCTGTCATCTGAGTGACTTTTGTACATTTGTGGTGAGGATGGTTTGTATTTATTCTGAGAGATAGTTGTACTTGATGTTTTTATTTAGTTTTTACTATTTCAGCTCTGATATCTGCTAGTATAGATACTTCTTTGCAGGTTAGTCGCTACGTCTCTACGGGGCTTCCCGTAGGGGCGGCGGATCTGTTGGCGAGCCCGGAGCGCAGTTTCGACCCTGGGGCGTGACAATATTATTCCACTAACCACCCATTAAACCCAAGGGACCTACACTATTATCCTATGTCACGCCCCGCATTTAGAAAAAGGGTCTAATTTTATTTTTTTTCTCAAATCAGAGTTACACATTTTGAAAACCAATGCGTGAACAGACCGCCACACATATAGAAAATTCTCTATACAAACGGACAAAGTCTTCCCTATATATGCACGGCTAGACGAGTACAATAGATCAATCAGAGTAGATACAAGCATCAATTGAACATTTAAATGAACATCTACTCTATTACCTCTACAAGGTTTCACAAACATAAAGATCCGCAATCCTAGATATCCACAACTACAAAATATCCACAGTCCTAGATATCCACAACTACTCATGATCAAAGTAAGTAAAGCAACATAATCCAAAATACTGAATCATGATCATCCACAAGTCTGTCAGGGGACAACTCTAACGCAACAGCTCACAAGATCGTCCCGACATCTCAGCACCTGAATGACCTGAAATAGTGGTCACCCAAAAGGTGTGAGATACAACATAAATGTATCTCAGTGGGCACGACGGGTCGAGAAATAGCAAATCGTACCTACTGGATACTATAATAAGCGGATAACAAAACGACGTATAATTTGAACGATAGATAATAATCATGCTGAAAAGAAAGTAGGTACTCATGAAGTAAGTTGAAAAGGCTGTATCTAACCATCAGATAAATCAGGACAATGTCAATATATCATGCTGTAGAACGGGATATATCATACTGTAGAACGGGCGAGTATGACAATACATAAATGTCAAAGCTGTAAAGTAGAGTACCAATAATTATGTGCTAGTCATGCTAATAAATGCTGAAGTAGCAATGCAAATCATGCATAAATCACAGAAACAAAAGTATCCAATCAGATGCCACTATCGGTCTTACAGAACCTCAGGCCAAATACCACTATCGGTATCACAGAACCTCAGTCAAATGCCACTATTGGTCTCACAGAACCTCAGGCCAAATGCCACTATTGGTCTCACAGAACCTCATTGTGAAAAGCACAAAGATTATAAATTAAAATAAAATTCAAGTAGAGTTTAAGGAAAAATATTGTAGTTAGAAATGAGGTGCAACTATGTATGCAAAGCTATAGATAATTGAAGAATTTGGGTTTAGCCTAAAAAACAAATTAAACCAACTAAAATTCACATCAATGTTAAAATTTAAAAGCTCCCCTATTTTTCATTATAATCATAATCAAACAAAAGAACAATTAATTTATTAGGAGTAATAAACTATCATCTTCTACTGAATTTTTGTCTCAGTTATTTGAACCGTGTTAGTAGAAATTACATTTCACCTTCTGAAATTTTGGTTGGTTATTGAGCACTATCTAAATTTTAACTAATTAGGCTATAATACTATCGATAGCAAACGAGTTTCGTTGTTATTTATTTATTTTCAATAATGTAGTTTTTAAAACGACGATTTGAAAATAAAATTTTATATTTTTTTATATTTTTTTCTTATCTATCAAGTGGACACAAAATGAACGACTGAAAATGAATGTTCTTCAAAAAGTGTTGATATGAGTCTTGTAATTAAAATGAAAAATATAGATTATATTTTAAATAATTTTAAAAAAAAGTTTAATCAAAATTTAATTAATTTAGATATTTTTTTTACATCATTAAACAAATAAAAGACACATATTTACTATTAAAATTATAAATTTTATAATTTTTTGGTCATTAGATTAATGATATCGAAAAAGCTTGAGATTTAATTTATAAATACTTTCAGTAATTTAGATCATATTCAATTATACTAATCGTCGATTTAAAATCTCCAATATCGAAAATAAATAAATGACAATAAAATTTGTTTACTATCGATAACAATCTAACTTAACTCAGATTATATATTATCATTTGTATTTTAAAGTTAATGTTGATAAAATATTTATAAAAAAAATTATGTCGTGTTGCGGTCATTGTAATGATAATTAAAACTTCAAAGAGCTGATGGGAAAGTTAATGCTGATGATTTATTATAACAAATTGATCATTTAGTTGATGAATTTAATTTTTTTAAAAATTTTATATTGAAAATTACAATGGAATCAAAGTTAAAATCCACTTTATAAAATGGTCAAATCTATAGAAGAATATAAATGCGCAGTATGTACGGCGCGCTCCCAGGCGTTTTGTGCTGAGTTGGCTTCCTCTCCGCGTCTTGCGCTTTGGGTTACCTGTGCCCACATGGGTTCCTCCCGTAGCGCCCTTCCTCCTCCCCTCTCCTCTCTTCCGGTTCTTGCGGTGTACGGTGCCCGCGCCCCCCGCTCTTTCCCCATCCATGTGCCTGCACATGGGGCACATGGGCATGGGTTCTCTCTCTCTCTATTTCTAATCCATGTGCCCGCACATGGTTCCCTCTCTCTCTCTCTCTCTCTCTCTCTCTCTCTCTCTCTCTGTAGTGGCGTCCGCGCAAAGCCATGGTGATCGCCCGCCGCCGAGAGGACGACGATGGGGGCAAGAGCTCGGCCTCGGCAGGGGGCTTTCCCGGGGCGGGGCCCGGGCGCTCATCCCGCGGCGCGGCGGCTATCTTCGGCACCCCCTCGGCGTCCACGAGCGCCAGCGCCGGCTCCCCCCCCCCCCGCCCTGAGCGAGCCCGCGACCGCCGCTGGGAGCGACAAAATCTCCGCCGATCCGCACGACGCCGATGCCCGCCCCCACCACGATGACGTCGTCGCCGCCGCGCACGATCAGAAGCGGCAGCGTGACCTGCTCGAACTTGGACTGCACCTCGCGGCACACGCGGACCAGCTCCAGCGCCGTGGCGGCGCGAGGCCTGGCGACGGTCCGGCGGGGGCTGGACAGCGCCAGCTTCCGCTTCCGCTCCACCTTAAAGGAGAGGTCCGGGATGGAGCCCCGGGTGAAGGCCACGCGCCACGTGGGCGCGGCGGCAGCGGCCAGCCACAGCAGGTGCTCCAGGGGCCAAGGCGGCTTGAACTTGGGGCTGATGCTGCACATGGCTCCGCTGAGCACCGCGCCGTCCCAGCCCCTCCCAGTCCCCCGCAGGTGCTATCATTTACTTATTCTTTTGGTTGAGATGCTTGAAATTAATCAGAAATTTTGCAGCTCAAGTAATATTCGAAAATCCAACATCATTTCTTACATTTGGCGTCTGTTGTCTACATGAATTGCAGTGTCTTGAAAGTCATTGCCTGAAGGGGCTGCACTTACATATAAAGCTTCAGATAAGATATAAAGAAAAAGGAGGTCCAGTACATTTCCTTATACTGAATCAATATAAATTATGGTAGAGAACCTATAGATTTCTTATTTTAATTTCATTATTCATAATAGCTAATAATAGTTTTTAGATCACAAGACAATGAATTTTACTTTCTTTTCAGATAGAGTGGTGATGCAAATATTTAGTACTTGAGTAATGCTTCATTCAATGAAACATTTGTATAATTTGGAATCACCCTTTGCTCCAAACAATTTAGCCAGTTTAGAATGAGAAAGTAAAATAGGTGATACTCTTGCAAACTTTCTGTTGCTGTGTATTTTTATCTATCGTCTTTGGCATCATTTTCTTTAACGTGATACCAAAGCTTGGCGGATTTTAGACCTCTGAATTTTCTCCTGCTGTTTGGTTTGCCTGAACAAGATTCACAAAGAAGTGAAAATTTGTTCTCGCATTGTCATACTTGGTCTTTCAGATTCAAAGCATATGTCCACAGCATAAAAAGTATTGTATATTGTTACAACAAATGCGGACCAACTCTGGATCTAGCATCTCGTTTGCCTTACTTGAGAGCAGTTGTTCTGCATAGCCCAATTTTATCTGCCCTTCGTGTCATGTATCCTGTAAAGCACACCTATTGGTTTGACATATATAAGGTTACTTTACTCTTTACCTAAATCAGATTTTTTCCCCCCTTTTTGATAATTTCTGATTGGTAATTTTGTTTGCAGAACATTGATAAAATTCCTTTGGTCAATTGTCCTGTTTTGGTAATTCATGTAAGTATGTCCTTCTTAGTTATATTGTTTCTTTCGTGGCAATTGTATTGAAACCTCACAAAGCACAATTATTTCTTGGTATCGTAACATATATGATTAATCCTGCATGATTTGCTATTTTGCTTTGAGTGTGCTTTTGGCCTTGGGTAATTTTGGACGGCCTTCGGTAACCAAGTGTTTGATAAGTATTTCGGTGGACTATTTGACTTCACTCTAGGGTTCATGACATCTTTCTTTGAGGAGGCCTGCTGTTGTTTACTGCACTTAATTCCAAGTGTTGTCTTATATATTACTTTTATTGATATCTTCCCTATCATTTTGCTTCTTTCATTCTTACTGTTTTATCTCTTTGGTCGCCCAAGGTGATAAGAAATTCTCCATATTTTTGCGGTGTCTACAAAATGAGGAAAGTTGTAGAATTGCTTGGGGTTGCTTGGGCTCTCATTTCATTTCCTATTAGCTCATTTTGGGTGGTGAATTTGAGTTGTTTGTCTAAACAAAATGAGGCAACATTAGTTGGGCACACAATTGATAACTAACTAAAATTTGATGTGGTAGGAAAATGTTTGTAATTTTGGGTGGCCTTAAACAACCAATTTCGGTAACCGGCTGGTATTGTCTACTGCATAGTTGCAGAAAATATACAAGTTGGACTGTTTACATTGTTTGAGCGTTTGATTTGCTATTCTTTCTTTAGACTGGGCAGATAACTTCCATGTAGTTATGCATTTCCAATTCATACAGTTTTCCTGTTGCTTTCCTTACAAACCTAACTGGTTTGCTCTCTTCTGTTCCTTCTATGTTCTTTGAGGCGATGATGATGCATAAAAATACCACGAAATTTGGATGGCCTTTGGCACCCGGTTACTATTTGTTCAATGATGATGCGCCCAAAAAAATATTGGTAATTTGGGATGGTTTTAGGCAACCAATTTCGGCAATCCATTGGTATTCTTTACTGCATACTTGCAAAAAATATTCAATTCTGCTTATCTACAATGTTCAATCCTCCAATTTCCTATTCTTTCTTTGCGTTGAGCAGGTAGCTTATCTGAGCCTCATTTTTTTACTCTATTCTTTTGTTTTCCTTCTTTTTATTATCAAGTTTCTTCAGTTTTTTATGTGTGCTTATCCTTATGTTGCAAATTTCACTTTTATTTCCTGACAGGAATTTAATAGATATTTGGAGTGACGCAATTTATATGCATGGGTCCAAATTTCGCTTCTATTTCCTGGTAAGAAGTTAATAGATATTTGGAGCGATACAATTTATATGCACGGGAAAATAGAGACATACGATTGCTGTTTGCTTGCATGTTTCTTTTCCACTTCTTCCTTATGAAATTTATGCGTTTACTCTCCTCATGCGGATTCCTATTTTGTTTTGTGGTTTCGTGGTGCAGTCTCCTCTTTCTTATATCTTTCCTGCTGTTTTGTTTTTTTGATTCATACTGTTTTAACCCTTCCATTACCGAAGTTCATAAAAAAACCCCAATGTTTTCACAGTGCATGTATAATGGGTTGAAAAAATTGCTGGCGGTTGCTTGGTCACAAAATGAGTCAACGTAGGGTAGAAAGACAATCACCAACTAATTAAAAGAGGTTACAATGTCAACCACCTAATTTTTCCTTGGCCTACTTAATTACATTTTTAAAATTCCCAACTCTTAAACTATATTGAACAACCTTTTATTTACGTCTGAGTTTACATGTGCTGACTAAATATTTTCTGTGCTGATATACTGTTGCAATACTAAATTTTTTGTTAGTATCCCTCCATTCTAAACTATAAATTGATGGCTATTAGATATTGAATGTCCTAAGAATATGAAATATTACAATGAATTTTAGTTGATGTTTAGATAATATTTTGATTATAACTTTTTGTGTTGTATTATTTTTTTACATTACTAAAAAAATTTATACTTTTGTGATTTTTTGATACAACTCTAAAAGGCATGCATACTAATTTCTTTGATTTAAGTAATACAATCTGTGGTTATAAAAGTTCTAAAATAAGTTTTAGAACTTTCTTGATCTTAGTTTGGTCGGACTAAAAGGTCTTATAAGCACATAT
Source organism: Tillandsia fasciculata (assembly GCA_029168755.2). Lineage (NCBI taxonomy): Eukaryota > Viridiplantae > Streptophyta > Magnoliopsida > Poales > Bromeliaceae > Tillandsia > Tillandsia fasciculata. Next base: position 13,117,074 of record CM054940.1, on the reverse strand, counting down.
TTTATTCTTAGTTTGTCCTTTGAATCTTAGTTCAGAATCCTAAAAGGTCAAACTAGAGGATCCTAAAACTAGATGACAAACTTTTATAAGCACAAATTTTATTCTTAACTTTAAAAGCCGATTCAAAGTTCTAAAATTTTTGAGTTTTTTGAGACAACTCTAAAATTTAAACTGTAGGACATTCTAGGACCTTTAATTACTCTTATAAAATTGAGTTAACCTTCTAATAAGAACCCCCACTTGCATCTCAATATTTTTTAATTACTCTGCCTCCTTTCCTATTATTTTTTTTGGGACTCTATCACTGCTTACTTTTACCTTATTATTTTCCAGTTATCATTCTTCCCAGTTCTTTCTTCTTTGCATTTTTTATCACCTCCTTTTGGGCCATGTTGATTGGCAAAAGAAAAAAAGTTTTTGTTTACTTTACCACAAGCCATTTCCTATTATCAAAATATTTGAACAAAGTACAATGCAAACAACCATTTGCCACTGATTGTAACAATATATTCTTTAAAGTTGCAGTCAATCCTTCCATATATTGATGGCTATAAAAAAAAAATAGAAGGATCTGAAAATACGGTGCTCTATTTTATACTCAATGGTTCGCCCTTATATGTAAATTTGGATGGCCTGCACTACATGCAATCATATGGAACTGTTTGAACCTCCGGCTTATATATGCCTACTAAAATTTGGTATAATCCTCTACAGAGGTTTGGGTTTCTCTTTCTCCGCCTGCGGTTTTGGCTTCACCATGGTTTTTTGTTTTTCTCTCTCTCCCCCCCTGAATGAGCTGATGCATATCGACCTCTCCTCCTTTGCTGCCACTAGAGCCCCACGCCGACCCCGAGTACGATCTCATGCTCGATCTCGATAGGGTTGAGTATGAGGCATCGGAGGCGGTGACGAAGCTCCTACCGGCGGATGCGGGAGGGGATCTGGCATCGGTGTGCTCGTGGGCCAACGAAGTTCGGTTCCAGTTCCGGTGGTCGGCCCCTCTACACTTCATCAACACTCTTGGAGTGTGCAATTTTAACTACGCAAGTAAGCATCTCTCTGTAGCTATATTTCTCTCTCTAACTCATAATTTCTTATGAGGTATGAAACTTTTTATATTAGCTATCTATTTTTTAAAATAAATTAATTTTACTGTCTTAAATTAATTAATTACTTAAATAAATTTATAGTTGCGAGATTTACATAAAGTATACTAATTAAACGTCTACTCCTTTGTTGCCGCTGGAGCCCAACGTCGACCCCGACTATGATCCCGTGCTCGATCTTGGTAGGGTTGATTATGAGGCGTTTATCTTTGTTATTGTTTGTTTGGTTTATATTTGGGTTGGTCAATTGCATCGAATCTAAGTTCAAGGGTGCCAAAAAAAAAAAAATCGTATGAAATGAGGCATAAAATTTAGATTTTGATAGTTCAAAATTTAATTTTGGCAGAACAAAATGCTAAGATGTGTTTGCTGGTTTGCCTCTTTGACAACAACAGGAAAAGAAAAAAAAAACTGAAATTGGTATCGAATGAGGCCTAAAGTTTAGATTTTTGATGTTCAAAGTTTGCTTTTGTCGGAAAGGGATGACTATAAAGTATTTGTTGGCTTGCCTCTATGATGAGTGTTTGTTGGTTTGCCTCAAAAACTAAAATTGGTATCAAATGAGACCTAAAGTTTAGATTTTTTATATTCAAAGTTTGATTTTGTCGGAAAATGATGACTATAAAGTGTTTGTTGGTTTGCCTCTATGACAACAATGAGAAGGATGATCTCATTAGATAGCTTGATATTTAACATAAAACTTTTGTCAAGGTGTATGTTGGTTTGCATTTATGACTATAAAGTGTTTGTTGATTTGCCTCTATGACGAATGTTCGTTGGTTTGCCTAAAAAACTGAAATTAGTATCAAATGAGGCCTAAAGTCTAGATTATTGATGTCCAAAGTTTGGTTTTGTCGGAAAAAGATGACTATAAAGTGTTTGTTGGTTTCCCTCTATGGCGACAATTAGAAGGATGAGCTTATTAGGTAGCTTGATATTTAACATAAAACTTTTGTCAATAACTATTAAAGTATTGGTTTCACCTTGATTTCTCAAAACATTTTGTCGGAAAGGGATGACTATAAAGTATTTGTTGGTTTGCCTCTATGTCTATAAAGTGTTTGTTGGTTTGCCTCTATGACGAGTGTTTCTTGGTTTGCCTCAAAAATTGAAATTGGTATCAAATAAGGCCTTAAGTTTAGATTTTTAATGTTCAAAGTTTGGTTTTGTCGGAAAGGGATGACTATAAAGTGTTTGTTGGTTTGCCTCTATGACGACAATGAGAAGGATGATCTTATTAGATAGCTTGATATTTAACATAAAACCTTTGTCAAGAACTATTAAATTTTTTATGTTCAAAGTTTGATTTTGTCGGAGAAGGATGACTATAAAGTGTTTGTTGGTTTGCCTCTATGATGAGTGTTTGTTGGTTTGCCTTAAAAGCTGAACATGGTATCAAATGAGGCCTAAAGTTTAGTTTTTTTATGTTCAAAATTTGATTTTGTCGGAAAGGGATGACTATAGAGTATTTGTTGGTTTGCCTCTATGACAACAATGAGAAAGATGATCTTATTAGGTAGCTTGATATTTTATATAAAACATTTGTCAAGGTGTTTGTCGGTTTGCATCTACGACTATAAAGTGTTTGTTGGTTTGCCTCTATGACGAATGTTTGTTGGTTTGCCTCAAAAACTGAAATTGGTATCAAATGAGGCCTAAAGTTTAGATTATTGCTGTCCAAATTTTGATTTTGTTGGAAAAAAAATGACTATAAAGTGTTTGCTGGTTTGCCTCTATGACAACAATGAGGAGGATGATCTTATTAGTTACCTTGATATTTAGCATAAAACTTTTATCAAGAATTATTAAAGTGTTGGTTTCACCTTGGTTTCTCAAAATATTTTGTCGGAAATGGATGACTATAAAGTGTTTATTGGTTTGCCTCTATGACTATAAAGTGTTTGTTGGTTTGTCTCTATGACAAGTGTTTGTTGGTTTGCCTCAAAAATTGAAATTGGTATCAAATAAGGCCTAAAGTTTAGATTTTTAATTTTCAAAGTTCTAATTTTCGGAAAGAGATGACTATAAAGTGTTTATTAGTTTGTCTCTATGATGACAATGAGAAGGATGATCTTATTAGGTAGTTTGATATTTAAAATAAAACTTTTGTCAAGAACTATTAAATTTTTGATGTTCAAACTTTGGTTTTGTTGGAAAGGGATGACTATAAAGTGTTTGTCGGTTTGCCTCAATGATGATGAGTGTTTGTTGGTTTGCCTCAAAAATTAAAATTGGTATCAAATGAGGCCTAAAGTTTAGATTTTTTATGTTCAAAGTTTGATTTTGTCGAAAATGGGAGACTATAAAGTATTTGTTGGTTTGCCTCTATGACAACAATGAGAAGGATGATCTTATTAGGTAGTTTGATATTTAACATAAAATTTTTGTCAGGGTGTTTGCTGGTTTGCATCTATGACTATAAAGTGTTTGTTGGTTTACCTCTATGACGAATGTTTATTGGTTTGCCTCAAAAACTGAAATTGGCATCAGATGAGGCCTAAAGTTTAGATTTTTGATGTCCAAAGTTTGTTTTGTCAAAAAGGGATGACTATAAAGTGTTTTTTGGTTTGTCTCAATGACGACAATGAGAAGGATGATCTTATTAGGTAGCTTGATATTTAATATAAAACTTTTGTCAAGAACTATTAAAGTGTTAGTTTTACCTTGGTTTCTCAAAACATTTTGTCGGAAAGGGATGATTATAAAGTGTTTGTTGGTTTTCCATTATGACGAGTGTTTGTTGGTTTGCCTCAAAAATTGAAATTGGTATCAAATAAGGCCTAGAGTTTAGATTTTGACGTTCAAATTTTGATTTTTTTGGAAAGGGATGACTATAAAGTTTTTATTGGTTTGCCTCTATGACGACAGTGAGAAGGATGATTTTATTACGTAGCTTGATATTTAACATAAAACTTTTGTTAAGAACTATTAAAGTGTTGGTTTCACATTGGTTTCTCAAAACATTTTGTCGGAAAGGGATGACTATAAAGTGTTTGTTGGTTTACCTCTATGATGAGTGTTTGTTGGTTTGCCTCTATAACGACAATGAGAAGGATGATCTTATTAGGTAGCTTGATATTTAACATAAAATTTTTGTCAAGAACTATTAAAGTGTTGGTTCTTTGATGTGTTGTGATTTCCTTTTTTGTGAATTTTTTTCAATTTGATTTTTTCCTAAAATGGTTTTTCGATTGCATGATGTGATTTTTTCCATCTTTGGTTTCTTTGTTTCTCTTGAATTGTGTTTATATTTTTATCATCCTGGTGCGCATGGTACTTTCTGCTACCCACAAAAAAAAGGGAAAAAAAGGTGGAAAAAGGAACTATGAAAAAAAAAAAAACAGGGGAAAAGGGGCATTGATTTGCCATTTTTTCATGTAATCTTTTGCTGATTTCCTTTCTTCATTTTTGCTTCCATTTCTCCTTACGAGGTTGGATGTTTACTACGATGACCTTCCAATTGCATGCCAGATTCTTTATCGGATCCAATTCAGTGGTGTATATTTCTTTCATTTACACTGTTGTGTGCACTCTGGCTTTGAAATTTGGTTCCCGATTGGCTCAGTGGTCTTAAGCATCAGATTTTGGAAGGACTTTTGTTGGCTAATGCCAAGCACACCTTGGATGGCTTGCTTTGCAAGCAACCGGTTGCTCTTATTTATGCTGCGTTCTATATTTTGAATTCCAATTTTCCCCTTCAAGTTACTCGGTATTGTTGGGGAGGGACAAAAAAAAAACTGAGCGATCTGATGATGTTTAATTAATAGGGAAGTCTGAGTAAAATTTATTTAAATTCATCCTCTGGTTTTCTTTCTTATGCTATTTTTATAATTTGAGTTTTCCTCTCTACCTTTCTTTTTTGTTGTTCTTTGTGTTGGGATGCTTGCACAACCTCGGAGCAAACTGGTTTGGGCACACTGTTGTGGGGATTACCTTATTCCCATAGCTGGTTTACTTTAGATGACTTGCTCTTTGCCCTAACATTTGGAGGCGACCGTTGATTCGATTGGGTTCTATTTAGTGATTTTTTTTTCCCACATATTGATGGTGATAAAAAAGAAAAGTTACCTTGGATAAAAAGATTTTGTTACATTAGGTTTTGATTGTAGTTAGTTACAAAACAATATCGTTTTATCTTTTTTTTTCAGAAAATCGTGAATTTATAGTTAGAAGTAAACAACAGAAAGCTTTGAATACTCCACGCATTATTCCAAATACTTAGTAAGTCCATAAGTTATTTATAGCCAAAAGAAATCTTTCTATTCTAGAAAGGGAAAAAAAAGAAAGAGAAAAAGGGACTGAACCTACCTCAACCGTGTGCACTTGATTTTCCCTTTTCTATTGTAGTCTTGATCTATAGTAAAATCTGGTTTTGATGCTATTTAAAATGATTCTTCCATTTTGTTCAAGTATGTAAAAAATTGTGTGAACTTGATTCCCACTTTGCTATTGTGATCTTCATCTACAGTAGAATCCGCTGTTTATACTATTTAAAATGATTCGCCCATTTTTGTTTTGTGGTTCTTTTTTACACTCCTTAATATGAATACCGTCAAATATGTAAAAAAATGAATGCACTTGATTTTTCCTTTGCTATTGTGATCTTGATCTATAGTAGAATCCGGTTTTGATACTAATATTTACCTCATGCGAAAGCACATGTGGTGGGGTTTTTGTGTGGACTCTTTTGGTAGTTGGTTTTCCCATTCAGTGGTGTTCTATTCTAGAAAGAAAAAAAAAAAAAAAAAAAAAGAAAAAGGGACTGAACATATCTCAGCCGTCATATTGTTTCGTGGTTCCTTTGCCTATGCTTTTTTCCCACTATGGCAATGATGAAAATGTAAAAGAAAACAAACTTTGGACGACCTATTATTTGGGCAACTGATTGGAGATGATTGTTGAATATATCGATGCCTATTTACTCACACACTACTTTTGGGGTCATGATTATAATACAAAAGAGGAGTAGCTTTGGATGGCCTACTCTTGAGTCAAACAGTTGGAGATAACTATTGAATATATTGGGGCCAATTTTGTGGGAAGTTAATTAGGCTTCTAGATTCACATGATCACGTGCAGATTTCCTGAAGTAAAAACAAATCCACTTGGTGTGGGTTAGAAAAGTAAATATGTATATTGAAAGAAAAGTGAGAATTCCTCTTTGTTATTGTGTGAACTTCATTTTTCCTTCGCTATTGTGGTCTCAATCTATAGTAGAATCCGGTTTTGATATTATTTAAAATTATTCTTCCATTTTGTTTTGTGGTTCTTTTGTGTGGGCTGGTATTAAAAAATATTATTTTGTTTTGTTTGGTGGGTTTTCATTTTGTTTGGTGGTTTTTTTGTCGGAACTGTTTTGGTGGTTAAAAAGAGTCTGTTTCGTGGTTCTTTTGTGTAGTCTTTAGGGCAAGTGGGAAGTTGGAAAAAGGCGATGATGAAACTGCAAAAGAAAACCTACTTTGGATGGCCTATTATTGGGCAACCGATTGGAGATGGTTGTTGAATCTATTGAGGCCTATTTACTCACTAACTACTTTTGGGGTCATGATGATAATACAAAAGAGGAGTAACTTGGGACGGCCTACTCTATAGAAGTTAGTTGTGCTTCTAGATTCACATGATAATAAATATGTACATCGAGGGAAAAGTGAGAATTTCTCTTTGTGATTGCATTGTTCTTTAGTTTGAGGAACCATGCAATGCTTTCGCTCTGAGGTCCATGTGAGAACCTAATGTACATTTCATACCAATCCAGTGTTCATCTAAAGAAGAAGGCAAATATGATTATACAGATTTTGAGGACAAAAATCCTAATTCAGAATGAACTCTGAAGTTCATGTGACAACCTAATGCAGATTTCTCTCTGAAGTTCATGTGTATTGCATTATTTTCTTAGTTTGGGAACTATGATCATAAGTATGTTTTGCTGTGGGAAAAAATGAATTCAATTGGGAATGAACATTACTTTCTCTTTGGAATTGTTAAATAGTATGTATAAATCACTTGAATCTATATAATTGATTTGTAGTATTATTTTATTTAGGTACCCATTCTCCACACAACTTTTTTCCTTTTGTTCGGCGGTTTTTTTTTTTTTTTTTTTTTTTTTCTTTTCCTGTAGACTATTTTGGTTGTTGGCTTCTCATTTGGTGCTACTTTATTTTAGAAAAAAAGAAGAGAGTAAAAAAGGAAAGTCCGAAGCTAAAAAAAGGAAAGTGGGAAATTCAAAAGGGGTTATTTTGTGGATTTTTTAATTCCCCTTTGTGCCGATTGTTTTGGTTATTGTCTTTTCATTTCGTGCTACTTTATTGTGGGGAAAAAAAAAAGAGAGTAAAAAAGGAAAGTGGGAAGCTCAAAAAAGAAAAGTGGGAAATTCAGAAGGGGTTAATTTGTGGTTCTTTCGTGTGGGCTTTTTCTTTGCCTGACGATGATGAAAATGCAAAAGAAATCAACTTTGGATGGCCTATTGTTTAGGCAACCAGTCGGAGATGGATGTTGAATCTATTGAGGCCTATTTACCACAAAAGAAAATCAACTTTGGATTGCCTATTGTTTAGGCAACCAGTTGGAGATGGATGTTGAATCTATTGAGGCCTATTTACTGACGGTGTACTTTTGGGGTTATAATGGTAATACAAAAGAGGAGTGTCTTTCGATCGGCTACTCTTTAGGGGGCCGCTTGGAGATAACCATTGAATTTACTCAGGCCGATTTCGTAGGAAGTTTGTTATGCTTATAGATTCACATGATTACATGCAAATTTCCTGAGCCAAAAACAAATCTACTTCGTGTGGGTTAGGAAAATAAATATGTATATTGAGAGAAAAGTGGGAATTTCTCTTTGTTATTTCTATTCAAACCTGCTTTCTGTGGGTTAGAAAAATAAATATGTATATTGAGAGAAAAGTTGAAATTACTCTTTGTTATTACTGTTTTTTCCTCCGTTTTGTTGTATGTTCTCTTTTTTTGTTTAGGTTTTCTTATCCTTTTTATTTTTCCTTCAAAATTTGTGTCTATGATTTGATGCTCGAGTCCACCTTGTGCATAAATCACTGAGGGTGAATTACACCATAGATTTCCAAACTTCATTTGTTTTAAGGCTTACATTGTTCCCTTTATGTTTTTTATCCCATTCTATAACTTTAACTATTGTCCTTCTTTCAAAATTGTATAATTTTACGCTTTGATTTACTTTTATGTAGGGATATCTAGCTAATCCTTATTTTCTTTTAGTGCCTTCTTTTACTGCAGGTGGATTTCGTTGGAGTATAATTTACATCAAAGAGGAAGAATAGTTTCGTCATTCCTTTGTCCCCGCGTTCCCTCCTAGCTCATTCATTTCCATATTTCTTCCAGGTTTCATCTTTCTTTTATCCCTTTTTGAATTGTTTGTTGCTTCTTTCTCCTTGAGATTACTTTTACCTAGATGCTCAATTGTTATCTAACAATTCGAAACAGAAATTAATGTTCATTTCCAATTGAATTAATTTCCTTTGATGTGAAAACATACTTATGATCATAGTTAAAGTAAAAAATAATGCAATACACGCGAACCTCAAAGCGAAATCTGCATTAGGTTCCTCAAAATCTGCATTAGGTTCTCACATGGACCTCAGAGTGAAATCTACATTAGGATTTTTCACCTCAAAATCTGCAATATCACATTTGTCTTCTTCTTTAAATGAACACTAGATTGGGATGAAATCTATATTAGGTTCTCACATGGATCTCAGAGCAAAAGCATTGTGGGGCTCCTCAAAATTTCGCCGAGCATTAGGTTGTCACATGAATCCCAAAGCGAAAGCATTGCCTGGATTCTCAAACTAAAAAACAATGCAATACACATGAACCTCAAAATCTGCATTAGGTTCTCACATGAACCTACATTAGGTTCTCACATGGACCTCAGAGCAAAAGCATTGTATGGTTTCTCAAAATTTCGCCGAGCATTAGGTTCTCACATGAACCCCAAAGCGAAAGCATTGCCTGGTTTCTCAAACTAAAAAACAATGCAATACACATGAACCTCAAAATCTACATTAGGTTCTCACATGAACCTCGGAGTGAAATCTGTCTAAGGATTTTTATCCTAAAAATCTGCATTATCACAATTGTCTCCTTCTTTAGATGAGCGCTGGATTGGGATAAAATTTACATTAGGTTCTCGCATGAACCTTAGAGTGAAAGCATTGTGTGGTTCCTCAAAATTTCGCCGACCAAGGTGCGTTAGGTTCTCACATAAACCTCGGAGTGAAAGCATTGCATCGTTCCTAAAAAATTCGACGAACATTAGGTTCTCACATGAACCTCAGAGCGAAATCTGCATTAGAATTTTTTTTCCTCAAAATCTGCATTATCGCATTTGTCGCCTTCTTGCGAAATCTGCATTAGAATTTTTGTTCTCAAAATATGCATTATCACATTTGTTGTCTTCTTTAGATGAACACTGGATTGGGATGAAATCTGCATTAGGTTCTAAAATGAATCTCAGTTGCATAGTTTAATTGCACGTGCCACTGCTTGAGGTCATGAGTATGTACATGCTACTGCAAAGAATGCATTTACTTCTTTATTAGAACTAAAATGAAATCTGAAATGCCAGTATGTGATCATGTTAGTGGAGGAAAGTCGGAAGCTGAAAAAAAGGAAAGTAGGAAGTTCAAAAGGGGTTATTTTGCGATTCTTTTGTGTTGCCTTTTTTTCCTTCTTATGGCGATGATGAAAATGCAAAAGAAAACCAACTTTGGATGGCTTATTGTTTGGGCAACCATATGGAGATGGTTGTTGAATCTATTGAGGCCTATTTACTGACAAACTACTTTTGGAGTCATGATGATAATACAAGAGAGTAGTAGTTTTGGGTGTCCTACTCTTTAGGCTTGACTACATGCAGATTTTCTGAGTCAAAAACAAATCCACTTCTTAGAAAAATACATATGTATATTGAGAGAAAAGTTGAAATTCCTCTTTGTTAACACTATTTTTTCCTTCTATTCTTTTGTACGCTCTCTTTTTTTGTTCATGTTTTCTCACTCTATTTCTTCTTTCTTGCAAATTTCTATGCATGATTTGATGTTGGAGTCCACTTTGTGCATAAATCATTGAAGGTGAATTACACCATAGGTTTCCAAACTTCATTTGTTTTAAGCCTTACATTGTCCCCTCTTTGTTCTTCCTCCTATTCAAATTGTATAATTTCCAACTTTGATTAACTTTTATGTAGGCATAGCTGACTGATCACTATTTTCTTTTACCTCCTTTTACTGCATGTGGGTTCCTCTCTTTGATTTCCATATTTCTTCTGGATTTGATTTTTCTTTTATTCGTTTTTTAATTGTTTGTTGCTTCTTCCTCCTTGAGATTACTTTTAACTAGATACTCCATTGGGGTATATTCAACTGATTTGTCCATGCTATTTACCAATTCCAAACAGAAAGTAATGTTCATTACCAATTGAATTGCTTTATTTTGACATCAGAACATACTTATGATCATACTTCTCAAAGTAAAAAAATAATGCAATACACATGAACCTTAGAGCGAAATCTGCATTAGGTTCCTCAAAATCTGCATTAATCAAAAGCATTGCGTGGTTCCTCAAAATTTCACCGAACATTAGGTTCTCACCTGAACCCTAGAGCGAAAGCTTTGCGCGGTCCGTGAAACTAAAAAACAATGTAATACACATGAATCTCAAAATCTGCATTAGGTTCTCACATGAACTTCGGAGCGAAATTTGCATTAGGATTTTTGTCCTGAAAAACTGCATGATCACACGTCTCCTTCTTTAGATGAGGACTGGATTGGGATGAAATCTACATTAGATTCTCACATGAACCTTACAGTGAAAGCATTGTGTGGTTTCTCAAAATTTTGCCGAGCAAGGTGCATTACATTCTCGCATGAATCTCAGAACGACCAATTGAATTGCTTTATTTTGACATCAGAACATACTTATGATCATACTTCTCAAAGTAAAAAAATAATGCAATACACATGAACCTTAGAGCGAAATCTGCATTAGGTTCCTCAAAATCTGCATTAATCAAAAGCATTGCGTGGTTCCTCAAAATTTCACCGAACATTAGGTTCTCACCTGAACCCCAGAGCGAAAGCTTTGCGTGGTCCCTGAAACTAAAAAATAATGTAATACACATGAATCTCAAAATCTGCATTAGGTTCTCACATGAACTTCGGAGCGAAATTTGCATTAGGATTTTTGTCCTGAAAAACTGCATGATCACATGTCTCCTTCTTTAGATGAGGACTGGATTGGGATGAAATCTACATTAGATTCTCACATGAACCTTACAGTGAAAGCATTGTGTGGTTTCTCAAAATTTTGCCGAGCAAGGTGCATTACATTCTCGCATGAATCTCAGAACGAAAACATTGAATGGTTCCTCAAAAATTCACCGAACATTACGTTTTGACATTACCCTCGGAGCGAAATCTGCATTAGCATTTTTGTGCTCAAAATCTACATGATCGCATTTGTTATCATCTTGCGAAATCTGCTATATATATACAATTCTAAACATGAAATGCAATTCAATTAACATAATTTTTTCTTGGTATTTTTGGCTCTTTAGTGTTCAATGTGACGCATCGCGAAGGGCGAAAAATTTGGGACGAAGCAATCATTTCTCAAATACAAAAGGTAACTAATTTACCGAAGTTTGCTTGCAACATATTTGAGTGATGAGTAATAATCTAAGCACATCTCAATTCATGTTGGAATCGGATTCTTACTTCTTCCCTGCAATCCGTAACTCGGTCAGCGTGAACAGCAGAACATGGGAAATGTGAAGGTTCACATATACTAACCGCTTCTTCCTGTGTAATTTATGGTGCTAGCAATAGTAAGAACTTTTTGAGCAGTTCGACGTAACACCGCTTCTTCCTGTGTAATATATGGTGCTAGCAATAGTAAGAGATTTTTGAGTGATTTTGCATAACATATATTTTTTCCCCTTCCATAAGTTAGGTCACTTTGGGTACATAGAATTGCCAATGCCAATTTATCATCCGTCTCATGTAAACAAGCTTAAGCAAATCTTCAGCTTCGTTTGCTTAGAGTGCCTCATAATGAAGAAAAGAAAGGTATATACGAAAAACAATGAGAAATCTAACTTGCTTGGGTTCAAATATTAATTGAACCTCCTATGTCTAACATGCTTATTTCCTTGCTTGGGTTGTGCACTCAATTATTTATAAAAAGAGAAATAATCACTTACAATATAATATGTTCAAATCTTGAGAAAATAGGTACGGTTGCTGTTCATGTAGTATACTTGGCTATGAAGTAAAAAGATATTATCTACTCACTTCTGAAATATATACCCTAAGGTTCATTCATATGCTTTATGACATTATTTCACAAGCATTTTTTGTTATTTATTAGTTCATTCTCTCTCCTCTTTATTTTCCTGTAGTTCCTTCTTTGTATCTTTTTTGAATTGTTTCCAAACATTCTACTTTTAAACTCCTTTCTAATCTGACTTCCGACCTCACCACGTGGCGCCCGAACGCCCTGTTGATTCAACAATTGGACATGGCGATGATGAAAATGGGGAAAAAAAAGAGCCAACTTTCGATGGGCTATTGTTTAGGCAACCAGTTCGACAACTTGGTTGGCTCAAAGAGCAGCTGCTACAACCTTTCTCTGGGATTATGACCGGCATGTCCAACTCACTTTTTCTCAAATCTGTAAGACATTCTGCCGTAAGGTTCATTCATATGCTTGACCACATTATTTCCCAAGCATTTTTTGTTATTTATTACTTCATTCTCTCTCCTCTTCATTTTTAACTAATTTACCTAAATCCTTAATTTAGAAGATGATGATTAACATGCTCACTCTTTCTGTTTCGCAGTATATATAGTTCATTAGAGAATGTCCAATTCCGCACCCAAGCCAGCTTACTAATCCTTTTCTTGGATTACCTTTGAAATCTGGAAAGTGCGAATCTTGTGGAACAACAGAATATGGGAAATGTGAAGATTCACATATACTAACCGCTTCTTCCTGTGTAATTTGTGGTGCTAGCAATAGTAAGAGTTTTTTGAGTAATTTGGCATAACATATATTTTTACCCTTCCATAAATTAAGTCACTTAGGGTACATAGAATTGCCAATACCAATTTACCATCCGTCTCATATAAACAAACTTAAGCAAACCTTCAGCTCCGTTCCTTTCGAGCGCCTCATAATGAAGAAAGGAAAGGTATATACCAAAAACAATGAGAAATCTAACTTGCTTGGGTTCAGATATTAATTGAACCTCCTATGTCTAACATGCTTATTTCCTTACTTGGGTTGTGCATTCAATTATTTATAAAAAGAAAAATAGTCACTTACAATATAATATGTTCACATCTTGAGAAAATAGGTACGATTATTGTCAATATAGTATACTTGGCTATGAAGTAAAAAGATATTATCTACTCTCTTCTGAAATATATATGGTAAGGTTCATTCATATGCTTTATCACATTATTTCACAAGCATTTTGTATTATTTATTAGTTCGTTCTCTCTCCTCTTCATTTCTCTGTAGTTCCTTCTTTGTATCTTTTTTGAATTGTTTCCAAACATTCTACTTTTAAACTCCTTTCTAATCTGACTTCTGACCTCACTGCGTGAGACCTGAACGCCCTGTTGATTCAAGAATTGGACATGACGATGATGAAAATAGGAAAAAAAGGAGCCAACTTTGGATGGCCTATTGTTTAGGCAACCAGTTGGAAAAGTTGGTTGGCTCAGAGAGCAACTGCTACAACCTTTCCCTGGGATTATGAGCGGCATGTCCAATTCACTTCTTTTCAAATCTGTAAAGCCAGCTTACTAATCCTTTTCTTCGATTACCTTTGAAATCTGGAAAATGCGAATCTTGTGGAACAGCATAACATGGGAAATGTGAAGGTTCTTTTTGTTTATATATTTAAGCAACTGTAAGTGGATTTACATCAAATTTCATCAAATTGGCACTTCCCTGTGATGCAGAATCGAATGTGGATGGGATTGAGTTGTTTAGATTTTAATTAAGTTTTCTAATCTTCAGAATTATTCGATTTGGTAATTTGATTTTGTTGTTTTCTTTCTAAAATTTCTAGGATTTGTCCTATGGAATAAATTCTATTGCTCTCAATACCTATTTACTTCTTAATTACTTATTCTCTCATGCCTACTTTCACTTACTTTTAACTTAGCTCTCTCTTTCCTTTGTTCACAGCGCACTTCTAATTATGCCATTACTTTGAATAGGGATCTCAAACAATTGGTTTCGCTCTCGACCTTCATAATAGACTATTGTTTGCATTTGCATGAAACTTACAAATTAGAATTTTTTAACTTTATTTTCCTATTTTGTATATAAAACTATTAATATTAAATTATTTTATTTGTAGTTTTTAAGATATAGATGAACATTGTGGGGACGTCAAATGGGGAATCATATATAATGTAGTTTTAAAGATATATGCCTTCCAATAACTGTAGATTAATATATGAAGTTTGTATTTCATTTTAAATATTTAGTTCCATATGTATTTACATTAGGATTGTTTTATGGTTAGAAAGTGCTTTGTAACGTACTTCAACTTACAAATTAGGATTTTTCCATACTTAGCTGTCGCATTTCCCTATATGTACACTTTACAAAGAGGCTTTACATGAAATTTAGAAATTAGAATTTTTTAACTTTATTTCCTATTTGTATATAAAACTATTAATATTAAATTACTTTATTTGTAGTTTTTAAGATATAGATGGACATTGTGGGGACATCAAATGGGGAATCATATATTAGGTTAAGGTTTGCTTCTTAAATTTACAAAGTAATCAGTGTGTTTATTGTTTTACGCCATCTGATGAACAAGATTTATGTTTATAATAATATACAAATTAAGTATCAAACTCACATTGATGTTCATGAACAATAAGTACCTAAATTTGTAGGGCATTTACTGTTGCTCAGATCTGTCTATACTGCCTGAATGCCTTATGTATTTGTATACTGTCTATACTAAAGAGGTTTCCCACTGCCTAATTATGTATAGTGAACCAAATTAGGTAAACCAAATTCATATTTATGGTAATTTTGTTTGTTTCCCCTGTTCATATGGAAGTTGATTTCCTGATGACACCTCTGTTTATTGTGTGATCAGATGTTCTTTGCCGAGCTCACGAGAGAGGCCACAGAGATAGCTGGCTGTTTCACGAGAGAGGCCACATATATACGTAATGCACATGGACACCTTCATGTTTCTTCTGCCGTTCAACGATGCACGTGGCGTTTACGCCATTGTTTCGCAGATGATCAGCAAGTCATGATCCAAGAAGGACGGCAGGGGGACTTGGTGTACAGAAACTTACTACAAAGGTTGATTCTCTCTTAATTGCTATATATTATTAACTAAGTGATGCTCATTGCAACCATATTATTATCATCATTAGGAATGGTGTTTCTGCAACCGCATTTCTCTATCATATCGTTTTAATCATAATATTCAGTTGGGAGAATTTATAGATTTTACCTGAACCATAAAGCATCTTAAAATTACTACCTAAACTTGAAAAACTTTGTTTTTGCTACCCAAATTGCTCGCTGAACTTGAAAATCTTTGATTTCGCTATCCAAATTGCTCTTTCAACTTGGAAATCTTTGATTTTCCTACCCATTACTTCTAATTTCAGAAAATTTAGTCATGTTTTATTAGAAGTGAAAAAAGTTAATGAATATTTTGTGAAGTAACAGAATATTTTGGTAGGTTATAGAATATTTAAAAAAAAGTTAAAATGGCTGTTCAGTTCTTACTTAGGGGTAACTAAATTAAATATACTATAAGGTTAGGTAGTAAAATCACAATTTCATATGTTCAGGTTTGTATGGAAATACTCCACCAGGATCTCATCTTTTGTGACTGCTCTCTGTTGATCAGAGAGTAATATATTCTTATAAATTTTGAAGTTGAAAATTTTCAACCTCTTTGACAAATAACCACAGATTACTTCTGCAGGGTCAATAAAAAACAGATTTTGTGAGAATTGGCCTGGTTCACCAGTCCTGAACCAATATTACTCAGCTTGCAATTTTCATTATCTGTTGGTTGTACTTCATGTGTCTTAGAGTGGCTGTTCAATAGCTCCTTTTGTACTGTTTAGTCAAATGTTAAACATAAAACATCTACTTTCTGGCGTTCAAAAAGAACATCTATTTTCTTTTTTTTTTTTCCCCTGTTTTTTAAATAGAATTATTTCTCAACCCTAGCATTTAACACAATCACCAAACTTCTGTCCCGTTGCTGCTTCACTATAGTGAACAACGAAAATTTGAGTTCGACAGGCCTTTCCAAACTTTTTAGGACCTGCTGCAACTTTACTTTTTGCTCTCGAATACATGCGCTTCACGTAGCTGAATGCATAATAAACCTTGAAACATTCTTATGGATTAGATATAAAGACATTCCAGCACTTTGTAGTCCGATATTTACCTATGATGTAGAAAACTATGCTCCATGTTCACTTTTTTTTCTACATTTTGTCTTGGATTGATATTTATCAGCTTGCACTCTGTTGTTCCAACGCAGCTCCTGAAAATAATTGGAATAAGTTGTTGCTCGATGGACTGACAGTTGGCAAGGGACAAGTTTCACCTGAAGATCTTTATTCTGTTATCAAGAAAAGAATAGGGAGAATATTAATTCGCACGGTAATGTTAGAGTCCTTACCCCTGAATATCTTTTCTCCTGCTGATGCCTTTTGACCATTTAAATTTTGAATAACCTTAATGATATATTGCAACAGGAAGGAGATTCTTACCAACAACGTATCCTGATTGAGTATCTTAAAGACTACAGTGCACGATTCTCAGACCTCTGTTATGTGGAATGGGATGATGTTAAGTACATAAAATGACTTTCAAAGGGTGAAAACCAGTTCAAAATGGTTTGCATTCAATACCATTTGAAAAATGGAAGAAATACAAGGTGACTCTGTGCGATCTGAACCGGGGACTCCCAATGCTACTTGGTGGCCCCTGGGCTTTATTGGAAAACTACAAGCTGTCTCATTATTACAAAAAGTAGAGGCTTCTACTGGTAGAGAGTTGTCACATGATGCAGCGAAAGCTGAAAGTCTATCTCAGGCTGCTTCTCAGACACTGTGGTCTGCTGGAACTTTTTCTGGTCCGATACCGAATGGTTTTTATTCAATTATTCTGGTAAAAAATAAAATATAAGGTTCATAGCATAAGTCTATCATTATCTGAAATGAATCAGGTTCGATATTACTATTTGACAAATGTATGGAAGATTGCCTTACAATGCTGGTTGTTTTACAACTTCAATGATATTCGTAATTTTCAACGTCTTTCATGCAGTCATTGGCTATGCTCTATGCTGGTGTAATTAGTTTTTCTTTTGCAGGTGGAGGCATTAGCAGTTCAACTAACCCAAAGAGAAGGAGAGTTGCTTCACGAAAAGGCAGAAGTTAAAAAGCTAGCAAATTTCCTTAAGCAGGTTGGTAAAAGCAATTAAGCAATGGATTGCACTCATCAAGCTACTATTCAACGTGTCAATACCTGTCCCTTTATCTGCTTCCAACTTTATATAGTACAAACTATCTTGAAAAATGGTGAATTACGGATATGTCAAACTGTAATGTCGACACTGATCTCTTTTTTAATCCAATAGAGCAATTGCTAATCAGATATGGAGTAAGAGTAGTTAGGTGTATGGGATAAAACAACTCTTCTGGCGTCCTGTTCTTTCGTGGTAGAGCAATTATCGACTTTGATAAGGATACTTTTAGTTGAGTTTGTAGTTCTCTTTTGAACTCGATATATCCTTTTCTGCAAGTTAATAAAGATATTGCGACCCAACTATGTTTTCTCAACAAAACAGTCTTTCTTCTAATTCTAAATTGCTAGGATTACTTAAATTTCAGACACCCCACAAGATATAATTTTATTAGCTCATGCCCTGCTTGTTGGACAGCTACTCAATAATAAGCCTGAGTAAATGCAGTATTGTCCATGCAGTGAGAAATTAATTGTGAGCTTCTCATTCTGTTGGTTCTTGCAGGCTACTGAAGATGCTACGATTGTAAGGCAATCTTCCATACTAATAAAGGGGTGTCTGCTTTTCTTCAGCTTGGGACTTTCTGGGAAGATGACCTGCAGAGTGTTGTTCAGATGGGCTTTAGGCAGACTCAGGAAGCTACTTTTTCCTCTCAGAGCTTCCATGGTAGGTGAATTCGACTACAACAATTAAATTTTAAAGGTAACTTTTAAAACAGAAGTTTAAAACACAACTTCTGATGCAGGCACAATGCCAACATCTCGCATAAAGATTGAACTCTAGAACATATGTAAACTGTCAAGCATACAAGAGTCCTTTCTGTGTATATATATATATATATATACATATATATATATATATATATATATATATACATATATGTATATATATATATATATATATATATATATATATATATATATATATATATATATATATATATATATATATATATATATATATATATATATATATATATATATATATATATATATATATATATATATATATACATATATGTATATATATATATATATATATATATATATATATATATATATATATATATATATATATATATATACATATATATATATATATATATACATATATATATATATACATATATGTATATATACATATACATATATATATATATATATACATATATATATATATATATATATATATATATATATAAAATTCTTTATCTGTTAGAGGATTTTTTTATTGTTTGGTTCTTAAAATTTTTATGGTACTCAATCATATCCATTTCCATTAGAAGCTTGGAAAATTAATATTTAAAAGGTATTTTGAAAGTTATGTGCTTAGTTTTAAAGAAATAATAAAAGGTATATATTATCAAGTTTTTAGCCTTTTAGATGAAAAAATCCCACTGCTAGACCACTCCAACAGCAGCAACAGCTTGAGCACCCTTGGTGGTTTCAACTTCCTCTTGGACCTTGGTGTTCTTTCGAGGCTTGGGACTTTTAGGGAAGCTCTTACACGGATAGATCTTGAAGTTAGGAGCTTGTGGAGTAATCTAATTCACCAAGTTTATAGGTATTTTTGGATTAATTAAAGCTTTAATAAAGATTTCTAATTTTTGGATTAGCTAAGGTTTTGATAGGATTTCTTTGAATTTTTCTCTTTAAACTGAGCTTGTGATTTGTTATAGATGGTCTTCACTTCAGCTAGAACTTGTGGGAACTTTGTTTGAACTCATTTGAAGGTTAGTTTTATGTGAATTTTGATTTGAATTCTTCAACCGAAAATCAGGATTTTGAGGTGTTCGTGTTCTTAACATTTTAATCACCTTTCATTGTGATTTCATGCTGATTATGGAAATTTTCTGATGGATTAGGAGCTTGGGAACACACTTAAGAGTGTTGTGCACCTTTTCTTCTACTTGGTTGCTCTGTGGATTTACTGGAATAGCCACCACAATAGCTCAAACTTCAGCAGCAGTAGCAGCCTGGTGCAGGAACAGCAGTGGAGTAATTTCGAATTTGTTTTTTTCAAAACCAGCAAAACTATTACACAACATTGCCTAAACAAGAAACTGTTATCTCCAAATATATTGAAGTTTAATCCTTATAGTTGCATTTTTATGATATTTGCAGAATTACGTTAGATCAAATGACTGAAATCAATTTAAAATTGCCAGAAGAATGAAAATTTAAATTTCTTTGAAATCAACTTCTATTTGTGAAATTGGAATTGCAGCCTTGGATCCTAATGTATGTAGAAAAATTGAATAGTTGCCAAGTTGTTAGAGGTAAAATTTTATTCTGCTCAATTAAATTTTTTTCATGGTTCCCTTTAGTATATGGTAATAAAACTTTCTTGATGTTCTATTCCATATAAAGTAGACTACTTCAACAAGTACCCCGAAAGAAAAAACAGAACTAATCCTCTTTGTGCATCACCTACTAAACAACAAACTAAACAATTTTTAATAACATGCTAAACTTCATATTCTTTTGAGTGCATCACTTCATGAACAAAGAACTGTTATCTCCAAATATATTGAAATATCATCCTTATATTTACAAAATTACTTTACATGAAATCGCTGAAATTATGTTTAACCTAGTATGCAGGGTGCTTCTCTACATGCTGCTGGTAATAGAATACAAAGCCAAGAGAAGAAAAAAAAGATGATGATAAAGTTGAAGAATTAATCAAAAACCAGCTGCTGCAAGTACTGGTGCTTCCAACTGCTGATGCTGCTTCTTCTCCTGTCTACTATTGATTCTAATTTTGATCCTAACAAAATTTATTTAATCCTAAAATATATTGTCCGACCTCCATTTAGGTCAATTTGTAAGTTTATTTTCTTTTGTAAGTTTGTAAATTCGTGAATGTTACCACACTTTGCTAATCATTGGTAAATGTTGTTGTGGTTCCCCAAATGCAAAATGGATTCTATCGTCAATTTTTAAGTTTTTTTTTCTGTTCTTCTCTTTTCTGCAAGCTGCGTTCCTCTCATGAAATGTGTCCATTCTCTCTGTTGTTTATGTATCTATAATTTACTCTTCTTTTCTTGCTAAGGTATATTTGTTTTGTAGGTTATGTAATAGTTAACGAAAAAAATAAAATAAAAAATAATATTTATTGAAGAAATTATACCCGCGGCGCAGCGCGGGCCTTCACTAGTTTGATAATAAAAATTAGATTTGAGAGAGAGTTTCCATCCAATGAGTCGCGTCCAAGTGGGATTTGAAAAGTGGAATATTTGTCCAATAATATACTGCCACGTGGTGCCCAACGCACACTTTACAGTGGCATCATCGTGATTTAACATAACTACCCGCCTCTTCTTCTAACCACCGACCCTTTTACGCATCCTCTCCATATTTGCGCTTACACCCTCGTTCTTCTTGTAGTAAGCGGATCACTCCACTTCCCTCTCCTCGTCTCTGATGTAGCGAAACCCTAGCCATGGCCGAGGAGACCCAAGAGGCCCCCAACGATCGCGGCGCCGTGGCGACGCTCTCTCGAGCGCCCCTGAGCGCCTCCACCAGCCGCCTCAACGCCGCAGCGCCGGCGTTCGTCCCCCGCTCCGCCGCCGCCGCCACCGCCGCCACCGCCGCCGCGGCGCCGCGCTACCGCGCAGCCAAGATCCACCGCGCCATCGAGCCGCCTCCGGCGCCGCCGCATGCGGTGGCGATCCAAGCTTTCCCGCCGGCGGCGCTGCCGTTGGGGCATGCGATTCTTGTTCCGGTTCCGAACCACGATGAGTTCGACGTTGCCGCCCGGGTGGCGGCGGAGCCGTGCTCGGCTCCGCCTCCCGAGGAAGGGCTCCCGGAGTCGGTGATCCGAAAGATCAAGAAACAGGTGATGTAATTTTATTTTGTTTTTAATCTTTCCGTACACATTTCTCTTCGTTCTTGTAGATTAGAATACTAATTAGAGATGCTTTGGTGTTTAATTTGTTATCTTTTTGAGCATGTTGTTCACTTTTACTGTGATTCATGGACTACGGTATTTGCCTTTTCTTTTCTTTTTATTTTATCTCTTGCTCTCTCTCTCTCTCTCTCTCTCTCTTAAGCTGGTAGGTGAATTTTATGAGCATTATATTTGTTCAATCTTGATAATATGATCTTGATGAGTGATTGCTTTTCTTTCACATTATATACTAACTTTTTTTTTTCAAGCATTGTTCTCTTTGAATTGTTGTGTTGGTAGTTGATACACTTCAGATAGTTGGTATCTCCAATGTTTCTTATCACAAGAAGCTGTTGAATCTTGTTTTGTAACACCCAGTTCTTTAGAGATATATAATTCATCGCTTTCTTTTAGTTTACAACTATTTAGTGAGTTCTAGCCTTTCATAAATGTTTGCTGGAATCTCAAAAAGTTTGTGTATTATGTGCTTCTTGAGGGAGAAATGTTCGCTCCAGCGTATATTACCTCTTTTGCTGATTACCATTATAAGATGGTGCTAAAAGGCTAGAGAAGTATGAATTGATTTATATTATTGAGTAGTGCTATAATACAACTGATAACATTGGCATTATGCTTTTCTTTGTTAGCGAAAGGAAATG
This sequence comes from Tillandsia fasciculata, assembly GCA_029168755.2. NCBI lineage: Eukaryota > Viridiplantae > Streptophyta > Magnoliopsida > Poales > Bromeliaceae > Tillandsia > Tillandsia fasciculata. Next base: position 13,094,838 of record CM054940.1, on the reverse strand, counting down.
ATTAGCTGATCTCGTTTCATTAGTTTTAGGAGTATCTTTTTGTTAGAAAAATGAATACGATGCCACAAATCGCCTATTTATTTTACAAAAGCTATTGCAAAGAATTAATTATATATACTTGTATTAATATTATCTGAGTACTGATGAAGTGACCTCTAATAATTCAAGCCAAGAATGCTCAAGATATGATGGTGTACATCTATGAAAAATGCTCAACATAACGTAGCTCTCTTTTATGAAAAAGCTTAATTAAAAGAGATCAGGTTAACTCAAAGAGAGCTGTCTCATTTTGAAATAACCTGATTTTCTATGTTGCTGACAGTTTCTACAATTATTTTATTTATTTAATTGTACACCTCTACACTAGCTTTATTGTTAATAAATGACTTTTTAGTGCTTGAAATTATAAAGAGATGGTAATCAACAAAGTAGGAACTATTATTTCTTCAACATTTTTGCCAACATGCATATGTAATATGTACAGTTCTCTATCAAAATGTTTGTTTGATACTTTTTTGCCGTCTGTTACTTACTTCAGTATTCTGTATTTCTAAAAGTTTCATTTGATAAATCTCAGGTAGAATATTACTTCAGCGATGCAAATTTGGCTACAACTGAAATTTTGATGAGGTTCATCAGTAAAGATCCTGAGGGATTTGGTAATCTACTTTCTTTAATAAAGATATCCATAATTTGAACAGTGATCGTGATTTTATTGTTTTTATACCATTGGTCAATGTAATTTAGTATGCCATTTTCTATTTTAATACTAAGCGGAAGTTCTCCCTTTTATTGATTTTCTTTAGTTTTATCAAGACACTTGAAGCGTGCTGCTTTCTTGTGTATAACACTCTTGATTATGACTCCCCTTTTCCTGGTGCAGTACCTATATCAGTAGTTGCATCATTTAAGAAGATTAGGGCCTTGGTCCACGACAATTCCTTGCTTGCTGCTGCTTTAAGTACATCAACACAACTTGTAAGTTTTTATTTACTGTATAATGTTCTTTTACCCTTCTGTAGTAATATGCACAATGCTCAATAATCTGCTACAAATTAACTGTTGTTTAATGTACCCAAGCGACACCCACAAATGTCATAAGAAGTAATCATAACTTTTTCACATGGTATGTTTCTTATTTTTCATGTCTGTTTACTTAAAGCATGTCAGTGATGATGGAAAGAAAGTTAGACGCAAAAAACCTTTCACTGAGGCAGATCTTGAAGAAGTGCAGGTTAGCATCTCATCAGGTTTTGATTTAAGGGATTTATTACTTGACCTATTTAGGCCAATATTAATTTCTATTTTTTTGTCTTTTTATTTTTCTTTTTCCTTTTAGTCACGCATCCTCTTTGCTGAAAATTTACCGGAAAATCATTGTTACCAAAACCTTATGAAAGTGTTCTCAGCTGTTGGGAGGTATGAAGTTTTATGTTTAAATTAAAAGTTACATATATCAATAGGTACTTAATGAGCGAAGGATATTTTTTTGGTAGCGTGAAATCTATTCGTACCTGTTACCCACAAAACTCGGATGGTACAACTGCTGCAATAAATAGGTCATCAAAGAATGATATGGTACTTTGTAACAAGGTACTGTTCAATTCAATGCATTTATTATAAATGCGAGGTTATTCTACATTGTTTTTAGCCAGAGAAAGTGATCTAAATTTACTATTCTTTTTTAATTATTGTTTTTTTATATAGAGAAAACAGTGAAGAAAGGGTGAATGTGTCCACTTTCACTAGTTACGCTCTTTTATATGTGGGAAGATTTACACTTTTATCATTGTTCTGGAATGATTTAAAACTTTGTTAGTACTTTTAGCTTATCTTCACTGCACAAGCCTTTTCCTGAAAATATAGGATAGATATTAGTCAACTCAGTAATGAGAAGGTTATTGATGATTCGTTCAGTCTTGAAATCAGCTCATTTTAAAACAGGTGCCAATTTTTGGGCAAAAGAAACAAATACACGGACTTACCAATTTACTGTTTTTCTTGCAGCACATAAATTTTCAACCTATTATTGCCATTAAGGGCATGCAGCTAGCATTATCCAACATCTCCATGCTTTCACTCTTCGTAAAGAAGAATCTTTGAATCATTTGCCAAACTGTTTCATGTTTTTTTTACGCTTATGAATGAGGTTATTCAACGAAATAAAACTTCATTTAATTCATTCATTAAATAAAAAAAAAAAAAATTGTAATGATGAAATTATTGCCAAATAATGGGTCGGCCCGTTAGATCTACTCATTACAGGTGTCATTAATAATTTACATGGTGAAATTTGATTTATAGACAGTTGAATTTCAAGAAAATTGGCTTTCCATGTTATGAACTCTTAAATTCGTTATTCGAAAATAACTCTAGCAATTAAAAAGGAAATCTGACAAATAGTTTATAGCTATTTTAGATGTCCAATTGCTAAGTTTCTTTCCTAAATTTGCATGAAGAAGTCTGCTGAATTTGAGGGTTATTTCTATATATATCTCCTTAACATGTGTTATTTTATAATGAGGTAACTTATTGTAATGAGAATTCTTTTCAGATTTCTTTGAGGTAATAACATTCAAATGTAACTTTATCTTCTTTCTCTACATGTAGGTGCACGCATTCGTGGAGTATGAGACTATTGAAGATGCCAAAATAGCAGTATGCTTGAACTTGTTACTTAAACTTCACTTTCCATCACTTAGGAATTCCCTACTTTTGCTGATGACTCTTTTTTCTTCTTTTCTGAGTGGATAGGTTAACAAGCTTAATGGTGAGACAAATTGGCGAAATGGACTTAGAGTTCGTCCGCTACTTGATTGCGTGGTACTTTCACAACGTGCTATCCTCTGTTTATTCTGAACTACTGTACACTTTTAGTCATGCATTTTCACTACCATTTACTATTAATTAGCTTAAATACTATTTTGGGATAGTGTTGTGGGCACTCTACTTGTCATATTCTAAGCAGCTAATAGGTAAATTATTTATGTAATGTTTGTTTACTACTTACTAGACATTGCGGCTTAGGATAGTTTGTTAATATTGATTGGAGGCCTATAGTTAAATTCCGATTTGATTCTCTGGAACTGTTTAACACTATATTCAACCTATCTTAAGCTATTTTGTGCTAATTTTGGTGGTTGATAATCAGATTGTTGCTGGGTTATGAGTGTCGCTTTCCTTGAAGCTCTCTTAGTCTTTTGTGAATGTTTACTTATACATAAAAATGATTCAGGGCTTCTTGGATTGATGATTTGGTGCATTAGAAAAGTACCTTCATTGCTGAGATCTGTTTTCCTAAATCCTATCTCTTGTCAAATATTCTACACTGCTTGCCCAGAATATCAAATTTTAATCAGGGTCGCTGAATATCTAGAATAGACCCTCTCATAATATTCTAATAGTTCAGATGATTTCGAATGAAATTTAACACAAAAAACTTTTTGGTTTTCCAATTAGAAACATGGAACAGGACGCGGAAGAAAAGATGGGCACGAAGGTGATGATGTGAGAAATGGAGATTATATTAACACAATCAACCAACCGAATGAGAAACAAGCAGACGATAAAGCACCTTATGAGCATCATGTATATCTCCTTGATCCCTTATTTGAGCTAATCTCTGTTAACCACCATCCCGGACTACATCGAAAGCTTACTCCCGTCTTGGAACTCGTGTTTTTTCAATACGTTGTGTAGTTATTCCTCCAGGGCAAATTACACCATTGATCACAGAGATTAAAGTTTCGCTTTGGTCTTACAACTTCGTGTTGCAATTTAAGGCATTTGTGTTTGAAGTTTCTGTTTCTATTTTGTTACTCGTCAAACTTCGTCAAACCCCGTTTGACTTGCCCAATAGAGGAAAGATGGCTGCTGAAGGGATGATGTGCGCCACGTCATTTCTTGCCTTCTCGGAGATGAATAATTCAGCAGCTGCATCATTTCATGAAAGGTGACATAGCTACTAAAGTGAGTTGCCATATCATCTCTCTGTTAGGGGAAATCAAGCGGAGTTTGAAGTGGCCCGACCGAAACTACAGGGGAAGTTCAGTGTCTAAGTTGTGACAAATCCAAGTTTAGTAACAATTGCTCTCTTTTTTTTTATCCTTCACTGGATCTGAATCATTATTTACTCTAGCCTGAGATTTTACGAGTTTGGAAGACTAAGGATGGTATTAACAGGACGAGGAGAATTCTGTTGACAAAGAAGACGGAACGAGGCGAGGGAGGGGGCAGGACCGGGGAGGGAGGTGTCTGGGGAACGGACAGCGCTACCACAACTCCACCAACCGTAACATCGGCCGTGCTGTCGGGACCTCTCCTTTGACCCATCCAATGCACCCTGAGCTGCTGACGGTGACGACCAAGCTGCCTTCCGGTCCCCGAATGCCTGATGGCACCCGGGGATTCACCTTTGGCCGTGGGAAACCAATAAACAATCCGATCAGTTCGAGCTGACTATTTCTTCAAAATGTAGATCCATTTTGTTGTACTAGTGGGCAATTCGTGGAAAGAAGGGGTTTACCAGACCAAATGTCATCGTAGAACTGGGATTTGAGAGTTGAAGTCCTGGAATTCACTGATTGTAACCCCATCTAGGATTTGTGTGTGTGTGTGTGTGTGTGTGTTCTTTGTCTTTCGTAATAATTGATAGAGCCATGTAAAGATAGAACAAAAAGGAAGAAAGAGAGCAGAAAGCTGGTAAATGGATTGTGTCACAATAATCTTCTCTAACAATTCATACTTGGTATTTGGTGAATGCTAAAATTCAAGGATTTAACTATCCATCCGATACTATTGTGCGAACAAGCTATCTTGACATGATATAGTCTTCGTACGGATAGTACATCTTAATTTTTTTAAAAAAATAATAAATAATTTTTTTAATAAAATTTTAAAGATCTGATATATATATATATATATATATATATATATATATATATATATAGAGAGAGAGAGAGAGAGAGAGAGAGAGAGAGAGAGAGAGAGAGAGAGTATAGAGCTTATATGTTTTTAAAAGCATAAATAAAAATATGTTTGTGAATTTTTTATCATTGTATTTGTATTGAGATTTGTGTTTTTGTAAAGTCAATTCAAAAGAGAGAAAGAAAAAGTAAATAATACAAATCTCAATGCAAATTCAAGAATAGCTTATATACTTTTAAAAGCACAAGCAAAATCATGCTTGTGAATTTTTTATCCTTGGATTTACATTGAGATTTGTATTATTTACTTTTTCTTTCTCTCTTTTTAGTTGATTTTACAAAAGTACAAATATCAATGCAAATCAGTAAAAAATTCACAAGTATATTTGGGCTTGTGCTTTTTAGAGTATATAAGCTCTACTATATATATATATATATATATATATATATATATATATATATATATATATATATATATAGCAAGAGATTATAATATTTTATTGTTAAAAAAAATAAATATTTTATATTATTATTTATTGATACATATATATATTTTTTATGATTGATACGCATCGCCGCAGTTCAATATGTATCATGCCATACCGTAATAATAAAATTTCAGCATGATTTGATATCATAATATTTAAATTCTTACTAAAATTTTATGTCACATCATCTAAATTCTTGGTGAAGTCTCTACTACCTCAGTTCCAATAGAATAAATATTTTTGATGATCTTTTATTTGTCAGTTGGGGGTATATGTAGGTTCTAAGTGGGTAGAAAAGTCAAAGTTGTAAACTTTCCATCCTTTAATATAAGTTCCTCAACTTAAATTTTACTTCATAACATAGATTTGTACTTGTAAATTTCATGCATAGCCCCTAATTCAAAATCTGTATGAAATTTATGAGGGTAAAGGTTAATACAAGGGTAAGGTGATAATTACAGTAGTCGAATTAAGAGAACTAGTGTATGCATGCAAATAATAATAGAACTTTGTAATTGGTCAAATCATTTTTCTTTGCAGTTTATTGGGACAAAATTTCAAACCACAGTGCCTTTAGGACCTGTGTTGGCCTTGTTGCATTTGCATGAATAGGGAGAAAAGAGAAGAAATGGTTTCATGATATCCACATTCCTAGACATCTACAGTAAAAATAAATTTACAATTTTTTATTTTTTTTTTAAACAAAAACTTTTTATATAGTTTATATTATATCTATTGAAATTAGCTTTGATTTTACAACTCTTATTATTAATCAATTGGTTTAGCGAATGAAGTAAATTGGATGCACTAATAATTTTCACAATTTTCACAATTAAATTAGACTTTAATTCTATTATAAAAAGAATTTATTTTAAATATATTCATAGTATATATATATATATATATATATATATATATATATATATATATATATATATATATATATATATATATATAAGTACAAAATATTTATAAAGTTTTTACCGTTAAATTTATTTTTTTGACCAATTTTATATTTTAGATAATATTATTCCATCAACCGCCCACTAAATCTTAGATCAAGTGTAAATAGTAATTTTTGTTAGTTGAAATGTGTTTACTTGGTCCCATGACTCCAAATCATAATCAACATGGCCGCGTGTATAAGGAAGTGAAGATTAATATATATGTTCGATTGTGAACCGAACTAGTGAGAATGTTGATCAAATTAAATAGTTGATCAAGTTAAATGAGCGTTCGGAATGGGGATTAGTTCTTGAATTAATCCTCAGTGCACCACGATCAAGTATTCCGTTTGAGGAGGAACCGCTCAGTCGGATTCTTCCTCAATATGTTAAAGGAATCAAATTTGAGCCGAATTTATTGTATTTCACTTAATTCAGAAAGTTACAGAAATAAGGATTATAAATATAACTACTCTTACAAAACAATAAAATGATGGAATTGGAAAGAGTACCATCTAAAATAAACTATTCATAAAAAATAATAAAATGTTGGAATTGAAAAAAAAAAAAAAAAATACATAGATCTTGTAATCATGTGAAGACTCTTCTTACGATCATTTTTTGTACTATTTATAGTACTTTGGTTTGTTTGCGGTTACTATTTTTATTGGCCACAGAAATCATCCTTACGTTTTCAATCGCTTCCATCCAAAAAGCTTTTTTATTTTGAAGTGTATCTTTCTTGGCTCCTGAAATATTATGTGTCATTTTTCTAAGCGTATCTTTCTTGGCTCCTGAAATATCATGTGTCATTTTTTTATTCGTTCACGTTAGCTAGTTACGTAGACTGATCTGATCCGTTTATTATCTTTCATTATTTTTTTTTACACCCACAATATAGTTATATAGTTATAGTTATAGATAAATTATTATAGATTTTACATAATTAGGCTGTAGGTAATCATATATATATATATATATATATATATATATATATATATATATATATATATATATATATATATATTAGCAATACTATATGTATACCTACTTTATTTATTCAAAAATAATTTTTGTTTTATCAATCATATTGATCAGAAAAATTTTTAGACACTGTTTGGTTGATTCCCCAATTCTTGCCAAACAAGAGAAAAAAAAAATTATAGGAATAAAAGTTTAAAATATTCTCAGTTTAATGGGTTATTCCAGAATAACCCGTTAATTTCTATTCCACCTCCCCACTAGAATAAGGTTTATACCTAAGAACAATGAATGAAATTTTTTTATTTTTTTTTATTTTTTTTTTATTTTAGCTTACCTTCCTATTTGAGACTATATTTACTAAAATACATTATTTACTAATTAAGTTTACTAATTTTATTTAATAAAATATATTATAAAATATAAAAATTTATTTTATATTTTATTTACTAATTATGTTTATTAATTTTGTTTACTAATTATTATTTACTAAAATATACTATAAAATATAAAAAATTATTTTATTTTGGTAAGATATAATTTATTAACAATTAAATTGTCATTTTAATTAATTTATAATAATTAAAATTAATTTATATATATATATATATATATATATATATATATATATATATATATATATATATATATATATATATATATATATATAAGGTAAGGGCAAAATTGGTATTTTGATATAAAATCTATCATCTTTTTTCACTATTCTTCACTATCCCATAATTTTAACCAAACATAATTTTTTTTATTCCAGAGAATACTAACTTTTGAACCAAACGCAATTTAACTTTTATACTTAATTATCCTGGAATAGCAAGCTATTCCAGTATAAAAAAATTTATACCTCTTAAATTTATATCCGAACCAAACGGGGCCTTAAAATCTTAGAATAAGTAGTATATAATATGTGTAAAATTTACCCATTCTTGTGACCCAAAAATACCGTTTGGTTTGGGTACAAAGGGGGAATAAGCCACTTTTGTACCCAAACACTATTGGGTTTATGGGGGAAATAAGTTTGTATACCTATTCACCTCCTTACCGGGTTGTTCCGATCAAAACCGGAACAACCCGGTAACAGGGGGATTTGTGTTCCCCCCTCCCCTGAACAAGCCCGAACAAGGGCTCCTCTCTACTCCTTACCAAGGCAGAGTGCCTTGGGAAGGGGTACTCTGCCTTTTTTTTTTTTTTTTTTTTTTTTTTTTAATGCTTCTTTTGATTTTATTATTTTTTTATTTTTTAAAATTAAAATTTTTAAATTTTAAAAGATATTTAAATTTTTAATTTTTTATTTTATAAATTTTAATTTTTTTAATTTTATATTTTAATAAATCTAAATATTTTATTTTATTTTTTTTGTAAAAAAAATATTAATTTTAAAATTTTAAAATTTATACAATTTTTTTATAAATTTTTTAAAATTTATATAAATTTAAAAATTAAAATTTTTACTCCCACTTAAAATTTAAAAATTAATTTTTTTTTTTTGCTCCCACTTAAAATTTTTATAAAAATTAAAATTAATAAATATTAAAATTTGAATAAATTTTGAAATTTTAATCTTGAAAAAAAAAAAACTAAAAAAGAAAGAATATTTTAGTCTTTTAACACAAAAGTTAATTCTCTATTCCTCTTATTCTTTAATTATTTTCAAACACTATTTTTTTTATACTTGGTACTAATCTAAAATCCAACCAAACACAAATTTACATTAGTTCCAGCTTGTTTCAAAATTTATACTTATCCCTGGTACAACTAATTCTCTTTTATATCTCAACCAAACGAAGCAAAAAAGCATTTTCTTGTGGGGTTGTACATAAGGGTGTCAACGAGCCGAACATGAGCGAGCTAGGATTGGCTCGTGCTCGGCTCATTTAATAAACGAGCCGAACACAAGCTGACTCATTTAAATATCGAGCTGAAAAATTCGACTTCTTTATTAACGAGCCGAACACGAGCTAGCGCGCGAACAACATATTTGAACTATTAGGTATAAGGTTGAAGGAAAAATTAAAAAATTAAAAAATTAAAATTTTAATTTAATAATTAAAATTTATAAAAAATTAATAGTCTAAAATCAAAATAGTAATATATATATATATATATATATATATATATATATATATATTCGAGGAGCAGAACACGAACACGAACACGAACGAGTTGATCTTAGCTCGCCTCCGGCTCGTTTATTAAACGAGATAAAAAATTCGACTTATTTTTAGCTCGTTTATTAAGTGAGCGATTCAATTTCATAACGAGCTAGCTCGCGAAGCCATCCCTAGCTGTACAATTGCCCAAAACCCCGTGCCCAAGATACATACATTCGAGAGAGGGACGCGTTCTGAAGCTCATTTATAGGGTTTCTCTTCGAACCCGAACGCTCCCCCGTCCCCCTCCCCCTCTCTCCTCTCTCCTCTCCGCTTACCTCTGCCACCATCGGAAGCGGCGGCGCCCTCCATCTCCGCCTCTCTCGGCCGCCCCATCCCACCGCAGAGCCGCGCTGCGTCGGAGTCGTCGTATCGTGTGACATCGGCGCCGTTGTTTAGGGCTCTACCTTCGGGCCCAAATCCGTCGTGCTGTGCTATTGCTCGACGTAGAGCTCCAAAAATGGCGACCTCGACGCTGTTTAGGGCTTTGAGGCGCTCCTCGCCCCAGTGCGGCCTCAGATTGGTAAGCTTTTCCGTGAATTTGTGAAGCGTAAGATGCGAAGGAGAGGTTTTTAGGTTTGGGCGTTGCTGAGTTTATGGTGGTTGATAGGTTTAGGAATTAGTTGTACACATGAAGCCATCATGGTTGATGTTGTAGGGTATATAGAGATGTAAACTACTTCATGCAAGCTGGGGTTAGTAAAAGATCTTATTTACTTGTTATTTCTTTCATTAATTTGCAATCACAAAAAACAAAGTAGAGATTTTTAGCTTGAGCTTTGCTGAGTTTATCCTAGTTGATAGGTTCAGGGATTTATTGGAATACTATTGCTTTTATTTGTACATGTGAAGCCATGGTTGATGCTATGAGGTATATACAGAAGAAAACTACTACCAAGAAGTTGAGGGTGGTAAAAGCTTCAATTTTGTGCTTAATCCATTCTGAATAACTTGGTAGGAGACTATTATTTAGAATATTGTTTTTTTATGTTGATATGATGATATGACATTACAATTTTAATCGAATTTATGGCATTGCAATTTAAAATGATACTCTATGTCCAATATCGTGGTTAAAATATGAATGGTTTAGTTTACAACAAAAGTAGAAAGAAAATTTTCATGCTTTTTGCTAGTTGAAGCTACAAGCAAGTAGCCATGAAGAAAATGCCTGATTCTTAGAATATTATAGATTCTTTTACCTGCTTTAAGAGATTGAATTTGTGTTATCTTCCATGTAATTATGATTATGCATTCGACTCATGATATCTTAATGAATATGTGATCAGATATACATAGTTACTAGTTAAGTTTTCAGATGTGCGCATATTAAATAAATGTTAAGTTTGTAATCAGCATGTTGTACAAGGAGAGCATGGTTGTTCGATGCTTTTTTCTTCCATGTATATTAGCTTTAGTAAACCAAATTTTAATGGTGCTAAGTTTTGCCTCTGCAGTATTTCACGCCCTTGCACATGAATTGTGTATTGTGTATACACAAGCGTATGCATTGAAATGTGATCCTTTCACAAATATGATTTCATTTGCTTTTTACTACTGAAAACTTCGGAACAGGGTGCACGTTCAAAATAAATATTTTCATTTATATTGGTATGTATTTTGTTGATTAGTTGTATTAATTGTATGAGGAATTCTTAATGAAAGGACCAAGTATGAGCTTGAATATGCTCCATTTCTTATTGTCTGCATTTATTCTTCTTCACATCTGCGTAAATTTTTTAGAAACTATGTATATCGTTTTAGTACTCTCTAATTGAATATATATCTTATAATGTTTTGTGCTTAACAGGCTACAAGTGTTCATTTGCAGTTGGTCACTGGGTATAGAAATTCGAGTCATCGACAATTAAGTGTTTTCAATGAGTTTTCAAAGAAATTGAAAGGAGAAGCTAACAGGTAATTACATTACCACATTTCAACTTCAATTTTTGTCATTAAGAGCTCTATTGATTGTATTGGTTGAAGAACTTATTTCTTTTAAGAGGAAGAGGCTCCTTGTGATCTACTATGGCAAAATTGCTCGATAGCATATTAGCATAGATGGAACTTCTCGAGAGCAATTTAATTTCACTGATAGAGCAGCGAGGTTTATTGCTCGTAGCAATTGTTCAGCAAATGCTGATTGTCATGATAACTGTTTGACATTTGATGCCCTTTCTTGTGAATATATTTCTGTAATTTTACTTTAAACTTTTAGATATTTGGGTTGATGACAGTAACCAAGAATTCCAACAGTCCGTGAAGGAGCTGAATGAAAAAATTGGTGTGGTGAAGGAAGATTTGAAAGTAAGGTAATTTTAGATGAAAACTCTGTCTGTTACGGTTTCATAAGTTGATATGACGGTTTGGGAAATTGGAAAATGCAGAACAAGGAAAACTGCACAGAAATTATATAAGAGTGTCGACGATGTTTGGACTGAAGCTGAAGAGACGTCAAAAAAGGTTGGCTTGAGCAATGCTTATCTAAGATGGTTTGAACAGTGTTTATCTAAGATCTTTAAAAACTGTATGTTGCCCCATTTGGCCTGTCATTTTTTGGTGCAGTGCTGCCTGTCACTGCAAATGCAGCCTGTTTGGGGGCTGCCTTTTGCAGTGTGGCATGGTCTGCCCCTGTGATTTAACATGGTGTACAGTAGCTCCAGAGTGTGGGCTTTTCCACACTGTAGCGCGGTGTAATTCAAAGTTGGAATGCATCGCTGAGCCCAACAGGTTGTATATTAACTTGATTGTCAAACGTGTCTCTGTAAGCAAGTGGTGCTGCCTCAGGGCATCAGATATTTTAATTTAAATCTGAAAGTTCTTATTTTAGTTTTTTGAAGAAGGCAGCGAGCATCATCATGCTTGTAATCAAGAGCTGCTTTCTATTTTTGCATGTTTAATACAATGGAATTAGCTTAATTTGGTGAGCGTCTGTTTGATGCTTGTTCCTTGAATCTTACTTATCCCTATGATTTTAAATTTCTGTTTCTTACGTTTTCAGGTTTCTGCTAATGTTAAAGAAAAGATCTCAGCTGCTAAAGAAGAGGTACCGCATTTTTTTTTTCCCCCTAATAAAACTTACTCAACGTTTTTGTGTTTACCCTTATTTTTTCCTTTGGTTCTTTCTGGGTTGAAATCTTTGGTTAGGTGAAAGGGTCCTTTGGACTTGGAAACGAAGAAACTTCGGATTCAACGGAAGCTTCGATTGTTAAAGATGCAACCGGAGCAAAGGCTGATCAATCCCAAGAATCCGTTAACAATAACAATAACAGTAATACAACTGGGGATGATACACTATTTGGCAAATTTAAGTTAACCTTTTCTTCTGCTTCTCCAATGGTATCTACTGCATTTCAAAAGTTGAAAGAAGCAAAAGTGTCATCCTTAGCAAAGAAAGGATATGATATAGTAAAAGATGAATTAAGTCCAAACAAAACCAACAAGAGACACATGCAGTATGCTTCTGCATCTGCTGCATCAGGCGAGAGAAGTACCAGAACTGATATAGTTGTTGTGCCTACAAAAAGGTCACGATTGGGTGAAAAATGGGAATCATTTAAAAAGAAGGTAATCTAAAGCATAGCGTACCTGTTTGACTTCCCTTTTGCTTTTACCCACAGTTTATTATAAGATAGCCTATTTTTTCTTCAGATGCAAGATCATCCTGTCTTCAAGCGTGTGACTGGCTACACTCAACCTGTTGTAAATAAGGGACAGGAGGTGGTGTTCTAGTATCTTCTTCTTCTTCTCCTCTCTATCCTTTTTTTTATTGGGATTTGTGAGAGATCTTTTGGAGTTATGACGCTCATACAGTTTTTAAATTACAGTTAGCAGAGGACGTGCGAGAGCGGTGGGAAACAAGTGATAACCCTGTTGTCCACAAAATTCAGGAGTATAATTTCTCTTCCTCAACTTTCCATTCTTTGTGTATCAACTACTAAGATTTGATTTCATTTGATCTTATTATTAGATGAATTTGCATGTGATGCTTTATCTTTCTCTTGATCTCTGTCATTTTCAGTTGAAATCTTAGCTAACTTTAGTTTCTAACCGTGAAAGCTATTTATCACTTCATCATATGAATATTCTGTTATCAAACTACATTTTCTTTAGAGAGAGGAAATATTTTCCGCGGCCTATCCAATTCGCACAAAGCTCCAAAACTTTTAGTTTATCAAATGGATTTGACTTCTGATTGTGCAAAAACATACTGTAAATCTTTGATAGCAGCTAGTCAATCATGTTAAGTTTGGCCATTCTCACTTACAGACTTCCTTGTTTAATCATTCTAGTGCCTCTTCTAACATATGTAAGATTTTTCCCGTTCTCTTTTATTTAGATTTGATGTCCAAATTGATTAAGACATTCATTTGCAGTTTGAATGAAACTGTTTTTGGAGAAACTGCAACTGCTCTATCTTTCAAGGAGATTCGCCGTCGGGACCCGTAAGTCAAAACACTTTTATCATCATGTAACCTTCTTATAATAACTAATTATCTGATTTTTGTTGGAAATATGGCTGGCAAAGGTCTTTTTCTCTGCCAGATTTTGTAGCTGAAGTCCAGGAAATGATCAGGCCTGTTTTGACTTCGTACATCAAGGTATCGGTCGTTATTGTTATCTTCTTCCCTTTGGGATTTTTTTTTCTAAATATTTTGTATTTTAATGAAAGTATATCTTGCCTCAGATTATACTATAATGCCAAGAAATGGGTTGTTGTGATATGCAGGCTGATGTAGAGACATTGAAAAAGTATTGTACACGTGAAGTGATTGAAAGGTGTAAAGGAGAGCGGACTGCTTATCAAGCTCAAGGCATCTTTTATGATAATAAAGTATGAATGTTTATATTATTTCTACTTTCTCTATGCCTTCTCTTTTTTGGATTTGGCCTAAATTAATATCCTCGGTCGCTTAGTTGTATTACTAAATCTCGTCAGATGGAAAGTTTTGTGAATACATTAAACACGGGATCCATCTTGAGTATAATTACGTTTTTCTTCTGATACATTCGTTGACCTCGCCGAAACCTTTAATGTGTATTTATACATGATATATTTATACATGATATTGATGTGAGCTGATCATTCATTCATTTGCCTCAATTATTGTTGTTGAACTAATTATCTGTTTAATAGCATTTAACTATCTGAATATTTTCTGCGGCTCACATTTGCAATCTGCACTGATTCAACTTTTTTTTTTTTCTTTTTTCACAATAATATCAATCAGAAAATTCTGTAACAATCAATGCTATCTCTCCCAGAGTCATTTTCCTAATTGGTTTTTCAGAAGCTCATTCTGCTGTTCCCAAAATATTTTCTACTTGGAAATTTTATTTTGGTAAAAGGCCTGTTTTTAACTGCCTTTTGTTTGATGTTGCAGATTCTTCATATTTCAGAGGTTGATGTTAGAGAGACTAAAATGATGGGATCTTCACCTATAATTATCTTAGCCGTAAGAATTCCACTAGGACAAGTCGAATATCTTTACATTTTGTTCTCATTCATCTGCTTTTATGGCCATAAAACTTGTTCCTACGTAATCGCCTCCTCCGTCCTTAATTTCTTTTTTGCAGTTTCAAACACAGCAGATCTACTGTGTACGCGATAGAGAAGGGATGATAACAGATGGAGGACAGGTAAAATAATAGTTTTTGTTTGATTTCTGTTGCATACACTTTCTTGTACCTTCAATAGAATACGTCGACATCTAACTAGTAAAGTTGATCTCTGTAACCCTATGTGGCGGTACAAATTGTAAGAAAAATAATGAGGATTTTGCTTTAAGATGAAGTCTCTCGCCTTTCAATACTTTTATATATTTTTTTCGGAGGTCTTCTCTATTGCCCGCACCAAAAACTGGAACTCATTAACGATGCCATCTATTTTTCACTTGATATTTGAAATTAGCGATGCGTTGTTCCTAATGAAACTGTCATGGATTTGTGTGATTAGTCTATTTCCTATGCTATGTGGTGTCGGCATTGCCGGGATGATATTCTCCTGTAATTTTGATTATGATAAGCTTCCGTGGACTTCATCTTTCTTCTACACTTTTTGTCAGGATACAATACACACCACATACTATCTATGGGCGATGCAGCTAATAGACCCCGAGGAGCTCGGGGAAGGTGCATATTACCCTGTGTGGAGGCTCCGCGAGATGCAACAACTCGGCATTCAAAGTCTTATATAGGGAGAAATTATACCTTCATTTTATCATAATCGATAATAATGACCAGCAATTCACCGTCAGAGAGGATCCTGCAACCAATTTTGAGTGCAGCTTGTCTACTGCTGATGCAATGGCGTGTTTCGACATGTTTCATTGTTCTCTAGCCTTTCTCTCCTTAGTTCTTTTCTAGCCGAAATTTCGTGTAGACAGGGTTTACCGGCGATGATTTTATGTAAGCTTATTCTTACTGATACAACAAGTGGTATTGTGAGGTTGGAAATTTTGAAGTTCTACTTAAATCCTTTTATTTCTCACCTGCAGAATCCAGAATGCTTGTTCCCTTCACATGGTAGGAAAATTTGTATTTATTCGCAGTATCGTTTTTGTGTTTCGCGTAAATAGCACAATACTCTAAGCTGTTGTATTTCTTTAACTCTTTTAAAGTGAAATTCTATGCAATTGATTGTACCGCGGAATGATCTTGATCTTATAGGAACAGAATGCAGATTTTTAGAAAGTTAGGAGTATTGGAAATATGATTTTCTCTTCATATCTGCATGAATAAGTGTTTGTGTGTGTTTTTTAAAAAAAAAAAAAAAAAAATTCTTGGTGAAAGCTTTGAGCTTTCATTTCTTAGATCATGCTCTGGGAGTGAAATGAGACCAAATGCAAACAATGTAACCAAACGAAGATGTAAAATGTTTGGTTTATGTCTTATTTTTGCTGTTAAAAAAAAGGGAAAAAAAAAAAAAGAAAAAAAAAGAGGAAATTTATAACCAATAGAATAAAATCCCAAAGAAGTTGCACAAGGATTTGTGCTCAGACCACAACAATTTCACTAACAAAGCTTCAAAAATACAATTGAACACTAGCCTTTAAATTTTAGTTGATCTTTGAAAAGCTCCAAAACCATGATTAGTAGTAGCAGCAGCATGCATATCTCACTATATTAATTTACTACTGACATACATAATATATAATATTTTACTGAGTTTATATATATATATATATATATATATATATATATATATATATATATATATAATTTTAAAATACTTCTTGTATTTGCCAACATATCAATATTTGGCCCCCAAGTAGTATTTTACAGTACCTCCACATTGATGATCACTTTATTTTCTTCTTCAACTCCTGGGGAAATAAAAATAAAAAAATAAAAAATAAAATAAAAAAAAAGGAGAGAAAAAATCATTATTTGGAAGCAATTAAGCTTTGCAACATAAGAGAATTATCATTCCTAATTAATCTCCAAATTAGTTAGTAGCTCCTAATTAATCTCTAATTGGTCTGGCTTAATTGCGCAAGTAAAAAATAAATAAAAAGTAATAATTGAGCAGATCTCATTAAGTAAAAAAAAATTAAGTGCATTATTCAAAATAGTTTATAGATGACAAGGCGTCCTTCTATTTCAAACAACTTAATACTTATACATTCTATCACTGTTCAGCGTAGTTGATCGTTCTATTTCAAACAACTCAACACTTATACATTCAATCACTGCTCAGCGTAGTTGATTGATGCTCGAGTTATTGATCCAAAGGCCAAGAGTTTGATTCGAATATTTGTGTTTGAAAAATAAAGTGGTTTTGCCACCAACTTTTTGAAAAAAAAAATATGTGACTAGTCTAGAAAGATTTCTTGGTAGCAGTCCTACAACCTTATTAATAAATAAATAAATAAAATCAACACTTTCACAAAAAATTAAACTAAGTAAAGACATATAGATCTCATATGAATGAATTGTGGACCATTTTGAATTAGTTACTCAATCTTTCAAAAAATTAATTTTACTGTCTAACAAATTTAAGCTAATTATCTATTTTAATAAATTTGTAGTTGAGAGAATTCCACCAAGTATACTAATTAAATCTATATAGATAAACCACGGTGAATTCAAAATTTGAAGTCGATTCAAATATCGTATATTGATCCATTCAAATCAAATAAATCAAAATATTTAATTGAACACTGATTCAAAATAAAATGATGCATAGTTAAGATAAGATAAGTTATGTTGGCTTTTACCTTAAAAACTTATTCATGCCTTGGTATTCTTGAGTACCATGCTAAGACTAAGTGAGGCTTTTGGCACCACCAAACTCCCAAACCCTAAACTCTCCTCCCTTGAGCTCCACTCTTTGCTCTTTGTGTTAGAAAAAATATATAAAATTAAATTATGATTAATATCTAACTGATTTCTTGATAAAATAAAATAAAAAACTTACAGATAATGCAAATAATTCAAAATCTTTAAATAATCCGGAAGCGTGCGTAGCACTACCTTAAAGTGTATTCCCGTCCTTACGTGCGGGATTAACCGAGAACACCACCCCAAGATACGACCGGAATTCTTCCTCCTGCGAGCACGATCGTAGCGGAGGTTGACGGAAATTCTTTCAACACCCAATTGAGAAAGAGATGAAAAGATGAAAATAAAATGGTTAAATGATTTCTCTGTTTCTTTCTCTATTTCTTATTCTGTAAGAACAGAGAAGAAACGGACATATAAATATACGAAGAAAATCGAACGTTGGGTATCGAACGTTGAACAACGTTCGATCCACGTAACTATTAGTTAGGCGCAAGAAACGGAAGCCACTTTCCGTTGGGTTTCTTTCACGGCAAGAAAGAATAAATAAATAAATAAATAAATAATAAATATTAATAATAATAATAAATAAATAAATAATAAAAAAAATAAATAAAATAAATAAATAAAATTAATAAATAATGGGGATTTTGAATTTTACCCCAACAATCCCCCACAAAATTCAGAATTTACTATTTTGAAAATAAAAATCAAGATCAAAATTAAAAATAAAAAATTGGGTGTTTATACTATGCAATAGGCGAGGTGTCTTTAAAAGACTTAACCCCACTTAGTGTAAGCAGCTTTCATCAGAAGGAATCGGAGTGAACCAGGTCTTGAACTACGTTCCTTTGACCCTGACTTCAGCTACCACACACACAGTACAGAATTTTCCGTCGCGAGCCTGTGCATTTATAGTCATGCACAGTACCTTGATTTTTCAAAAGAGTTTCTATGGATAGCCCAACATCTCATAGCCGCGGCCATAAACGGATACTCTCATATAGGTGGTTTCCTCCAGGGATGTGTGTAGAGTCACATCTCGCGGAAATTACCGCCTTGGATCCCATTAAGAGTTATAAACTCAACCTCAACCACTACACAGAGCACTACTCATCATAGGGATGGGATTGGAGATAAAACTCCTCTATAAAACAGTAGAAAGTGCTCTTTGGCCAACCTGACAGCTTGTTTTTACCACATTGAATCTTCTTCAAGGGATCTCCTGTGACGCCCCCAATAGTCCCACATCGCATGTGGATGGAATTGTGATTGGGTTTATATAAGACATGGACACTAGTAATAATAACTGGGCTTAAGCATTTTGGCTGTGGTTTAGGTCCAACGAGTTATTATTGCTAGTGGGTCGGGTCGTTACATTTGGTATCAGAGCCAATAACCAGACAGAAGTGTGCGGCGAGTCTCGGCTGAGTCTGGGTCTAGATGACAGGGCTAGCGAGACGAGTCTCACATCGCCTGGTGATCTTGGGCTGCTGTGTGTGTGTTTGGGCTGACGAGGACGTCAGGCCTAAACGGAAGGAGTCTGTGACGCCCCCAATAGTCCCACATCGGATGTGGATGGAATTGTGATTGGGTTTATATGAGACATGGACACTAGTAATAATAACTGGGCTTAAGCATTTTGGGCTGTGGTTTGTGCCCAACGAGTTATTATTGCTAGTGGGTCGGGTCGTTACATCTCCTATCACAAAGGTTGGGTTCCCACTGCAGGAAGGCCCTTTACGGGCATAGCCCCATCCCCCTCGATGACTCCAGGACCTTAGTCCTATTCAGGCCTTTCGTCAAGAAATCTGCAAGTTTCTGTTCAGATATGGTAAAATCCAAAGAAATAACATTATAAAAATTAGACATCTAACAGATTCTTAATTTAATATGTCTATTAACTCTGAAATTTACCAATTTTATTTTACAAAAACTTAATTGCAGCTCGAAAAACACATTGAATAAAAATAGTTGGAATAGGAGTGAAAAATCAAAGGAATATATGATAATAGGTTCTTGAGTCATTCGACTTCAAGAAAAAATAGTGTAAATGGCAATCAACTCAGCCTCCATAGTGCTTCAGAAGTTTGATTGGTGGATTGTCAAGAAACTATACTGACTAAGAGTAAAAGATAACCAAAAGTGGATTTGATGTCCGAAGAATAAGAAATCTAATTGGTATCGTTATATCCCTCAATTACAACCGAATAACCAACAAATTTGAGTCCATAAGAGGGAATATATTTAAATTAACGAAATACATTCTCCGTAGCAATCTAATGAATCATACTATGATCAAAAGAAATATGAACAAGTGAATAATTAGAATACCCAAATATATCAAGCTGATAAAAACTTTCCCCCACAAGTTCTGAGATACATCAGAACTTAAAAATCATAACATCAACCATTTCTAATGGGGTTTGGTTCAATTTTACTAAATCGGTATTGGTCTTCTATTCTAATTGAAGGAGAACAAACCTAGTTTTAATAGTTCTCTAGGTTCAACTAAGTTCATAGGCAAAACTGGATCAGAAATGAGATAAATTGTCCAGTAAACAAATAGCTTGATAGGTATCTAAGTTTGAACCATTTTAGATAATCTAATTGAGGGAATAAAAAAAAAAAAATTAAGACTAGCAAGTATGAGCTGCAGAAAGGATTCAATAAATCCTTTATTTTATTTTTTAATTTTTTTTTAATTTTTTATTTTATATATATATATATATATATATATATATATATATATATATGCTGGAATGCTATTGATAGCACCAACCTAACTTTGCCATCCATTTTGTAGCCCTTGGATCGCATTGAGATTCGTGCAAGTCTTTTAATTAAAAAGAAAAGCTTTTTACTTTTTACATTTTCTTTTTATTTTTTTTTTCTTTTTTTTTATTAAAGAGCCTGCACGAATCTCAATGAGATCCAAGGGCTACAAAATGGGTGGCAAAGTTGGGTTGGTGCTATCAATAGTATTCCAGCCCAACTATATATATATATATATATATATATATATATATATATATATATATATATATATATATATATATATATATATATATATAACAAGTATATATTGTTTAAGATTTTAATGATAATCTTTATCTCAATTAGTTCAGCAGCAACCAAATACCACAAATAATTTAATGTTTAATTTGAATTAGATATTTTCAAATATAAATACAATAAAAAGAATATATATGCTGCAAAAATAATCTAAAATAAATTAAAATAATAAATATATATATAATTAAATTTTGTTCTCACTAGTTAGTGAGTTATATTTTTTAAAATGTTAGAAACTGACTGTGGGTTCAACTCTCATTAAGAGCAAAACCTTTTCTTTTCCTTTTTTTTTTTTTTTTTTTTTTTTTTTTTTTTTTTTTTTTTTTAATCGTGAAGTTTTTTACTGTAGCTTTTTTTTTTTGACAAAAATATAAAAATATTATATGGTTGTAAAAGCATTAATTTTTATTTTTATTTTTTTAAATAAAACTTATATTTTAAAAACTAATTGTGTTTTTTTTTTTATTTAAGCAAAGAAATAGCATATTTTTTTTCAGTAAACCGTACACCCTAAATTATATATAATACAAGTTAAACTATAAACTTATGCAATTAAAATTTATCATGCTAATCTTGAAATATTTTAAGTTATGATTTCAAACAAACATCAAACTTATCAGATAAAATTATATGGAATATAATTTTAAGATGGATCAGCACTTGTTAGATTATTAATCACAATCAAACGGGGGCCTACACCTTAGAATGTTAGAAAAAATATATAAAATTAAATTATGATTAATATCTAACTGATTTCTTGATAAAATAAAATAAAAAACTTACAGATAATGCAAATAATCCAAAATTTTTAAATGATCCGGAAGCGTGCGTAGCACTGCCCTAAGGTGTATTCCCGTCCTTACGTGCGAGCACGATCGTGGCGGAGGTTGACGGAAATTCTTTCAACACCCAATTGAGAAAGAGATGAAAAGATGAAAATAAAATGGTTAAATGATTTCTCTGTTTCTTCCTCTGTTTCTTATCCTGTAAGAACAGAGGAGAAACGGACATATAAATATACGAAAAAAACCGAACGTTGGGAATCGAACGTTGAGCAACGTTCGACCCACGTAACTATCAGTTAGGCGCAAGAAACGGAAGCCACTTTCCGTTGGATTTCTTTCGCGCCAAAAAAGAATAAATAAATAAATAATAAATATTAATAATAATAATAAATAAATAAATAAATAAATAAAATAAAATTAATAAATAAAATTAATAAATAATGGGGATTTTGAATTTTACCCCAACACTTTGCTCCTTCTCCTCTCCACCTCTTTCTCTCATTCCACTCCTCATCTTCTCAACTTCCACAAACTCCTTTCGCACCGGCGCCGTCGA
This sequence comes from Tillandsia fasciculata, assembly GCA_029168755.2. Classification (NCBI taxonomy): domain Eukaryota; kingdom Viridiplantae; phylum Streptophyta; class Magnoliopsida; order Poales; family Bromeliaceae; genus Tillandsia; species Tillandsia fasciculata. Next base: position 13,072,633 of record CM054940.1, on the reverse strand, counting down.
CGGAGTGCTAGCACTAGTCTTCGTGTTATTATCCGGTCGAAACTCGATCTTCCTCCCCCTCGCCGCGCTCGGCACGAAAGCTTTCGTCGTCGGAGCATTCGCTGTCGAGTTCAGTAGTGGTGCCGCTGCCGCCCCGTTATCGGAACCTGTGATCTTCGGCGCAGCAACACCTCTATAGCTGCTTCTAGGGTTCATGTTGGAGTTTGGTGTTAGATATGTCTCGAATTCTAGAACCGGAAGGTTTTTTAACCCTATTCTGTTTCGCTTATCCAATTAAGATAAGTTTGGATTATGCCTAAAATTATTAAGATTATTCCTAATCTTAGTGGATTCGTATTCCTAGTTGTATTAGGATTTAACCACTATTATAAATATACCATTATTCCATTGATTTAGTGCGGCGGGTGAGAATGAGTATAGGTGTATTTTGGTATTAGGATTTTATGAAAGAGGCATATTTTGTACACCACTTTGATTATAATGGAAGTCTCCGCTCCGTCTTCGTCCGTGGACGTAGGCCAGTGGCCGAACCACGTAAATATTGTGTGCTTTATTTTTCTTCTCTCTTTCTCGATTCTCTTTTTTTTGGTATTTTCGTGCCGAACGAACTAGATCTTTTCCGCTTTTGTTATAACAAACTGGTATCAGAGCCGGATTGTTCGTTTGGGTGTTCAAGACATCGACGAAATTTAAGATCGAGAAGTTTGATCGCTCCAGCAGTTTCGCTCTACGGCAAGTTGTCGTTCTGATGCAGCAGAGGTTGCAAAAGGCGTAACTGGAGAATGAGAAGATTGACACTTCAGATAACCCCACGATTTTGCTCATTAAGTCAGATGACCAAATTCAAGAATTCCGTATATTTGGTTTGCATGAGCAGTAGCACTTTCAGGAGCTTTTAGGGTTTTGGTGGAAAAAATAAAGAATTCAAGTCAAGGTGGAGATTGTTAGATATGTCTCAAATTCTAGAACCGGAAAGTTTTTTAACCCTATTCTGTTTTGCTTATACAATTAAGATAAGTTTGGATTATGCCTAATCTTATTAAGATTATTCCTAATCTTAGTGGATTCGTATTACTAGTTGTATTAGGATTTAGCCATTATTATAAATATACCATTATTCTATTGATTTAGTGCGGCGGATGAGAATGAGTATGGGTGTATTTTGGGATTATGATTTTATGAAAGAGGCATATTTTGTACACCACTTTGATTATAATGGAAGTCTCCGCTCCGTCTTCATCCGTGGACGTAGGCCAGTGGCCGAACCACGTAAATATTGTGTGCTTTATTTTTCTTCTCTTTCTCGATTCTTTTTTTTTTTGGTATTTTCGTGCCCAATGAACTAGATCTTTTCCGCTTTTGTTATAACATTTGGCTTGATCATCTTTGTTGTGGTAGGGTTTTTTGGTGTTGTGTTGGTCTTGAGAGATAGGTTGAGTTCTTGTTTGAGGGTTGTCTTTACTGCTGCTGCTACTACAACAAAATTATGTTATAGTAATGTTTTTAAATATTTTTAAAATTTAAAAAAAAATGTCACTGGCAAAAATACCGGCACTTATTGTTAATATTGCTATATGTATCGTCGCTAGAGTGTATAGCGATACATTTTTATAATGTGTCCCTATAACCTAATTTTAGATATAGATGGAATATAGATAAAACACTTATACAAAAATGTCACAAACATGTGTACCTATAATCTAATTTTGTTGTAGTGCGCTGGTGGTGGTGGTGATGGTTGAGAGTTGGGCAGTCTGGCTTTTGGTGTTGTGGATTTGGAAGAAGAAGAAGAAGAAGAAGGTGTGGAGGATTTGGAGGTTAAAGAGCTTGTTGTCCTTGGGACTGTTCTGGCTGCCTCTGACTTGTTGGAAAATTAGGGTTTTTTTAAAAAAAAAAAGTTTTGGAAAGAGTTCAAAGCTCTATTGATTCATTATCTCAAACAAAACAAAACAAAACAAAAATAAAAACAAAAGAAGCTAAATTATAATTAAAAAAAAAAAAAATTATACTTTAGTATCTGTCTCAATTACTGACTCGATCTATATTAAAAATTTATACATACACTTTGTCGTTATCTTAAATAGATCTAACTATTTAGAATAATTGCTGAACTTAGTTATAAAATTTTATAAAAGTAAGTTCATAGATAAAGTTACTTATAAGTAGCACCTAATAGATGCATATAAATCAAATAAAATTGTTTAATAAATTATCAATTTTGATATTATTATCAAAATAAAAAATTTCTTTTATCTAAATTATTTATTTATTTTTTAAGTAGCAAATTAAATAGATATTAAATTAAATAGATATTGAGATGTGGAATATTAATGTGAAATATCAACTTATTTTAGTCAACTTTTACAATCTAATTAATTTGCTAATTATTTATATTTTTTGTGTATTTAAAATGACGGTAAAGTGCAGAATAATAATTAATGTAATTTTTAATACAGGAGAGTAATTCAGACCAGAATGTACGAGATCATTTTATGATTTAGCCAAAAAAAAAAAAAAAAAAAAAAAAAAAAAAAAAAAAAAAGAAGAAGAAGAAGAAGAAGAAGAAGAAGAAGAAGAAAGATTGATTTATGAGCTTAATCAAAAGATCACAGTAACAAAGTTACATAAAGGGAAAAATGTAATGAAAATCCCAAACTGGGCGTAGGATGGGAAGCTCTTTGTGAAATATTATTATTGTTTGCTTCCATTTCAAGGGATGGAAAGAGAGGGGTTGCTGGAGGAGTTTTGAGCCTGCAAATCATTTATTAGCATTTAACATTTATATTTACATTTAATTAATTCACCAAACTGCTTACTAATTATAATGTATGTTTATAAACAGATTTATTATTATTATTATTATTATTATTATTATTATTTAAAAAAAAAAACACCCAATATATAATTAATGAATTCTCAAGGAAGATTAATATGAATTTTGATTAACTACTGTTACCAGTCATAGTCATTCTTCTCACCCTCAGCAGCAGCAGCAGCAGCAGGGAAAAGAAAATCTCTCTTTCTTTCCTGATGGGATTTTGTACAGATTATGGCCTCCTGCAGCTGGGAAAAGAAAATATATATTATTTTAGAGGAAGGGAAAAAAAGAAAATTACATGAGATGTGTACACTAAATTGACTCATTAAGATCCTGTTTATAGCTGTTAGAATAAATTATAATTCACATGTCCTAATTAATAAGAAAACTAAATATAATTAAGGAAGTGTTTGATTCTTTCAAAAAGCATGAATTTTTTTTTTTCCCAAAAGCGATAACATTCAAAGCAAATAAAGTAAATGATTTTTGAATCAACTTTTGAGTGAGATTACGTAAGTAAAGAGAGTTGATATAAATAGAACAATGAAGTGATCGCATTATTGCATTTCGATTTTGTCATCATAAACAACTTACACGAGAAGATGCGCCAACACATGCACTGATCTTGGATTGGATTGGCTAACAAAATAAATCGAATCGAAAGAGATTCTGAATTCCAAAATCAAAATAAATAAAGTAAATGATCTGGTCGAGAGTGCGATTAGATTTGCAGTACTAGTTAATTTATTAGTATGCTGTTTGTTCAGTTACAAAATCACAAACTTACATAAGAAGATGCGCCAACACATGAACTAACCTTGGATCGATGCGTTCCAACTCAACAGAAACCGAGTCGAGCAGGCTCAAATTCCTCTCCTTTTCGCGGCGAGAGCCGAGCCATCTCGCCGAACATAACCAAGCTCTCGTCTTCCTCCGCCCGGCCGACTCCAGCCGGAGATTCCCCGCATCCTGGCCTTCATTTTTCTCAAATCCATCGTTCTCGAATAAATAAATGAGAGCGATCCTGTGACGCCCCCAATAGTCCCGCATCGAATGTGGATGGAATTGTGATTGGATTTATAAGAAACATGGACACTAGTAATAATGACTGGATTTAAATATTTTGGGCTGTGATTTGGACCCAACGAGTTATTATTGCTAGTGGGCCGGATCGTTACATTTGTGGTGTGGGTCCAACGGTAACTGGCATTTTGTGGTGTGGGTCCAACGGTCCAACGAGTTATTATTGCTAGTGGGCCGGATCGTTACATTTGGTATCAGAGCCAATAACCAGTCGGAAATGTGTAATGAGTCTCGGCTGAGCCTGGGTCTAGATGACAGGGGTTGGACCAACGAGTTATTATTGCTAGTGGGCCGGATCGTTACATTTGGGCTGTGCGTGTTTTGGACTGACGCCTAAACGGGAGAGTCTGTGATGCCACCAATAGTCTCACATCGGATATGGATGGAATTATGATTGGATTTATAAGAGACATGAACACTAATAATAATAACTATGCTTAAATATTTTGGACTGTAATTTAGACCCAATGAATTATTATTGCTAGTGAGCCGGATCGTTACCGATCCAACTACAAACACAGTCACAAAGAGGGAGAGAGGGAGGAGTGGGGGGAATGTTAGGAATATATATATATATATATATATATATATATATATATATATATATATATATGGTGTTCTAGGGTGTTGTACGGAATCTTAATTGGCCGGCTTGATGGATTTATTGCACATAACCCCTCAACTTTTCATACAATTTTAGAATGCTCCCTATATTATTCTCCCTATATATGGAGTATAGGCCATTTCCAAATTAACCTGTAAACATTTTTTTTGTGCTTTTGGTTGAGATCCCCTCAACTTTTGATTTTTTTTGAATCGAGTGATTAATTTGAGCCTAATAATTTGAGGATTTTAAATATTGAATTCTACGTTTGGGACGTATATAGTCTCCAATAAAAACATAAGAGAAATTGTTTAATATATAAATATTAAAATATCAGTTATTTTATCATATTCTTTTATATTTCTATCACTTCAAATCTTGGAAATAATGTTACTGTGTTGTACAAAGAAACTAATCAACTTGGCCGGCTATGTTTAATGTATTCAAAAGCAGCAGAAAAAAAATAAATAAATAAATAAATAATTAATTAATTAATTAATTAAATTAATGGTGTGAATTACGAAGCTAAAAGAGAAATGGTTCTTTAATAGCATCCAAATGGCCATGTCTCATTCATTTGGGTCCTATTGTTGGTACATAATTTAATGATGAGCCCCACATCTTTTAGGAAATAAAAATTTAGATAAATTGGACGTTTGATCCTCAAAAACTATAAGGCGGGCGACAATTTAGATCTCAAATTTTAATTTATTATAATTTTTATCGCAAAATTTTAGAATTGTTACAATTTTAAGTCTAATGACTCAATTTAATTGACTGCTGATGTAAAAATAATTATAATACAACCATATCACTTTCATATTAGCGATACATCAGTAGTTAGATAATTAAACTGGGTTACAAAATTTGTTTGCAATAATTTTAAAAGTTGGAGTTAATTAAAATTTGAGAACCAACCAAAATATCAGTCATGTCTTAGTTTGAGGACCAAATGTGTAATTTATCCTAAAAATTTTGAACATTTACTAACTGACATGTGGCAAATTCAGAAGCTGTTTGGAGCATATGGAACTTCTGAATAAGTTTTACAAAAAAACACAAATAATTCTGAAGCTTTATTTGAGTAAAGCTGAAAAAACAAAAACAAAAAAAAAAAAAAACAAAAAAAAAAAAAAAAAAAAAAAAAAAAAAAAGATTATCAATTTCTCACAGCAGACTGAAGTTCAAAGTTTAATGGTAAGATGTCTGATAGACAGACATCTTAAGATCAAAGATTCGAATATCTGTACATATACATATGTTTAAGGCTCGTGCCCTAGGTTTTGGGTATAACATAAATATCAGCCATGAAGCCTAAGGAAATTATCCAAAAGACATCTGGCTGTACATAGTAAGATCAACATATATTGCTCAGCATATAATTGATGATGATGATGAACAGAGCACACACTACCAAGTAGCTAAAATCTTTATCTTCTGGGTTTTAGATACCTCTCTTCACACAGTGTGCGAGCGTGGATCGCGAATTCGGAGAAGTTTTGATACATATTTGGATGCTCACAACTATTCAATTTAAGTCGTAAACATTTGTAACCACAAGTTAATGCAACAGGACATGTCAAAGTTAATTACAATTTACTACGCATTATTAACCACTTCTGCAAAGGAGCCCGCGATGAAAACATGTTCTGAATCGCGTTAAGTTATTAGTGCCGACCACTCAGCTTAGCTAGCTCGTACTTTTTCTTGATTGCGTCCCAAAAGGCAGAGAGGGCGTCGGAATCGGGAACTTCTTTAAAAGATGGTAGGTAGTTTAGGTCCACTATAACATGGTCTCCAGTGCCCTCTTGAATCTGCAAATACAAATGATAACATATGGTGAGATCAGAGATGATTATAGCAAGAAATAGATTAGCTTCTTATGTTCAGAAATAAAAGAGCTTAGTTTCTACGCAAGAACAAAAGAGATTTTTTCGAGGGTTCGTAACAATGGACTGATAGCAGGTTGGTTTTGTGTTTAGACGGAGGATTGTATGTGAATCCCGATATAATTTTTTTGGTGAAACCCCCACAACTGACGCTTGTTTCAATTTGAGTAAATTATGTCGATTTGATTGCGCATTATGATAAAATTAACGGTTCTATTACCAATAATAGATCATCAACGGTTTCCAAATTATGCATTTCTGTCGGCTGAATCACGGGCAGAACCGTTATAGTTAGTAAAATTGCTGAATGGAGTTCCGAAGTTAACTGATGGAATAACTAAAATCAAAAGGCAGTGTCAATCCAAAAGCACTAATACAGTTCGGGTTCTATTTCAAAATGGCCTAGAGTTGAGAACTACCTATGCTTGCTAAAAGCATAATCCTGGTAGTAATTACTTAAACGAAAAAAAAAAAAAAAGACATTTGGTAAAAGAGTACGATACTCACAACAACATCAAATCCAAAAATGGTAAGGCCAAGCTGCTCTCGTAGCCAATTCGCAGCCTTTTCAATTAAGCCCACATCCAATGATTCTTTATGGGCTTTTGAAATTCCCATTGGTGACTGTTCCTCTCGAGCAACCGGAAGGGTCTTCAAACTGCAGAAAAATAATAAATTGTACGATTTTAAAATAAAACCAAACAACCAAAGCCATTTAAAGAATGGAGCTTAAGTTATTTAGAGAATTACCTGTTAAAGAGGAGAGGTGCAGAACCAGCTTTTTCTGATAATGATAATAGAACACATGCATTTGGCATTGATTTCTTAACAGCATGGAAAACTTTATTGCCGAGGACGTAGAATTTGAAAATAGTTGAACAGTGATCAACATATTCCTACAAAATCAATAAAACTGGAGATTCTTCTTTTTTTTTTATTTAAAAAAGAACCCATTGAGATCTGATGCTGCTATTTTATATCAACTATAATTTGATTATATGAATTTGTACAAGCCCTAGTTGAGATCTGAAAGTGAAGCAGTTATTGCAGTATTCATTTGCTATAATATTCTTGTCGCACTACCCAAGTGGCAAGTAGAATATATGAACTCATTACTCAAAGAAACGAGAATGGAAATGTGTGATTCTTGTTTCATACACTATTGGGATTTGCTTGATAAACAAAACACCAGATTGACTGCAGGTATTGCATAGTTTCACTTGTCAATGTATCATCAAATTATTGTAAAGGATGCAATATATTACAAACATATATACTCAAGAAAAATGATCATAAATGAGAAAAAAAAAGAGTGAGAGTTCCACTTTCTTAAGGTAAGGAATTTTTTTTTTTTTTTTTTTTTTTTTATAATAAAAACACTGCGAAGGCATTAGCTATCATTATATGCTAAATTAAATCAGAGAGGGGAAACAGCAGAATGCATTGTCAAACTTATGCTTAAAACTGCTGCATTGTCAAAGAAAGCTGAGCATAAAAGTGTTTATGTTTTACCTGTAGAACAGCTGGAAGTGGAACACCAAGGTTGGCAAAATCTTCATATTTAAAAACTAATGCCTGCGGACAAGAAAAAGGCAAACAGATAGATACGTTACCGAAGGAAAAGATCCACTCAGCTCTTAGTTCATGCGCAAATGTAGATTGACCCGTCGAATGCTAGAAATTGATAATTATAGTAACTTTGACTCAATCCTCAATGTTTGAGGCTTATCTTGAAGTACAACGTATCCTTCAAGAATAAAATGCCTAAGATACAAAAAAATTCTCCAGCCCAATTCCACAAGAAAACAAATTATAAAGTTTCTCTGTATGAATACGAGAATAACATCATCTCTCATAGCACAATTTTTTTTTTTTCTTTTCAACCGCTATAGTTTCAGTAGGAACAGAAATAGAAGCCGCTCAAAGAAGGCCCTACCATGTTATGAGCATCAGCCACCCCGCATGCTACTTGTGGTTTCACAATGACAGGAAAGTTCAACTTAGCTTCTGATAGCTGTTTTTCTAAATTTGGATCATTAAAATTATCAACCTGAAATATGACAACACATTATGAAATTATGTACAACAACTCAATACAAACATATTAAAAAAGCATATGTTAATTATGAATTTTGAACCTAAATACATAATATGTAATTAAATTATTGTATTACAGCACCTTATAAAATGTAAGATGAAACACCAAACAAGCACAAAAATTTGCAACGACCGATATGAGAAAAGAAAAGTATACGATGCTTATGGATTTAGAAAACCAAATGACCTTTAAAAAATGTGGTGCACGTAGTCTACAGCTCCATTGAGTGCCGAAATCTTGCAATCCAAGTAGAATTTGCTGAATTTGAAAGCGATCCAACAAAGGGAATATATTAGAGAATGGGTCTACAACGCAAAAATCAGAGTTTTCCTGTAGAAACCTGCATGAAGGGTATGTTTTTTCAGCGGCAATAACGCAAAATAGTAGGTTTTCTAAAAATTAAGGCTTTTGCCAAGTAAACCTGCATAAAGGTGGAGTAATTATAATGATCTTAGATATTTGGAGATAATAGTTCTTTAAATGTGGCAGCTCTAAAAAGTCAAAGTAAATATATGAAAAACGAAACCCCTTTTTCAGACCAAGTTAAATAAAACCATAACTGTTATTAGTACTATTAGAAGCAATTATACATGAGAGTACCTTTGAAGTTCACTCATTCCGGTGGTAAAGGAAATACCCTTCGGAAAGTTAAAAGAAGAGTTGGTATCTATGCTTATGATCTCATCAGTTACTTTATGAAGTATTACATCGACTCCTTGCAATTGCGAAGCCAAAGGAAGCTCAAATAGGAGAGGGACAAAAATAAGTCCATTCTCAGTAGGAGAAAAAGGAAATGCTCCTCTCTGTCAAAAAAAAGCAAGCTAAAAATTAAGTCTCGACAGCGACCACAACCCTAGCTACCTATGTCAAAGATTTACCTTGGCAAAATCTTCCTCACGAGATGGTTTCATAACATAGCCTACCGCCAAAACTGACTTGTCACATATTTCCTGCAAAACACTTGTTCGATTGAGCAAACTGCATCATATTATGTCAAAAATTCAACAATGGAAGTAAGAGATGTTTGCCTAAATATCGACTTTTCTTTTCTCCAGCCAAAGTGTTATTCAATGGCCCAGGGGCATTTCAGTCCATAGAAATAAACTTAAGTCCGGATTTGCCACAACAAAACTCGTGGATCAAGGTTGCAAATAGGGAAAAGAAAAAAAATATTAGCCAAGATCCCCATTATCTTAATGCGATAGTTAACCTTTTTAATCAACCTACAAATAGTGATAAGTAGCTCGTCCAATGTGTCAATAAATAGGACTTCTTTATCCGTTGCACCACCATTGCAATTACCCGAACCTAAGAAGGTTTTCTAGTTAGTGTTACAAGCAAAGGTTGCATGCATTAGTTCATTAAAAAGAACTATCAGAAACTAAAAGAACAAATTCTTGTTAAATACTCACAAAATAATTAGGAACAGAAGGAACAAAAGATAAAAAATAATACCAATTAAATCTTAGCTATAAAGTTTCATTTGATTCTCACCTAAAAAGATAATCCTCCAATTGCGGTTCTGAAGCTCAGAAAACAGAACCTCATCAATTTTAGAAGTTACATATATGCAAAGGTCTCCCGTTCTAGACCTATCTCGGAACAATTTATTAAGTGAATTGTCAACATGGGAAGTTAGGAGTGAAATACAATTAAAGGAGTACAAAGCGGCCGTCTTCGTGAGAAAATCCGCCTATAACAAGTAAGGAAAATATGTCAAGATATTTTATACATCCATAGTAATTAAGATGCTCCTAAACAAAAAAGAAAAACAGAGTGCACCTTTGAAGCAGGGATATCCTCTTGGTGACAGAAAGCCTGAAATAAGCATGAGAGACTTGGTTATTTTTATATTTATTTGAATTTGTGTTAAAATAAAACATAGAGGGATTCAACTTTTTACAAAGACATAAAAGCAAGGATTTAAGTGCCTATCAGCCCGGGGTGTATCTACCGTGCCGTATCGTGCCAATAAGATATCGGCACAATACAGTCTCCGTGTTGATGACGCAACTCAAAGCTCCCTTTTTTTTAATTAGTAAGTAGTTTTCTCAATAAAGTTCAAAGAATTTGAAAAAGATACATAATAAACAATTAGAATATTTTGTTGCTAAAGAGAGTAAATATTTCATATCATAATGTGTCGGCACACATGTATTTTTTATAACTGACACGCATCGGCACGATTTGGCACACACCGTGCCTCACCGTGTCAGCAAATTTTCGGCACGACCCCATGCCACTACACTTAAATCCTTGCATAAAAGTATGAATATCCAAATCCTTCACAAAACTCGAAATCATTCGATATCCAGCAAAATCACAAAATCAAAATAAGTATGTTCAGACTTTCTTTCCTTACAGAGACAGCTAAAGCATTTGGAGCTGATATTGAATTCACATTATTCGAATGGAATGCTGACTACACGGTGACTACAGACCAACAATCTTCTAAACAGTCACTGATAGAACCAATATTTCCTAAAACCCAGATAAGCAACTGTAAAAGAAATGATTCTGATAAACTGCAGCATTATAATCTAGGCCTCCTAAAAGAATTAGAGAACAAAGGAAAGCCATTAATCCAGTAGAAACCTATTTACAAGAGGAAACGAAACAACCAACCACATTATTCAAAAAGGTCACTCCTTTAACCGATTAGAACAGTAATTTCACCAAACAGAAGATCCCCATTTCCTCAAGTGTAGCCCAAATTACCTATTAAAAGAGTAACTAGACATTTTTAAGGTAAAAACTGTATACAAGAGCGAAAGCAACCGATCCAATAATCCAACCTATACGACCAATTTATATTAGCCTACAAAGCAGAACCTCAGAACCTATTGGAGGCATCTCGCCTTCGGAAAGGAGATTCTATCCATCCATTCCTAAATATCAACCACATTACTCAGAAAGGTCACTCCTTTGACATAATGGCACAGTTATAAGGAAAAATATAAGATACCCATTTCCTCATAGATACCAATTCAAAAGAGGAGACTCTCCAATCAACAACACTACACATGAAGGTCTCCCCTTTACAATGTTTCAGAGAGTTATTTCAACAAACAGGTGATACCCATTTCCTCAAAACCCAAACTTTAAACAAAATCGAATCATAAGCTTTTGGGAGAAGTTGTAGTATACCACACGAAGCTCGGAGAAGCGAAGCCTACGAAGCAAAGCCTCTGAGCCCGATTTGAGGGAGGGGTTCGTGCCCTCGTCTTCAGCGAGGAGGATCGATTCGTCCAACAAAACCCTAACTCCGCCCATGTATCTAGCTACCCTTCCCTTCCACCTCTACCTCTCTCTCTCTCTCTCTCTCTCTCTCTCTCTCTCTCTGGGGGAGATTTTTGAGCTCTTCTTCGCGTGGGCGACACGCGTTCGCTCTCTCTCTCTCTCTCTCTCATACAAAAGGTCGAACACTTGGACGTGGTTCGTACGGCTTTTGACATCTATGTCCCTAACAGTTCTAATAATTACGTGTAAGTTCCTAACATTTTTCCATCACAGTTATTTTAATAAAAAAGAGGATAAGAACACCAAAAATCAAAATTTTCATGTGAGCAGCGGTGAAGAGAAGAGCCCTCACGATGGACAATTATGGTGTGAATAGGAGAGTTGTGTGTTCTGTGTGAGCGAGAAAGAAATTATGGATTATTTTTTTTGATGTAATAATATTAATGTTTTTTTAAAAGATTATTTGCTGAATAAATTGTAAATTGTACTTCCGTCGTTTGTTTTGAAATGGAAGCAGACGAAAAGGTGGAACGCTGGGAAGGGAACTAGCGACAATCGCTACTACATGGTGAGTTATTTGGTTAAAACGAAATAGAAGAATCTTCGAGAAAACAAAAAATACATCGGCTTACTTGTTCGTTCGAGATCCGCGCTTTGAGAAATATCTAGGAATGTTTTTGTTCGTTGTAGTAGTAGTATTTTCTTTTTTTTTTTCGAGGCCTGGTTGCTTTAGTCTGTAGCTAAGTTCAATTTTCAAAGAAATGACCTTCGAGGCCGGATTGCTTTAGTCTGTAGCCAAGTTCAATTTCCAAAGAAATGAAGCGATAGCATATTACGTTTCTCCTAAGAAAAAAAAAAAAAAAAACCGACACAATTTTGGCTTGTAATAAGTGTACCTTCTAAACTTTCAAAATGTTAATTTAAAATAACAAATTCAAAATTTTAACATTTTCTTTTGTTAATAACTTGATTTTATTTTACTACTGTAAATTTATTTATTTGTATGTTATGAATGTCGGAAATAATAATCCATACTTAATTTAAAATTTAGTTAGAGATAAAGTTTATCCAAATTATATTTAAATATTTATTTATAATTATCTAAAGTAAAAGTTAGATTTATGATCTGCTCATTAGAGAAATCAAGAACCACATTAGACATGGCTGTATAGGATCAAGAATATTGTTGAATGTGTAATTGAATATTTTTATCAATAGTAGTTAATTTTTCAATGTCTTTTCTCTATATTATTTTATTTTAAAATTTAGATTCTGTGTTACATAATTGGTATCAGCGTGAATACTGTTCCAACCATTGGTATCATAGCTTTTTACGCTTCAAACCATTGGTATCAAGCCATAAACTACCAAATGAATTTTAAGCCAGACGATAATAAATTTGAATTCTAAATGTGAATTCTAAGCCCGACGATAATAGATTTAAAAAGAATATAAAATTAATATATCAGATAACTACATCAAATTCAAGCGATTTGTAGCAGATTGACGAAGGTGACGTTTAGATGAAACCAAAACGAAGTTGGCCTCCACACAACACATCAGAGAAGGTGGTTGTTACGTTTGACGAAAAGTAAGCAAAGAGAGCCCGTAAAGAGATAAAAAAACTTGTCCAAATAGTCAGTTAGGTTAGGCAAGCAAACTGATGTACAAAAAAATCCGATAATATCTCGATGAAATAAGTACGTCATATGAAAAAGAAGGTATGAGCTTAAAATTCAATTTTTGATTTTTTTAGTTTCGTTATGGATTTAAATTGATTTATTCAACCTGATTTATTAAAGTTCGAGGAAACGAATTTTAAACAATAGACAATCGAATGAAACGATAGAAAATCATCATTCGATAATTTTTAGAATCCCAAGATTTGTGGGATCTAACAGAGAATAAAAATTATGAAAAAAAAAAATAGTAAAGAAGAATTTAGAAAGAAAAACAGAGAAGTTATGCCGTATATTTTTTAAGCAATGGATCTATCGGTGTTTGAAAAAATTTCAATGATAAAAACGACACGAGAAACGTAAAAAAATTTAGTAAAAATTGGAGGAGAAGATTTGCAGAAAGAGAATAAAATTTAAGAAGAAGAAATAATTAAACTCAATAGTGAAGATATAGAAACCCCAATTAACAAAGAAATTTGGAAAGAAAAATTTAATCAAAATCGTAAAGAAGATCAATTTGTGAAGAATATATTGATGATCAAAACGATAAGGTCCAGACCGAAGAGAAAATTCATAATGATAATATAAATAAAAAAATTTCTTGTGATAAAGTAATTATCTATAAGTTAAAAAATTTCTTCATATGTAGGATGAAGAAAGGTAGACAAAAATATAAAACTAAAAATAAGGAGTTTTGAAAATTTTTAAGAATAATACGGATAACTCGAATACGGCACAAAAACAAACGACATATTGCAAAATCAAAATGGTGTTTCACCGAATTTGCTATTCAGTTTGGATTAAGAGAGGATATTGAAAATAATAATCTAAACTTAATCTAAAATTTAATTAGACATAGAATTTATTCAAATTATATTTAAATATTTATTTATAATTATTTAAAATAAAAATTAAATTTATGATCTGTTATGATTCGATAGCTATATATATATATATATATATATATATATATATATATATATATAAACGTACTAATTAGATAAATAGAGAAGCACAACATTCATAATTAGACAAATGGAGGACTGCAGCATAGCAATTGATCATAAGTAATTAAATATTTTTTATCAATGTCTCTTATTGATAAGAAGTAATTAAATATTTCTTATCAATGTCTTTCTCTATATTATTTTATTTTAAAATTTTAAATTCTGTATCAACATAAATATCGTTTCCAACCATTAGTATTAAAATTTTTTACGCTTCCAACAATGAATATTAAAAATTCATAACTTATAAGATTAGCTTTTGGCGAACCTAAAGAAATATTTTTAATAAAACTAAAATTTAATAATAATATTAATTTTATAAAAATTTAAAATATAATGCGAATAGTTGAATATTTTGTTATAGACAGCATTGGATCATATCTAAATAAATATTTTTTATCTTGTGCTAATGCTAGCCTAATCAATTGTTATATTTCTAAAAAAATTACTTCTAAGTAAATTTTATATATTTTGTGCAATATTTTAATCACTCTTCTATATTTATTTTATTTTATTTTATTTTTTATCTCGATCATTCAAAATGTGGTAAAATACAAAGTAAAAAATTAAATCAAATAGAGAAAAAAAAATTAAGAAACAATAAAACTGCGGGAAAAAGATAATAGAAAAAAAAAAAAAAAAAAGGCATGAATATTCAGTATATGTCAAGGGGTTTTGAGTAATTTAAGCTTTTTACCTTTAATTATAGAAGAAAAGAAAGGAAAGCATTTTCCACAATTTAATGGTTTTAGAGGGTTGTTTCTGAAAAAAGGTCCATTCCTTTTCCGGTTTTCCCCTCCCCGTCATTTCGTGCCCTAGCGCTCGCGTCACTTTGCACCGCCGCATCTCCTCCGTCGCCGGCGATTTCTACGCCGCCGACCACCGCCGCCGCCGCGGAGGCTGAGGTGAGCTCCGCCGTGTACTTTGAACGCATGAAACATTAAAGCTTCAAATCAATGATATGCGATCGAGTTAGTGTTGGTTTGGAATTAATTTGTGTGTGTGTTTTTTTTTCTGAAAAATGTTTGATTTGATCTTATTCTGAAAAGGAAGGGAAAAAATTTGTGTTTTCTTGATGCAAATTGATGCCCAAATCACCTTACCAGATGACCAAACTTGTGTAAGAATCCAAGGCGACAAATACTGTGTCTTTTTCGATGTTAGTTAGAATAGTTTATTCAGTGATAACTTGTGTGTTCCGAGGATTTTCTTTTATAAATGCAAAGTTAGGAGTTTGATTTTAGCTCATCGCAACATTTTCGTAGCCATAATTTATCTTATTCCCAAAAAAAAAAAAAAAAAAAAAAAAAAAAACTTGGAAACCGTATATAGTACGCCATTCTAAGCATTTGATCATACTCTTCATTTGGCAGATACTACGGCCCTGTTCGGATGTCGGAACAACATTCATGATTTAGTAGGATAGTATATTTGACCTACGGGATGATTTATCTTATTCTGAAAAAATTACTTGGAAATTGAATATAGCATGTGTTTCTACGCATTTACCAAACACTATAAGATTTTTGAGTAAATAAAAGAGATGTGCTGAACGGGACGCTCGCGCATCCAAACAAGCCCCATGTGTTGTCATCCAAGTTATCTTTTGTGGCACCGGCTGTGTGTTAGCAGGATTTTCCTGCCGCCGTTTGCTTTTTGTTTTGTTCCGTTACATGTCCTCATACTTAACATGATTATATTCTTCTTCATGACCGTAGACTCAATCCTAGACCTATTAGACACTCTTTGTCGGTTTCTGGCTCAAAATTATTTTTTTTCCCCCTAATCTAGTAGTGACATAATGGTCTCCACACCAGGGGAACTGCCAATCAGAAGGTAAGTGTCACAAGATGCTTCTGAGAAATTGGCGAATAGGATATTATGATTAATTAAAGCTTAATCACCATCACTTGGCTGCACATATTAACTTACCAGCCGATAACAGTTGAAATAAGTTTAACTGTTCTTGAATTTACGCTACTTTGAGAGGGTATACAATTTCATATTCAGATTTGGCTGATTGGTGAACAAGTTTTTGCAGTATTAACTCCTCCAAATTCATCTACTACTATAAAGATATTTCTTGTTAGCGTATTCATACAAACCTCGTGTTTCATGGGAATTGGATTGTGTTCATGGAATTGTTTTTTGTTCATCTTCTTCCGTGCATCGCTACGAACTTTGTGTGGGGGATTTTGAATAGAGCATTGCTACCGGTACACTCTAAAAGGGGGTGTAAGTCTTACACCGTCTTATCCAAGAGTCCACATTGGGCCCCGTCTTATCATTTTTCTTTGGGTTATTAAAGCCTAGGATGGGGGGTGTAAGATATACACTCCCCTTTTGGGGTGTTCCACTAGCATTTTCCTTTTGAATATCTCTTATTAGAGAGAGTTGAATTTCTTACTTGATGAAGTTTAGCAATTGCATTCATATTTATACTTTCTCATGTTTGAGGATTTAAATGTAGTGCCTCTTTGAGGATAAAGCTAAGTTTCTATACATCCTAGCTTTTAAAACAGCTTTTCTCAGCTTCTACACTTTGAGAGAAATCAACCAAGCGATGATAAGTCTAGTTCTTGGTCTTTTGCTATTGCAGAAGTTGAAGTGAGCTTCTGTGCTCCAAAAGTAGAAGTTTTAATTTGAAACTTTTGTACCTAGCATTCTGCTGTAGGGGATTTTAATAAAAAAAATATGTTTCTGGCTTTTGAGCAGTTCTACTCAAACAGCCTTCTGCATAAATTTTCAGCAGAGGGCCAAACATGGCTTCTGATTTGTAGGCATGAAATATATATTAGTTTTGGGACATGATGTATGTAAAGAGGCTAGATCTAAATGCTTTTGTTATCTACTCTAAAATGCATATTATGGTAATGTAATATGTAAGTTCATGCACAATGTGTGAGATTTATGACTAGTGCCTGAATTAACATGAACCAGTTGTTTGTCATTCAAATATTCAAATACTAAATTACTCTCTTTCTAACCTTTTTGTGGTATTCAGATACAGTTTGAAGACGACATTTTGATTCCCGTGATGTTTTGATTATGGCAGCAGAACACAAATATACAGTGGCTCCTAAGGTTGAGCCACATACTAAGATTTTGTATACTACCTCGCAATTCAAAAGATGGGGTCGGAAATATCCCTTCGTCCGCTACGGTCTTCCACTCATTTCTCTCACAGTGCTAGGGTCTGTTGGCCTTGCTCATCTTATACAAGGCAGGCAAGTCTGTGCTCCTTACCCTTTTTTTAAGCATATGCACGTAGCAGTGTCGGCTATTTGCGTCACATTGATTACTTTCTTATACTCTATCACAAGATGCAGCATTAATAGTAGTCTCGTGCGACCAAACGCCCATATTTTAACCATCTATCTCTTGCTAGTTGCTATTGGCTGTCAGAAACCCATAATACGCTTCCTTACATTGTCGACAAAATAATGCAGCAAAGAAGTGACGAAGGAGAAGGATGATCTAGAATGGGAGATTATCGAGACAACGAAAGCACTTACCAGAACTGGACCTGTGGAGGGCTATAAGCCGAAGAATCTCTCCCTGGAGGAGGAGCTCAAAGTAAAGTTTCCATACATCTGCTGTTGCAACAGCTTCACAACAACTAATAAAAGTTCTTTTCGTATTCTTTGTTTAAATTGGCATGCCCATTCATTTCTCGCAGGCTCTACAGGAAAAGGTTGACATTAACAAGTACGAGTACAAGAAGATCCCGAGACCAAATGACGAAAAATCGAGCAAAAACTAGGTGTTTCTTCTTGAGCTCTTTGTTTTCGTTTTCTTTTTCTCGGCCGCAATAGATTGGTCCAAGTTTTATGTTTCCTTTGTCTTGGCTCTTGTGAAATATGAATCTCCTGGTAATTACGAAATGCGGTTTCTATATACACTTTGATTGCTTTACATCATTTTCTAATGTTATCAACGATCGATTCGAATGTCCTATCATCGAGATTGACTTTTAGGAAGGTCTACTATCTCTGAACGAAAAAGGGTCATACATTATACCAGTAAGAAACTTGTGCAATGCATGGATTATTATTTTATAAGTTAAATTAAGTATATATATATATATATATATATATATATATATATATATATATATATATATAGAGTTGGGCTGGAATGCTATTGATAGCACCAACCCAACTTTGCCATCCATTTTGTAGTCCTTGGATCGCATTGAGATTCGTGCAGACTCTTTAATGAAAAAAAGAAAAAAGAGAAAGTAAAAAGAAAAAGTAAAAAGTAAAAAGCTTTTCTTCTTAATTAAATGACTTGTACGAATCTCAATGCGATCCAAGGACTACAAAATGGGTGGCAAATTTGGGTTGGTGCTATCAATAGCATTCCAGCACAACTCTCTCTCTCTCTCTCTCTCTCTCTCTCTCTCTCTCTCTCTATATATATATATATATATATATATATATATTAATTGTTCTAATATACATCTATTATATGAGTATGTCTCCTTCTCTCCAAAGTATGAATGCCTTAGTATTTGTTAGTTGTTTTCCATGATGAGATATTTAATTTGACGATCGATTTCGTTACGTGTATGATCTAATGCTATTGAGAAATTAAATTTCATAATTTTTTAGCATTGTTTACTAAATGATCAAAAGTTTAAAAAATAATTATTTTAATAGTCGATGTGATATACTTGTAAGTTCAACAGCAGAACAATTCAAATTAGGTAAAATTTTACTTATTATCAAGAGTTAGATTAATATTTTTAATCTGAAATTTAATTTTTTTATCACTATGTTTTATTAAATTTTTATTTCAGCCGTTATTTTGAGGTTATTTGTTTACCAAGTCAAAAAATTATAAAATTTAATTTCTAAATAGTTTTAATACTTTAGATCATGGTTAACCGAATTGACCCTCGAATTAAATATTTCATCATCGAAACTAATTTACAAACATGGAGACCTCTCTATTTTTTGAAGTCGCAGCCTAGCTCCTATTTAGAAATTTCAGGATATTATATTTCTTTTTATACAATTGAAAAGCATGTATGAGATATTGCACTAAGATGAAAAGGAGTTCAAAAAAAAATAAAAAATTAGGAGTCTCTCTTACTTAGTGCATGAAAGATATGAATTGAATCAAGATGAATGTATTTTTTTTTCGCCGAATATAAAATATATAAACATCATTCTCTGAACAGTTTAAATTTTTTTAGAGAATAACAATTGTTCGAATTATTTAATATGATATCAAAATAGAAGTTTTGAGTTCAAGTCATTTTTAATATAAATATAAAATATATAAATATCATTTTCTAAACAGTTTATATTTTTTTTTTTTGAAGAATAATGGCTGTCTCGTATTATTTAACATTTTTAACATAAATCACTTATTTTACATATCAATGAAATTTTAATTAGAAAAATAGGTATTTAATTGGTAGATAAAGAGACATTAAACCTCTAAATATTTAATAGATATTTATTAACAAAATAATTAAATAACTTATTATTAATAATCATTCAAATATTGAATGCAAAACTTATTAATCTATAGTCCATGAAATAAAGTATAATCTATACAAACTATTAATTGGCGGTTCCTCCAGTGCGACGTGGCGCTTCCTTATGAATTTGAGTGACGTGGTATTTTTACGTTGCTTCGTAATCCTATCCTGCGGTTCGGCATCCTCGCGTAATTCCTCTTTCTCTTACTGACCCTACTTCCGAACCTCTTCCTTCTGTCTCTCTCTCTCCCTCCCTCCCCCTTTCGAACCGGTGCGCTTCGGTTTCTCCGCCCGCCCTATTCCTCGGTTCCCCCCCCCCCCCCCCCCCCCCCCCCCCCCCCCCCCCCCGCCCATTCCCTTCCTCGCCCCCTCTCTCTCTCTATTCTTCGAACCGGTGCCGCCGCCCCCCCTCCCCTCCTTCTCTCTGTTCTCCGAACCGATGTCGCCGCCCCCCCCTCCCCTCCAGTTAGGGTTAGGGTTCCCCTCGCTCCCTCTCTCTCTCTCTATTCTCCGAACCGGTGCCGCCGCCCCTCCTCCCCTCCTTCTCTCTGTTCTCCGAACCGATGCCGCCGCCCCCCCCCCCTCCCCTCCAGTTAGGGTTAGGGTTTCCCGTTCTGCAACCTCGACGAGCGATGAAGGCGGCGGACGAGGCGGCGGCTGGGGGGTGGGGGCGCCGCCCCTGCGACTACTGCGGCGAGGCGGCGGCGGCGCTCCACTGCCGAGCCGACGCCGCGCGCCTGTGCGTGGCCTGCGACCGCCACGTCCACGCGGCCAACGGCCTCTCCCGCAAGCACGTGCGCTCCCCGCTCTGCGACTCCTGTGGCTCCCTACCCGCCGCGTCCCGCCTCTCCTCCGCCGCAATCTTCCTTTGCCCTGGCTGCGACAGCGACCCCTCCGCCGCGAAGGTCCCCGTCGAGGGCTTCTCCGGGTGCCCCGAGGCGCTCGACCTCGCCGCCGCGTGGGGACTCGATCTCCCGGGCGGCGCCGGCCCCCGCCATCCGCTCTTCCCCGAGCTCGATAGCGCCGTCTTCGCCGTCGATGTCACGCCCCGAGTTCAAAAATCCGCGTCTAAATTTTTTTTTTTTTTTTGAAATCAGAGTTTAAAACCAACCAGGGCGGAACAGACCGCCACATATATAGAAGAGTCCCAATCCCACTGGGGATTGAGCCTTTTCTATATATGCACGGCTATCTTGGCAATTACTCAGAGTACTAACTACGTACATCTATTACAACACAGATATTAAATTGCACAATTTCAACAACTTCTCAATTACATTATATTTTCTTTTCTTTTATCAAGTAACTAAATGCTTGGCTATCAGTTGTCCATGGGTCAAGCTCTATCTCGTGATCTCACCAACTCGTCCCGACATCTCAACACCGCTCGACCTGAAAAACAGTCATCCGAGGGTGTGAGACACACCGGAGTGTATCCCAGTGGGCACGACGAGCCGAGGATCAGCTAATCGTACCTACTGGGTACTAAAATCTGCGGATAGTAAAAGATCTATAGGAAAGCAGGAAAAGCAGATAAGAGGTACTGTAAATCAGGAAATGCTAGTAATCATCAGTCATAATAGCGGAAAATCATACGGGTAGGAAATAAAAGGGGTCTACAGGAATCATGCTGGAAATAACTGAACAGTCATACAAGTAAGAATAATGCATCAAATGTAGAAACCAAATATCCAATCATACGCCACTATTGGTCCCGGGGATCTCAGGCAAAAGCCACCGATCCGCACCCGATCCGCTGACATACCCCTGTCGAAGGGCTCACGGGTCTATCACTAGACCACTCTACCGGTAAAGAACCAGCTCCACGGGGAGCGACCCCGGCCAGGTTCGTGAAGTGCAGCAGTGCATGGCAAGTCATAATGATCAATATGATGGTCAAGTGACCGAGTAGTCGGCACACGCCGAAATCCCAACAGGGAATCATCTGTCTGTATCTATCCATCGGAGTCAATCAATCATGCATATCATATAGTATCTATCAATCAGGATCAATCAAGATGCATATCGAATAGTATCTATCAATCAGGGTCAATCAATCATGCATATCAACGTATATCAAGAAATATCTCAGTGACGGTAATCAATAGGTGTCATCTAATCATGCAAATCCGTATATCAATCAATCAGGATCAGTCCGGAATAATCCGGGATCATATAGATAATAGTCGGCTGATCGTGAATAACCAATCATAGGTCTGATCAGCAAAGGTCAATCAAAGGGTCATGCTATGTCAAACAAGATCAATATAAGTCAGGCTAAATCATATAGGTAAAATCAGCAGGGCAAGTCAAGAACAGGTGTCCGACTGGACTAAAGCAACCAGAGGGCCAAAAAGCTGAGGCCCGGTTCGAAGATAACCCACCTGGATGAAGGCAGACTCTCGAACTCCCGCGCAGCTACTGGGAGGCTGGTGCTGAACAACTGGGCCCTGTATAAAGAGATATAATCAGTAATAGACTCACACAACCCTTTCCCGACGACGTTACACTAACAGAAGGCTTAAATGGGTCAAATCGGTCAATTTATCGCTCTATATCTGATTCCTGGTCAACGAGGACCATCGGAACCCTAACAAAATGTTCAGTAGTTGTATAATTACTGTCTAAGGGTCATCATCGTGTCCAAATCTCATTTTGGTCCATAACGTTTCTTAAGTTGCATTATTTTAACCGTTTCGGCTCGTTCTTTCAACTGAAGATTCATTTTAACGAACCGTCTGTGATGACCCGGATCTCCGCAGAGCTGCTACAGTGCGTTGGGGTGGCCATTGGAGGCCTACATGGTGTGTTGGAGGTGTTTGTGGCATAATTGGACATAAGTGTTGGACATCGGACTTATATGGACCCTGTGAGTGATCAGAGGACCCCGTGGAGGGTTTAGAAGTGGTTTCGCGCGAATCGGATATTTAAATTGGGCTCCGCACGAAGTTTGGACTAAGAACGCATTTTCGGGTGCCTTCGGCAATTTTTAGAGTTGGAATTTGGCGAAACGGACGTCAAATTCGGATTCAGCGCGCGAAAACGGTCAAAATGGACTACCTACTTGATGTTTTTGGGCACGGGTTACTGTTCACCGCCGGAACAGTAACTCCGGCGATCGCCGGCGGCGGCGGGCAGCGGCGGAGGGCGGCGGCGCGACCTCGGGCAGGCGGCAGCGCGGCGGCGGGCAGGCGCGGGCAGCGCGCGGGCAGGGCGCGCGGTTCACGCGGCAGGCGTGCACCGGAGCGGGGGGCCACGTGGCAGTTTCCCAGTGGATGGTCCACGGGTCGCGGTCCACGGGGTACAGCGGAGTGTACGGTGGACCAGAGCAGAGACACGTGGCAGTGTAGCATTGGTTCGGTGTTTGGGGTTGTGTGCACCGGGTGCAGCAAGCACGTGGCTTGGACACGTGGCGCGCGGGGATTGGGCGCGTCACTGTGCGCGTACGGGCGGCAGGCGGCGGGGCAGGCGCGCGGCAGGCGGCAGGCGGCAGGCGGCGGTGCCGGCGGGCGTGGCGGCCACGGCGCCGACGTGGCGCACGCGTGCGCCACGTGGCGGCTGCCCATTGGCCAGCGCCAACTGCCGCGTTGACCGGGGCTGGCCACGCGGCGTGTGGGGAGCGGCCGGATCCGCTGTGTGGTGTTCGGGGACACGTGTCGGCGCGAGGAGCGGGTCGGACGGTCGTGCGGTCCGACCGGATCGCGTGCGCGGAGTGGGCCGGGCCGGGCCGGGTTACTGTGCGCGCCCGAAAGTGCGGGCCGGGCCGCACTGTTTGCGCCCGAATCTTTTCGGGCGCCCGAAACCCGGGACCCATTGGTCATTTTGGAATTGTTTTGGTGGGCCTATAAAAGGCAGCCCACCTCCCTCTTTCTTTTCCTTTTTCCCGAGCTGTAGAGAGGGAATGGGAGGGAGAGTTGTATATGAAAGTTGTTCCCCTTGGTGCCCTTGATCTCCTGGTGGATTCTCAGAATGTCTGGAAGCTCGGCAACGGCGATAACATTTTTACAGTTCGCCTCGGTTTTCCCCCATTTCGGCCCATTACCGTCGCAGATTATTCAAAAATTCATTGTGGGCAAACCAGGAGGAGTTTTTGGACGATTTCTTCGACAGCGTGTTCCTAAGAGGTAAGGCTTCGATTTTCGTGTTGATCGCTTCGCTCCGTTTCGCACTTTTGGCACGTTTCCTGAGGCATCTTTGACCCTCATTTTTCTGTGGTGGATTTTGGACAGCACCAACTTGCCGATTTTATATCTCAGCCTAGGAACATCGGATCGAGGCGATTCAAGAGTCGATTTTGATCTACTCGTCGCGAGGAACACAGTGGTGATTTTTCTGGGATTTTAGGAAATTGTCTCGAAGGTGAAAATTACTGTTTTCTCAGTGTACTGTGTGCAGTTTTTCTTCACAGTTTGATGTTTGGATTACCACCTTGCCGAATTTATAACTTGACTTACCGAACTCGGATTTGGGCGTGCAAGGTACCGTTTCGAAGCTATCGATGCGAGGATCGCTGTGATATTTTTATGGGATTTTTCTGGGCACTTTCTACAGGTGATAATTTAACAGTTTCAGGACTGTTGTTGTATGGATTAATTAAAGCAATATTTGGGAGCCTAAGTGTGTTTAGTGGACTTTGTGTTGTGCCAGGAGTGTTTCGGGTGTACTGTTCTTGTTGGAGCGCAGGATTGGAGTTTTTGGTATTTTCAGCTGTATGGACCCGGACAGTTAGCGCTTCAGGTGGGTGGTTGTTGCATGCCTCTACTTCTGACCTGCTCACTAAGTTTATTAGAGAACCTCACTTTTGAGCATATTGATTGATTATTATGCATGATTGCCTGATATAAATGTGAGCCTATCATCTGAGATTAATTTTGGGAATATAGCATGTTGGGGACATTATGGGAATAATATTTCTATTGGAACATGATCATTGGAATAATTTAATAGTGATAATTAACATGCTATATTAGCACCTAGATTTTATGAAAGGGGATTAAATGGATTAATTGTGGGGACATAGTGACATATCTAGGTGCGGGTGCCACTTGGAGATTTATTATGGATCAGGGATTATTTACATGTGTAGTTGACCGATGATGTTAGTATGATGGACATATTTATGTGGATTTATTATTTGTTACACCTGCAAAACTGTTAATTGCTATTCTCCATTTCATATTGCCTGAGGACTTTTGCATGCTTATTTGGACATCTAGATAGGTCACTATTTTATTGCTACACTATCATATTGGGATTTGACTTAGGAGAAACCATGATTGCTTTCTTTCTCCTTTTCATTTGGACTTTTGAGTCATGTTGCTCGAGTTCGAGCAGAGGTTTTGGGATAGTGTAGCCGGGACCTGCGGGTCTGTGACAGGGTGTACTTGATGTTGGATTGTGGGTTATTGCGGCAACCGCGGATAGTAGGCGGTTGACCGGATCTTGATTATTGTACCCAATTGTGGGTTGGGGGTTATTGCGGTGACCGCGGACTGTGGGCGGTTGACCGGATGTTTACTATTGCATCAGATTGGGTATCAGAGTTCTCTAGTGGATGGTATTTCCCACTTTTGAGTATTATTGCATCTGAGCGGGGTTTCATTAGTGGACGGAGTTTCCCACTTTGATCATAGTCATGATCCAGTCCTGCTATTATGAGACAGTGGTTACAGAGATGCTTGATACAGCGATACTTTACTCGTGTGGGTCGCTCCCCTCGAGTGCCACTCCGGAGTAGGCTTTCCACGGTGCAGAGCGCCGGGCACCAGACTGGGTTCTTGAGTTCGACAGCAGAGCAGGCAGTACCAGTTTTACTGGTGGCACTAGATTGGGTCTATTTAGCCAGATATTGTTTCCTGATGCATTCATACCGTCATTTCCTTCGGTATTGCATTTAGAGGCATACTTGTTGTGGTTTCCCCTTTTATTCAGTAGTTCTGTTTACAGCTTTACTACTTGCCCTTTTCTTGCCTCTAGTAGACTTAGTGGGTACGCCGGAGCTTGAGGCTTTACCCACAGGGGGAGGCTACTGGTTTACTAGTGGTTCTCACCCCCACTGTTGTTTTCTCTTCTTTTTCCCCCTGTTTTGCAGAGTCCTCATTGGAGTTGCTGATCTTCGGTCGTTGTTCGGGGCGAGGGAGTCACGAGCTAGATCTGTACCACCCGAGGAGTGTAGCTGTATCCCCTGGTTGGAGATTCCTCGTAGCTGTTGGCTGATTTTACTGTTATCTTGGAGAGAGATCTTTTGTATTTGGAGAGACAGAGTTGAGACTGATGTACTATAGTTTTAGTTTATCTCCTTTTATAGTCGAGAGATGCTGTACTGAGGATATTGCATGATGATTATCTGTATTTGAGGGAATGGATATTGTACTTTATTTCATGATGTATAGTAATTGGATTTTATTTTACAGCATTTTATTTCAGCTCTGATATTTGTGTAGCTATAGTACTATCTTTTGCAGGTTAGACGCTTCGCCTATGCGGGTTTTGGCATAGGTGGCGGATCTGTTGGCGAGCCCGGGTCGCAGTTTCGACCCCGGGGCGTGACAGATTAAGTTGGTATCAGAGCTTAGGGATAGGTCAATTGGGACTGTAGAAACCCTAGGCTTATGGTTGGACCCTAGGATGACTTCGTGAGAGTCGTGAGTTTTGCGAGAGTCCTGATTGAGTTTTATACCTCTCCTAAGTGATGGGATGGGTGATTGGCATGTCTATTCTCCTAAGCAATTATGTTGGCTGCAGACAACATAATGCGGCGGAATGGTTGACATGCTCTAGACTCTCGCCGGATTGGGTCGAGTTGTGTTTTGTGCTGTGGTGCAGTTGGTCGTGGTGAGCGGTGTCTCCCCGACGCGTTGTGCGGATTGGTGCGCACTCGTCGCAGCAGTGGAGCTTGAGCGGATTGTTTTGGGGCCGGATATCTGGATAGAGGTTAGAGAGCTTCAGGCCCCGATGGCAGGATTGTCTGAGGTTTATCAGCGGCTGAGTGAGCCGCTGGTCTTGGTGACACAGTTGTCGGAGCAGTGGGCAGCCCGGCAGTGTTTTTCTCCTGAGACCACCTGGTTATTGTATCCTCAGCGGCAGTGATTTCTGAGGCGCCGATGGAGCGAGCGGCCCCGTGCCAATGTTTAGTGTTGCGGCACCGAGGCAGGGTGGATTGCTGATAGTGGGGGAGTTGTGGGATATCATTGATCGATGGAGCCAGTTTTGGCAGATGAACCCCCTGATTTATGGATTGGAGTTGGAGCCTTTGGAGGCAAAATCGTGGTTGGTGGTGATGGAGTGATTAATTGAGGGTCCCCCAGTGCTGGGAAGTTCATGCAGTTGTTGAACTGTACACTTCAGGTTTTGAGGGACGAAGCGCGTAGGACGCGTGTGACTGGGAGTGGATTGCGCCAGGATACCCTTTGAGTTTATCTGATTCCTCTGTTTTGGATTTTGAATTTTGGATGCCTCGATGGAGTAGGCATTGTGTGTGGAGCGTACTGTTGCAGTTCCCGTGGATAGGGATCTGCCGCCAGAGGCGAGTTCTGGATTGAGGCGCCTGGCGCTAAGTGTTGGGGGACAGATCGGCTGGCAGAGGCCCTTTCGTGTTCCTTTTCTGGATGGTGGACATCCTTGTGGACAGATTATGTAAAGCTTACCCTAAGAAGGTTACTCTTTGTGATTATTAACCTGCATGCTTGGGGTACAATAGATGTATTTGAGGGGTGAGCTGAGTAAGGATGATTGAATGAGGAATTGCAGGAATCAATTGTGTTTTGTCATATGACGATTGCAATAGTGGATTTTCTGAGATGTCAGAGGTCAGCTGGACCCCGGTGACAGCATCAGCATCGTCATCAGAGTGGCGCAGCGGTAGCGTGGATTGTTGTCTGCGAAGGGCTTTATTCCTTGCCTCAGTGTGAGCAAAGGCGGAGAATTGTGCTCCTTTTGTGGATAGCCTTGATTTTCAGGCAGATTAAGTGACGACCACCTACATTGAGCGGTTGAGACTGTGCTGCCTGGGTGGAGGGCACCAAGGCAGTGGATCGGGTCGTCGCAGGTGTGATTTCATCACAGCAGTCGAAGTTAGAGCATGTTGCATTCCTGCATGGACTAGAGGTAGAATTATTACCACATGCACTAGAGGTACAGGTTCCTGTTGGGGTGGTGCATGTGGGGGAGGCTTGTGGATCATGTCCAGTGCAGTTGAGACCTCGAGTGGTATCGGCAAACTTATTGATATTTGTGCCTGTTCAGTGTTTGACCCAGTGCGTGGGATTGGTTGGCACAGTGCCACATGGTGTATGACTGCGGGGAGAGAAGGTTATGATCTTCTGCAAGGCAGACATTAGAGACTTGTTCTTTGAGACAGTCAGAGCACACAAGTTGTAGCGACGATGCGAGAGGTGCCAACGGCTGCACCGGGACGCGAGGATTATTCCTGTTGTCGTGAGATCCCGGGTGTGATTCCACCGGAGCTGATAATGATGCCGTCGATTAGGGAGATTGAGATTGCGGTTGACGTGGTTCAGGGAACCACGCCAACCCCGATAGCACCTCATTGGATACCACCTGTAGAGTCGCAGGAGCTGATGGCGCAGTCGCAGGAGCTGATGGGTCGAGGGTCTGTTCGACCTAGTGCCACCCCGTTGTTGTACGGTGGTGATGCCACACCGTTGATACACGGTGATGATGTCACGTCGTGGACACACGACAGTGAGGGTCCTTGTATGGTGTGACCGCAGGCAAGTTTGCATATTGTTTAGGACCTTTTTGTGGAGTTATACCCCGGCAGTTGTTGCTGATAATACCTGTATCTTTTTGGAATTAGACAGCTGAGTGTTTAGCCAAGATGGTATTCAGGACCCGGTAGGGGCATTGTGAGTGCAGTAAGGCCAAACGGGATGACTAAGGCCCTGTCGTCTTAGGATTTGAGGAATTGTGTGTTCCTGATGCACTTGGAAGGATTATTTGAGATATTCTTCCGGGATATTTTGATTTTACCCCACCTCTGTATGATTTAGAGCTGGTGGAGTACTCATAGATGGTGTAACAAGGTCTGTGAGGAAGAAACTGTATGCCAAGTGGTTGTGGCACGAGTTTTAGCTTCGAGAGCATATCATCTTGGATCACTTAGTCTAGCCATAAGAGGCGGTGGTGGAAATCCAGCCAAAATGGATGCCTTGCGAGAATGGCTGAGACCGGCAGTTACTTGTTGAGGTGAGGAGCTTGTGAGCCGGATAGTGCCAGCAGAGCTTGACGAATTGGTGATGAGATTGATACCAGCCCTGATTTCAGCATCGCCAGTGTTGGAAGATGGATTTGTGAGATACAGTGATGCCTCCCATAGTAGCTATGAAGTTACAGTTGGATTTGTGGCAAGCATCCACTATCACTCTGATAGGGCCACTGTGGTGGCGGATACCCGGAGCAGGAGAGCTATTTGGAGTTGAGTTTGTTGACTCCGCAGCTGGCGCTGCGTGGACTGTCGGGGCAGACGTGGCGTATGATGGTGTCACTGAGGGCTCTTTTCCTTTCGGAGTGCCTAACACGTCACTGGTTTGGGAGTTGAGGGCACAACTCCCGGAATTTGATGAAGTGATCGTCTGGAGCAGGTACCCTTTGTCGAGCCTGAAGGATTGGATTTACCAGCTGCAAGGGTACTGGATCTTCTCGAGGATTGATTTGTGATCTGGTTCTTCCAACTGCTTATAGTTGTGTGCTGATGCCCGAGAGTTGGGGAGGTGTTTCTACACCCTGATGGTTTTGGATTAGAGATCAGAGTTACGTGACCAGTTGGAGGACTTATATCGGATGCCCCGGGAGTACAGAGGTACTTGGATCGAGCTTGTTGTGCCGAAGGACTTGTGGTTGGATCATCTGAGGCTCTGGGAAGAGCGGAGGCTTGTACCGATGCAGATTACTTGGTAGCTCGAGCAGTTAGCCCAGCTGCACTTGGTTGAGTTGGTGCGGTTTTTCTAAGTGCCCGCCTTTATGTTGTTCTAAATGGAGACCCGAGGACCGCATCGCGCCTTTGGAGGAGGTACTTGTCAGCCTTGGGAGCTTGAGTGGTGGATGATTGGATGTTTACCCCCCTTTATTTGGTTGAGATTCCGTGTTGAGGAACGACTTTAGTTTCGAGGACGAAACTTTCTTTTAGTGGGGGAGGATGTGATGACCCGGATCTCCGCAGAGCTGCTACAGTGCGTTGGGGTGGCCATTGGAGGCCTACATGGTGTGTTGGAGGTGTTTGGGGCATAATTGGACATAAGTGTTGGACTTCGGACTTATATGGATCATGTGAGTGATCAGAGGACCCCGTGGAGGGTTTAGAAGTGGTTTCGCGCGAATCGGATATTTAAATTGGGCTCCGCACGAAGTTTGGACTAAGAACGCATTTCCGGGTGCCTTCGGCAATTTTTAGAGTTGGAATTTGGCGAAACGGACGTCAAATTCGGATTCAGCGCGCGAAAACGGTCAAAATGGACTACCTACTTGATGTTTTTGGGCACGGGTTACTGTTCACCGCCGGAACAGTAACTCCGGCGATCGCCGGCGGCGGCGGGCAGCGGCGGAGGGCGGCGGCGCGGCCTCGGGCAGGCGGCAGCGCGGCGGCGGGCAGGCGCGGGCAGCGCGCAGCGCGCGGGCAGGGCGCGCGGTTCACGCGGCAGGCGTGCACCGGAGCGGGGGGCCACGTGGCAGTTTCCCAGTGGATGGTCCACGGGTCGCGGTCCACGGGGTACAGCGGAGTGTACGGTGGACCAGAGCAGAGACACGTGGCAGTGTAGCATTGGTTCGGTGTTTGGGGTTGTGTGCACCGGGTGCAGCAAGCACGTGGCTTGGACACGTGGCGCGCGGGGATTGGGCGCGTCACTGTGCGCGTACGGGCGGCAGGCGGCGGGGCAGGCGCGCAGGCGGCAGGCGGCGGTGCCGGCGGGCGTGGCGGCCACGGCGCCGACGTGGCGCACGCGTGCGCCACGTGGCGGCCGCCCATTGGCCAGCGCCAACTGCCGCGTTGACCGGGGCTGGCCACGCGGCGTGTGGGGAGCGGCCGGATCCGCTGTGTGGTGTTCGGGGACACGTGTCGGCGCGAGGAGCGGGTCGGACGGTCGTGCGGTCCGACCGGATCGCGTGCGCGGAGTGGGCCGGGCCGGGCCGGGTTACTGTGCGCGCCCGAAAGTGCGGGCCGGGCCGCACTGTTTGCGCCCGAATCTTTTCGGGCGCCCGAAACCCGGGACCCATTGGTCATTTTGGAATTGTTTTGGTGGGCCTATAAAAGGCAGCCCACCTCCCTCTTTCTTTTCCTTTTTCCCGAGCTGTAGAGAGGGAATGGGAGGGAGAGTTGTATATGAAAGTTGTTCCCCTTGGTGCCCTTGATCTCCTGGTGGATTCTCAGAATGTCTGGAAGCTCGGCAACGGCGATAACATTTTTACAGTTCGCCTCGGTTTTCCCCCATTTCGGCCCATTACCGTCGCAGATTATTCAAAAATTCATTGTGGGCAAACCAGGAGGAGTTTTTGGACGATTTCTTCGACAGCGTGTTCCTAAGAGGTAAGGCTTCGATTTTCGTGTTGATCGCTTCGCTCCGTTTCGCACTTTTGGCACGTTTCCCGAGGCATCTTTGACCCCCATTTTTCTGTGGTGGATTTTGGACAGCACCAACTTGCCGATTTTATATCTCAGCCTAGGAACATCGGATCGAGGCGATTCAAGAGTCGATTTTGATCTACTCGTCGCGAGGAACACAGTGGTGATTTTTCTGGGATTTTAGGAAATTGTCTCGAAGGTGAAAATTACTGTTTTCTCAGTGTACAGTGTGCAGTTTTTCTTCACAGTTTGATGTTTGGATTACCACCTTGCCGAATTTATAACTTGACTTACCGAACTCGGATTTGGGCGTGCAAGGTACCGTTTCGAAGCTATCGATGCGAGGATCGCTGTGATATTTTTCTGGGATTTTTCTGGGCACTTTCTACAGGTGATAATTTAACAGTTTCAGGACTGTTGTTGTATGGATTAATTAAAGCAATATTTGGGAGCCTAAGTGTGTTTAGTGGACTTTGTGTTGTGCCAGGAGTGTTTCGGGTGTACTGTTCTTGTTGGAGCGCAGGATTGGAGTTTTTGGTATTTTCAGCTGTACGGACCCGGACAGTTAGCGCTTCAGGTGGGTGGTTGTTGCATGCCTCTACTTCTGACTTACTCACTAAGTTTATTAGAAAACCCCACTTTTGAGCATATTGATTGATTATTATGCATGATTGCCTGATATAAATGTGAGCCTATCATCTGAGATTAATTTTG
This sequence comes from Tillandsia fasciculata, assembly GCA_029168755.2. Classification (NCBI taxonomy): domain Eukaryota; kingdom Viridiplantae; phylum Streptophyta; class Magnoliopsida; order Poales; family Bromeliaceae; genus Tillandsia; species Tillandsia fasciculata. The sequence continues at coordinate 13,040,435 of CM054940.1, read as the reverse complement.
GGAATATAGCATGTTGGGGACATTATGGGAATAATATTTCTGTTGGAACATGATCATTGGAATAATTTAATAGTGATAATTAACATGCTATATTAGCACCTAGATTTTATGAAAGTGGATTAAATGGATTAATTGTGGGGACATAATGACATATCTAGGTGCGGGTGCCACTTGGAGATTTATTATGGATCAGGGATTATTTACATGTGTAGTTGACCGATGATGTTAGCATGATGGACATATTTATGTGGATTTATTATTTGTTACACCTGCAAAACTGTTATTTGCTATTCTCCATTTCATATTGCCTGAGGACTTTTGCATGCTTATTTGGACATCTAGATAGGTCACTATTTTATTGCTACACTATCATATTGGGATTTGACTTAGGAGAAACCATGATTGCTTTCTTTCTCCTTTTCATTTGGACTTTTGAGTCATGTTGCTCGAGTTCGAGCAGAGGTTTGGGATAGTGTAGCCGGGACCTGAGGGTCAGTGACAGGGTGTACTTGATGTTGGATTGTGGGTTATTGCGGCAACCGCGGACAGTAGGCGGTTGACCGGATCTTGATTATTGTACCCAATTGTGGGTTGGGGGTTATTGCGGTGACCGCGGACTGTGGGCGGTTGACCGGATGTTTACTATTGCATCAGATTGGGTATCAGAGTTCTCTAGTGGATGGTATTTCCCACTTTTGAGTATTATTGCATCTGAGCGGGGTTTCATTAGTGGACGGAGTTTCCCACTTTGATCATAGTCATGATCCAGTCCTGCTATTATGAGACAGTGGTTACAGAGATGCTTGATACAGCGATACTTTACTCGTGTGGGTCGCTCCCCTCGAGTGCCACTCCGGAGTAGGCTTTCCACGGTGCAGAGCGCCGGGCACCAGACTGGGTTCTTGAGTTCGACAGCAGAGCAGGCAGTACCAGTTTTACTGGTGGCACTAGATTGGGTCTATTTAGCCGATATTGTTTCCTGAGGCATTCATGCCGTCATTTCCTTCGGTATTGCATTTAGAGGCATACTTATTGTGGTTTCCCCTTTTATTCAGTAGTTCTGTTTACAGTTTTACTACTTGTCCCTTCTCTTGCCTCTAGTAGACTTAGTGGGTACGCCGGAGCTCGAGGCTTTACCCACAGGGGGAGGCTACTGGTTTACTAGTGGTTCTCACCCCCACTGTTGTTTTCTCTTCTTTTCTCCCCTGTTTTGCAGGGTCCTCTTTGGAGTTGCTGATTTTCGGTCGTTGTTCGGGTCGAGGGAGTCGCGAGCTAGATCTGTACCACCCGAGGAGTGTAGCTGTATCCCCTGGTTGGAGATTCCTGTAGCTGTTGGCTGATATTTACTGTTATCCTTGGAGAGAGATCTTCTGTATTTGGAGAGACAGAGTTGAGACTGATGTACTATAGTTTTAGTTTATCTCCTTTTATAGTCGAGAGATGCTGTACTGAGGATATTGCATGATGATTATCTGTATTTGAGGGAATGGATATTGTACTTTATTTCATGATGTATAGTAATTGGATTTTATTTTACAGCATTTTATTTCAGCTCTGATATTTGTGTAGCTATAGTACTATCTTTTGCAGGTTAGACGCTTCGCCTATGCGGGTTTTGGCATAGGTGGCGGATCTGTTGGCGAGCCCGGGTCGCAGTTTCGACCCCGGGGCGTGACACCGTCACTTCCAGCAGGTGACATTTATCTTGCTGAACACCGTGCTCACCAATTTGCGGCAGCACGGAACCCGAGGCAAACTTCGGGCCATAAATTACTTTACTAACATAGCCTATTTGTAATTTTGCTTCTTCGAGACTTCAAAACCTAAATCTAACACGAGCATCGCGTCCAGTGACCCCAAATTAGCCAGGAATACACTATCGCGGCTTCGCAAACAGCCTAGAACTTAGTTTTGTTCCAACATTACAGTTTTAGGTTGATTTAACTATATCTTTTAATCCAAACTTCAAACATAAAAACTTTACATATCAAAGTTGATCTACAAAATGCTAGGATCACAGTGCTCACCCTGGTTGGAACCCAGGTGTGCTGGTTCAAGCAGAACCAAAGCCAACTTTGTTCAAAAGTTCACATTGCCCCAAATATTAACCACACAGATCCTGTTTGATCTGAAGTGAACACAGAGCTCAGGGGACCATTTAGAACAACTTTCATATTTACACCTCAGCCAAATTCCATCAAAATCTTCACTGTGGCATTTCCACAAACAGGTGCTGAGCACCAATTGTATACACTTACAACATTCCCAAGCTTAGTTCTCTGCAAATACTGGACTAGAGGGCACACAACTTGGATGGAACTATTCCTTGGAGGTGCAGGAACATTCCCATCATTTTGGTTTCGGCCCAACACCCTCGGGTTGGCCGGAGCTCGGGGAAAAGATGGAGGCCATAGCTTTGAAATTCGTGATCACTCATCCAGAGATTCTGGGACCCAACCAAAAGCACCAACAAGTGCTAAATCTCTCGGGGAAACTTTATGTATCTGTGGCCGGCAACAAACACGGCGGCGGCGCGGCGGAGCCAAGAGCTCGGTTTGGAGCTCTCACCAACAATGGCAACTTTGAAATGGTTGATTTTAAGGTGCAAGGAACAGCACCACAAGCTTCCTAGTAAGCTTTTAGGAAGGTCTGGCCTTGTCCCCGCCGACGGAGGTCGCCGGATTGCCGGCCGCCATTAATGGCCTCAATCTCGGGTCATCCATGGCCGGCCCTTATTCGGGCTGCATGGAAGCCATGCAATAGCATGGTTGGGATCCCCTTGGTCCCAGTAAGAGTTCTGGGTAGGTGGCCGGCGTCGGAGAAGCTCGCCGGCGCCGGAGCACGAAGCTCGGCCAACACGCATAAAAACCCAAAACTAGGGTTTCGATTTTCTCCCTAATTACTCCACCATATTTTTCCAGACTTTGCAGAATTAATATACATATCCTACAGTAAAAACCTATCATTTTATTTTCCCTTTTGGTTCAATGGTTGCAGAGATCATTCGAGGCGAAGTTCACTTAGGTTTCCGGCAAGGTATGCCCCCGCCGGCCATGCAACGTGCATGGGAAGCTCAGGTCTTACAGGGAGCATCCTAAAAACTTATAAAACCTACTGCTAGGGGTCCCGGGTCCAAAACAACCTGTGGTTTGGGGATCCTCACCTTGGCCGAGTTGGAAGAAGATGGGATGAAGCCGGATTCTTCTTCTTCTTTTACGTGCGGCCAGAGCAAGCTCCCAGGTTGCACCACAAGCACAAGGAAACTCCTCAGGAAACTCCAAGTCCAACTTTGAAGCAACTGGGTCCCAAGTTTCTTCCTCCTCCTTCTTCTCACTCTCCCTCGGGTGGATCTCTAATGGGTGGTGTCCCCGGCCTCCACCAACACTTGAACTTGATCCGAGAGTAGTATAGACTCCGAGGAAGCAAAATATTTTGCTTAGGGTTCAGAGGAACAAGTTTGATCCCAACTCTTCTTTCTCTCTTTCTCTCTCTCGGATTATTCTAAAGGTGATTGTGTTCTAGGGCTAGCCAAGGCTTCGGGACTATAGCTGGGAGTAAGGGGAACCGAGGGGATGCTTAGGATCTCCTCCTGACCCCTCGGGCTCACCCCCATAGGAGACCAAGAGCCAATTCACTAAATGCAAGATTCTTTTGCAATAATTCCTCAAACCGGGTTCATACTTAACCCTAGGCCTCGGGCTCATTACAGCAGGTGTATTTTGCACCCAACATCTCAGCCTATAAGCCTCTAACTTTTTAACACATAAAATATTAAGTTTTCTTACAATTTAGTCCATTTTAGGGTGCTTTTTACGCAATTCGAGAAAATCCGCTCGTCGCTTTGCGAAACGGACTTTGCCACAACTTCCGGCTCGTCGAGACCTGTCAAGTAGCGTATTTGTTTGATGTGTTTGACGCTCGGATAATTTCTCGGGCCATAAAGTTTGTCAAAAAAACAGCACTTTGCACGCACTTCGATGCACCCGGATGGCCAAACGCGAAATCCGTCAGTGCCACTGCGTTCAGAACGTCGAAATTAGCTAGGGTCCATTACTAATACCCCTATGTTTAAAACAGTAAATCGGCCGTTAGTGATCGCGAAGGGATTAAAATAGAGGTTACTATGCACAACTTAAGTTGTGGGGCCCACTTTTTCATTGCTGATTTCTGAAAGATCCGACCGTCAGATCTGAACAAGCTTAATATGATTTTCACTCAGTTCGTCGTGACGGTCGCACTCGTGGTCTCGGATCTTCGAGATCAGGCTCGGATGGAAAAAGTGATAATTCGAGCCCACTAACTGTGCCATATACACTGCAGAAAAGGGGGCACTTAGACTACTTGTGCTTTTCATGATTCAAATCAACTGGACTTCAATCACTTTTATTTATTTATTTATTTTCAAAAATTCAAATTCTTACAGTCGATCCCGAGTTCCACGACCTCTACGTCCCCTGCGCCGCACCCCCCGAGATCGCCCCTCCGCCTTCTAAGAAGCATCTCCTGCAGCGGCAGCGGCAGCAAAAGGGGGAGGAGGCCTCTTCGCCGGCCACGGATGGCTCCGTGCCGTCGGATCTGAGCCCTCGGATGCCGCACCGGACCAGCGGAGGCGGAGGCTACTTTGCGGAGGAGCAGGAGCAGGAGCAAGAGCAGTTGCCGTACACCTCCTTGCTCACATAGATTTCAATTAGCTCATGCAGATCCTGTTAAGAGAGACATTGTAAGTCCATCTTCTTCACAGTTGCTGGTGAGGCTTTTTATTTTAATTCTGTATTTGTTAAAAGTTGTGTAGAAGCGATGGGTTCTAGGCTTTCATCTCTCGGTGAGTCTTCGGTGGGTTCTAGGCTTTCATCTCTCGGTGAGTCTTCGATTCGCTCATCATAAACAAAATAAAAACTTGATTAAATAGTATAAAATATGAGCAAATAGATGTAAATTAAGAATATAAGTAAATATATATAATTTTGGAGTAAATTAGTTGTTTTATATTTTTGTGTTTTTTTCCAGAAGAAGAATATTTCTCTTGCGGATTCGGCTACTGTCCGATTGCCTTGCTGTTGCCCCCCTCGCGTTCTTCTTCGTCGGTTTGGTCCGAACCTCTTTTTTCTGTCTCTTCCTCAGAAGCGATGGGTTCTAGGCTTTCGTCTCTCGGTGAGTTTTCGATTCGCTCATCATAAACAAAATAAAAACTTGATTAAAATGTGAGGAAATAGATCTAAATTAAGAATATTAGTAAATGTATATAATTTTTTTAAGAATATTAGTAAATGTATATAATTTTTTTTTTCATCATTGTAAGTTCATCTTCTTCACAGTTGCTGGTGAGGCTTTTTATTTTAATTCTGTATTTATTAAAAGTTGTGTAGAAGCGATGGGTTCTAGGCTTTCATCTCTCGGTGAGTCTTCGATGGGTTCTAGGCTTTCATCTCTCGGTGAGTCTTCGATTCGCTCATCATAAACAAAATAAAAACTTGATTAAATAGTATAAAATGTGAGCAAATAGATGTAAATTAAGAATATAAGTAAATATATATAATTTTGGAGTAAATTAGTTGTTTTATATTTTTGTGTTTTTTTCCGGAAGAAGAATATTTCTCTTGCGGATTCGGCTGCCGTCCGATTGCCTTGCTGTTGCCCCTCTCGCGTTCTTCTTCTTCATGACCAACAACGGTGCGACTAAACCTTCTCCAACAGCTAAGTTGCGCACACTTCTTCTTCATGGCCAACAACGGTGCGACTAAACCTTCTCCAACAGGTAAAAACTATCAGTTGGATATAATATAATATTCTAAATTATAATTAAGCTACATTCCATATAATAATCTATCATCTTTTGTGTTAGAAATCTTATAATATTATAAATTATAATCTATTTAGATTTGCTATGATACTCCATAATTTGTAGTCTGATGTGTTGTCAATTCGTAATCTTTTGTGTAATTATTATAAATTATAGTCTAACTAAACTAGATTTACTATGATACTCCATAATCATTACTGAGATTTGTTGCCAATTAGTGTGATGTGATGTACATTTCTTATCATAGAAATCTTATAATATTATAAATTATAATCTATTTAGATTTAGATTTGCTATGATACTCTATATTTTTTTAGTTTGATGTGTTGTCAATTCGTAATCTTTTGTGTAATTATTATAAACTAGATTTACTATGATGCTCCATAATCATTAATGAGATGTGTCAATTCGTAATCTTTAGCGTGATGCGATGTATATTTCTTACAATTTCTATATCTGTCTGGGAAAATTCTAATTAAAGAACTATTTAAAAAACTATAAAGTAGTCTTTTATATATATATATATATATATATATATATTATATTTATTAATATTAGATATTAGATATAATATTAGATATTACTAGATTTCTATCATGATTAGAAATTCTTATTGTGATGTGATGTCAAGATATTTGCTTTTGAGAGTATCACATAACATATTAGTAGATTTTATATCATGATTAGAAATCTTATAATATTATAAATTATAATCTAAATGTTTAGTTTTTTAAAGTGATATGATATTAGATATTACTAGATTTTCTAGAAATTTTTACTGTCATGTGATGTCAAGATATTTGCTTCTAAGAGTATCACATTAGATATTAGTAGATTTTATATCATGATTAGAAATCTTATATTATTATAAATTGTAATCTATTTAGATTTGCTATGATACTCCATAATTTTTAGTCTGATGTGTTGTCAATTCGTAATCTTTTGTGTAATTATTATAAATTATAGTCTAACTATACTAGATTTACTATGATACTCCATAATCATTAATGAGATGTGTTGTGAATTCATAATCTTTTGTGTTGTCAATTCATAATCTTTAGTGTCATGTGATGTATATTTCTTATCATAAAAATCTTATAATATTATAAATTATAATCTATTTAGGTTTTCTATGATACTCCATAATTTTTACTGTGATGTGTTGTCAATTCGTAATCTTTTGTGTAATTATTATAAATTATAGTCTATAATTTTTAGTATGATGTGTTGTCAATTCGTAATCTTTAGTGTGATGTAATGTATATTCCTTACAATTTCTATATCTGTCTGGCAAAATTTTGAATCTCATATTACTAACCTTAAGAGTGAATGATGTGATATTACTAAATTTTATCATAATTAGTTCTCTTAGAGTAGGTGAAAACTATCAGTTTGATATAATATAATATTCTAAATTATAATTAAGCTACATTCCATATAATAATCTATAATCTTTTGTGTTAGAAATCTTATAATATTATAAATTATAATCTATTTAGATTTGCTATGATACTCCATAATTTGTAGTCTGATGTGTTGTCAATTCGTAATCTTTTGTGTAATTATTATAAATTATAGTCTAACTAAACTAGATTTACTATGATACTCCATAATCATTACTGTGATTTGTTGCCAATTAGTGTGATGTGATGTACATTTCTTATCATAGAAATCTTATAATATTATAAATTATATTCTATTTAGATTTAGATTTGCTATGATACTCTATATTTTTAAGTTGGATGTGTTGTCAATTCGTAATCTTTTGTGTAATTATTATAAACTAGATTTACTATGATACTCCATAATCATTAATGAGATGTGTCAATTCGTAATCTTTAGCGTGATGTGATGTATATTTCTTACAATTTCTATATCTGTCTGGGAAAATTTTGAATCTCATATTACTAACTTTAAGAGTGAATGATGTGATATTACTAAAGTCTTAGACCAGCTCAAGTTTTAGCTGCCTCACCTGGTTCAGATCAATTTACGCTTCCTCCAGTAATTAAAACTATTAGTGGACAAGAGCATATTTTTCAAATAACATCCGACACACAACGATTTAGATCAAACACTGTATCTTTTAAAGTGTTAAAAATTTTCCCTCTTCATTCTAATGCCAAAGGAAAGACCCCCATAGTACAAAATTTACTCATCAAGTCTGAAGATCAACTACAGTCCCCTACTGCTAAGAAAGAAATCAATAAAGATTTATTTACAGAAACACCACCAGATATGGAAATTTCTTCAAGATAATTTTACTATCATTTTATATGATCTAATATTTTAGATAAATTTATATTCATATATTTTCTATTTTTTTAAAATTTTTGTAAGTATTTTTATATGCAGCTCAAGGTATTTTATTGATGATATTGGTGAAATACATCATCCTAAGAAACTACGTCTTACGTAAGATATCTAATTTAAAGTAGTTTTGTTACTTAATTATTTATGATTATTTATATAATTATAATTTATATTTATAATATTAAAATATTTACATTAATTGTAGGTTCGATGAAGCAGATCAAACTGATAGAGAAACAGACCGACCTGATAGAGAGGCAAGATGAAGAATTACGTGTTAAGAAATGAGATGAAAAATTACATGTTACAAACAATTTACTGATATCAGGCCAGATGAAGATTTACATGCTACAAACAATTTACTAATATAATATTTGTGCGTTGTATATAATATTATATAATCATATTTAATGTTTAATACTTAGTTTAACTTCGGATATTTCTGTTAATATATTAATGTGTAATGTCTAATATAGTTAATATTTAATGTTTAATGTCAAATGTATAATTGCTATTTATAATTAATATTTAAATAATTAAAATTAAAATATTATTATTGTTAGAATTTTAAAATTTTGTTTTAAAAAGGAAAAAATAGTAAATTTCTAAGTTGAAGTTATATATAGTAACTTCCCAAAATATTTACGGAATTTTTTATTCGTAATTTTAGAAAATTTTTGAAATTCTTGGAAATCAAATTTAAATTAAATTACCTAATTATTTTTAATTTAATTTTTATTTTTAAAAACTTCACTAATTCTAAAAACAAATTTCCATTTAATAACCTACTTATTTTTAATAATTTAAATATAATAAATTATGTCTAATGTCTGATTATTTTTTACCTATCGCAGCGAAGCGCGGTTATTTTAACTAGTATTTGTCATTTCTGACATGAATTGCAATTGCACCACTTGTCCAATTGTGGTGTATTTAAAAGTTAATATACATCTCACTCATTAATAAGTAAAATATTTTTACTAGTCACATATAAATAATGTGATTAATGAAAACATTTTATTCATCCAATAAGAATTGTACTATGTATTGCTCAAGGTGAATGTGGTTCTAAACTTAAAAAAAATGTTGAGAATATAAAAACTCTAAACATATGATTTGATGTGTTAAAATAACTTATTTTACATATTAATGAAATTTTTAATTAGAAAAATAGGCATTTAAATTGTAGGTAAAGAGATATTGAAATCTATAGGTATTTAATTAGTATTTATCAAAGAAAATAATCTAATTAACTTATTATCATTAAATTAGTGTAGTAACCCCGCGTGATACGGCGGACGGATAGATTAATAAAAATAAAAATAAAACGGGTGGATAATAAAAAAAAAATATTAATAAGATATATATGTTTACAACTTTTTAAATATATAAGAGTAAAAAAAAATTTATATCAAATTAATAATAAATTAATCCAAATATATAACCAATATATATGTTTAAGTTTAACCATTAATTAATAAATAAAATATTACATATTTTCGTTATTGAAAGAGAGAGGAGACGAAACCTATAACGCTAGTTATCGAAAGGCCTTTTTGGTCTCGTCTTTTATCGTCTTGAATCTTATTCGGCCTAAGCGTCCTATATTGTTCCATTAGACTGCCGCAGCGGCGAAGGAGGCGGTGTACCTATATTGCTCCATTAGACTGCCGTAGCGGCGAAGGAGGCGGTGAAACAATCTCTCCCACTGCACTCTCAACGCGCTCTGTTCTAAAGCGAGTCGGGTTGGCATGGATTAAAATTTGAAAAACTTATTTGCTCTTTTTCTAAAAATTTGAGAGGAACAAAATTATAAGGTGGGTTTCACCTTCATCGAATAAAAAGAATGAGAGGGAAAAAGTTATGACTTTCATGAAGATGTCAATAAAGAGGAGGGGAGGAAAAAAAGTTATGACGTTGATGAGAGTGAAAGGGAGGGAAAAAATTATGACGTTGATGAGGGAAAAAGTTATGACGTTATGACGTTGATGAAGCTGAAAAAAGAAAAAAGTTATGAGATAATTAAAGAGGAGAGAGAAAAAGTCGTATTTGTTGAATAGAGAGAATGGAAAAGAAAAAATCGTAGCTCTTAAATAAAGAGATGAATAAAGAGACGGGAAGAAGAAAAGTCTGAAAAAAAAAGTATGAAAAAATCGTATCCGTTGAATAAAGAGGCAATAAGAGAAAAAGTCATAACGTTTCATCAAATAAAAATTGGTGAGGTGAAGAAAAATGTCACGATCTTGACAATCCGCAGCCGATCGGTGAAGCTCCGGCCGAGATCTAGGCACGGCGGTGCGGATGATGATCGTGGCCCGGACGATCCATTGCTGATTGATGATGAGATTGCTCTGAAATCAGCAATGGAGAGGATGATGGGATCTCAGCTCGATTTAGCTAGCCAAATCGATGCCAAATCTAGGATTTGGTGGGGTTTTGATCGGGAATTTGGAGTAATTGGAGAGGGAGAAGAAGAACTCTAGAGAGAGAAAGAGAGAGAGTGTGAGAGAAGAGGTAAGAAGCTTGATTCAAATCTTCGTTACCTGTTTAGTTATTACAGTTGCTATTTATACTATCACTATTGGACTGAATTGTAATTAAACTCTTAATGAGTACTATGTTGCATAAACTGTAAAAGCCACTGGGCTATGCTGGGCTGATTCTGGATGCTTCATGGGCTCCGGTGAGCCATCCGGTCATGGTCCACTACTTCTCTGCTACCGGATCCTCCGACTCCTTCCCTCACCCGAACCGCTCCTTCTCAGCTACCGGATCCTCCTACTCCTCCTCTCCAACCCGAACCGCTGGAACTCTCCAGAGCCTGCAGCTTCATCCCATCTCACCTACCCAGGTACGATTCGACCAACCACAGCCGCCCCCCTCTGCCAGGTTCACCCCACTACGCCTTCCTCCTTTCAACGTCTCCTTCTTCCCTCTACTACTCCCCTCTACATCCTCTACCTTGCCGATATGCCGCTCTAACGGTTGTTACATTCCACCCCTCTCGAAATCATCCTTGTCCTCAAGGATCAAAGGATGGATACCTATCCTTCATCTTCTTGTAGTCCTCCCACGAAGCCTTCTCAGGGCCCAGATTGCACCATTTCACGAGAACCTGCGTAATGGGTTGATCTCCCCTCTTCAACAGCCTTCTTCCCAAGACCAGTTCCGGCTGAGTTAAAAGCTGACCTTCTTCGCCGACCTGGAACTCCTTCTCTGGTTGTAGCTCAGATGCTGGCACTCCCCTCTTTAGCTGCGACACATGGAACACAGGGTGAATCCTTGCATTCTCAGGTAATTGTAGCCGGTAAGCTACTGGTCCCACTCGTTGGACTACCTCATAAGGTCCAAAGTACTTAGAGGAGAGCTTCAAATTTCTTCTTGTGGCGACACTGCTTTGACGGTAAGGTTGCAATTTGAGGTATACTTTCTCCCCAACCTTATACTCCTTATCAATCCTCCTTCTATCCGCGTTTTGTTTCATTCTGTTTTGGGCTTCTAGCAGTCGCTCCCTCAACCCCCTCATTACACCATCTCTGTCCCTTTTCCATTCCATAGCCGTAGGGTTAACGACTCCATCTATGAGGACCTGAGAAGGATTCGGAGGCTTGTAGCCATAAAGGGCCTCAAATGGAGTTGTTCCCAAGGAGGAATGGTAATTAGAATTATACCACCATTCAGCTAGAGCTAACCACTTCATCCATCCATGGGGGTGCTCTGAACACATGCAACGAAGATAGGTCTCCAAGCACCTATTTACCCGCTCTGTCTGTCCATCTGTTTGAGGGTGGTAGGCACTGCTCATGCATAGCTTAACCCCTGATAGCTTGAATAGATCCCGCCAGAAATCACTTGTGAATACCTTATCCCTATCCGAAATGATACCACTGGGCATCCCATGTAATTTATACACTGAATCTAAGAATGCCTTTGCAACAGTGAGTGCTGTGTAAGGATGAGCTAGAGGTATGAAATGAGCGTACTTAGTTAGCTTATCTACCACCACCATGATTGTATCTTTATGCTCAGATTTAGGAAGGGCCTTAATAAAATCCATACTTACCATTTGCCAAGCTTCAGTAGGTATGGGTAATGGCTGTAACAACCCAGCATAGGGTACCCCATCCACCTTATTTTTTATACACACTTCACAAGCTTTAACCTTTCTCTCCACATCCTTCTTTAACCCGGGCCAATAAAAGTGTTGTTTAATCCTGCGACAAGTGTTATCAATACCAGAGTGCCCCCCTACTGCAGTTGAATGTAGTTGATCCAATATGATTTCTCTTAATTGACCACTGCTTCCCACATATAATCTGTTTTTATACCTCAAGAGACCCTGCTGCTGACTATACCTGTCCGAAGGATCCTGGGGTAACAATGTGTTTTGCAGTAACAGTTGGGCCTTGGGATCACCCTGATAACTCTTCCTTACCTCCTCTACCCATACAGGTATGGATGAAGATATGGCAAGGCTGTTGCCCTTTTCAGGTATAACCCTGGACAAGGCATCAGCAGCCAGATTCTCCTTCCCCTTCCTGTACATGATACTATACTCCAAACCCATCAGTTTGAGCATCCCCTTTTGCTGAACTGCAGTGGTGATCTTTTGCTCCAACAGATATTTCAGGCTTTCGTGATCTGTTTTGATGATAAAGGGTTGGGGGCTAAGATAGTGTTTCCACTTATTGACAGCTAAAAGTATTGCTAGGAACTCTTTTTCGTATGTAGACTGTGATGACCCGGATCTCCGCAGAGCTGCTACAGTGCGTTGGGGTGGCCATTGGAGGCCTACATGGTGTACTGGAGGTGTTTGGGGCATAATTCGGCACAAGAGTTGGACTTCGGGCCCAACTGGATCATGTGAGTGATCGGAGGACCCCGTGGAGGGTTTAGAAGTGGTTTCGCGCGAATCGGATATTAAATTTGGGCTCCGCGCAAGATTCGGGCTAAGATTACACTTCCGGGAGCCTTCAGCAATTTTTAGAGTTGGAATTTGGCGAAACGGACGTCAAATTCGGATTCAGCGCGCGAAAACGGTCAAAATGGACTACCCACTTGACTTTTTGGGTACGGGTTACTGTTCACCGCCGGAACAGTAACTCCGGCAACGTCCGGCAACGGCGGGCAGCGGCGGAGAGCGGCGGCGGGGCCTCGGGCAGGCGGCAGCGCGGCGGCGGGCAGCGCGCAGCGCGCGGGCAGGGGCGCGGGCAGGCGCGCGGTCCACGCGCCGGCGTGCACCAGAGCGGGTGCCACGTGGCAAGGTTTTATTGGCCGGTTCAGTGGACTTGGAGCACGGAACCTACAGGGGTGTACGGTGGACCGGTGGCAGACACGTGGCATCTTCCTATTGGTTAGGTGCATGAAGTCGGGTGCACCGGGTGCAGTGAGCGAGAGGGTTGACACGTGGCGCGCGGGGATTGGGCACGCCACTGTGCGCGGCAGGCGCGGCGGTGCGCGGTGTACGGTGGACCGATAGAGACACGTGGCAGTTTTTCATTGGCGCGGTGTTGGGGTTGTTGTGCACCAGGTTCAGCGAAGTTATTCCTTGGACACGTGGCAAGCAAGGATTGGGTGTGCTACTGTGCGCGTACGGCGTGGCAGGCGGCGGTGGCAGGCGGCCGGCAGGCGGGGCAGGCGGCTGCCGGCGGGCGTGGCGGGCACGGCAGCAGGGTGGCGCACGCGGGCGCCACGTGGCGGCCCGCCATTGGCGGGCGCCAACGGCCCCGTTGACCCCGGGCGGCCAGGTGGCGCGAGGGGAGCGGCCGGGTTGCCTGTTCGGTGTTCTGGGACACGTGTCAGCGTGTGGAGCGGGTCGGACGGGTGTGCGGTCCGACCGGATCGGGTGTGCGGGCGTGGGCCGTGTGGGCCGGGCTACTGTGCGCGCCCGAAAAATGTTGGGCCGGGCCGCACTGTAGCAGCCCGAAAAGCCCCATGCGCCCGAAAGTGGGGACACAGGCGGTATTATTTGAAATGTTTAGTTGGGCCTATATATACCCCCTCCTCTCCCTCTTTCTCACCTTTTTCCGAGCTTTAGAGAGGGAATGAGAGGGAGAGATCTATATGAAAGTTGTTCCCCTTGGTGCCCTTGATCTCGTGGTGGATTCTCAGAACTTTTGGAAGCTCGGCAACGGCGATAACATTTTTACAGTTCGCCTCGGTTTTCGCCCCATTTCGGCCCATTACCGTCGCAGTTCAGTCAGAAATTCGCTGTGAGCAAACCAGGAGGAGTTTTTGGATGATTTCTTCGACAGCGTGTTCCTAAGAGGTAAGGCTTCGATTTTCGTGTTGATCGCTTCGCTCCGTTTCGTACTGTTGGCACGTTTCCCGAGGCATCTTTGACCCCCTCTTTTGCTGTTTGGGAGTTTGGACAGCGGTACCTTCGACGAATTGTTTCTCGGCGTAGGAATATCGGATCGAGGCGATTCAAGAGTCGATTTTGGGCTACTTTTCGCAAGGAACGTGCTCATATTTTTCTTGGAATTTTATGAGGTTTATTTCGAGGTGAGAATTACTGTTTTCTCAGTGTACAGTGCGCAGTTTTTCTTTACAGTTTGGTGTTTGGATTACCACATTGCCGAATTTATAACTTGACTTACCGAACTCGGATTTGGGCGTGCAAGGTACCGTTTCGAAGCTATCGATGCGAGGATCGCTGTGATATTTTTATGGGATTTTTCTGGGCACTTTCTGCAGGTGATAATTTAACAGTTCTGGGACTGTTGTTGTATGTAATTGTATGAGCACTATTTGGGAGCCTAAGTGTATTTAGTGGACTTTGTGTTGTGCCAGGAGTGTTTCGGGTGTACTGTACTTGTTGGAGCGCAGGATTAGAGTTTTTGGTATTTTCAGCTGTATGGACCCGGACAGTTAGCGCTTCAGGTGGGTGGTTGTTGCTTGCCTCTATATCTGACTTACTCACTAAGTTTATTAGAAAACCCCACTATTGAGCATATTGATTGATTATCATGCATGATTGACTGATATACATGTGAGCCTATCTCTGGGATTAATTTTGTGGATATAGCATGTTTTGGGATAATATCACTGAGGGGACATGATTGCGGGGACATACTTAATTGTGATAATTAACATGCTACATTAGCACCCAGATTTTATGAAAACGGATTAAATGGATTAACTGTTGGGACATAATGATATATCAATGTGCGGGTTTCACTCTGGGAATTATTATGGAACAGGGATCTTATACATGTGTAGTCGACTGATGATTTTAGCATGATGGTGATATTTATGTGGATATTATTAATTATTACACATGTAAACTGTTATTTGACATATTCTCCCTTTCACATTGCATGAGGACTTTTGCATGCTTATTTGGACATCTAGATAGGCCACTATTTTATTGCTACACTATCATATTGGGATTTGACTTAGGAGAAACCATGATTGCTTTCTTTCTCCTTCTTATTTAGACTTTTGAGTCATGTTGCTCGAGTTCGAGCAGAGGTTTGGGATAGTGTAGCCGGGACCTGAGGGTCAGTGATAGGGTGTACTTGATGTTGGATTGTGGGTTATTGCGGCAACCGCGGACAGTAGGCGGTTGACCGGATCTTGATTATTTCACCCAATTGTGGGTTGTGGGTTATTGCGGTGACCGCGGACTTTGGGCGGTTGACCGGATGTTTACTATTGCATCAGATTGGGTATCAGATTTCTCTAGTGGATGGTATTTCCCACTTTTGAGTATTATCGTATCGGATCGGGGTTTCATTAGTGGACGGAGTTTCCCACTTTGATCATAGTCATGATCCAGTCCTGCTATTATGAGACAGTGGTTACAGAGATGCTTGATACAGCGATACTTTACTCGTGTGGGTCGCTCCCCTCGAGTGCCACTCCGGAGTAGGCTTTACACGGTGCCGAGCGCCGGGCACCATTCTGACACGGTGCCGAGCGCCGGGCACCATTCTGAGTTCTTGAGTTCGACAGCAGAGCAGGCAGTACCAGTTTTTACTGGTGGCACTAGATTGGGTCTATTTAGCCAGATATTGTTCCTGGTGCATTCATACCGTCATTTCCTTCGGTATTGCATTTAGAGGCATACTTGTTGTGGTTTCCCCTTTTATTCAGTAGTTCTGTTTACAGCTTTACTACTTGTTCCTTTTCTTGCCTCTAGTAGACTTAGTGGGTACGCCGGAGCTCGAGGCTTTACCCACAGGGGGAGGCTACTGGTTTACTAGTGGTTCTCACCCCCACTGTTGTTTTCTCTTCTTTTCCCCCTGTTTTGCAGAGTCCTCGTTGGAGTTGCTGATCTTCGGTCGTTGTTCGGGGCGAGGGAGTCACGAGCTAGATCGTTACCACCCGAGGAGTGTAGTTGTATCCCCTGGTTGGAGATTCCTCGTAGCTGTTGGCTGGCTTTTACTGTTTATCTGGAGGAGAGAGATCTTTTGTATTTGGAGAGACTGATGTACTATAGTTTTAGTTTATCTCCTTTTATAGTCGAGAGATGCTGTACTGAGGACATTGTATGATGATTATCTGTATTTGAGGGAATGGATATTGTACTCTATTTCATGATGTATAGTAACTGGATTTTATTTTACAGCATTTTATTTCAGCTCTGATATTTGTGTAGCTATAGTACTATCTTTTGCAGGTTAGACGCTTCGCCTATGCGGGTTTTGGCATAGGTGGCGGATCTGTTGGCGAGCCCGGGTCGCAGTTTCGACCCCGGGGCGTGACATAGACAATCCCAAATTTCTGGGGCTGATTGCCTTACTTAGATAAGCCAATGGCTTCCCTTCCTGTGAGAGCACTGCACCCATACCATACTCACTTGCATCTACTTCCACCACAAAAGGTTTGCTAAAATTTGGCATGGCCAATACAGGAGCAGTAACCATGGCCTCCTTGAGCTTATCAAAAGCAACCTGAGCTTCTCCATTCCACTGAAAGTTATCTTTTTTGAGAAGTTCAGTCAGTGGTTTGCTGATTGCCCCATACCCTTTAACAAATTTGCGATAATAACCAGTGAGCCCAAGGAACCCCCTGAGCTCCTTCACAGTGGTGGGCTTGGGCCACTTGACCATAGCTTCAATCTTGCTGTGGTCAGTTGCTACCCCCTTTGATGAAATGATATGACCCAGATACTCCACTTGATTTTGCCCAAAAGAACATTTGCTTCTTTTAGCTAACAGTTGATGCTCTTCCAATAGTTTCAACACAGCTTTTAAGTGGCAAACATGCTCCTCCAAGCTCTTACTGTATATTAGGATATCATCGAAGAATACTAAAACAAATTTCCTGAGATAAGGATGGAAAATCTCATTCATGAGAGATTGGAATGTCGCCGGAGCATTAGTTAAGCCAAAAGGCATAACTAGGAACTCATAATGCCCCGCATGAGTTCTAAAAGCTGTCTTCTCCACATCTCTATCATGCATTCTAATTTGATGATACCCGGATCTTAGATCAATCTTAGAAAACCATTTAGACCCATCCAATTCATCTAGCAAATCGTCAATAATGGGAATAGGATATTTGTCTTTAACTGTGGCTCGGTTTAATTGCCTATAATCCACACACATTCTCCAGGTTTGATCTTTCTTTTTCACCAAAAGTACAGGGGAAGCATAAGGACTTGTGCTTTTACGAATAAAATTTGACTTGAGCAATTCGGCTACCTGTTTCTCCACCTCACCCTTATGTTCGTGGCTATGCCTATAAGGCCTAGTGTTGACTGGATGTACTCCTGGTTGTAATGGTATTTTATGATCTTGATCTCTTTTAGGAGGCAACCCTTTAGGGTCTTGAAATATGTTAGAATGCTGTACCAACACCTCTTCAATCTCACTGGGTACAGGATTCTCCTTTTCCAATGAATGACTTTTAAGCTGAGCAATTGCACAACAGTGACCCTGCATTCCTGCTTTAATCCATTGTTTAGCCCCAATGGTTTTGAGCTTAGCTCCCTCCGTAATACCTTCCAAAGTAATGGGCTTCCCCTCTTTGCAAAAAGTGACAGAATTATTAGAGTAGTCGAAAGTAACCTTACCATACTTCTTCAACCAATCAATGCCCAAGATTATGCTGGAACCATCCAATCGAATGACCCTAAGGTCTGCTTGATATTGCTCACCTTGCATTATCCACTGAAATCCCGGGCACTTCAACTTGCAGAGCACTTTGTGGCCATTAGCCACAGTAACAATGAGAGGTGCTGCTGCCACCATGTTGGCTTTTAATTCTTTTGCTATTTGGAAATCGATAAAACTGTGGGTACTCCCTGTATCTATGAGTATCACCAAGGGTTTATCTCTTAATTCTCCTTGCACTTTAATAGTTTCTTGAGGAATTTCACCACTCAAGGCATGAACAGAAATGCCTAATTCTTCTGGCTCAGACTGTGCTTCTTCTTCAACTTCCTCTTCTTGAATCATCTCCTCATCAAATACCTCCACCCATTGCTCCTCGGGAATTTGGTAAAGTTTAAAAAATTGTTCACTTTTACTTAACCATTCCCTTGGGTCTTCACCACCAAATGTGGGATATTCTAACTTTGGATATGGAATGTAATGATGCTGTTTCTGACTGGATTGTGGAATCAAGTTTTCTGTATTCAAATGTGGGTTGGGCAACACACCTTTCCCCTTGTCCTGTCTGAGAGGTGACCTGGTACTACACCCTGGAAACTCCTGAGCCCCAGATCTACTCTCTTTAATCTGAACTGAGGGTAATGGATCATTCTTGTGGGAAGTTGCTTGAGTTCCCAATACCCTCATCAGCTGCTCATGTCTTCGCACTGCCTCCAATTGCTGAGCCTCAAACCTCTGATGACCCAACAATTGAATCTCATCCAATTGTTGCACTAGGGTGCTCAGTTTCTGGTTATACTCACTTCCAAACTGCTGCAACCTGTTCTCAACAATGGCATGGCATTCGTTTGGAACTGATTGTAACTTCTCCTCTAAACTTTTAATTTGTTCACTCATTTCTTTAAGCCTGGTTCCTTCAGCCATCTCAATGAGGTATGGATCTTTTGGATTATAATGGGATCTGTTATATTTGGATTTCCCTATTTTGAACTATTATCTTCTCTGATGCTTCTATCTTCCTCCTTGCTCAGGTTTACACTTACAGCAATGTAGGGAGAAATTTGAATCAAAAACAGGTTGGTTGTTACGGAATTTGAGTTGGCGTATTTCGTGAATAGTTTAAGTCTTGAAGATTGAAGATGAAGAAACTTTGGATCATATACCTCAATCTCAAGAAAGAAGAATTCAAAAGGATCAGGTACGTTTAACTAAATAATTTTGATGATCCGAATACTTCTTATAGTGTAGAAACACCTGGAAGAGGTTTTAATTGCATATTCATCAAAAACTGGACATGGGACATGTTCAGGATCCGGATCGTGTCTTTCAATCCGGATCCCGAAGGGTGTTCGTTCATACACTGGTTCAATCCGGATCGCAGCATTTCATGATCCGGATCCCGAACATGAGTTTTACCTGTTGGCTTGAACGATCCGGATCAGGAATTGCAATCCGGATCCCGAACACATTGTTCTGGTAAAACTGTATGAACGATCCGGATCGTGGATTATGATCCGGATCCCGAACAGGCGGTTTTCTGGAAATTGCTCTCTGTGCGTCTGCGATCCGGATCGTGACTTCCAATCCGGATCGCCGTCGGTAAAACTTTCCAGAAAAGTTTGTTTTTGATCCGAATATTCTTCCTAGGGTTTCTAACCTATAAATAGCCCTTATTTCATTTCTAGGGCATCCACAATCGGAAAAAGAGCCGTCATTTTCAAATATCATTTTATACGGCCTTAGATCCACATATAGAGAAGAAAGGAAATCAATAGATCTATTCTATGTTTCTTCATCTATATTGATTAGTTTGATTCTAGGTTTTCATACTCACATTTTGAGTAGAATCAAACTAATGAATACTTAGATGGTATTTCCGATCTACTCTTGATCTAAGTATTCGGCGGATCATCACCACCCAAACAAACAACGATTTACCCCAAAATCGGCGCGTGGACTCGCGTGGCCTTGTGGATTCAAGGTGCAACCGCTCTCGTGGATTCGGAGCGAGGTACGTTCGTGGATTCGAAGCGTGCCATTGGGTGAAGACCGTGGATTCGGTCGGACGTCGTGGACTCGACGTTGGACGCTGTGGATTCAGCGTTGGGCGCGGATCGTGGATTCGAGAAGCGTCGTGGAGCGAGCGGAGAAGATCTACTAGGAGCGTATGGTAAAAGGTTGAGTCGTCTGTGAGTACGTTATATCACCTTGTACGTGTGTTAATTCTAGTGGATTTCGCCGTGTTATCGGTCCCGTGGTTTTTTACTCCGGTTTGGAGTTTTTCCACGTAAAAATCTTGCGTGTTCTTTTATTTTTCCGCATTGGGTTTTATCGCGCAATGATTTTTTGAGTGTTTATTGTTTACACCTATTCACCCCCCTCTAGGTGTTTTTTCCCCTATTTAGATCCTTATTAACCTAAACCCAACAAGTGGTATCAGAGCGGGAATAGGGTTGTAAACAATGGTTGAAGGTGGAAACATCAATCGACCCCCTTTCTTTGATGGAACAAATTATGCGTACTGGAAAGTACGGATGAAAGCTTTTTAATTTCCATCGACGAAAGGGTGTGGCAATCAATTGAATTAGGATGGTCTAATCCAACTGAAATTTTAGATGATGTTCGCACCTTAAAACCTAGGTCGAAATGGACCAAGGAAGAGATAGACTTATCTTCTTACAATGGCAAAGGGATTAATGCTCTATTTAATGCTTTGTCACAAACTGAGTTCTCTCGCGTCTCGGCATGTGAGACTGCGAAAGAAATCTGGGATGTTCTTCAAGTTACGCATGAGGGAACTAACCTAGTGAAGATTCAGAAACTGCAAATGCTTACGAGCAAGTTTGACTCTATCTCTATGGCAGAGAATGAATCTTTCACTGACTATTACACACGATTGCAAGACATCGTGAACTCATGTGCTAACTTGGGAGAGAAGATTCCAGAATTTAAAGTTGTAAGAAAAATTCTAAGAACTCTTCCTGAACGATTTCGCCCGAAGGTCGCAGCCATTGAAACAATTAAACACCCGGACGAAATGCGTGTAGAAGAATTAGTAGGTGCTTTACAAACTTATGAAATGACTTTTCCTACTAACTATTCTTCTGGAAAGGCATCCTCTTCTAAGTCTTCAGGTTACGCATTGAAATCAACTAAAGAAGAAGACGCGGATTCATCCTCCTCGGACGACGACGAGAACCTTTCTATGGAGGACTTTGAGAAGCAGCTCGCTCTCTTGACAAGGAAGTTTCGCCGCAACTTTCGAAGGGGAAATTCAAGCAAAACTCCATCCTTCGGAAAGTCGAAGAAAGGCAAGGGTTCTTCAAGCTACAAGTCAAGAAGCAAGAGAACTTCTCAAAGGATAAGAAAAGTTCTGAGGGACAAGTTCAGTGCTTCAAATGTCGAGGCTACGGCCACATTGCAACGGAATGTCCCAACAAGAATCCGGCAAAGAAGAAAGCGATGCAAGTCGTCACTTGGGATGACAACTCCACGTCAAATGAGTCATCGTCAAGTGATGAAGAAGACAACGCGACAGCTTTCCACGCGTCCACCACATCTTCACCCTTCATGTGCTTAATGGCAAGTACATCCGACTCACTGTCCAACTCCACTGTTGAAAAGATTGCAACGGACGATGAATCAGATAATTCGGAAGGTGAAGATTTTGTTTTAGCCTACCATAACTTTTGAGGGATTCAAAGAAACTGGCTAAACAAAACAAGGGGTTGAAAGAGAGATTGCAGGATCTTGAAGAAGAAGTAAAAAGAGTAACCTCTCTCTCAACCGATCTTGAAGTGGAAAGGGATAATCTGATTAAGACAAATGTTTCCCTTCAAGAGTCCAATGAGCATTTCGAGAAGAATTATATAGATATGGTGAACAAAGCGAATTACTTCTTGAAGCTCTACGGCGAGGCTCGACAGGAAAAATTGGAAATGACAGAGACCATACGCCAACTAAAGGATGACTTAAAGAGATTTTCTTCTGGAAGGAGTAAGTTGGACAGACTTCTTGGTCTTGGTCAAAGAAATAAGTTCGGCCTCGGATACACTCAAACTGGAGACATTCCAAGTTCGAGTGGTACAGTATTTGTGCCTCAGTCGGTATCTCCTCCTCCGACACCGGTGTTCACGACAAGCAACGACAACAACCTACTACATCCTCTTCGGAATCGACAAGAACCAAGGTATGTTTTCGTTGTGGCATTTCAGGGCACATAAGAAGAAATTGCAAGACTGGAGCCAAACGCACACCTCAAGCACATCTTGCAATGACTACCAAAAGGGCTATTCCTCGAAAACAACTCCAATCAATTGAAGGAAAAGAGCCTTGGTAGTACACCGCTCAAGACGACATCATCAAGGAGCAGCAATTCTTCAAGCAAGACGCTCTCACCTAGGAAATCAACTTCACGACCATTACCGACGCATTCCAAAAAGGTTTGGGTGCGCAAAGGTGAAATCTTTCCCTGTCTTGCTACCAATGTTTCCTTGCATGCATATGATAGTTCGTCTTGGTATCTGGATAGCGGGTGTTCCCGTCATATGACCGGCGATAAAAACTGTTTTCAAACTTTTGAGAAAAACTCCGGAGGACTTGTTGTTTTCGGAGATGGTCGGTCTTCCAAAATTGTTGGAAAGGGAACGGTAGCTATTCCAGATGGCCCGGTTCTAGATAATGTGTTATTTGTTCATGGCCTTAAGACTAACCTCATAAGCATAAGTCAACTGTGTGATAGTGGTTATTCAGTTAATTTTTCATCTGATAAATGCACTGTAACTGACATGAACCATGCTTTCTTTTTAAAGGGGGTTAGATCAGAAAACAATTGTTATGTAGTTCCTTCTAAGATTTCTGAAAAATGTAACCTAGCATCTTTGAAAAATGAAACACTTTGGCATGAAAGGCTAGGTCACATAAACTTTAAGGAACTTGCTAGAATTTCAAATAAAGATGTGGTCAAGGGGGTTCCGAAACTTTCTTTTGAACAAAACCTTGTGTGTGGCGGTTGCCAAAAGGGAAAACAGTCTAGGACTGCACACAAGAACTTGAACCACATAGGTACAAAACGGCCTTTGGAACTTTTGCATATGGACTTAATGGGGCCAACTCGTCAACCATCTCTGGGAGGTAAATGGTATATTTTCTTGTTGGTTGATGATTTTCTAGATATACTTGGGTAGCCTTTTTAAAAGAAAAAGCTGATACCTTTGATTCTTTTCTCGAAATCTGCAATCGTATTATGATAGAAAAGAATGAAAGGATTACTCGAGTTAGGAGTGATAGAGGTGGGGAATTCATAAATTCCAAATTCATTGATTTTTGCACTTCTAATGGCATTAAACATGAATTCTCCGCACCTTACACACCTCAACAAAATGGTGTAGTCGAGCGCAAAAACAGGGTCGTACAGGAGATGGCACGTGTTATGCTTCACAGCCGGAACTTACCTTTATATTTTTGGGCTGAAGCGGTGAACACTGCTGTCTATGTTATCAATCGAGTGTATTTGCGCCCGGGGACTTTGAATACACCATATGAACTTTGGTTTTGTAGAAAACCTAACATCAAATATTTTCGCATCTTTGGGAGTCGGTGTTTTATTTTACGTGATCGTGAAAATCTTGGAAAATTTGACTCTCGAAGTGACGAAGGGATTTTCTTAGGTTATTCTACAAACAGCAGAGCATATCGAGTTTTTAACTTAGAATCTAAGACGATCGTAGAATCGATAAATGTTAAGGTAGATGAAGCTTTTCACTTTGAATCTGAAAAATCTACCCTCGATATCTCTCTTGATGATGATACACCTGCTAATGCATCTTCTTCTAACAATTCTTTCGATAATAATGTTGATGCATCTAACGGTTCTTCAAGCTTATCTGATGTGCAGGAATCATCTCGTGTACCTCCGCCTACTCCTCTACCTCAAACGTTACGCATCTCCAAGGATCACCCTGAATCGAACATCATTGGAGATCCACAAGAAGGAGTTAGAACACGGAGACAATTGGTTTGCGGATTTGCATGCTATGTATCTCAAATCGAACCAAGGAATGTTGATGAAGCTCTCCAAGATGATTACTGGATTAAAGCAATGCAGGAAGAGCTCCATCAATTCGAGCGAAACAAAGTCTGGGAATTGACGAAGCCTCCGAAGCAACACAATGTGATAGGTACCAAATGGATCTTCAAGAACAAGAAAAACGAAGAAGGTACTATCATCAGGAACAAAGCAAGGTTAGTTGCTCAAGGCTATTCTCAAGTAGAAGGTATAGACTTTGATGAAACTTTCGCCCCTGTAGCTAGACTCGAGTCCATTCGTATATTGTTTGCGATTGCTTGTCATTTTAAAATCAAATTATTTCAAATGGACGTTAAGAGCGCCTTTTTAAATGGATTTTTAAATGAGGAAGTTTATGTAGCTCAACCGAAAGGTTTTGTGGATCATAAACTACCTAACCATGTTTTTCGTCTGAAAAAGGCTCTTTACGGTCTGAAACAAGCACCGCGAGCATGGTACGAAAGGTTGACAAAGCACCTTTTGGAAAAGGGCTACACTCGAGGGGGAGCTGACAGGACTCTCTTTGTGAAGCATTATCAAAACAATTTCATAGTTGCTCAAATCTATGTCGATGACATTGTTTTTGGAGCAACAAGAGATAATGATGCTTCTAAATTCGCGGAGACCATGGAAAGCGAATTTGAGATGTCCATGATGGGCGAATTGAATTATTTTCTTGGATTACAAGTTAAACAAAACGATGAAGGAATTCACTTGTGTCAATCCAAGTATGCACTGGAGTTGGTCAAAAAGTTTGATCTTGAAAATTCTAAAGATTTTCCAACTCCAATGGGAACTAGCCATAAGGGACTTGGAAGTGAATCACAAAGTGAGAATGTAGACGAGAAACTGTACCGCAGTATGATTGGAAGTCTACTATATCTCACGGCTAGTCGCCCGGATATATCCTTCAGTGTTGGGATTTGTGCGAGATATCAATCAGCACCGAAGGAGGTTCACCTGAAAGCGGTGAAACGGATCATCCGGTATATCAAAGGTACAATCAATTTCGGAATTTGGTATCCTATGGGAACGACTTTGGATATTGTTGGATACTCAGATGCCGATT
Organism: Tillandsia fasciculata; assembly: GCA_029168755.2. NCBI lineage: Eukaryota > Viridiplantae > Streptophyta > Magnoliopsida > Poales > Bromeliaceae > Tillandsia > Tillandsia fasciculata. The sequence goes on along the minus strand of CM054940.1, from coordinate 13,015,125 downwards.
GGGCTGGATCGGTGGATGACCGGAAAAGCACGAGTGGTGCATGCTTCTATCTTGGCCACTGCCTTGTTGCATGGCACAGTAAAAACAGAACTGCATAGCACTCTCGACTGCCGAAGCGGAGTACATTTCTGCAGGAAGTTGTTCAACCCAATTGATTTGGATGAAAAGCGTGTTGAGCGATTTCCGGATTTCAACATCTTCGGTAACCATTTTATGTGACAACACTAGTGCTATTAACATTTCTAAAAACCCTGTGTTGCACTCTAGAACAAAACATATTGAACTTAGATATCATTTTCTTAGAGAGCTAGTTGAATCAAACATTCTTCAACTGTCATATATTTCAACTGAGGATCAATTAGCTGACATCTTAACAAAACCTTTGGATCAAAAACGTTTTATTCACTTGCGTAAAGCAATTGGCATGCTTTCCTTGAAATAACCTCTTTTGAAACCTTTGCTTAGATTAGGTTTTGTTTTTGTTTTTGTTTTGTTTTGTTCTTTATCTATGTTTTGTACATAGCACACTAATTGAGCATAAATCATAATTGACTTTAATTGCATCCTTTTATGCATTTAGAAATTTATTATGTTTTGATGTCATAATATTTCAATGTTGCAATGATCATTTACGTTAATTAAACCATCTTCTAAGTGATCAAAGTCAATTTCTCTCTCAATGATCTCTTGGTATAGTCATTATCATATTTGATTGCTTAGTCGAGTATGAATTCGAGATCAATGGTTTGGTTGAATACCTTATATATTAAATAATTGATAGCCAATTGAGGGGGAGTCAATGAAATGTGAAATGCTCAAAAGATGTGGAAAGAGTTACATCCCAATGAGGAGTGTGAAAACTACCACCACATGGAGAAAATGAAAGAAAAAGATACTCCATGAATGAAAAGCAAATTTTTGTTTTGAAAATTGTTGATGAAACTCATATTGAAATACTTGACTCAGTCGTATTTCATGGTTGGTATAAGGTGGGATTTTTAGTAAAAGATGCTCAAAGAGCCACTCCTTCAACAGATTGTCTAGATATATTATCTAACTTATCTGGGATTTCAAACATCTATTGATCTTGGTACTTCATTTTCTTTACTGAAATTGATGATTTGATAAAGGCATTACACATAAGATCAGGATAGATGTAATTGAAGTTGTTCAACTTTAAGTGTTTTAACTTTCGTAAATTTTCGTTTCATTTTTGGATATTTTTGATAGATTTTGCATAATCTATTTCTTGTTGTATGAAACGATGCTATTTGTTTAAAGTTGACATGGTAAAGTGCTTACATACTTTTTCTGGATTTTATTGTATTTTTTTAATTTTTCTGGAGAAAAAGGTGTAGCCGATCCGGATCGTGGCAAGTGATCCGGATCCCGAACGCAGGATTCTTCCTGCGTATAGCCGATCCGGATCGTGGCAAGTGATCCGGATCCCGAATGCAGGATTTTCCCTGTATGGCCGATCCGGATCTCATTCCGATCCGGATCGCGGCTAGGGTTCTTATAGAAACCTTCAGATTCAAGATTTCTTTACCCTAATTTCTGATTTCCAAGCTTCTAGAGTTTCTCTCTCTAGATTTCTTGCTTCTTGGTGCTTCAAAACTCAAAGTTCTTCGGATTCAAGTAAGTTTTCATGATCAAAACTCGGTTTTTCACAGTTTTTAGGTTTTTTCATCAAACGTGAGTTGAAAAGATGGATTTTTTCGTTTGTGAATGGTTTTTGATCAAATTTCTTTTGAAATAAGAACTCTGGGTCAATTAGTTTTGCTTTTATGCTGGGTTTTTCATGATTAACGAGTTTTTAGGCTTCGATTTCTAAAAATTCGGTTTTAGGGCATAAAAGAGGAATTTTTGTAAAACATGAAATTGATCTATTTTTAAAATTCTTTTTGGAAAACTAATTTGATTCTTGGCTTCTCTATATGATTATGATTGTCTAGGTACAATGTTTCAAATTTTTCAAAATTGACAATTTTTCATATGTTCTTGAGTTGGTTTTCACAGGACATTCTCTTTCTCCTGGTTGGTACTGTTACTTATCTCGATGGTGCTCACTAGACCAACCAATAAGTTGAAGAGGGCTAAGAAAGTTCAAAGAAAAGGAGAGGTTGAAATTATCAGTGATACTGAACTTGAGAAAACCCAGATGAAGTACACTGGGACATGTTAACGGATGACGATGATGATGACGAGTTTGTGCCTGCTGACTCGAAGCAAAAAGGAAAAGCACCAGTGAACTCTGGGAAGGCTCCTATGCCTGCCCCAACTATTTCTCTAAAACGTAAGCGGCTCGCTCGACGTTTTGGACGGAGAAAGGAGACCGATGTTGAACCACCAATAGCTCCGGACTCTCCGCCACGAGATGAAGAAGTGTTTGTTAACAATGACCGGCTTAGAGCATTTGCACATCGCGAATGCATTGGCGAAAGACATGTGAACATTGAAGCTCTACGAAGTCACTCTCCTGAATTTGGTACTTTGATTGATGAAGCAAATCTCATTCAAGTATGTCGCTTCCCGGAAACTCTCGGATACTGCCTGCACCATGTGAGGACCTTCTATACCAATGCACGGCATCTTCGCGAATTTGAGAACGGTCCGATGGAATTCTATACGAATATCCAAGGAACGAGAATTAAAATCACCCCACAGTTGATTGGTGAGGTTTTGGGAATGGAAGCAAGCGGAAGAGGAGCTCACTATCTGAAAGGAGTGGATTTGACAAATACTTTATGGTGTAAAGTTATTGAGGGGATTTGTCTCGAGGGAACTCAATCAACGAACAAATCAGTTCGATCCAAAGAACTTCGTCTGGAATATCGCTTCCTGAACTTCATCACTTGCTACAATATACTTCCAAACATGCAGACGAAGGTTGTGAGATGGGAACGGTTGTTGTTCTTATATCTCATAGGACACCCGTCAGAAGCAAGGGCATTGAATATCAACATACCATACATCATCTGGAACAGAATGACACGATATGTTGAGCATCCTCATCCTACCGAAAGAATTCCTTTTCCATTGATCATAATGAGGATCTTACAGAAATTTCAAGTTGACATCACCTCGGCGACGTATCATCAATGTTTGAACATGATAGATGAGTCCACAATTGTCAAATCTCTTCACAAGCTGCCTCATGTCACTCAAGCTTCTGCATTTGGAAAGAAGCCTGACACGGATGCATCACCATCTCATCAAGCACCTGGCACAGATGATGAAGCATCATTGACTTCAATTTTCAAGTTGCAGCAACGACTATCCGTTCAGCAGGAACGAATGTTGAAGGAACAACAAAGGGTTGCGAATGAACTGGAGCTAACCACAGCAGCTCACATCACCATCACGAAGAAATAAACTCAATGGACAAGCGGATGCGAAAGATTATGTCCAAGATTGGTTGCATGAGTTCAGACTTTTCAGATTCTGATAACTAACTTTGTCTTTTTGTGCAGGATTTATTTCTCGATAACTGAATTTGGATTAGTTTAGTTGATTCTTTTAGTCTAGTTTAACTCTCAGTTTGTGCATATTCTTAGGTTAATTCTCCTTTTGTGCATATTGTTAGAAACTTATGAACTTTTTGTTTACTCTCCTTACATATTGTAGCTCATGCTACATTTTTGGCTTTATTTGTGACAAAAAGGGGGAGAGAATGAGAGAGAGTTGAAGAGATAAACTCTGAACAATGAAAAACAATGAACTCTGAACAATGACTGTGAATGAATCAAGGAATGAATCAAGGTAAGTATGAATCTCAACTCAACTTGGGTTTTCTTTTGTGATTGTGACATGCTCTATACTAACTATTTGACTAACTATTTGGGCATGTAATATGACTAACAAGTTGATGTTGGACTAACATACTTTGACATTTGGTTTTCAACTGCTTAGAAGATATGTTGGTTTTAACTATGTTCTTTCACATATCTGATTCTTTCAAATGTCATGATGAGATCAAACTCTATCTCTGTATTTGGTTTTGTATGTTTCAATTCTTGAGGTATCTAACGATTTTGTTTGTCAAGAATGTTTTCTGTGTGCAGAGATTACAGATGTCTAAGTCTAGAGTCTGTTCTAGGAGTTTATCTCATGTTTTTATTTTTCTGGAACTCTTTTGTAAATTTTTGTTGTATGGTGATAGCAACAAAAATATCTTTTTGAATTTTCTTTGTGGATCTGTGTTTTGTCACGAAACCGCCAAAGGGGGAGATTGTTACGGAATTTGAGTTGGCGTATTTCGTGAATAGTTTAAGTCTTGAAGATTGAAGATGAAGAAACTTTGGATCATATACCTCAATCTCAAGAAAGAAGAATTCAAAAGGATCAGGTACGTTTAACTAAATAATTTTGATGATCCGAATACTTCTTATAGTGTAGAAACACCTGGAAGAGGTTTTAATTGCATATTCATCAAAAACTGGACATGGGACATGTTCAGGATCCGGATCGTGTCTTTCAATCCGGATCCCGAAGGGTGTTCGTTCATACACTAGTTCAATCCGGATCATGGCATTTGATGATCCGGATCCCGAACATAGTTTTACCTGTTGGCTTGAACGATCCGGATCGTGGAATCTCAATCCGGATCCCGAACACATTGTTCTGGTAAAACTGTATGAACGATCCGGATCGGGGATTATGATCCGGATCCCGAACAGGCGGTTTTCTGGAAATTGCTCTCTGTGCGTCTGCGATCCGGATCGTGACTTCGCAATCCGGATCGCCGTCGGTAAAACTTTCCAGAAAAGTTTGTTTTTGATCCGAATATTCTTCCTAGGGTTTCTAACCTATAAATAGCCCTTCTTTTCATTTCTAGGGCAATCCACACATCGGAAAAAGAGCCGTCATTTTCAAATATCATTTTATACGGCCTTAGATCCACATATAGAGAAGAACGGAAATCATTAGATCTATTTAATGGTTCTTCATCTATATTGATTAGTTTGATTCTAGGTTTTCATACTCATATCTTGAGTTGAATCAAACTAATGAATACTTAGATGGTATTTCCGATCTACTCTTGATCTAAGTATTCGGCGGATCATCACCACCCAAACAAACAACGATTTACCCCAAAATCGGCGCGTGGACTCGCGTGGCCTTGTGGATTCAAGGTGTTATCGCTCTCGTGGATTCGGAGCGAGGTGCGTTCGTGGATTCGAAGCGTACCATTGGGTGAAGACCGTGGATTCGGTCGGACGTCGTGGACTCGACGTTGGACGCTGTGGATTCAGCGTTGGGGCGCGGATCGTGGATTCGTGAAGCGTCGTGGAACGAGCGGAGAAGATCGACTAGGGGCGTATGGTAAAAGGTTGAGTCGTCTGTGAGTACGTTAAATCACCTTGTACGTGTGTTAACTCTAGTGGATTTCGCCGTGTTATCGGTCCCGTGGTTTTTTACTCCGGTTTGGAGTTTTTCCACGTAAAAATCTTGTGTGTTCTTTTATTTTTCCGCATTGGGTTTTATCGCACAATGAATTTTTGAGTGTTTATTGTTTACACCTATTCACCCCCCCTCTAGGTGTTTTTTCCCCTATTTGATCCTATTTAACCTAAACCCTACATTGGTAAGATCTCAGTACCTTCAACCCGCTCAGATCTGGGTTGTTTGTTGGTATAGTGTGGGAATTCGATAGATCCGCTGCTCCCGAACTCAGATTGGTTGCAAATTACTCGAAATTTGCTGGTTGCTTCAATTATTGTTGCCTGTCTCCTTGAATGGTTGATTGTTGCCTCGTTGTTGCCTTGAATGTGATCCAGTTCCTCCCGATCCCTGGGATCGGAACTGCTCTGATACCACTTTGTCACGATCTTGACAATCCGCAGCCGATCGGTGAAGCTCCGGCCGAGATCTAGGCACGGCGGTGCGGATGATGATCGTGGCCCGGACGATCCATTGCTGATTGATGATGAGATTGCTCTGAAATCAGCAATGGAGAGGATGATGGGATCTCAGCTCGATTTAGCTAGCCAAATCGATGCCAAATCTAGGATTTGGTGGGGTTTTGATCGGGAATTTGGAGTAATTGGAGAGGGAGAAGAAGAACTCTAGAGAGAGAAAGAGAGAGAGTGTGAGAGAAGAGGTAAGAAGCTTGATTCAAATCTTCGTTACCTGTTTAGTTATTACAGTTGCTATTTATACTATCACTATTGGACTGAATTGTAATTAAACTCTTAATGAGTACTATGTTGCATAAACTGTAAAAGCCACTGGGCTATGCTGGGCTGATTCTGGATGCTTCATGGGCTCCGGTGAGCCATCCGGTCATGGTCCACTACTTCTCTGCTACCGGATCCTCCGACTCCTTCCCTCACCCGAACCGCTCCTTCTCAGCTACCGGATCCTCCTACTCCTCCTCTCCAACCCGAACCGCTGGAACTCTCCAGAGCCTGCAGCTTCATCCCATCTCACCTACCCAGGTACGATTCGACCAACCACAGCCGCCCCCCTCTGCCAGGTTCACCCCACTACGCCTTCCTCCTTTCAACGTCTCCTTCTTCCCTCTACTACTCCCCTCTACATCCTCTACCTTGCCGATATGCCGCTCTAACGGTTGTTACAAAAAAATTGTCACGTGGCAAAGAGTATTGAGAATTCATATATTTGTATAGATAATCATTGAAATTTTAGATGCAAAACTTATTAATCTCCGGTTAGTGAACTTAAAATACAATAATTGTCATTAATAATATGATTCGAACCTCTTGTGGTGCATTTGAAAGTTGAGCAATGCTACATGTACATTCTAAAAAAGTGTACATCCTACTTCCCACCTATTTAAGAATGGAATATTTTTTAAGAATCACTTCAAGTGACCCCTCACCACACCTCCACTCATTGGATGGGTGGGTTGTGGGATGTACACCCAAATATATATATATATAAGTAAGATTTTTTTTTGAAAGTTATGCTTTTACATATTATATTATATTATATTATATAAACCTAATATTTAAAAAGGCACAAATTTTTAATTTTGTAGGGGTGTATTTGTAAATGCCTCTTAGCTCTTTTTGGTTGTGGAAATAAAATATTTAATGATTGTTTATTCGGTATGAAAATATTTTTGTATAATGGAAAGGTGATAGTTTAATTTTTAATTTTTAAAAGATTTTGCAATTTATAATTTAATAGAATAGTTTATTTTATTTGCAAGGTAATTTATCATATTTTTTTAAAAAAAAATGAACTGGAAGTATGTTTTATCTATCATCTATGATATGGTATATTTTATTTTTTTAAAAAAAATGTTGAAAGTTGAAATAATATTTATTTTAGACATTTGATCATGCTTTTTATTATTGCTGTTTGGTGCTGTCTTAAATGGCCAGCATCCTGCCCGATAGCAGAAAATTAAGTTAAGTCGAGTCACGTTCGAAATGGCGAAAGGTCGAATTAGGTCGAATCATGTTCGAAGTGGCGTGAGGTTAATTGGGCTGAATCACAATTAAGACATGTGGACACTGTATTTGTACACTTTAAGTGAATTGGTTATATTTTTTTTAAGATTAATAGTTAGCACCAACGATCAGTCTGCCCTGTGGCGGAGGCTAAGTTGGGCCGAATTACATTCGAAATAGCATGAGATTAGTTAGGTCGAGTCATAATAAAAATCCGTAAGCGCTGTGTTTGTAAGTTTAAGTGAATTGGTTACACCATTTTAATAGTTTGAACTTTTAAAATTAATAATTAGCGCCAATGATTCGAGAAATAGTATCAGAGTCGGAACTCATGAGTTGAATTTTCGTATGGGCTTTAAGTAAATTCGTTACATCTTTCTAATAATTTAAATTTTTAGAATTAATTGTTAGCGTCAACGATCCGTCACTTATTTAACAATTAGTTTTGCTTAATGAGTAGACCGCAGATACACGTAATATAATTTTTGCACACTTGAAGATCATGCTCAGAAATATCATAGAGAATTTTTAATAAAGAAGAAAAAATGAAAAAAAAAATTGCAAAATGAAATATCTCATTTTGAAATAAAAATACCAAAAAAAAAAGTTAAAAAAATTATAATAAGATAAGTGAACTCTCACAATTTGATTGGGAGAAGCAAATTTCCTACCATGAGTGGGATGATACATTTATGATATTTTAAACTGTTTTGTAAAGGGTATATATAAGTGTACACCCCTTTAGGGGTGTACATCTTACATCCCACCCATCTTAGGATGGGGTGAATTGTACTGGTCACATCGAAGTGATCAGTGGAGAAAGCCCCACTCTTGGATTGGTGGGATGTGCATCATACACCCCATTTTGGAGTGTATGGGTAGCATTGCCCGTAAAAGTTGAATATAGAAGTGTAAAATTTAACTAAAATGTATAGATGATATGCAAACTATAGTAAATTTTAAATTAGGATTAAATATTTGTATATTCTTGTAAAATTTACTTCTTTAAACTATAACTCTTTAAGTATTTTGTATCTTATAAATTTTATTTTTTAGTTAAAATTTCTCCTAACCACTATTAAAATTAATAATAAAAACACTCATCTTGTCCAGATTATCAGATCCATACAAGTAATTTTAGAACAGCATAGAAAAAAAAAAAATTTTGAAGAGAAAAATAAATGAGATATTAGATATGATATTTATTATTGCATTAATTAATATTTTATCTAACTAAGTAATAATTTTTATTATAACAGTGGCTAAAATAAGTGAACTGAGGCTTAGAGAAATATATAGATTATTTATAAAAAAAATGGTTTAAACTAAAATAAAAGAAATTAATATTATTATCACACATTTTATTACACTTCTAATTTAAAAAATATAGATTATTATTATTCTAACTTAGTGAATTTACAAAATAAATTATTACAAAATACTTGGCCAAAAATAAACTCAAATGCTGTTAATCTTTGGTGTGTATATATATATATATAATCTTTGGTGTGTATATATATATATATATATATATATATATATATATATAGAGAGAGAGAGAGAGAGAGAGAGAGAGAGAGAGAGAGAGAGATTGAGAAGAGCTTATATATTTTTAAAATCACAAGTCTATTCATTTTTGTAAATTTTTTATCATTGAATTTGTATTGAAATTTGTGTTTTTGTAAAGTCAACTAAATAGAGAGAAAGAAAAAGTATAAAGTACAAATTTCAGTACAAATTCAATGGTAAAAAATTTATAAATATGAATGGACTTGTACTTTTAAAAATATATGAGCTCTACTCTCTCTCTCTTTATATATATATATATATATATATATATATAATATATATATATATATATATATATATATATATATAGAGAGAGAGAGTTCAGTTACTATGCTATTGATAGTACCAAACACTTCGTGCTATCAAATTTTTCACCATTGAATTTATTCTTTAAATAATTTTCACCCATTAGATCATATTATTTTTTCAATTGCCCACTAAATCCTAGAGACTCATTATCATCATCACCGCATATCTATTCATCCAACGATCAAAAACCTAATAACACAAATATTTTGATGCTATTAATAGTATAGTTATCTAGGTCTGTATGAGTCCAGCTACTATATTATCGATAGCATCAAACACTTGGTGCTACCAAAATCGATAGTAAATAAACTTTGTTATCATCCATTTATTTTCGATGATGAAAATTTTAAATTGACGATCAACGGTATCTATAAATAAAATTTCAAATCAATTTAATATTTTATAATTTTAATGATAGATATATTTTTTTTTGTGTTCGTTTAAGAATGGAAAATAAACCTAAAAATTTTGATTAATTTTTTTTAAAGCTATTTTTAAATCATGATCTATACTTTTAAATATAAAATTTTTATTAATCTCAAAAAATATTTATTGTCCGTCATTTATTTTTATGTCAATTTAATAAGCAAAAAAAAAAATTTAAAAAAATATATAAAATTAAACATTTAAAAGTTGAAATATAAGTTCAGTGCATTTTCACCATAAACTTATACATCTCTTCACCCTTTCTCCTAAAACAAAAAAACAAAATAAAAATCAGCGGAAAATTTTAAAAAAACCCTAAATCCCTTTTCAGAGAGAGAGAGAGAAAGAGAGAGAGCTCCGAAGCTCTGTCACGACTCCGGAGGCGGCGGCGGCGGCGCGGGGGGCGGCGGAGGTGGCGGCGCCGCCCTCCCGTCGACGCACGCGGCGCACCTCCGCTCCACCCACGACTCCAAGTCGAACCCCCGAAACCCTAGCCCCCAAATCCTCCTCCCGGTGCAGAGCCTCCCCACGATCCCCGCCGCCACCCCGAGCGCCGCCACCACCGCCACCGCCGCGATCGCCGCCGCGTACGACCCTCCCCTCCCGTGGTGGTAGTACGGCGCCTCCGCCGCCGCCTCCGCAGGAGGCGGCGGCGGCGCCGCGAGCGGGAGCGACATGGGTTGGAGGCGAAAAAGGTGAGCTTTTTTTTTATTAAAAAAAAAAAAAAAAACTTCTTAACGGTAATGGCGCGTAGAAATTAAAGAGCGGGAAAGCGATGGGCGTAGGCTCGGGAAATGGCGGGAAAACTAGGGTTTTTGGATTTGCGGGGGATTCGAAGGATTAGGGTTTAATAGAGGAGCTTTCATGGGGTTTCCTTTCCCTTGGAGAGAGATCTCATTTATTAATGTTAGGGTTTAAGAGAGTGGCGGAGAAGAGAAGAGATATATACAACATAAAGAGAGAGAGAGAGAGAGAGAGATGTTTTTTAATTTATATTTATTTTATTTTTTATTTTTTAATTTTACGGGACGCGGAGATTTGTCTTTTAAAGGGTCGGGTTGCGTTGTGGTACGAAAATATTGTTGGGTGGACCTTGTCTGTAGACCGGGCCCACCAAAGTTTACTCTTGGTGCTTATTTGCTCTTTGCCCAAGTCATTTTTATATAAAAATTTTAAATTAGAATTTCTTCGGATGCAAAAAAAAATTATTATTTTATATATTTTAAAAGAAAGGAGATGCTATGTTGGCACAATTAAAAGTTTGAACCATATTTTTTTTGGAAGCATTATTTAAATAAAATATAAATTTTTAAAAATTATTTTTGTAAAATATCAAATATTACTTGTGTTAATTACTTAAATTCTATTATATTAAAAAATTAAAAAGTGAATACTTTCAATATGTTCGAATGAGAAAATATTAAAAAAAGAGATAGAAAGATTAGCGGCTAGAAAAATTAAAAGTCTAAATAATTCTATTTAGATGACTTGTTAAATTTTGCCCTTAATTTTATGATTGAGCGCTAATTAATTAAATTTGAAAAATTTGATTGTATTTTATTAAATCTGCATTTTTTTAATTGTGGTAACTATTTATGTTTTCGGATCGTTTCTTTTTCTTTAAAGGATACAAACGGGATGGATGAGAGGGACGGGAGATTAAAAAAAAGTCTCTCACCTCCCGTTTTATTTACTAGGTGGATCGGAATAGACTCAAAATAAATTATAATTTTTTTATATTTTTGGCTCTCACTTTTGGTCCCATCTAAAGACGATTAAGATAGGAGCTCCAACCATTTGAATTTATTTATATTGATATTTTTTTTTTTGAATATTACTTCCTTATCTTATTCTATTCCATTTAATGCAATTTAATTTCTTTCTGATCGGAAGTTTTGAAAAAATCCGAGTGCATAGACCACGGTCCATGCAATAATTTATAAGAGAGAGAGAAAGTGGGGGTGGTGTAACTTGTTCCGATTCTTCTGAACAGGTTGAAGAGAGTTGACTGCATGATGGATTGGATGTTTGACACGTGTCAGATGGACGGTAGAGTAAATCTCCACCGTATCTGGTCTGATATTGACTCAATTGTAAAAATTTGTAATGCTGTTACCATTTTCAAACCATCCTTAACGCCCGTCACACTCTGCTATATATGCTACAGGCTACAGGCTACAGCCATAATAATCCCATAATGTAAGTATTAGGGGTAATATAGTAATTTTATTAGTAATATAGTAATTTCATAATCCTATAACGTAGGTATTAGGGGTAATATAGTAATTTTATAATCTCATAAGGTAAGTATTAGGGGTAATATAGTAATTTCATAAGATATATATATATATATATATATATATATATATATATATATATATATATATAGTATAAGATATTGGTTAAGAAATGTACCGCCCACTAAACAGTAATAATTTATTGGGTTCATAATTTAAAATACTTAATTCTAATTATTATTATTAATATTTATTTTTTTTTATAAATTTAATAATAATTTTATTTTTATTCCATATAGAAATATTGGGGTGTTAGAAATTTTTCACGTTTAGGTCTGACGTCCTCGTAAGTCCAAATCTTCGTTTAAATCTAACGTTCTCATCAGCTCAAATATCCACACAGCCCAATATTACTAGGCGATATGAGACTTGTCTTGCTAGTCTCGTCATTCAAATTCTGATATAGTTCGTCACTTTGTCTTTCAGACCCTGGTTCAGTCGAGACTCGTCACACACTTTCGGCTGGTAATTGGCTCTGATACCAAAATATATAAAATTTATATAAATTTTTATACTTATAAATTATTTTTGATAACGAAATATTCGTTTCGGCTATGTTATACATGACCTATATTATCAAAACTATATAAAAATTAAATTTTATTAAGTGATTAAAAAATTTTAAAAATAATTATTTTAATATCTGATTCGACATGTTTGTAAGTCGTATAGAATATATTTCAAATTAAATATATTTTTTTTAAAAAAATAGTATTTAATTTCTTAAAATTTTAATTTTAGTATTTAATCTTTCACTCTGCTTGATTTTAGTCATCTACTAATAACTCTTCAAATACACAATTTAAAATAATTATTTACATTAATAAATTTAAAGTGACGTAAATTTTATAGATTATGCCAAGTAAATCCGTAAAGTTAAATAATGTATTTAAATTTTAAATTTAAAAACTTAATAATTAACGGGTTAAAATCAAATATATTAGAAGATTATACAATAAAATTAAAATTTTTAAAAGTTAGATAGTCATATTAAAATAAATAATAATTAAAGTATGTTACTTCAAACCAAAAAAGTTATATGATAATTTTATATTATAATTATATTTAAAAATTATATGCGAAAAAAATATTTTTTATTAGATATTCTTATTCCTACATGAAATAATTGGGAGGAAAAAATTTTCTTCCTTAGCCATTGAACAATTTGAAGAAAACCCTTCAATTTTATCTATTTTAATTGATGTTCTTTTAATTTTTAATTTATATTATTTTACTTAATTAAGTCAAAATTTTGGTTGTAAACTTTAGTTTGCCTCTACGTAGTTTAGCACATTAATTTTTATTTTGCTATTTCATGGTTTTTGTGAGGACGCAAATGATCACATTATGATTTTACTTAATTTTAGTTCTCGTGAGGATCTACTGTTAAACAGAAGCTTAAACAATGAATTTTTACTTAGAATCTGTACTAATTATGTTGAAAAAAAAAATTCAAATAATTTTTTTTTTTTGTAAAATAATATTCAATTAATTTGAATTCGAAATACTAAATTATAAGTTATCATGTAAATTACTACTATACTATTAATTATTATAATAAAAGAGATTAGATGAAATCTGTGAGTCGAGTAGTGCATAAGCACCGTCCTAAAAGCAAGGGTCCCGCAATCACTTATAGCGATACAACGACTACTGTCCATCTCGTCGGTACGACTCCGGAATGGCGCAGAGCGAATTCGTCGACTTTCAGAAATCTAGAACGAATCTGTCAATTTTCAGAGATCCACCAAAAAAATAAAACCCAATGTAGCAGTAAAGCTCGGTGTAGAAATATAGTAGTAAAGCTTAATGCAAAATAGCACTGTACTGTAAATAAGAGTTGTATGTAAAATTATAAAAAATTGCTATAGAATTTATAAACTGCACGTAGTTTTGGTATAAATGAGATAGAAAATTCTGTAACTCTAAAAAATTTCACGGTTTAGAATTTTAAACTGTTTGAATACATATTGTAAAATTTCACAAAATTTCTTTCAATTTAAAATTTTAAAAAATAAAAATATTAATTTTACATTTTAACATTTTAAAATTAAAATTTTCATAATTTGAAATTAAAAGTTAAAAATTCAAAATTTGAAATTAAAATTTAAAATTTAAAATTAAAATTTCAAACTAAAAATTTGAAATATTAAAAAAAAAATCTAGATTTAAATTTTAAAATTTGGAATTAAAAATTCTAAATTGTAAAATTAAAATTATTATTTTAAAATTAAATTTATTATTTTAAAATAATAAATTTTAATTTTTAAAATTTAAAATCAATATTATAAAATTTAAATTTTAAATTTTAAAATTTAAAATTTTAATTTTTAAATTTTAAAATTTTGAAATTTGATATTTGAAATTTAAAATTTAAAATTTGAAGACTAAAAATTATAATTAAAATTTAAAAATTTAAAATATAAAATATAAATTTTAAATTTAAATTTAAAATTTAAAATTAATAATTTGAAATTCAAAATTCAAAATTCAAAATTTATAATTTATAATTTGAAATTTGAAATTCAAAATTTAAATTTTGAAATTTGAAATTCAAAATTTAAATTTTTAAATTTGAAATTTAAAATTTTAATATACATTAAAATTTTAAAATTTTAAAATTAAAATTCAAATATTAAAATTTTAATTTTGAAATTAAAATCCTAATTTTAAATTTTAAAAATTAAAAATTAAAAATTAAAAATTTAAAGTTTTGCATTGAAAGTTTAAATTTAAAATTTTAAAATTTAAAGTTTAAAATTTGCTTGGAGGTGAGGGAGTCCAAGAATGGTGAATTTTTTTTTTGTTAGAGTGGATTTTTACTTACTTCATATTTTAGGGTATAGTATAACTATTGGGTAAAAAAAAATCGAATTTTTAATTATCTAAACGCTTTTTTCTATGGTTATAGTATAGTTTAACTATATTATAATCATCTAAATGCTTTTTTCTATGATTATAGTATAGTTTAATTATACTATATTTTTTGATGCATCCAAACGGTCGCTCTTGGTCTATATTTATAAAGCCCAAGAGAGAGCCCACTCCAACCCACCTGTGGACAGGGTCCAACGGCTGGTTATCGGGTTAGCTGTTAGACCTTACCAAGGAGACCCTTGGGGGGCCCACCATGCACTTTCCAAAGCAAGTCTATAACCCAAGTCAAGCGCGCCGCCGTCCGCCCCGACTTAGCTCGGTAAGTGCTCATGCCATGCGCATTTGGAAAAAATTTCTACTCACACTTTTTCGTAACCAATACAAATAAGTATGAAGGACTATATAAATAGTTTTCACATATGATGAATACCAGATGTGGAACTAAATATCACACGTGGAGAGTTAAGGCAATGAGCTCCAGATAAAATCCATTCATATTGAGCCACCCAGAAAGTCCAAAGACCAAATACGAATTTAAAATCAAATAAAACTCTAACAAGCTAAAGTCCAAAGGCCAAATACGAGTTTAAAATCAAATAAAACTCTAACAAACTATAAGAGCGGTATAAATATTTTAAAATATATAAATTGATATCTTTAAAAGAAGAAAATTACTATCTATACACCTCCCTCTCATTTTGGTTTTAATACAAACTAAACAAAAAAAAAAAATTATAGAGGTGGAAGTTTACTCCATCCAAGATCCAAGATCCAAATGTTTGTGTGGCCAATCTTGTGGTACACTGGTACTAATAATTAAGAAAATGAATATATATCCAATTCAATTTTTTTTTTTTTTTTAATTTTGTTTTTAGTAGAAACATGGCAACCCCAAAATATTATTAAGACAATAACTACTATTTACAATTTTTTCACAAAATGTACTCATATATTATGACTGCGTTTGGTTCGGGTATAAGAGAAAACTGGTTATTTCGGGGATAGGTATAAATTCAACAAGCAGGATTATAGTAAGTTTGTGTTTGTTTGAGTATAAGAGTTGTATCGGAGATAAGAAAAATTATGTTTGGTAAGTTAAAGAGCAATAAGAAGAATAGAAGTGATTATATTTTTAATTTAAGATAAAAATTTTACTGATATAATTTTAAATATTTAATTTAAAATATTTATTAAAATTTATAATTTACTTATATATAAAAAAATTATTGAAAAAATTTTGGTTTTTTAAAATTTATATTTTTTAAAAAATTCAAAATTTTGTATATAAAATAGGTATAAATTTATAAATTTAAAAATTTTAAAAATTTGGTGAATTATTTATTAAAAATTAAAATTAAAAATTTAAAAATTTGTATAAATTGTAAAAATAATAAAATTAAAATTTTTATAAATTGATAAATTTATTAAAAATTAAAGTTAAACATTTTAAAAGATATAAAATTTAAAAATTTATAAATATTAAAAATTTTAATTTTAATTATCTCAAAAAATTATAAAAGTAAAAACAAAAATTTTAATTTTAAAATTAGTATAAATTAAAAAAAAATTATTAAAAAATTTACATAAATTTAAAAATTTTAAAATTAATAAATTTTTAAAAAAAATATAAAAAAAATTATATTTTTAGATTTATTAAAAAATAAGTTAAAAATTTTAAAATTTATAAAATTAAAAAATTAAATTTTAAATTTTATAAATTTAAATTTTATAAATTTAAATATTTTATAATTTAAATATTTTATAATTTAAATTTTTTTAATTTAAAAAAATAATAATAA
>CM054940.1:12963427-12993427 GCA_029168755.2 Tillandsia fasciculata | reverse complement strand
TTAATTGATTCTAAAATAATGAAAGAGAAAATGATTAAAAATTACATAAATGCTACCTACTCATAAATTTCTTGGAAAATATTTAGACATGGTATCATATCAATCTATCCTCAGTTTGGTTGCAAAAAAAATAAAATAAAAATAAAAATAAAAATAAAAATAAAAAATAAAATAAAAATTAGAATTAGAATTCTCATTCTTTCTTAACTGGCTCTAACTAAATCTATCGTTCAATATAGTACCGAGACTCGGGAGAACGGGGCGTCGGTTTCGAGACATTAGAGGGTGTTCAATATAGTACTGAGACTCGGGAGAACGAAACGTCGGTTTCGAGGCGTTAGAGGGTGGGGTTCGCGAGGGGTTCACGAGATGTGCGAGAGATGGAGGAAGGGGGAGGGTCCGATACGGAGAAACGAATCTTTAACGTTCCTATCAGCGCATTAGTGAATGCTGTGGAATATTAGGGATATGATCATTTTCGGAAATCTAACACGGACCCTCTTAGCGTTATTAGTTGGGTTGGGCAGAAGTTGGCGCACTGGAGGAATTTAGGAGCTTAACTCGATTCAACTAGCGACTTTTTTTTTTTTTCCGTTTTTTCGGGAGACCTAGTTGTCTCACCCTTGTGGCCTAGTTTATTTTTCTTATGAATGAAGCGGGTAGCGTACTATCTTTTCCTCAAAAAAGAAATATCTTATTAAGACTTAGGGTGAAAATTTATCTTTAGGATTTAAATCTATTCACTAAAAAAAAAAAAAGAATTGGCCGCGTAGTGAATTGCTTGCAAAATTATTTTAATGAGATTTTATTGAAGATTTTATTAGTACGTGTTTGGTTCACGTTATATAATATTATAGTTTATTTCGATACAATCAGATATTTAAATTTTCTGAATTAGATTATTACTGATTTTGTATTATCGTGCTTTATTTAATATAATAATATAATATTAAATTATAGTGTATATAAAATTATTATATTTGATTTATTTTATAGTGAAGTCGCGCACAGTGTTCTGACCGTTCGTACCTTTTACCCTATCCTAAACTAAACTTAGCAAATCTGACCCGACCCGCCTGTCCCAAAGTTCGCCCGGTCCAATTTTTGCGGATCGGGTCATACCCGATTCAACTCATCAAAACTTATCATGCCTCAGAATTTGAGGCCTAAAAATGTCCAGCCTATGGAAATTTGTAGAGGGAAAAGTGTACAAAGGCCCCTAAACCTTAGCCCTTTTATAAACAAACACGTAAAACTTTCAATTTCCAAAATTGGACCCTTAATTTTTATCAAATAATTCAATAGGCTTTTTTTTTTTTTTTTTTTTTTTTTTTTTTCAAGTTATCAAAATTTTCGGTCAATTTTGATCGCATGTCGTATACATAATCTTATAAAATTTCAAAATATAAAAAAACGATAATTTTTTCTCTTCCAAGTTTGATAATTAAACATGAAGAAAAGATCGATTAATCCTAACTTTGAAATTTTTTTAAAAAAAGAATTATGTTTTGAAATTTTATAAGATTATATGTGAGATATACGACCTAATTGGCTGTGTAGTTAGAAACTTTAATTTAAGAGAGTAGTCCCTTAAACTATTTTATAAAATTTAGAGGCTCTAATTATCAAACTCGAAAGTTCAAGAACTTGTTTGCACATTTTTCCATTCGATAAAAATAACTTTTCGGCCGGGCCGGGTTGAGTTAACCCCCGCCCCGCGAAAACAGACCCCGCCCGGCCCGGCCCGAACTGGTTCATCCCTGTTTTTTGATCGGGTCGAAACCCTAAACCCCCACGAGCAAGGCCCCCTCTCTCTCTCTCTCTCTCTCTCTCTCTCTCTCTCTCTATCTCTATCTCTATCTCTCTCTCTCTTCTTTCTCTCTCTAGAGACGAAGATGGCGAAGTCGTGTAAGGGGCTCGCCATGGAGCTCGTGAAGTGCCTCAGCGAGACCGATTGCGTTAAGGTTTCCAATCCCAATCGCAACAACATCCTCCTCATTTGATTTCCCCTTTAATTTTGCTTTTTTTTCCCTTTTTTTCCCTGTTTTTTAAATATATATATATATATATATATATATATATATATATATATATATATATATATATATATATATATATGTGATCTGAGGAACCCCCATTTGGATTTGATTACCCGCAATTTTTCGCGATTTTCGCTATTTTTTTCTCGATTTTTTTTTTTTTTTTTTTTGGGTTAAGTAGATCTTTTTGCGGCTTTGACCAATTTGAGTAACTAGATTAGGTTCTAAAGTCCCATAATAAGAATTTTCTTTTTAAAATCTTTGATTTGTAGTTTAATTCAGGATTTTTGAACAAAAAAAAAAAAAACTTTAAATATAGGAATCGGAATTCTTAGGATTCCCTGTTTCATGGTAGAGTGGGGTATGAACAATGTATTAGGGCATGATTTTATCTTGATTTATAGGTATAATTAGGTATTTGCGGGTGATACAGGCCATTTTAGAACCCTAAGCAAGTGTTATATGTTTACCCCACTTTACAACTCTACTTTATGCAATTCCTTCTATCAATTTAGTTAGTTCCTTTGTGTAATATCAAAAGTGTTTGTAAATTGATTTACCTTGAGTGTTGCATTAATGGTTTTTTATGCAAATACTTAAAAATCGGTGCTTCGAGTTCGATGGCTCAATCGGTTGAGAAATGGAGCAATTTGTCTGGAATATTGTGCAATTTGTCGAATATTTGGAACAATCTAAGGAGAACAAGCTGACGAATCACTAGATGAATCCTCGCAAAAAGGTCTTAGATGACTTTTGATGTATTGTAAACGCCTCTGTGTCCGTTCGTGCACGAGTGTCTGCGTATTCTAACTAAGCTTTGTTGCAAGATGTTGGATTTGGAGAAGAACTGAGAGTTACCAGAAAACACAGGAGTTGATAATAAGGGGGGGAAAAAACTGACCAAACGAATTTGTAAACTTGCTGCTGTGAACTTGCAGTCAGGCAAGTGATTCAAATTGAATTCCTTGATAAGTTTTTTTGTTTCTTGTTAACAACATCATCGTTTATAGTTCTTGTGAATCATATCCTGTTTATTCTTTTGAAGTAAAATATATGAAGGCAGATTAATTTAAATTGTTTCATCCGTGGATGATTTCGAGGCTGAATGGAAAATAGCTCTACACTTTCCTCTCTGTCTATTATTGCAATTTCAAGTGGGGCAATTTTAACCTCATGTTTTACTCTCATCTCAAGTATGCCCAAAATTGGGGATGACTGCTGCATTTGGATGCAAAACTTGACGAAAATGAGTTGGCAGATGATGTTATTAACGAAAATGCATTTTGGATGATGTGTTTTCTGTACTCTAGCCTATTCGCGTAGGAGTGTAAAGCTGACATGTCATTTTTATGTCTTGACTTGTTGAATTAGTTTTGATTATTACTTATTTTGAAACTTATACTGTAAGTGGATTTTCAGGTTCACAAGAGACCATATAGGGAATGTGCAGGAGAGAAGGTACCTACCATTTCTAGTGAGTGTGTCGGCCTGCGGGAAACATATTTCAACTGCAAGAGAGGCCAAGTATGTTTTACCTTGCCCTTGTAACTTCTTTAAATGGTTCAACAATTTGATATTCATTTTATGCAAATGCAACCATTACCATGAATCTTATCACTTTTTTGACACGACTTGTAATAATCGTTTTTTCTATTTTGTCTACATATATTAGTTATATTCCTCTTATGTCTGGAAAGCTAACATGTTGTTAATGTTTTTAATTCCATTCACTACAAGTTACTTCACTTGCTCTCAAAAACTTTAGCCCCTACCCATCTGCACATGCGCTGAGAAGGGGTTGGGGTGGAAAGCACATCCAAAAGCTTGTGAAATTAAACCATGATTGGCTATCTTGTCAGTATCTAGATAATCGGCAATGATACGCAAAATATATTTTATCACAACTTATATGCTGGATACTAGTTGAGTTCAAAGCATAAAGATAGTGTTCAAGCTCTGATGTTAATCTTGCTAGTTGTCATCCCAACCTTTTTTCAGTGTTCAAAGGGTACCCAAAAAAAAAAAAATTGCAAGCATGTTACTCATAGTGGTGAGAGAGTGGTGGAATAGTTGGCCTTTTCGGGTGGAAACTACATGTTAGATAGATTCTTATCTGCTTGTAATGGATCTGTTTTCAATGGTGTGAATCCATTTGGTTTTTGGGTTATTGGGTTCTTATCTGCTTTGTAATAGATCTGTTCTTAATGGATCTGCTGTATCAAGATGACTCGAGTAATTGAGCATTCTTTTTTTTTTTTGAGTGGGCACATTCTCGCTCATCCGAGCCCAATTAAAACTGGATACCATAAAGGCGTGTTCGAAGTTATTGCGATATCAACTCTCGTAAGCAGAAGCTTGCAGGTTATGCTTGGATCGCTAACTAACATGAACTAAATTATTTCAATCAATTAGCTTTAGCTATCTACATTGCGATCCGTAAATTTACATGCTGAAAAGAATTCACGACAGAGTTAACCGAGACAGCATGTGTTTTTTCCCATTATCTACTTATCAGGTGAATAATTGGCGATTTGTTTCGTGCTGCAGGTCGATATGAGAGCCCGAATACGAGGAAACAAGGGGTACTAAAATGGATCTCGACTTAGAAAACACAATGTGACGCATATGGTGGTTGAAGAAATTTTGGCTACAGTTGTGATTGTTGAATTAAATAATTGTTTCTGCAACTGCGATTTGGTTCTTTTTTTTTTTTTTTTTTTTTTTTTTTTTTTCCCTCTTCTTTCGGCAGCTCGATATTCGATGCAGATTTTCTGTGTAAAAATGTGTATTTTCAATATCAGAGTAGAACATGATGAGAACTTCTCATGCTGAGAACTTTGAAATATACCCCTGAATTTTTTATTTTCTTTTCTTCTTGATTTTGGATTGGCATATGATTTGGTTTGTTTGAATGATTCTGATCAGTTAATTTGGGATTTTTCATATTTTCAACGGATCAGATTCAGCCTAAGAGAATGATAATTTTATATGTATAAAAATTGGAAAATCAGTTTTTATATGCGTATTTACACAAATGTGGTTGTATTTTTATTTTTTCTTCTACAAACTAAAAGTGTCTGCCGACCGGGTCAGGTCTGCATAGTTGATATACTGTATTTTTATTCTAAAAAAAATTGAATAGAAAAAAAAAATATAAATTTTATCCATTTGATTTTGGATCGGGTCTGAATATGGATATTTAACTAATATATTTATCGAATAGTGATTATTCGTATACTAATTTAAAATGGGATACAAGTCAGTTACCAATAATCCTATGTATATATATTTTATTAACTTTATTAAATAATTTATGAACAAATTATAAATTTTATATTATAAAAAACTCGTGTTTTAATAAGTTACACCAAATTTAATAAAATTCGTTCAAAAAAATAAAATGTTTAAATACAAGGAAGATGCATTATTTTTTACGCACACGAGAGTCATAGGAAAAAAAAAAAAAAAGTATCATATTTCGCCAGATATTACTATCGAATATTTTACCGGATTCGATTTTGAATTTGAAAATTATTTCAGATCCTACTCATTAAAAGATTGAGTTCGGATCGGATTCAAATTGAATATGGATATAAAGTATTCGGATTTATTTTCGAAAATTTAATAAGTAATTTTTGTTCTAATTAATTTGAATACATCGGATATGAAATATAAGATATTTTGGATAGTTTTACTACAAACCAAACACAATTAGTGTGTAAAAAAACAAAAAAAAAAAAAATCATCGAAAATTATTTCGTTGCCGTTAAAAATGATTTTTTTTTTAAAAAATTAAAATCTGAAAAGAGTTAGAAATTTAAAACTCGTCCTTGCTTAATTCCCCGCCGTCGTCGTCACCAAAACCCTAAAAAATAAAAAATTTGAATTCCTCCTCCTCTCCCAACGGTCACCTGCCTCCATGGCCTCTTTCCCTGCGCCCCACCTCCACCCCCCCTCCTCGCAAATCTCAACGCTGACCATCTCCTCCCATGGCGCTCGAAGGTCCCTCGCCTTTCTCCCTCTCCCCATCCCGGTCGCTCCGCAACCCTCGCCTCTTCCCGCGCTTCAATTCGAGGTAAATTTTCTAGGGTTCTTCATTCATTGCCCCCCTCCCCCGCCCCCTTTAATTCCCTTCGATTCGCTTCGACGAGGTCCTGAGTTTGGTTCGATTCAGCTCCTTCCACGACTGGGCGGGCACCCACTTTTGATTCTGAGGCCGCGAGGGAGCAACGGCGTTCCAGATCGGTAGGACTTTCTCATTTGGTTTCCGAATTTGAGGGCGTGTGATCGTTTGGTTTGTGAGAATTGGTTGTTGTTGGTTTGGTTTTTTGGTCTGTAGCTTTGGATCTCAAATTGAGTTTTCGCAGATAATGTGTTTGATGAAATGCCAAACCCAAATGATTAACATGGTTAGGCTGAAAAGTGAAAAACCCTAGCTTGATTAAGTGTGGCATGAGCTATTCTTGTGATTACAGATCGCTTCTGAAATTTTATAAGAAAAAATTGAAATGAACTACACAAATTTTGTACTTTTGTGCAGTTTTTCTTAGCAATCTTCGGTCACATGAATGCCAGATGATTCATATACCCTAATAATTATCTGAGCATTTATTTCATGTAATAGAATGTTCTGAAGTAAAATTCGTAAAAGTGGTTGGTTGAGACAATTCTAAATTTTACACGACATCGATTGGTTGTGGTTATTATATCTAAGCAGAAAACAATCATGATGGTGTGATATTCCATTGATTCCACCAAAAATGTTACAAATACTACTAAATTAGGTACTATAATAAAATTTTCAAAATTTAAGTGTTCAATTTCAAAAGCACCAAATTTTTTTAAGTTGAGGTATCTGTTTTAAAATATGCTACATTTATACATTTCGAAACCATTGCAGGAAGTATTGGAAGGAGTCGCCGATCTACAAACAGGGCATCATGAAACTGCGCTTCCAAGTATTGCCTCCCGAGAAGCCACTTCCGCAAAATTTAGATGGAACGGAAACATGTCGAAGTTTCTCATTGATTTTCTCGTCAAGCAGGAAATTATTGGCGCATGAGTCGAAAAGCTGTTCGATAGAAGCACTCTAGTAGCTGCCGCAAAAGCAGTATCTGAGAAATTCCGAACAAGTTGTGATGTAGCCATCGCGGAGAACCGGTTGAAGAGTTTGAAAACCAAATGAACCAAAGTAGAAAAGCTAAAACGCTTAAATGGAGCTTCCCAGGATCCTAGTACGAAGATTATCAGCTTGAGAGGAGACCATTACAGAGATTATGTTAAAGTAAGTAACTCTTCTTATTTATATTTGTACTTAAAACATACAGAACCAACCTGAACTATTGCCTGTTTTGGGATGACTATCCAACCTTTAGAATTTATGATTTTACTCCGGCGCTCTAGCATCCTTAACCCTCTTAGCCTTTTGGGCCTAGCCACCGTCTAAAATGCTATAGTTGGATTAAGAGGTGTAGCCCTATTATCTCTTATATTAGGATTATTTTAAATTCTAGGAATGCTACATTCCTCCCCTTTTACATCCTGACGTCCTTGTTAGGCTCAGACACACTCATAAGTATCAGACGATGTGCGACTTAGCTAGCGGCTCCACCCGCAACGGTCATTAGTCGGAGGGATGTGCTCGCTCACTATATAAGCCCGGCTCAACCGAGATATCTTATATTTTCAGTTGGTGATTGGTTTTGATACCAACTGTGATATCCCAACTTCCCATGAGATCACCCATCCTAGAACTATTCTAACTCTAGCACGCTTAACCCTCTTAACCTCTTGGGCTTAGTGTAGTACTTTAGAAATTCAAATTTGAATTTGAAGAATTCAAATGCCAATATGAATAAGGAAATGAAAAAATAAACCTATGTGGTTGTATACCGGTGTGCAAATTGCACAGTTTACGGAGCACTATTTCTGCCTTTCAGATCCGAGTTGGATATCGAAAATCTGAAATCGCTAGTGCGACCGTCTCGTCGAATCGATAGAAAATGGTATAAACTGATTTTCGATCCGACGGTCGGATTGTCCAGAAATCAGCGAAGTTACGAGTGGGACCCGCGACTTAAGTGAATAGTACCAATGAATAGTAGCCCCTGATTTAATTCCCTCGCCGGCCAACGTCGGCCGATCGACCGTCTGGAGTCCGAATATGACGATCCAGGTAGTCGATTTGAATGGCATCGTCGTTCTGAGAGCAGTGGCGCTGACGAAATTTGCGTTTGACGAACCTAAAGCCTCATAAAGCGTGCCGAACTGTGTAATTTATAGTATATGATGGATTTTAAAATTTATGGAGCTCAATTTTAGCGAACCAAAATCGCTACCTGATAGGTTTCGTCGAGCCGGAGGTTGTGGTGGTATCCGTTTTTCAGTTTGACAACCCGATTGTCTCGAAAAGTGTGAAATATGGGAAAAATCACAGTATTTTGCATAAAAGCCCTATATTTTATGTGTCAAATTGCTCCAAACTTGTGAAGGAGGGATTTCTCTGCGATTCTGTACTACAGCCAGGGACCCAAACTTAAATATCTAGTGTAGACGGGCTAGTTGGCATTTTGTGCAATAGGTGTATATAGCAACTTAGGGTTGCATTGAAGAAACCCTAGCCGCAGCCCCCTCTGTTTAACCGAAGCTGTCACGCCCCGGGGTCGGAACTGTACCCCGGGCTCGCCAACAGATCCGCCGCCCCTACGGGAAGCCCCGTAGAGACGTAGCGTCTAACCTGCAAAAATAGAACATCTATACTAACAGATATCAGAGCTGTAAAAGAAATGTAACTATGAACAGAAAGTCGAACAGTCTCTCATAAAATATACATAATATCCTCACCAGAATACAGAAGTCTCTCCAAAGAAACCAAAAGAGTACAATTCGATCCCTCACTACAAGATCTCTCAAACATGACACAACCAAAATATAAGGGTACCTCTATGCCACACTGAAGCTGAAGGGGGAAAGGGATCTATCTCGCGACTCCCTTACCTCGGTCTGGAAGAGCAGGATCAGCAACTGGCACCGCAGGAACTGGAGCTGAAGTCCCTGGGGAAAAGACACCACGACGGGTGTGAGAACTACCTCCCACAGTAGTTCTCAGTGGATGCCGCCAACAAGCCCGACGGTCTACCCACTAAGTCTACTAGAGGCATAAAGTAACAAAAGAAATGCAGTATGGAGAAGCTGAAAAGTAAAACATCTACTGCTACCATGCCTCTATCTAAAAATGCTCAAAAAGCGGAACAGATGAAAATATGATGCATCTGCTAACATAACAGTAAGGTCACTCAATCTGAACTGACTGCCTCCTCGGGTCCAGTCAAGCCTGCGTCAATCTACTGCCGATATATCCTGGAGGACCGGACTTACGTAGAACGTCCGTAGCTGCCAAAACTGGCTCAGCCAGAGGGACGGTGTCTGTGACTGCCAAAACTGGCTCAGTCAGAGGGTCTGCGTCCGTAACTGCCAAAACTGGCTCAGTCAGAGGGAATGCATCCGTAACTGCCAAAACTGGCTCAGTCAGAGGGAATGCATCGATAAGTCGCGGTACAAGAGTAACATATCCACCCCGGGTGTGGCTCTCGAGGGGTGCGACCCCACCGAGGAAAAGTATTCGCGCACTCTGTCGCGCAGGTGGCATTGCAGGCTATGGTCAAAATCCACGCTCACGCTCTGCTCGGAAGAACTCAATCCTGCGAAATCTCTCACAACAGTCGGAACACTCTCGACGACTCAGCTGATCAGCCCACACGAAACCCGAGACACTCGCCTCACCATCAACTCACAGCACAAAACCCACTGGCTGGATACGCTCCACAACCAGAATCAACCTACCACTCATGGCTAACAGAACTTGACTAGACAATACCCAAGGCACGGGACCACCGTTGCCTCCAACGGCTCCCAACCACAGAATATCAACCCAACCTGCCGACTCACTAACAGGACACACTCCACAACAGGCCATGATCCAATCACTGTCTCACTCACTGGCTAAGAATCCACACTGTCACTATGACCATGTCCCCAAAGATCCCCGATCCACTATCACTATCACTATCACTATTATAATGCGAACTGGTCTACAAACTGCTACAGACTCCGCTCGGTCCCCAGACGCGAGTGCAATTGCATCCACAGCTAATAAACCTCCCAGCCCACGACTCGGGGAAAAGTCACTATGTCCAGAATGACAGGAGTAATAACCAAATGAGGGAAAACTAAAGCAATGAATAAATCCAATTCAGGTCTAAGTTTACTATTGTCTGGTGGAGCATGATGTATAATAATTAACAGGTGTGCAAAGCTAACTTGAGTTTCCATGTTGTAAGAGTTCAAATATTGCAAGTGGTTCAATGAGGTCATCAGATCTAACAGCTGTCAACTGTGGGTACTAACATACAGTTCTCACATAATATTGGGGTCATAAATTAACATGCATGCTACTACATTCGTAGAATTAGAGTGCAGTCCATAGATTTTGAAAGCAGGATCACCCACCTGAACACGCTAACTGTCCAGGGTCGTACAGATAAGAGAGTTCAGAAACAGCCCCAGCACAACTCCTCCAAGCTAGCCACACCGTTGTAGTCCTCATAATGTCCTGGGTACAACACAAACCAATTCTACACTTAAAATCCACAAAAATCCCGAGTTCAAAATCCTGCATGAACAGTCCATCTTATCACGAAATTTTCACCTGAAAATCATCTTCCAGAAATTCCGATAAAAATATCACGGCGATCCTCGCGAAGTGTAGATGTCGATAGGCTCTTGAATCGTCGAAAACCGATGTCCGGATGATGAGATAAAAATCCGCAAAGTGGGTGCTGTCTAGGAATTCCACAGCAAAACAGTAGCTCAGTAAAGCCTCGAAAACCGTGCCAAAAACCCATATCTAGACAAAACTCTCAACACGAAAGTCGAAGATTTACCTCTTGTGAATCCAACGCCGCAAAAATCACCGAAAAAGACTGTCGGGGTAGCTCTGTGGAATTTTTAGACCGAAATGCGGCTATAACGGGCCTCCAACAGAAATTCGTCGCACTGCGCTACGATGCCGGAAACGTCGTCGTCGGAGCCTCTAGAAAATCTGAAACTTTGCGGGAAGATTGGCAAGAGGGAGAGGAGAAAATTTCATGAAAGGCTCAAGAGCCAATTCTCACGAAAAAGGGGTGGAAAAGTCGGCCCAAAGCAGCCTATTTATAGGCTCCAGGAAAAATCAGCCCAAAAGCAACTTTCGGATTTTTGGGCCCAGGGATTTCTGTTACGGAATTTGTTTTGGCGTATTTCGTGAAAGTGTTAAGTCTTGAAGATTGAAGATGAAAGAAGTTTGAATCATATACCTCAATCTCAAGAAAGAAGAATTCAAAAGGATCAGGTATGTTTAACTAAAGATTTTTGGTGATCCGAATACTTCTTGTAGTGTAGAAACACTTGGAAGAACTTTTAATTGCATAAAAATCAAAAACTGGACATGGGACATGTTCAGGATCCGGATCGGGCCTTGCAATCCGGATCCCGAAGGGTGTTCGTTCATACACTAGTTCAATACGGATCGCAGCATCCTTTGATCCGGATCCCGAACACTAGTTTTACCATTTTATGTGAACGATCCGGATCAGGATTTGCAATCCGGATCCCGAACGTTGGTGTTTGGTGAAACTGTATGAACGATCCGGATCGGGGATTTCGATCCGGATCCCGAACCCTGTTTTTCTGGAATTGTTTTCACGCACGACGATCCGGATCGCAGTAATCCCGATCCGGATCGCCGTCCTGAAAATTCCAGAAAAGGATAGTTTTTGATCCTTATCTTCTTCCAATGGTTTCTAACCTATAAATAGACCCTTTATTCATTTTTAGGGTAAGGGACATAATAGAAAATACGACCGAAAGAGAAAAATCCACATATAGAGAAGAAAGGAAATCAATAGATTTATTCTATGTTTCTTCATCTATATTGATTGATTTGATTCTAGGTTTTCCATACTCAGATTTTGAGTAGAATCAAATCAATGAATACTTAGATGGTATTTCCGATCTATTTCTAATCTAAGTATTCGGCGGATCATCACCACCCAAAAACAACGATTTACCCCAAATCGGCGCGTGGACTCGCGTGGCCTTGTGGATTCAAGGTGCAACCGCTCTCGTGGATTCGGAGCGAGGTACGTTCGTGGATTCGAAGCGTGCTACTGGGTGAAGACCGTGGATTCGGTCGGACGTCGTGGACTCGACGTTGGACGCTGTGGATTCAGCGTTGGGCGCAGATCGTGGATTCGAGAAGCGTCGTGGAGCGAGCGGAGAAGATCTACTAGGAGCGTATGGTAAAAGGTTGAGTCGTCTGTGAGTACGTTATATCACCTTGTACGTGTGTTAATTCTAGTGGATTTCGCCGTGTTATCGGTCCCGTGGTTTTTTACTCCGGTTTGGAGTTTTTCCACGTAAAAATCTTGCGTGTTCATTTTATTTTCCGCATTGGGTTTTATTGCGCAATGATTTTTTGAGTGTTTATTGTTTACACCTATTCACCCCCCTCTAGGTGTTTTTTTCCCTATTTAGATCCATATTATATAAACCCAACAAGTGGTATCAGAGCGGGAATAGGGTTGTAAACAATGGTTGAAGGTGGAAACATCAATCGACCCCCTTTCTTTGATGGAACAAATTATGCGTACTGGAAAGTACGGATGAAAGCCTTTTTAATTTCCATCGACGAAAGGGTGTGGCAATCAATTGAATTAGGATGGTCTAATCCAACTGAAATTATTTCTGATGTTCGCACCTTAAAACCTAGGTCGAAATGGACCAAGGAAGAGATTGATTCATCTTCTTACAATGGCAAAGGAATTAATGCTCTATTTAATGCTTTGTCACAAACAGAGTTCTCTCGCGTCTCGGCATGTGAGACTGCGAAAGAAATCTGGGATGTTCTTCAAGTTACGCATGAGGGAACTAACCTTGTGAAGATTCAGAAACTGCAAATGCTTACGAGCAAGTTTGACTCTATTTCTATGGCAGAAAATGAATCTTTCACTGACTATTACACACGATTGCAAGACATCGTAAACTCATGTGCTAACTTGGGAGAGAAGATTCCAGAATTTAAAGTTGTAAGAAAGATATTAAGAACTCTTCCTGAACGATTTCGCCCGAAGGTCGCAGCCATTGAAACAATTAAACACCCGGACGAAATGCGTGTAGAAGAATTAGTTGGTGCATTACAAACTTATGAAATGACATTTCCTACTAACTATTCTTCTGGAAAAGCATCCTCTTCTAAGTCTTCAGGTTATGCATTGAAAACAACAAAGAAGAAGACGCGGATTCATCCTCCTCGGACGATGACGAGAACCTATCTATGGAGGACTTTGAGAAGCAGCTCGCTCTCTTGACAAGGAAGTTTCGCCGCAACTTTCGAAGGGGTAATTCAAGCAAAACTCCATCCTTCGGAAAGTCGAAGAAAGGCAAGGGTTCTTCAAGCTACAAGTCAAGAAAGCAAGAGAACTTCTCAAAGGATAAGAAAAGTTCAGAGGGACAAGTACAGTGCTTCAAATGTCGAGGCTACGGCCACATTGCAACGGAGTGTCCCAACAAGAATCCGGCAAAGAAGAAGGCGATGCAAGTCGTCACTTGGGATGACAACTCAACGTCAAATGAGTCATCCTCAAGTGATGAAGAAGACAACGCGACAGCATTCCACGCGTCCACATCTTCACCCTTCATGTGCTTAATGGCAAGTACCTCCGATTCCTTGTCCAACTCCTCCCAAGTTGAAAAGATTGCAACGGACGACGAATCGAGTAATTCTGAAGGTGAAGATTTTGCTCTTGCCTACCATAAGCTTTTGAGGGATTCAAAGAAACTGGCAAAGCAAAACCGGAGTTTGAGAGGGAGATTGCAGGATCTTGAAGAAGAAGCAAAAAGAGCAACTTCTCTCTCAAACGCTCTTGAAGTGGAAAGGGATAATTTAGTCAAAGCAAATGTTTCCCTTCAAGAGTCCAATGAGCATTCTCGAGAAAGAACATACAAAAATGGTGGACAAAGCGAATTATTTCTTGAAGCTCTACGGCGAGGCTCGACAGGAAAAATTGGAAATGACAAAGACCATTCTCCAACTAAAGGATGACTTAAAGCGATTCTCTTCTGGAAGGAGTAAGTTGGACAGGCTTCTTGGTCTTGGTCAAACAAATAAGTTCGGCCTCGGATACACTCAAACTGGAGACATTCCAAGTTCGAGTGGGACAGTTTTTGTGCCTCAGTCGGTATCTCCTCCTCCGACACCGGAATTCACGACAAGCAACGACAACAAGCCTACTTCATCCTCTTCGGGATCGTCAAGACCTAAGGTATGTTTTCGTTGTGGTTTTTCAGGGCACATAAGGAGAAATTGCAAGACGGGAGCCAAACGCTCAACTCAAGCACCTCTTGCAATGACTACCACAAAGGTGACTCCTCAGAAATCAATTGCAAATCAATTGAAGGAAAAGAGCCTTGGTAGTTCACCGCGCAAGACGACTTCATCAAGGAGCAGCAATCGCTCTAACAAGACGCTTTCACCTAGGCGAATAACTTCACGATCATTACCGACGCATTCCAAAAAGGTTTGGGTGCGCAAAGGTGAAATTTTCCCTTGTCTTGTTACTAATGTTTCCTTGCATGCATATGATAATTCGTCTTGGTATCTGGATAGCGGATGTTCCCGTCACATGACCGGTGACAAAAATTATTTTCAAAATTTTGAGAAAATCTCCGGAGGACTTGTTGTAGTGCACCGATTTCTGCGAAATAGCAAAACTCGGTAAAAATACTTGTAACGCGTTTCAAATATGATTACAAGTGGGTTTGAAGCGTTTTGAATCAACGCAAAAGCCGTTGAGTCGAAAAGTGAGTTGTGGTTGAGAAACGAAGCCTCAAGTTGCAAAATTGGGACTCGTGTTCGCCGAGTTCGCAAAATGGCAAAATTCGGCGAGAAGACTTGTAACGTGTTTTAAACATGATTACAGTCGAGTTCGGTGCGTTTCGGGCTGACGCGAAGGGCATCGGGTCGAAAAGTGACTTGAACCCGAGGACTTAGCCAAAATCTGAAATTCTGAAATTTGTGATCACGAAGCATTTTCGGAGCCCTGTTTCGGAGGCTTAGAGTGCCCCAAAATTTTAAAAGAAATCGTGGGGTGTCTCACAAAAGTTTTCTTATTAAAAGGGACGAAAAACCTAGGTATGTTATTAAGGAAAAATCGGAGAACGAAGCGAAGAAAATGCTTCGTGAATTCTGAAAACTGCAGTTTTGACAGTGCAAGTTAATCGCGAAGCATTTTCGGAGCTCTCTTTCGAGGGCTTAGAGTGCCCCAAAAATTTAAAAGAAATCGTGGGGTGTCTCACAAAAATTTTCTTATTAAAAGGGGCGAAAAACCTAGGTATGTTATTAAGGAAAAATCGGAGAACGAAGCGAAGAAAAATGCTTCGTGAATGCTGAAACTGCAGTTTTGACAGCGCAAGTTAATCGCGAAGCATTTTCGGGGTTCTCTTTCGAGGGCTTAGAGTAGTCCAAAGATTTAAACAAAATCGTGGGAAGTTTAAGAAAAATTTGTAGATTAAAGGGGCGAAGAAAAATTACAATTTTGATTTCTCAGTTGACGGGAAAACGTGGTGAAAGAGGGCTATCCGAAAATGCTCACTGCAGAAAAACTGCAGGAAATAAAAAGGGGCAATTTGGAAAATTGGGTTTGGGTGGAGGGCATTTTTGTAAAATGCCCTCCCCCTCCCAGCTACCCCCCTGCAGAATTAAATGCCTCACCCCCTCCTTTTGAAAAACCACACTCTCTCTCACTCTCTCTCAGCTAAAGAAGGAAACGAAAGAAGAAAAAAAGAAGAAGAAGAGAAAGAGAAGAAGAAAAAGAAGAAGAAGAGGAAGAAGAAGAAAAGGTATGCTATGCTCCTTCTCTTTCTCCCCTCTCTCTCTCCCTCTCTCCCTCTCTCTCTCTTTCTTGGCTGTAGGGTGGGGAGAAACGAACAAAAAAAAAAGAAGTGGGGGGGGAGGCTGCGGCAGCAGCTTGGGCTGCAGCTGCTGCTGCTTCAATGCAGCAGCAGCTGCTCCCTGCTGCTGCCCAGCTGCTGCTGCTGCTTAGCAGCAGCAGCTGGGCAGCATGGCTGCTGCGCAAGGCAGCAGCAAGGCTGCCTTGCGCAGCTGCTAGAGCTGCAGCAGCTGCTGCTGCTACCAGCAGCAGCAGCAGCTGCAGGCTCTGCTGCTTGGGCAGCAGCTTGCTGCTGCTGCCCAGCAGCAGAGTTGAAAGAAGGAAAACAAAAAAAAAAAAAAAGAGAAGAGAATAGAAGAGGAAATGAAGAAAAGAAGAGAGGAGAAAGAAAAAAAAAAAAAGATTCTTCTTTTCTCTTTTCTTCAATAAGAATAGATATAATTCTTCTCTTTCCTTTTCTCTAATGAGAAAAGAATGCAATTTCTCAAGTTTGCCAAATGCAAAAATTTCAATTTCTCGATTTTACAAAATGCAAAATTGAGGAATTGGGGGTGGGGGAATTGCTTAAATTGAGCCCCTCTAAAATTTAGAGAGCATTGGGCTTTCTTCCAATATAAAATTGCAATCCTCGACTTACCAAGTGCAAAATCGAAGAATGGGGGGAAAATTGCTCAAATTGAGCTTTTCTCAAATTTGGAGGGCATTTTGACCCCGGATCGAGTTGAGCAAGTTTCTTTTTGGCAATAGGCCATGGGTTGATCATTTTCCTCCCATTTCTATAAACCAATAAAAAAGTAGCCTTTTTGTGGAGAAAAGTGATCTAATAAGGATTGTTTCCCCTTTTCTTGCCAAAAGGGGTTAATCTTACCGTTTTGCTAAATTTAGTAAGTCACGTGAAAACAATTGCTTATTTTTCCTTCCTTACAACGTAGGGAAACCTCAAAGGCATAAAGAGCTAGACTTGTCTCCTCCGGAAACTCAGAAAGCACATCGAGGTGGGGGATTCTATCGAGCGAGGGTGACCTCTCCCCTTATCTTTTGCTTTTCTTAGAAGCATGTTAATAGAGTGGCTAGGATAGTATCTTCATGCTTATGTAGAAGTGGTTTGTGGTTTATGGAAATTTTGACTTAGGAGAAAACTTAGATTAGGCTCTAACGTGTGGCATTCACTATAGGACTTCACGAGTGGCATGTTTGTTTGAGTCAAACAAGTGTGTAGATGGAATTAGGGCCTAATTTAGAGTTATGTCTCTAAGGAAAGCATAGTTTAGTTGAGGTTAAAATCCAAAGTATTTGAAATCCCTAGAGTTGTCATAGGGAGTTGGGTTAATATACCTACACTTTAACTTCAACTTGAGCATAATGAAAGTTAAGAATTGAGTCTAAGGGACTTATGTACCTTAAGGCATGGACCTAGGGTAAATGCATGAGTATATTAAAAAGACAAGCTAAAAGCTTAATTGCAAAGAAAGAAAAAGGGCCAAGAGGCAATGTGAGCTATAAGCTCGATTGAGATGGAAGCTAAGTGCTAAAGAGCAAAAGAAAGGCAAAGGCTTAAAAGAGCAAAGAGGCTAAATGCAAAGTAATAAAAGAAATAATAAAACGAGCGTACCTACGGGGCGAAACGTGGCCCATGTTGGAGTAGCAGGCAGTGTCCCTCTCCCGGGTAGAGACCCGTTCGGGACGTTTCCCCGTAGGGCGGGGTAACACTTGCGGGTGTTATCGGCAACCTTAGAGGACTTGTCTTATGGCAGCATGTCTGCCGGGCTAGGGCCCGTTGGGCAAGCTTCTCTGAGGGTTTAGCAACTTGAATTGAAACACAAAGAAAGTTAATGAAAGTTATTTGACAAGGGACAGGTTGGTTAGTTTGGCATCCTACAGCGACATAGAGCTATGTCATGGCAAAGGTAAAAGTATTAAGCATGCTAGCTAAGATTTACAGCTTTTATTTACTGTATTTCGTTCTCTATTATATTGCTTCCATTAGACTAAGCGGTGCAGGGCATTTTCTCTCGGTGGTTGAACCCACTGGGAACTTGGTTGTAGTTCTCACACCCTTTGGGTGACATCCCCACAGGTCCAGGCACATCAGGCGAGGCACGCGATAGGGGCAAGGGCCCAGCAGAGTAGCGACCTAGCAGTCTAGAGTCGCCAGTACCATTTTGGAGTTTTACTTTCTTGAGCGAACTTATGTATGTGAGGAACAATGTAACTTTTAAATGTTTAAGTTTCAAGTTGGAAAAGAGAAAAAAAAAAATATGGATGTATTTTGGTATTGTAGTTTCATGCTAAAAGAGAGTTGTAATATTAAACAAAAGTGTATGTCTTCGCTCAAGTGTTGTACTTTCATTTCTTCTAACTACTTGTTGAATGATTGAAAGTTTAAATTTATAGTTCTTTCCTCTGATTGCTTACTCTTCCGCTATATTGAAATGATATTGTTGGATTAAACCGTTCCTTTCGGGTCTTGAAAGGTCATGCCCGATTGGCGGGTCTGTTGGCGCGCCCGAACTGTTCAAATTGACGGTCTCGGGGCGTGACACTTGTAGTTTTCGGAGACGGTCGGTCTTCCAAAATTATTGGAAAGGGAACGGTAGCTATTCCAGATGGCCCGATTTTGAAAAATGTGTTATTTGTTGATGGCCTAAAGACTAACCTCATTAGCATAAGTCAACTTTGTGACAATGGTTATTCAGTTAATTTTTCATCTGTTGAATGTATTGTAACTGATAAGGACCATGTTTTCTTTTTAAAAGGGGTTAGATCTGAAAACAATTGTTATGTTGTTCCTACTAAAATTTCTGAAAATTGTAACTTAGCCTCTTTGAATAATGAAACACTTTGGCATGAAAGGCTAGGTCACATAAACTTTAAGGAACTTGCTAGAATTTCAAACAAAGATGTGGTCAAGGGGGTTCCTAAATTGTCACTTAAACAAAACATTGTGTGTGGTGGTTGCCAAAAGGGAAAGCAATCCAGGACTGCACACAAGAACTTGAACCACATTGGTACAAAACGGCCTTTGGAACTTTTGCACATGGATTTAATGGGGCCAACTCGTCAACCATCTTTGGGAGGTAAATGGTATATTTTCTTGATGATTGATGATTTCTCTAGATTTTCTTGGGTAGCATTTTTAAAAGAGAAAGCTGATACCTTTGATTCTTTTCACGAGATTTGCCATCGTATTATGACTGAAAAGAAGGAAAAGATTATTCGTGTTAGAAGTGATAGAGGTGGAGAATTCATTAATTCTAAATTCATTGATTTTTGCACTTCAAATGGCATTAAACATGAATTCTCAGCACCCTATACACCTCAACAGAATGGTGTAGTCGAGCGCAAAAACAGGGTCGTACAGGAGATGGCACGTGTTATGCTTCATAGCCGGAACCTACCGTTATATTTTTGGGCTGAAGCTGTGAACACTGCTGTCTATGTTATTAACCGCGTTTATTTGCGCCCGGGGACTTTAAATACACCATATGAACTATGGTTTTGTAGAAAACCGAACATCAAATATTTTCGTATCTTTGGGAGTCGGTGTTATATTTTACGTGACCGCGAAAATCTTGGAAAATTTGACTCTCGAAGTGACGAAGGGATTTTCTTGGGTTATTCTACAAACAGTAGAGCATATCGAGTATTTAACTTGGAATCTAAGACGATCGTAGAATCGATAAATGTTAAGGTAGATGAAGCTTTTCACTTTGCATCTGAAAAATCTACCCTCGATATCTCTCTTGATGATGATACACCTGCTAATGCATCTTCTAATAACAATTCTTCCGATAATAATGATGCATCTAACGGTTCTTCAAGTTTATCTGATGTGCAGGAATCATCTCATGTACCTCCGAGTACTCCGTTACCTCAAACGTTACGCATCTCCAAGGATCATCCTGAATCGAACATTATTGGAGACCCACAAGAAGGAGTTAGGACTCGGAGGCAGTTGGTTTGTGGATTCGCTTGCTACGTATCTTTAATCGAACCAAAGGACATCGATGAAGCTCTTCAGGATGACTACTGGATTGAAGCAATGCAGGAAGAGCTCCATCAATTTGAGCGAAACAAAGTCTGGGAATTAACGAAGCCTCCGAAGCAACACAATGTGATAGGTACCAAATGGATTTTCAAGAACAAGAAAAATGAGGAAGGTACTATCATCAGGAACAAAGCAAGACTAGTTGCTCAAGGCTACTCTCAAATAGAAGGTATAGACTTTGATGAAACTTTCGCCCCTGTAGCTAGACTCGAGTCCATTCGTATCCTATTTGCTATTGCTTGTCATTTTAAAATAAAATTATTTCAAATGGACGTTAAGAGCGCATTTTTAAATGGGTTTTTAAATGAGGAAGTTTATGTGGCTCAACCGAAAGGTTTTGTAGACCATAAACAACCTAACCATGTTTTTCGTTTGAAAAAGGCTCTTTACGGTCTGAAACAAGCACCGCGAGCATGGTACGAAAGGTTGACAAAGCACCTTTTGGAAAAGGGCTATACTCGAGGGGGAGCTGACAGGACTCTCTTTGTGAAGCATTATCAAAACAATTTCATTGTAGCACAAATCTATGTCGATGACATTGTATTTGGGCGCAACAAGAGATAATGATGCTTCTAAATTCGCTGAGACCATGGAAAGCGAATTTGAGATGTCCATGATGGGCGAATTGACTTATTTTCTTGGATTGCAAGTTAAACAAAATGATGAAGGCATTCACTTGTGTCAATCCAAGTATGCAATGGAGTTGGTCAAAAAGTTTGATCTTGAAAATTCTAAGGATTTTCCGACTCCAATGGGAACTAGCCACAAGGGACTTGGAAGTGAATCACACAGTGAGAATGTAGACGAGAAACTTTATCGAAGTATGATTGGAAGTCTACTTTACCTCACGGCTAGTCGCCCGGATATATCCTTTAGTGTTGGGATTTGCGCGAGATATCAATCAGCACCAAAGGAGGTTCACCTGAAAGCGGTGAAACGGATCATCCGGTACATCAAAGGTACAATAAATTTCGGAATTTGGTATCCTATGGGAACAAGTTTGGATAGTTGGATACTCAGATGCCGATTGGGCAGGATCAGTGGATGATCGGAAAAGCACGAGTGGTGCATGCTTCTATCTTGGCCATTGCCTTGTTGCATGGCACAGTAAAAAGCAAAATTGCATAGCACTCTCGACTGCCGAAGCAGAGTATATTTCAGCGGGTAGTTGTTCAACCCAACTGATTTGGATGAAAAGCGTGTTGAGCGACTTCCGGATTTCAGCATCTTCGGTAACAATTCTTTGTGACAACACTAGTGCTATTAACATTTCCAAAACCCTGTGTTGCACTCTAGAACAAAACATATTGAACTTAGATATCATTTTCTTAGAGAGCTAGTTGAATCAAATATTCTTCAACTTTCATATATTTCAACTGAGGATCAATTAGCTGATATCTTAACAAAACCTTTGGATCAAAAACGTTTTATTCATTTGCGTAAAGCAATTGGAATGCTTTCCTTGAAATAACCTCTTTTGAAACCTTTGCTTAGGTTAGGTTTTGTTTTTGTGTTTTGTTCTTTATCTATGCTTAGTACATAGAACATTAATTGAGCATGTGATATATTGACTTTAATTGCATCCTTTCATGCATTTAGAAATTTATTATGTTTTGATATCATAATATTTCAGTTGATGCAATGATCATTTATTTAAATTAAACCATCTTTTAAGTGATCAAAGTCAATTTCTCTCTCAATGATCTCTTGGTATAGTCATTATCTTATTTGACAATGTAGTCGAGTATGAATTCGAGATCAATTTTGGTTGAATACTTTATATATTAAATAATTGATAGCCAATTGAGGGGGAGTCAAAGAAAAGTAAAATGCTCAAAAGATGTGGAAAGAGTTACATCCCAATGAGGAGTGTGAAAACTACCACCACATGGAGGAAAGAGCTACCACCTCGGTCGTCCGAGTACTGTGTGCAGCTACCACATGTATACCAAGCATGGTTTGTCAATTTTGATTAAATAAAATGCATATTGAAATACTTGACTATGTCAAATTTCAAGGTTGGTATAAGGTGGGATTTTAATGAAAGATGCTCAAAGAGCCACTCTCTTCAACAGATTGTCTAGATATATTATCTAACTTATCTGGGATTTCAAACATCTATTGATCTTGGTACTTCATTTTCTTTACCAAATTGATGATTTGATAAAGGCATTACTCATAAGATCGTGATAGATGTGTTTGAAGTTGTTCAACTTTAAAGGTTTTAATTTCTATAAATTTTCGTTTCATTATTTGAATATTATTGATAGATTTTGCATAATCTATTTCTTTTGTATGAAACGATGATTTTTGTTTAAAGTTGATGCACAAATATGCTTACATACTTTTTCTGGATTTTATGGAATTTTTCTAAATTTTTTCTGAAGGAAAAGTTGGAGCCGATCCGGATCGGGCAAGTTGATCCGGATCCCGAACGCAGGCTTTTTCCTGCGGCTGGCCGATCCGGATCAAAATCTCGATCCGATCCGGATCACGGCTAGGGTTTTAAATAAAACAAAAGGGTTTTGATTTCTTTTACTTCAATCTTTTGTTTTTAAGTTTCTAGAGCTTCTCTCTTTAGGATCCATCCATCTTGGAGCTTTTCAAACTCAAGTTCTTCGATTTCAAGTAAGTTTTATTGATCAAAATCTCGGTTTTTCACAGATTTTCCTTTTTTCCTCAAAACGTGATGAAATTTCTCTATCTTTTTCGTTTGTGAATGGTTTTTGGTCAAATTTCTTTTGAAATAAGAACTCTGGGTAGATTAGTTTTGATTATATGCTAGGTTTTCTCCTGATTAACGAATTTTTGGGCTTCGATTTCTGAAAATTCGGTTTTAGGGCATATAATAGGAATTTTTGAAAATCATGCAATTGATCTATTTTTAAAATTCTTTTTGCAAAACTAATTTGATTCCTAGTCTCTCTACATGATTATGATTGTTTGGGTACAATCTTTCAAAGTTTTCAAAATTAACAATTTTTCATGTGTTCTTGAGTTGCTCTTCACAGGATTTCAAACCTCATAAAGTAAGCACTTGGATCAATGGAATTCTCATGGATCATCTTGCTGTTAGTCACAATGGTGCATACTCGAGCAACCAACAAACTGAAAAGAGCCAAGAAACCTCAACGAAAAGTAAATTTTCATCTTATCAGTGACACGGAAACTGAAGCAAATAATAATGAAGTACACTGGGACATGTTGACGGATGACGATGAGACAGTGCCCGTCAAACCTGAAAGAAAGGCTTCCGATGAATCAAAAGAAAAGGCACCCATGGACACAGGAAAAGCACCTATGTCTGCACCGACTATCTCTGTGAAAAGAAACGAATCACTAGACGCTTTGGACTACGACGAGACGTTGATATTGACAAGCCGACAGTTCCGGATTCTCCACCCCGTGAGGAACAAGTGTTCGTTAATGCAGATCGCCTAAAGGCATTTGAGAATCGTGAATGTATTGGTGAGAGGCATGTTAATATTGAGGCTCTACGAGGCCACTCCCCTGAGTTTGGTGTTCTGATTGAACAAGCAAACCTTATTCAAGTATGCCGATTCCCAGAAATGCTTGGCTACTGTCTGCATCACGTAAGGACCTTCTATACAAATGCACGGCACCTTCGAGAGCATGAAAACGGTCCAATGGAGTTT
This sequence comes from Tillandsia fasciculata, assembly GCA_029168755.2. Lineage (NCBI taxonomy): Eukaryota > Viridiplantae > Streptophyta > Magnoliopsida > Poales > Bromeliaceae > Tillandsia > Tillandsia fasciculata. The sequence goes on along the minus strand of CM054940.1, from coordinate 12,969,699 downwards.
TACACGAATATCCAAGGCACAAGGTTTAAAATTACTCCACATTGATTGGGGAGGTTTTGGGAATGCAAGCCAGCAAGACAGGAACTAATTACTTGAAGGGAATAAGTTTGACAAACACGATGTGGCAAATGGTTATAAAGGGAATTTGTTTGGAGGGAACTCAATCAACGGAGAAATCTGTCAGATCCAAAGAACTTCGTCTTGAGTACCGGTTCCTAAACTTCATCACATGTTACAATATCCTTCCAAATATGCAGACGAAAGTCGTGAGATGGGATCGATTGCTGTTTTTGTATCTCTTAGGACATCCGTCAGAGGCAATGGGATTAAATATCAACATTCCGTACATTATTTGGAATAGAATGGCGAGATATGTTGAGCATCCTCATCTCACTGAAAGAATTCCATTTCCATTGATTATAATGAGGATCTTAAAGAAATTTCAGGTTGATATTAGTTCAACTACTTATCATCACTGCTTGAGCATGATCGATGAGTCTACCATTGTCAAGTCTCTTCATAAGTTGCCACATGTCACTCCAGTTCCTGCATTCGGAACGAAACCCAGTACCAGCACTGCCGCATCACCATCACAACCAGTACCCGCACCAGCGGATGAAGCATCAGTCTCATCCATCTACAGAGAACAACAACGATTATCTTTGAGCAGGAACAGATTTCGAAGGAACAGAAGAGAATTTCCAATGAGCTTGAGCTCATTACGGCAGCTCATATTACCATAACTAAGAAGGTCAATTCAATGAACAAGCTGGTGAAAAAGATGTTCTCCAAGATGGGCTGCATGAGCTCTGAAGACTCTGAATCTGATGATTGATTACTTTTTTGCCTCATTTTACTTTTCATCTTTCTGTGCAGGATTCTAACTTTTTGTGTAGGATTTCAGCTTTTTAGGTTTTTAATGTTCAGTTTTAGTTTCTCCTTTAGATTTAGTTCTCAGGTTTTTCTTGATTTTGAACTTTTTAACTCTCCTTAAATTTTTGTAATTTTGGCTTTGTTTGTGACAAAAAGGGGGAGAGAGAGTTTACAGAACAACTTTGTGTGAGAACTTTGAACAAACTTTGACTTTGGTGAAAGGTAAGTATCACAACTTCTGTTTATCTTGTGATTTGTTGCATGTCCCTACTAACTATTCGACTAACTATTTGGACATGTATTATTACTAACAAGTTGATGATTACTAACAAAGCAAAGTTATGACATTTGGAATCTTATTGCTTAGAAGATATGTCAATTTTGATGTGATCTTATTACATATCTGATTTACTAAATGTCATGATGAGTATAAACTCTATCTCTGCTAGGTTTTGAATGTTTCAAATTCTTGAGGTATCTAACGATTTCTTTTGTCAAGAATGATTTCTTTTTGCAGAAAGTACAGATGTCTAAGTTTAGAGTCTGTTTTAGGAGTTTATCTCATGTATTTAATTTTTGGATCTCCATTGTAAATTTTTGTTGTATGGTGATAGCAACAAAAATATCTTTTTGAATTTTCTTTAGTGGATTTGTGTTTTGTCACGAAACCGCCAAAGGGGGAGATTGTTACGGAATTTGTTTTGGCGTATTTCGTGAAAGTGTTAAGTCTTGAAGATTGAAGATGAAAGAAGTTTGAATCATATACCTCAATCTCAAGAAAGAAGAATTCAAAAGGATCAGGTATGTTTAACTAAAGATTTTTGGTGATCCGAATACTTCTTGTATTATAGAAACACTTGGAAGAACTTTTAATTGCATAAAAATCAAAAACTGGACATGGGACATGTTCAGGATCCGGATCGGGCCTTGCAATCCGGATCCCGAAGGGTGTTCGTTCATACACTAGTTCAATCCGGATCGCAGCATCCTTTGATCCGGATCCCGAACACTAGTTTTACCATTTTATGTGAACGATCCGGATCAGGTTTTGCAATCCGGATCCCGAACGTGATGTTTGGTGAAACTGTATGAACGATCCGGATCGGGGATTCGATCCGGATCCCGAACCTCTGTTTTTCTGGAAATTGTTTTCACTTCTGCGATCCGGATCACAGTAATCCCGATCCGGATCGCCGTCCTGAGAAATTCCAGAAACGGATAGTTTTTGATCCTTATCTTCTTCCAATGGTTTCTAACCTATATATAGACCCTTTAATTCATTTTTAGGGTAAGGGACATAATAGAAAAATACGACCGTAAGAGAAAAATCCACATATAGAGAAGAAAGGAAATCAATAGATTTAATTCTATGTTTCTTCATCTATATTGATTGATTTGATTCTAGGTTTTCCAAACTCAGATTTTGAGTAGAATCAAATCAATGAATACTTAGATGGTATTTCCGATCTATTTCTAATCTAAGTATTCGGCGGATCATCACCACCCAAAAACAACGATTTACCCTAAATCGGCGCGTGGACTCGCGTGGCCTTGTGGATTCAAGGTGCAACCGCTCTCGTGGATTCGGAGCGAGGTACGTTCGTGGATTCGAAGCGTGCTACTGGGTGAAGACCGTGGATTCGGTCGGACGTCGTGGACTCGACGTTGGACGCTGTGGATTCAGCGTTGGGCGCGGATCGTGGATTCGAGAAGCGTCGTGGAGCGAGCGGAGAAGATCTACTAGGAGCGTATGGTAAAAGGTTGAGTCGTCTGTGAGTACGTTATATCACCTTGTACGTGTGTTAATTCTAGTGGATTTCGCCGTGTTATCGGTCCCGTGGTTTTTTACTCCGGTTTGGAGTTTTTCCACGTAAAAATCTTGCGTGTTCTTTTATTTTTCCGCATTGGGTTTTATTGCGCAATGATTTTTTGAGTGTTTATTGTTTACACCTATTCACCCCCCTCTAGGTGTTTTTTCCCCTATTTAGATCCATATTATATAAACCCAACAATTTCGGGCGCCCGAATTTTTCCGGCTGCTACAGTAACGGGCCCGGCCCGTTACTGTATGCGCCCGAATCATCCTCAGGCCGCCACGTGTCCCTGATTCGCCCTCTGCACCCGGCGCACGAACCCGACGAATCCAGCGATGCACGTGTCCCGACAGGCGACTGCACCGCTGCGACCGACCTACCACGGGGCGCACGTGGCGCCCCCACGTCGCCCCCGGTCAACGCACGTCGCGCGACGGTGCGCGGCGCGCCGAGCCGGCTCCGGGTCGGGCACGCGAACCGAGGCAACGCCTCAGCCGCCGTAGCCGCGTGGACCGAGTGCACGAGAAAACGCCAACCACACACTGCCACGAGTCCCTCGGTTCACCGTGCACCAGAGCCGATATTCAGTGGACCGCGCCGCTGGCACGGCCAACCGAAGAAGCGCGCCACGTGGCCGCCACCGGTGCACGCGCTCCGCGGTGGACCGCGCACCTGCCCGCTGCGCGCCGCGCGCTGCCGCGCGCGTCGCTGGCCGCGCCGCTCGCCGCCTGCCCGAGGCCGCGCCGCCGGCCGGCGCCGCCGGCGCCTCTCCGGCCGTGGCAACAGTCAACCTAAGCCTCGATCGTCTGTTTCGCGTCCGGGCACCACAAAATCAACTTCAAATTAAATAATCGTCCATTTCGCTCGTTTTCGCGCGCTGAATCCAAATCCGAGGTCGTTCGGCCAAATCCACTTCTAAAAATTTCCCAAAAATTTCGGAAGAGTAGATTGATCCCATTTTCCGTTCCGGGTCACATTCTTGGCTCCAATAAGCGCGCAAACTCCTCACACACCCAAAAATGGACTTCTAGAAAAGAAAAACAAGCTTCAAATTTACCAGAAACCCAAATCTGGGGCCGACAAGCGCACACACATACCCTGAAACCACCAAACCAACAGTAAACCCTAAAGTGGGGATTCGGGTCCTCACATCCCCCCCACTAAAAGAAAGTTTCGTCCTCGCAAACAAACACGGCTCAAACGGGAGTCTCCAAGCCCAAAGGTAAACCTCCAACAACACAAACTCCAACTCCCCAGTCGCTACAACTTCTCCACAAAGCGAGTCCAACGCGGGATAAAGCTCAGGAATTCCCAAACACTGGGGACGAGGTAGAACAGCCAACTCTACGCGTCCAAACTATTGAATACGCGCAAAACTTAACAGAAAAAGAAAGGCCCACCAGTAGGAAGGTCATCAACCCCAACTCTCCAATTTAGAAAACAACTGAAATTAGCGAAAAGTTCGAAAGTTTCGAGAGACCAGTGCCCTCGCCCCAATCAAACAAGAACAGGTTCGGCACCCGTCCCATTTTGGAGTAGTCTTTCGAATCTTTCATCCTGTTCGCAAATTTCAGCACAATAACGATCGAAAAGAGGGAGAGGAGTGTTGATGCCGTTCCTGCTGTGGCAACAAAACGGAAGCTATGGTCTATCCGTGCCCCTAAAAAGAACACCACTCTATCCGAGACCCCTAGAGAAGAACCCCATAACCCTATCGTCCTAGGCGCACTACGCTCAACAAGTCGCACCTAACACAAAGCCGCTGAAGCCACTGCTGCAGGAAGGATGCCTCGTATCCAGTGAAAATGATCTCCGTCGTGCAACTGCGGAAAGGCCATTGTTCTCAATTCGCAATCAAATATTGCACAATACCGCACCGAGCTGGTCCTCCCAAGTGCTCAATTGAGTCGGGGCGTGCAACGAGCCAAAACAACACAATCGGCGTACCTCTCAAGTTTCAGTGTTGATCAAGCCAAAATTCGCCTCTGCTGGAGGATACTGGGATGAATCCATTCGCTATGCATGTCACAGAATTCTATCCCTTAATTATGCAAAAAATGCAATTGCCCTGATTATCATGCAGGGGATGGTGGTACCCAAAAAACTCACCCAGCCTGACATAAATTAAAAACCTACCTGCGGCGAAAGGATCTGCCTGCTGGGTGCTCTTCTACCATGGCTGCATAATCTCGTCCACTAGGCGCGGAAAAAGAAGTCGTCCCGTCTGTCCCGACGTGTTACCCCACTCTGTCTGATGGTGCCCTGGAGGAGTGGATTCGCTTCCGAACTGGCAAGGGAGGTGCTGTAGCAAGGGGTTGCACTTACGAATGGCTCGGCGACAAACTGATGAAAATGTCCCAACTCTCACATCGGAAAACACCGTCCCTGTGACGGAATTGATGTGGCCGTATTTCGGGGAAAGTGTTAAAGTCTTGAAGATTGAAATGAAAGAACTTTGGATCATAGACCTCAAATTCAAGAACGAAGAATTCAAAAGGATCAGGTAGTTTAAATAAAGATTTATGGTGATCCGAATACTTCTTGTAGTGTCGAAACACCTGGAAGAATGTTTAATTGCATATTAATCAAAAAACTGGACATGGGACATGTTCAGGATCCGGATCAGACCTTGCGATCCGGATCCGAAGGGTGTTCGATCATACACTGGTTCAATCCGGATCCAGTTTCATGATCCGGATCCCGAACACGTGTTTTACCTTGGTACTTGCACAATCGGATCAGGATTTGCAATCCGGACCCGAATGTTGATATTTGGTAAAAACTGTATGAGCGATCCGGAGCGGGGATACGATCCGGATCCCGAACTTGGTTTTCTGGAATCGTCAATCAAGCTACGACGATCCGGATCGCCAGTAATTCCGATCCGGATCGCCGTCCGTAAATTTCCAGAAAGAAACGGCAGGTTTTTGATCTTATCTCTTCCACAATGGTTTCTACCTATAAATAGACCCTATGGATTCCTTTTTAGGGTTAAGAAATTTAATCGGTAAAACATAGAAAAAAAATTTTACGAAAGAGAAAGATCCACATATAGAGAAGAAAGGAAATAATAAGATTAATTCTATGTTTCGTCTCTCTATTGATTGATTTGATTCTAGGTTTTAATACTCAGATTTGAGTAGAATCAAAACAATGACTACTTAGTGGTATTCGACTATCTTTTGCTCAAGTATTCGGCGGATCATCACCACCCAAAAAACAACGATTACCCCAAATCTGCGCGTGGACTCGCCGTGGCCTTGTGGATCAAGGTGCAACGCTCGCGTGGATTACGGGAGCGCGGTACGTTGTGGATTCGAAGCGTCGTACTGTGGAAGACCGTGGATCGGTCGGACGTCGTGGACCGACGTTGGACGCTGAGGTGTCGCTGTTGGGCGAGAGGTGGATTCGAGAAGCGTGTGGAACGAGCGGAGAAGATCTACTAGGAGCGGTATGAAAGGTGAGTCGTCTGTGAGTACGTCTATACACCTTGTAGTGTGTTACTTCTAGTGGATTTCGCGGGTTATCGGCTCCGTGATTTTTACTCTGGTTTGGAGTTTTTCCCCGTAAAAATCTTGCGTGTTC
>CM054940.1:12912663-12963327 GCA_029168755.2 Tillandsia fasciculata | reverse complement strand
GGGGACAGGCCAACTCATGGTAGACCGCCACGCCCCGCAGTCCCAGTCTTATGGCCATGGACCGCAGAGACCGCACAAGCACACATGCAGCAAGATCGCAGCAGAGGCAGCAGAGATCTCAGCAGCAGTCCTCGAGACAGCACAGCGCAGCAGCCGAGACGCCGCCCGATCTTCTGACCGATGTGTTTTCTGGCGGGGGTCAGCATGCCTCCATTACTTGTGACCAAGATGGGGTCGATGCTTCCGTTGTGGACAGTGTGGGGCATGTGCGAGCTACCTCCGCCCTTACTACTGGTTACCTCGAGGGCACCTTCTTTCGGCATCGGTTCCATATCCCCCTCAGCAGCATGCGTCCACCAGCTCAGCGGCCTTGATACTCCGCGATCAGGCCGTCCACTTCTTATCCTGTGGATTCTCGACCTCCAGCACCGACGGGCGGGTGTATGCCGCCCAGTTAGCAGATTCTTCAGCGGCAGACCAGGTGGTGGCAGGTATTACTCTACTCTTTGGCATTCCGGATCGCTCTTTATTCGACACTGGAGCATCTCATTCTTTCATTAGTCGAGCATTTGCATCCCTGCATGGCTTAGAGATAGAAGTCCTTGTCACATGCATTAGAGGTGCGATTCCCGATCATATTTTGCATGTCGAGGAGCGTTTGTTGGCATGCCCTGTACAGTTGGGCCTTGGATATTGCCTGCAGACTTGCTTGTCTTGCAGCAGCTCCAGAATTTTGATGTGGTGCTAGGGATGGATTGGCCATCACGGTATTCCGCCACTATCGACTGCAGAGAGAGGACGTCACTCTTCGCGAGCCAGACAGGAGGAGTTCATCTTCAGAGGCTGCCAGAGCCGTTTTGTTCGGCAGCGACCATTTCCTCGGCGAGGGCTAGGAGGTGTTGAGCAGAGGATGTACTGCCTTTTTGGCCACGGTTGTGGAGGTGCCTACGGCGGCAACTGGGACTCGAGGATATCCCTATTGTCCGAGAGTTTCCAGATGTGTTTCCCCCAGAGCTGACGACGATGCCGCTGAGAGGAGATTGAGTTTGTGATTGATGTAGTCCCTGGACTGCGCCAATCTCAAAGGCACCTATAGGATGGCGCCAGCTGAGTTGAGGGAGTTGAAAGCCAGTTTCAGGATCTTTTAGACAGGGGCTTCATCAGACCCAGTGTTTCTCCGTGGGAGCGCCTGTGTTGTTTGTGAAGAAGAAGGATGGTTCACTCCGATTGTGCGTGGATTATAGGGAATTAAACAAAGTGACCATCCGGAAACAAGTATCCCCTCCCCCGGATAGATGATTTGTTTGATCAGTTACAGGGAGCGTCTGTGTTCTCGAAGATTGATCTGCAGTCCGGTTACCACCAGCTGAGGGTGAGGCCGAGGACATCTCCAAAACGGCTTTCAGATCGCGGTACGGGCATTATGAGTTTACTGTGATGCCTTTCGGGTTGACAAATCCCCCTGCCGCATTCATCGATTAATGAACAGGATATTTCAGCCGTTTTTGGACCCGGTTTGTGGGGTTGTGTTCATCGATGATATTCTGATCTACTCCCGGAGTGATCTGGAGCACGAGGAGCACTTGAGGACTGTGCTACATCTTCTTCTAGAGAAGAAGCTGTATGCTAAGTCAAAAAGTGCTAGTTTTGGCTCGGGAGGTCGCCTTTCTGGGTCATGTTGTTTCAGCTGCTGGTGTGTACCGGTGGATCCGGCCAGGTGGAATGTGATGATCCGAATTTTTATATGAAGGATTTTACAGCGTTAATGGCGATTGAGGAAGCCTACACAGTGCAATGAAGCTTGTAGAGGCGAAAACGGACCTCAAAAATGGACCCGGCACGAAAAACGGATCAAGTAGGCTTTTCGGGGCTTTTCGGCAAAATTTTGGATGAGAATTTGAAGAAACGGACGGCGGATTCGGACTCAGCGCGCGAAAACGATCAATCGGTATATTTACTTGAAATTTTTGGGCCAGGGTACTGTTCACGCCGGAACAGTAACTCCGGCAATGCTGTCGGCGGCCGGCGGGCGGCGGCGCACGGCGAAGCGCGGCGGCACAGCAGGCGGAGCGCGGCCGCGGGCACCGCGGCAGGCGCGGGCAGGCGCGCGCGGCGCGGGCAGGCCGGCGCGCGCGGGCTGCCGGTCCACAGGAGAAGCGTGCACCGGAGCACCGAGAATGGGAACTGCCACGTGGCAGCACCCCATTGGTCCGACGGCGTAAAGAAAGGCGGCCTGTCTCTGACACGTGGCGCTCTGTGATTGGCCGACACATCCGGAAGACCCGGCGCGTAGACCGGGGCGTGGACCACGTGAACCGCGTGGGGACACGTGGCACCACGTTCATTCGCGGGCGCAGAGCCGCCCACGTGCGCAAGGCACGTGGAACACGTGGGCGGCTGGGACACGTGGCAATTTCTGATTGGCCCTGCACGGATGTTCGTGTTCTGGCACACGCGGCGCAACCGGAGTGGAGGGTTTCGGTGTTTCCTGTTCTGGGCCCGGATCTGGTGTGGAGCCGAATAGTGTTTTGGCCCATTATAAATACCCTTCCCTCTCTCTCTCTCGCAAATACCAGATTCTAGAGAGAGAAAATGAGATTTTGCCCTATATGAAAGTTGTTCCTCTCTCTGTCCTCTATCTCCCCTAGCAATTTCAGAATTTTAGGAGTTTCCGACAGCGAGTTATCTGCGACACGGCGCACTGCGACGATTTCCAATTTCGGCCCATTTTCCGTCACAGTTCAGTCGGAAATTCGCTGTGTGCTAACCAGGAGAAATTTTTGAACGATTTCTTCGACAGCGCGACCGTAAGAGGTAAGGCTTCGTTTTTCATGTTGATCACTTTGCTCCGTTTCGCACTTTTGGCACGGTTCCCGAGGCACCTTTGACCCCCCTTTTTACTGTGATATTTTCTGGACAGCCCCGACTTCTCCGATTTATATCTTGAGCTAGGAACATCGGATCAAGGCAAATAAATAGTCGATTTTGACCTACTCGTCGCAAGGAACGCAACCGTAATTTTTCTGGAATTGCTGGAGCACTGTACAAAGGTGAAAATTCCCTTTTGTGAACTGACTGGGAAAATAATAATAAGGCTGTATTTCTGGGATTTGTATTTACACCGGGTGCGTTGTTTGTACTGTAGTACACTGTTTTCGACGGATTTCGCTGTTAGGACTGTGGACAGCGAGGAAGCTATCTGAGTGTGGATTTGCGTGTCAGGTGGGTGGTTGTTGCTTACCTCTTACTACGATCTACTTACTAAGTTTATTTAGAGGATTTTCCCTTTTTGGCTTATTGAATGATCATTCTTTGACATCCACACTTAAATTAAGTTATAGGTGAGACTAATCTTGTGGATACACCATGTTGGGAAGATTATCGGAAAAACGTTAACTTTAAGGAACATGATATGATAACACCTAGATGAGTATGAAAGTGGATTAAATGGAACAAGATTACATGCGGGTACTACTTTGATGATTTCTTATAGATCAGGGATTATAAACATGTGTAGTCGGTTAGTGATTTTGGCTTAATGGTTATATCTTTGCGGATCTATCGTTGATACACCTGTCGCACCGTTGTTTGCTACCCTCTATTTCATATTTCATCAGAATCTCTACTTACTTATATGAACATCTGTACAAACCACTATTTATCGCTACACTATCATATTGGGACTTGATTTAGGAGAAACCATGATTGTTCCTTTTCTCCTTTTCATTTGGACTTTTGGTTCATGTTGCTCTGGTTAGAGCAGGGATCTGGAATAGTGTAGTCGGGACTTTTGAGTCTGGGACAGTTGTACTTGGTTGTGGTTTGTGGGGCATTGTGGTAACCGCGGACATCAGCGGTGACTGACCAGAGGTTGACTATTTTATCAGTTTTGATCTTATGGGGTATTACGGTAACCGCGGACATTAGGCGGTTGACCGGATGTCTATCTTTGCATCAGATTGGGGTGAGTCTTGTCGATCTTTGCATCAGATTGGGGATCGGGCTTTTTGCTAGTGGACGGAGTTTTCCCACTTGTTGAGTACTATTGCATCATCAGCCTTTCTTTAGTGGACGGATTTTCCCACTTTGATCATAGTCATGATCCAGTCCTGCTATACAGAGATACTTGCTACAGAGACGCTTGATACAGCGATACTTTACTCGTGTGGGTCGCTCCCCTCGAGTGCCACTCCGGAGTAGGTTTTCTTTTGGGATTCCGAGCCTTGTGTGCTGGTCCCTTGGGATTCCGAGCCTTGTGTGCTGGTCCCTACTAATGAGTTCTTGAGTACGACGGCAGAGCAGGCAGTACCGGGTTTCATACTGGTCCATCTGATTGGGTCCATTCAGACAGCTAGCATTATAGTTGCAGGTCTACTGATTCATTTATTGAGTTCATTCGTACTGTTATCCTTGGTACAGCATGAGAGGCATAGTAGTGGTAGCTCTACCATTTCAGCATCTTATTTACCCTTACCACTTTACCTTTCTTCTTGCCTCTGGTAGATTTAGTGGGTACATCGGGGTTTGAGGCTTTACCCACAGGGGGAGGCTACTGGTTTACTAGTGGTTCTCACCCCCATTGTTGTTCCTCTTTTCTTCTCCTCTGTTTTACAGAGTCTGCTGCGGGAGCTACTGGGCCATCTGCGGCTGATCGAGGTAAGGGGATCGCTGAGTAGATAGATCTCCTGGGAGGCTGAGAGATGCTGTTGGATAGATGCTGTACCCTATACTCAGACTGTAGTATTTCGCCCTTTTATTTGGGTCTGGCTTTAGCCTGCTGGTGTACTATTTTGGTGAGCTGGGAGATCGTTGTATTCATTTCAGCTTTTGACTTGATTTCCAGTCTGAGATACTATGTGGTTTTTCTATTTCAGCTCTGTATTATGCTCTGTTATTGTACATTTTACAGTTGAGCAGGTTACCGACGCTTCGTGTACATGGAAAATTCCGTGTGCACGGCGGATCTGTTGCGAGCCTGGGTTCCGGTTCCACCCGGGGCGGTGGACAAGGTGGATGCTATTCGAGATTGGCCGAGGCCGACGACTATCACCGAGGTGCGGAGCTTTCTTGGTTTGGCGGGCTACTATCGGCGTTTTGTGGAAGGCTTTGCGAAGCTTTCCTCTCCCCTCACTCGTCTGACCAGGAAAGGGGTTAAGTTTGTTTGGAGCGAGACTTGCCAGAGCTGTTTTGAGGAGCTGAAGCAGAGGTTGATGACCGCTCCAATCCTTGCCCTCCCAGTTATGGGGGAAGGATTTGTGATTTACAGTGATGCCTCACATAGTGGTCTGGGGTGTGTGTTGATGCAGCGTGGTAGGGTGATTGCCTATGCTTCACGGCAATTAAAGGACTATGAGAAAAATTACCCTACTCATGATCTGGAGTTGGCAGCGGTGGTGTTTGCTCTGAAGCTGTGGCGATATTATTTGTATGGAGAGCATTGCGAGATATATACTGATCACAAAAGCTTGAAGTATCTGTTCACTCAAAAGGAGCTGAATTTGAGGCAACGCCGGTGGTTGGAGCTGCTAAAGGATTATGATCTGAGTATCCTTTATCATCCCGGCAAGGCCAATGTTGTGGCAGATGCTTTGAGTAGGAGGACGAGTCTGAGCTTATTGATCTCGCAGCAGGCGCCGTTGGTCGAGCAGATGAGGCGGTTACAGTTGGAGGTAGTATCCCCTGGGGTCTCTGCTAGACTCATGTCTATGGTCTTGCAGCCCACTCTGTTGGAGAGGATCAGGGACACTCAGAGTGAGGACCCCCACTTGACGAGGATCAGGACGCAGCTTCAGGCGGATCAGACAGGGGATTTTTCTGTGGATAGCTCGGGAGTACTGCGGTACAGGGACCGAGTGTGTGTGCCTATGGATCAGGAGATTAGAGATCAGATTTTGAGGGAGGCCCATTATACACCTTATACCATCCATCCTGGAGGTACTAAGATGTATAAGGACCTCAAGGCACAGTTTTGGTGGCCCGGAATGAAGCGGGACATTGGGAGATTCGTAGCTCATTGTTTAACTTGCCAGCAAGTGAAGGCAGAGCATCGCGTCCTGCTGGCAAGTTGCAGAGTCTTCCAATTCCCGAGTGGAAATGGGACCACGTCACTATGGATTTCGTCACTGGATTGCCGAGGGCGCAGAGCGGGGCAGATGCGATCTGGGTTATTGTGGACAGACTCACCAAGTCGGCGCACTTCTTACCGGTTCAGATGACTTGGTCACTGGAGCGTTTGGCACAGTTATATATGGATGAGATAGTGAGGCTTCACGGTATACCTGCTTCGATTGTGTCAGATCGAGACCCGAGATTCGTGTCACGCTTTTGGGGGAGTTTGCATTCTGCATTGGGGACTCAGCTCAGGTTTAGCACCGCTTTCCACCCACAGACCGATGGACAGTCAGAGCGCACCATACAGACCCTCGAGGATATGTTGAGAGCGTGCGTTATGGATTTTGGAGGAGGGTGGTACCGGCACTTATCTTGGTTGAGTTCGCGTACAACAACAGCTATCAGGCGAGCATCCAGATGGCTCCGTTTGAGGCGTTGTATGGACGCAAGTGTCGGTCTCCCTTATATTGGAGTGACGTGGGTGAGAGGAGGACTTTGGGACCGGATTTACTTTTGGAGGCAGAGGAAAAAGTCAGAATTATTCGCCGACATCTTGAGACAGCCCAGAGTCGTCAGAAGAGCTACGCCGATACTCGACGGCGAGACCTGGAGTTTCAGGTTGGTGATCATGTCTTCTTGAAGGTCTCGCCCTCGAAAGGGGTCCGGAGATTTGGAGTACGGGGAAAGCTCAGTCCCCGCTTTATTGGACCCTTTGAGGTACTGGACAGAGTTGGTCCTGTGGCATAGAGAGTTGCCTTACCCCCACGCCTGGCCGGAGTTCATGATGTCTTCCACGTCTCAGCTCTGAGGAGATATGTTTTTGACCCGTCGCACGTGATTGACTTCACTTCGTTGGAGATCGGCGAGGACTTGGTCTACGAGGAGCGCCCGTTGCGGATTCTTGCTCGTGAGGTGAGGGAATTGCGCAATCGGGCCATTCCATATGTGAAGATCTTGTGGAGCAATCATGAGGAGCGAGAGGCTACATGGGAGCTGGAGACAGAGATGAGAGATGCCTACCCCTTCTTGTTCGAGGCTTCTAGTTGAGGTACGTCTGCTTTGTTTTTCCTTGTTTCGGGGACGAAACTTTTTTTAGTGGGGGAGGATGTAGGACCCTGAACCCCATGCAGCTTTTTCCCGTGAATCCACTGTGCAAACACCTGTTGATGGTGTATTCGGCCCATAGTGCATCAAAGGGATGCCACAGATGGACCCTGTGAGCTTTGGTTGCTGTGTTTGGCCTTCGGCTGCTTTTGCCGAATTTTAGAAAAGGATTTAGGCCAAACGGAGGTTGGATTTGGATTCAGTCGCGGAGCTTGTCTGCCTTCTGGGAGCCCATTCGGGTGTTTGATGTTTGCGCGCTTATGGAATCAAGATTGCGACCCGACGCGAAAATTGGATTAATTTACCTTTCCGGGAGCCTCCGGCAAATTTTGGAGTGGATTTTGGCAAAACGGACGTCGTTTTTGGAATCAGCGCGCGAAAACGGTCAAGATGGGCTATTTACTTGTATTTTTGAGCTTGCGGGTACTGTTCACGCCGGAACAGTGTCTCCGGCGATCGCCGGCGGCGGCCGGCAGCGCCGGCGGGCGGCGGCGCGGCCTCGGGCAGGCGGCAGGCGGCGGCACGCGGCGCGGGCAGGGCGCGGGCGGCGCCCGGGGCGCGGGCAGGCGCGCGGTCCACGGCGGCGGCGTGCACCAGGGCGGTGCCACGTGGCGGCTTGTGGTTGGTTGGTTCAGGAGGCGCGGTCCACGAATTTGGGCGGGTGCACGGTGGACCGGGGTGACACGTGGCAGGTATTACTGGTTCGGTGTTGTGCTCCCGGTCCACGCAACCGTGGAGTGGGTGACCGGGGCAGGTGCCGTACGCGGGCAGGTGACCGACCGCGCAGGGTGGCAGGCGGCGACGTGCGCGGTGCACGGCGCGGTGCACGGTGGTTGGGGCCACGTGGCGCGCCGCCATTGGCGGTCGCACGTGCACCGGGCGCAGTGGAGCGGGAGAGGACATTGTGGGTATTTCTCCAAAGATTTTTTTCAGCCTTTAAATACCCAACCCGAGCCCTCTTCTTTATTTTTTTTCTCTCAACCCTCTCACCCTTGCCCGAGCTCTCTTAAGACAAATTTCTTCATCTCTGAGTCCTTGATCTCCCTGCCAAGTTTCGGATTTTTGAGGCACGAATCCCGAGGTTCCCCATTTTACGGTGCGGCGCGACGTTGTGGTTCCTGTGTTCTTCTTCGGCGCAGCAGCAGTGTTTTAGCTCCCCTGGGCTACCCCGAGATCCTTTTCTGTGATTCTTGCGCCGACAGACTCCTAAGAGGTAGGACTTCATCTTTCGTTTTGATCGCGCATTCTCGTTTCGAGGTTTTGGCACGGATCCCGAGGCAACAATGGACCCCTTTTTCTGTGAGGGATTTTGAGACAGCAGCGGAGTGGGGAGGCCATATCTTCGCGCACGAGCGTCAGACGGAAACGAGCTTATACAACTTTTTCATCTACGGATCGCAAGGAACGCGCTCGTATTTTTCTTGGATTTCTTGAGATTTATTTCGAGGTGAAAATCACTGTTTTCTCTGTGAACAGTGCACAGTTTTTAGCACAGATTTTGTATGAGTGTACCCCTTGCCGAATTTATATCTTGACTTACTGAACTCAGATTTGGGCGTGCAAGGTACCGTTGCGAAGCTATCGACGCGAGGATCGCCGTGATATTTTTCTTGGAATTTTCTGGGCACTTTCTGCAGGTGATAATTTAACAGTTTTGAGACAGATGTTGTATGTGATTATAGTGCTTTATTTGGGAGCCTAAGTGTATTTAGTGGACTTTGTATTGTACCAGAAGTGTTACGGGTGTGCTGAACTTGTTGGAGCAAGGGTTGGAGTTTCTAGTATTTTCACCTGTGCGGGTTCGGACATTCCCGCTCTGATACCACTTGTGTTGGGTTATAATATGGATCTAAATAGGGGAAAAAACACCTAGAGGGGGGTGAATAGGTGTAAACAATAAACACTCAAAAAATCATTGCGCAATAAAACCCAATGCGGAAAAAAAAAGAACACGCAAGATTTTTACGTGGAAAAACTCCAAACCGGAGTAAAAAACCACGGGACCGATAACACGGCGAAATCCACTAGAATTAACACACGTACAAGGTGATATAACGTACTCACAGACGACTCAACCTTTTACCATACGCTCCTAGTAGATCTTCTCCGCTCGCTCCACGACGCTTCTCGAATCCACGATCTGCGCCCAACGCTGAATCCACAGCGTCCAACGTCGAGTCCACGACGTCCGACCGAATCCACGGTCTTCACCCAGTAGCACGCTTCGAATCCACGAACGTACCTCGCTCCGAATCCACGAGAGCGGTTGCACCTTGAATCCACAAGGCCACGCGAGTCCACGCGCCGATTTGGGGTAAATCGTTGTTTTTGGGTGGTGATGATCCGCCGAATACTTAGATTAGAAATAGATCGGAAATACCATCTAAGTATTCATTGATTTGATTCTACTCAAAATCTGAGTATGGAAAACCTAGAATCAAATCAATCAATATAGATGAAGAAACATAGAATAAATCTATTGATTTCCTTTCTTCTCTATATGTGGATTTTTCTTTCGGCTATATTTTTCTATGTTCCGATCATATATTCGACCCTAAAAATGAATCATAGGGTCTATTTATAGGTTAGAAACCATTGGAAGAAGATAAGGATCAAAAACAGCCTTTTCTGGAAATTTTACGGACGGCGATCCGGATTGGAATTGGCGATCCGGATTGCAGTAGCAAGAAAGACGATTTCCAGAAAAACACTGTTCGGGATCCGGATCGTAGTCCCCGATCCGGATCGTTCATACAGTTTCACCAAACATCAACGTTCGGGATCCGGATTGCAAATCCTGATCCGGATCGTGCAAGTAAAAGGTAAAACTAGTGTTCGGGATCCGGATCATGAGATGCTGCGATCCGGATTGAACCAGTGTATGAACGAACACCCTTCGGGATCCGGATTGCAAGCCTGATCCGGATCCTGAACATGTCCCATGTCCAGTTTTTGATTTTTATGCAATTAAACATTCTTCCAGGTGTTTCTACACTATAAGAAGTATTCGGATCACCAAAATCTTTAGTTAAACATACCTGATCCTTTTGAATTCTTCTTTCTTGAGATTGAGGTATATGATCCAAAGTTCTTCATCTTCAATCTTCAAGACTTAACACTTTCACGAAATACGCCAACTCAAATTCCGTAACAATCTCCCCCTTTGGCGGTTTCGTGACAAAACACAAATCCACAAAAGAAAATTCAAAAAGATATTTTTGTTGCTATCACCATACAACAAAAATTTACAATGGAGATCCAAAAATTAAAAACATGAGATAAACTCCTAAAACAGACTCTAGACTTAGACATCTGTACTCTCTGCACAAAGAAATCATTCTTGACAAAAGAAATCGTTAGATACCTCAAGAATTGAAACATACAAAACCAAATACAGAGATAGAGTTTATTCTCATCATGACATTTGAGAAATTCAGATATGTAAGAGAATCATAGTTAAAAACCAACATATCTTCTAAGCATTCAAAACCAAATGTCACAAAATGTTAGTCCAACATCAACTTGTTAGTCATATTACATGCCCAAATAGTTAGTCGAATAGTTAGTAGGGACATGCAACAAATCACAAGATAAAAACAAAAGTTGAAGTTGAGTCATACTTACCTTAATTTGAGTTCACATTCATTCACACATTTTCACATCATCATCATTGTTCAAGTTCTCTCTAAACTCTCTCCCCCTTTTTGTCACAAAACAAAGCCAAAAACGTAGCAAAACTACAAATGTAAGGAGAGTTAAAAGTTCCAATAACATGAAAAACCTGAGAACTAAAACTAAGCCTAAAAATGAAATCTGCACAAAAAGAAGAGACTGCACGAAATTTTGTTTAGTCTGAAGAGTCTGAACTGGTACAGCTCAGCTTGCTCAAAATCCCTTAAGCATCTTCGAAATATTTGAATATTTCTTCTTGATCTTCTTGTGCTCAGAGGAAATGTGCTGAAGTTCTCTCGACATTCTTTCTTGTTCAGCAGAGAGTCTTTGTTGTTCTTGGCGAATGGATTCCAATGCATCTGTGTCAGCAGTCATTCTCTCGAGGTGATGGATTCTGCGTAGATGCAGATGGTGCATCCTGGCCCTCAATCCATGGAGATTCAGTTTGTAGAATTCCAGAAAGTGAGCGTGCTCTAGTAAGAGGCCCACTAATCTGAATGCCGCTTCTTTGGACATTTTTCGTCTTGTATATTGTCTTGTTGTTGAGGCAGATTTCATTAGCTTTTTGTTCTTCAAATATTTCCTGTCCTCCTCATCAATTTTTTGTTGAACATTCTGAAAAATTCTTCCCATTCTTCTTCATCATAGTCTGAGCTGTCTTCAGTTTTTGTCTTGTCTCGAGTTGAGTCATCCTGTTCCTCTTTAACAGATGTACTCGTGTGCACCATTGTGACCAGTAGAAAGATTAACCAGGAGAATGCCATTGATCAAGTGCTTTGAGTTTAGAAATGTCCTGTGAAGACCAACTCAAGAACATGAAAAATCGTCAATTTTGAAAAATTTGAAAAATTGTACCCAGACAATCATAATCATGTAGAGAAGCCAAGAATCAAATTAGTTTTGCAAAAAGAATTTTAAAAATAGATCAATCCATGATTTTCAAAAATTCCTCTTTTATGCCCTAAAACAGAATTTTTAGAAATCGAAGCCTAAAAACTCGTTATCTTGAGAAAACCCAGCATATAAGCAAAACTAATCTGACCCAGAGTTCTTATTTCAAAAGAAATTTGATCAAAAACCATTCACAAACGAAAAAGATCCATGATTTCAACTCACGTTTGATGAAAAAAGAAAAACTGTGAAAAACCGAGATTTTGATCAATAAAACTTACTTGGATTCGAAGAACTTTGAGTTTGGAAGCTCCAAGATGCAAGAAATCTAGAGAGAGAAGCTCTAGAGACTTGAGAACAAAAGATTAGGGTAAAAGAAATCAAATCCTTTGTTCTTATAAAAACCCTAGCCGTGATCCGGATCGGATCGAGAATGTGATCCGGATCGGCTACCCGCAGGAAGAATCCTGCGTTCGGGATCCGGATCACTTACCCCGATCCGGATCGGCTTCAACTTTTTCTTCAGAAAATTTTAGAAAAATTCCATAAAATCCAGAAAAAGTATGTAAGCACTTTACCATATCAACTTTAAACAAAAATCATCGTTTCATACAACAAGAAATAGATTATACAAAATCTATCAAAAATACTCAAAAATGAAACGAAAATTTACGAAAATTAAAACACTTAAAGTTGAACAACTTCAATTACATCTATCCTGATCTTATGCGTAATGCCTTTATCAAATCATCAATTTTGGTAAAGAAAATGAAATACCAAGATCAATAGATGTTTGAAATCCCAGATAAGTTAGATAATATATCTAGACAATCTGTTGAAGGAGTGGCTCTTTGAGCATCTTTTATCAAAAATCCCACCTTATACCAACCATGAAATATGACTGAGTCAAGTATTTCAATATGCATTTCATCAACAATTTTAAAACAAAAATTTGCTTTGCATTCATGGAGTATCTTTTTCTTTTTCTTTTCCTCCATGTGGTGGTAGTTTTCACACTCCTCATTGGGATGTAACTCTTTCCACATCTTTTGAGCATTTTACATTTCTTTGACTCCCCCTCAATTGGCTATCAATTATTTAATATATAAGGTATTCAACCAAAAATTGATCTCGCATTCATACTCGACTAAGCAATCAAATATGATAATGACTATACCAAGAGATCATTGAGAGAGAAATTGACTTTGATCACTTAAAAGATGGTTTAATTAACGTAAATGATCATTGCAACATTGAAATATTATGATATCAAAAGCATAATAAATTTCTAAATGCATGAAAGGATGCAATTAAAGTCAATTATGATTTATGCTCAATTAATGTCCTATGTACAAAACATAGATAAAGAACAAAACAAAAACAAAAACAAAACCTAACCTAAGCAAAGGTTTCAAAAGAGGTTATTTCAAGGAAAGCATGCCAATTGCTTTACGCAAGTGAATAAAACGTTTTTGATCCAAAGGTTTTGTTAAGATATCAGCTAATTGATCCTCAGTTGAAATATATGACAGTTGAAGAATATTTGATTCAACTAGCTCTCTAAGAAAATGATATCTAAGTTCAATATGTTTTGTTCTAGAGTGCAACACAGGGTTTTTAGAAATGTTAATAGCACTAGTGTTGTCACATAAAATGGTTACCGAAGATGCTGAAATCCGGAAATCGCTCAACACGCTTTTCATCCAAATCAATTGGGTTGAACAACTTCCTGCAGAAATGTACTCCGCTTCGGCAGTCGAGAGTGCTATGCAATTCTGCTTTTTACTGTGCCATGCAACAAGGCAATGGCCAAGATAGAAGCATGCACCACTCGTGCTTTTCCGGTCATCCACTGATCCAGCCCAATCGGCATCTGAGTATCCAACAATATCCAAACTTGTTCCCATAGGATACCAAATTCCGAAATTGATACCTTTGATATATCGGATGATCCGTTTCACCGCTTTCAGGTGAACCTCCTTCGGTGCTGATTGATATCTCGCGCAAATCCCAACACTGAAGGATATATCCGGGCGACTAGCCGTGAGATATAGTAGACTTCCAATCATACTGCGATACAGTTTCTCGTCTACATTCTCACTATGTGATTCACTTCCAAGTCCCTTATGGCTAGTTCCCATAACCGCGAGTTACTTCCCTTTTTGGTCTTACTTGTGCTTTTATTTCGAACCACTTTCCGACTAAGGGGGTCCGGGGTGCGTCTTCCTTCGTTATTTTTGGGCAGGCCGTCGGGGCTCGCGGGTAATTTTAGAGAATAAAGCTCGCGAAGCGGAGGCCGGCGGCGCGATCGGATCGGATTTCCGACCCCGGAAGCTCCCGGAATAAATTTTCGAAGTTGCTGCGGTTCGGGTGTCCGGCACGTCCCTTTTGAGGTAAACCAGACCCGGATTTAATGATATTTTTGATTCAAGCTAGATAATTCTTTCGCACCGGTTCAGTCTAATTTCTGTAAATCTTCGGGACCCGACATAAATTAATTTAATTTATTTCGTTCTATCAATCCGGATTAATTTGGGACTAGGTTAGCATTTGGAGTTGGACGCGGGTTAGGCGATCGTACCAAAACAACTTATTAATTGGGGGTTGAGCGGTGAGGGTTGGGAACCCCTTCTCAGTCTTCTACCCCCTTTGGCACGCACGACCCGAGCGAAGACGGTCGAGGAGAGGGGAGAACGCCGCATCCCCACCACCACCACACCGGACCTACGAGAACGGACGATCCCTTCTTCCCGAACCTTCGTCGTCCTCATCAAGGTGAGACGGGAATTTAGTTTCTTTTTCCTCGTGTTGAGTTCTTGATCATCTTGACCGGAAGGGGTGAGGCACCGGCGGCGGATTTCCCGGAATCCGCCGCACGTGCGAAGAAACCCCCCCCCATCCGGCGCTCTCACGTGACCCGCACGGGGCCGGGCGCACGCCCAGCCGCGTGCGGGATGATCCGCACGGGGCCGGGCGGCGCCCAGCCCCCGCGTGCGGGGTAACCCGCACGGGGCCGGGCGCACGCCCAGCCGCGTGCGGGGTGACCCGCACGGGGCTGGGCGGCGCCCAGACCGCGTGCGGGGTGACCCGCACGGGGCCGGGCGGCACGCCCAGCCCGCGTGCGGGGTAGGCCGCAGGGCTGGGCGGCGCCCAGCCCCGCGTGCGGGGTGACCCGCACGGGGCCGGACGCGCGCTCAGCCCCACGTGTGGGGTTGCCCGTACGGGGCTGAGCACGCGCACGGCCCGCGTGCGGACGGGGAGCCGCGAACCCGACGAGCGGGTCGCCCGCCTCTCGTCTTCATCCGCGTCTGAGCGTCGCTTTTCTCCTCGCGGCAGGTGTACGAAGGAGCCGAGCGGGAGTACCAGGACGCGAGGGAGCGGAGCGTCGACGCCTACTAGCGACAGGTGGGTTGAGTGTGGTATTTTAGCATCAATCCCGTTGATTGTTTCAATTTAACTATTACACGTTAACGTTCACTTTAATGCTACCGGAAGTCATTGCTCTAGTTGCTACGGGTTATTACTACGCATTGATAGTTAGGCGATTTCATGTTCTAATACTGCAGTTACAGTCCTTCCCTTGACTATGCTATCAGTAGGGCCACATGAGTTTACATACCTCTACCTCACTCTGACTTGCGCATCATGGTTACTGCTTTACTATTTCATATACATTGCGATTACTGCATTACTATTGCTCATACATTGTGGTTACTGTGCTCGAGGCTGCAACACGTGCACCCGCGGTTTGGCCACCGTGAGGGGTGCACTTTTCCGGAAAAGAGGTCGTAGGACCCGTGTATACCCACGAGGTGACGTAGTGGGGCCCCTTATTAGCTGTGGGGTTGAGGCGCCGAGGTGCGAGCGGAGCGACCCGCCGGTTTAGTTGTCCGGCGCGGTCGCGGTGCTGCAGGTACGGTATGGGCCGTCGGTAGTGGACCGACGCGGCAGGGTATTACAGGATGCAGGTATACAGGTTACCATTTTTCCCCCCCCCAAAAGGGTGGTTGCTCCGGTTGTCGCCACGGTTTGTTTTTATTATTTCCCCTGCACTGCATTTATTAGTCACTGACTTCCCACTTCGTGGCAGGGCCCAGGCGAGGGGAGAGGTAGGTGGCGGTGAGGACGGGGCGAACACAGCGGGATCGTTGGAGACCCTGAACTATATACTTTCCTTTTCTTTTCAGCTTTTCATTTATATTGTGGGCATGTGTGAGATTCCCGATACCCTTGTGGGGTCGACGTAGATGTCGGTATTTGATTATCTGTTTATGCATTACCTTTTCCTTTATTTTCTGCTGGCCATTTGAAAAGCAAAACAAAAACAAAGAAAAGATTGCGAAAACCGTTTTCAAAGTCTAAGTGTCGTGTGGGCACTGATTTCAAAACCTTGTGGATTTATGGATTGCGAAATGAGCTTTCAAAACTCGGGTGTCGTGTGGGCACCGTTTTCAAAACCCTGTGGTTTATGCTGATTTCGAAACTCGTTTTCAAAACTTAAGGGTCGGGTGGGCACTCTTTAAAAACTGTGGATTTATCCTTTCAAGTCGAAGTGGCCATGCGCTTAAATATTTAGAATACTGGTTGTATGTAATTGAATGTTGTGATTGAATGGTTATGTTTGCTTGGGAGATGTATTCAACCACACGCCGTGCACGTACAGGGGAGACTCTGTCCGTTCGCAGAGAGATCCTGTATGTGCGGCGGGTCTGGGCACGCACCGGGGAAGAAAGAGACCTTTCAAAAAAAAAAAAAAAAACAACATGCCGTTTCCGCTAAAACAAACCCCCGGGGCGTGACAGATTAAGATGGTATCAGAGAATTCATTCAATCACAACAACTAGTGCCGACATCCGTGGGAATGCCTCACATACCTACGAATAAATGAAATGGGTGGGGCATAGGATTTTAGAACGTGAGTGAACGGGGGGCGGGAGTTTGAATCTTTCCTCGCACAAAAAGGGTACACTGGTTGTAGTTACTGTCTAATTTTGACCTTCTTGTGAGTGACAGATGGCCCGTACAAGGTCATCGGCGGGGGACGCCGAGGCGGATGCGACAACGTCGACGGCTGCGGAGAACCAGCTCCTGCGGCAACAATTGCGGGAAATGGCGGGGCAATTGGCCACCCTCACCGATCATGTACGCCAGATGACGCAGCAGCAGGCCGCACCTGTGACGGCCGCCCCGGTCCCTCCGCCGGGGCCGACAGCACCAGCCGCGGCACCCCCGACAGCACCACCACCAGCGGCGACTACGGGGCCGGCGCCAGGGACAACTAGCCGGGTTATTCTGGAGGAGACAGTGGTCACGCCTACTCCTATCGCGGCTGCCGCCGCCACGAGTGGAGGGGGTGTTGTGATGACCGAGCGGGATCGAGTGCGAGCCAACTTGAAGGACTTTAAGAAGCACGACCCGCCCACGTTCGAAGGGGACACGACAGATCCGTGGGTCGTGGAGAACTGGGTGGGGTCGATGGAGAAACTCTTTGAAGACTTACTTATGGAGGATCACGAGCGGGTTCCTCTAGCCGTCCATTTCTTGGAAGGGAATGCCCGCTTGTGGTGGAAGACGGTACGCCCCGATCCTGCTAAGGGTACCGCTCTTCCGTCCTGGACAACTTTCAAGAAGGAGCTGTTCGAGGCCTTCTTCACCAGCAGCGTCAAGAAAAAGTTGGAGGATGACCTAAACCACATTCAACAAGGGGACCGGACGGTTATGGAATATCAACGGGATTTCGTCCGACTAGTAAATTGCGTCCCGTTCGTCGCACGGGACGAGGCTCACAAGGCACAACTCTTCGTCGATGGCCTGCGAAGCGACATCTTCGAGGTGGTGAACGCGGCCGGCCTGCATACCTTTCAGGGAGTGGTCGACAAGGCCACCACGGTGGAGCGGGGTTTCGCTGTGACCCGTGCCAGAAGGGAGAACGCGGCGCGGCTAAGGGATCAGAAGCGACACCAGCAAGGCTGGGGGGAAGGTTCTTCCAGCGGGAGCCGACCCCCCAAAAGATGGAGACCGCCGACAGGACCCCGGGGCGCGCCAACAGGAGGGCCGAGGCCGTGGAATAGGCCTTGTGTCATATGCGGGGGAGGACACCTGACGGGAGAGTGCCCCCAAAGAGACGACCATTGCTTCAGGTGCGGCAAACGGGGGCACTTCCGCCGCAACTGCCCCTTAGGCGGGGGATCGGCGCCCATGGGAGCACCTACGCCCAGGCCACAGCACTCAGGGCGGGGGAAAGCTCCTATGGCGTCGGCTTCCAGACCCCCCGCACCACGGCGTGAGGAGGACCGGCAACCTCAACCAGGCGGGAGGGTTTTCTCAATGACCCGCCAAGGGACTGATCCACCGGAGGACGCTCTTGCAGGTACTACTTCCGTTTCGAATTCCCGTGCTAGAACTCTTTTCGATACCGGAGCAACGCACTCGTTCATTTCTCGTGATTTCGTTTTCATGCATAACCTCGAGGAGACACCCCTCCAAGCCTCCTTGGCGGTGCAAACGGCGGGAGGGACTCTGGAGGCGGTCAGCTTTGTGGCCGCCTGCCCGATTATGTTAGGGCGGTTGGCTTGCCCTTGGGATTTGGCGGTGATTCCCCTGAAGGAGTACGACGTGGTGTTGGGCATGAACTGGCTCACAAGGTACCAGGCACTCATCGACTGCGATAAGCGACAACTACGGCTACAAGAACCGGGCTTCCCCGAGCATGTGTACATAATGGGCAAGAGCATCTCCTTCCCGGCGATTATTTCAGCAGCGCGGGCCAGAAGACTGGTTGAGGGGGGATGCGTGGCCTATCTAGCATCGGTGGATTGGGCTACTCGACCCCCGACGACACCTGGGGATATCCCAGTGGTAAGGGACTACCCTGACGTCTTCCCCGCAGAGTTGCCGGGGATGCCTCCGGAGAGGGAAGTGGAGTTCCCTATTGAGCTGCTACCAGGCACGCAGCCCATTACGAAGGCCCCTTACCGAATGGCCTTCGCGGAGCTGAAGGAGCTTAAGGCACAACTGGAAGATCTCTTGGACAAAGGGTTCATCCGACCGAGTGTGTCACCCTGGGGCGCACCGGTACTCTTTGTGCGGAAAAAAGATGGAAGCCTGCGGCTCTGCATCGACTACAGAGGAATAAACAAAGTCACGGTGAAGAATAAGTACCCCCTGCCCAGAATCGACGACCTCTTCGACCAGTTACGGGGAGCGACGGTCTTCTCCAAAATTGACCTGCAATCGGGCTACCACCAGCTCCGAGTTCGAAACGCAGACATCCCCAAGACCGCTTTTCGGACTCGGTACGGTCACTATGAATTTACGGTGATGCCCTTCGGGCTTACGAACGCCCCCGCAGTCTTTATGGACATGATGAACCGGATCTTTAGACCCTTCTTGGATCGGTTCGTGGTGGTCTTCATCGACGACATTTTGATTTACTCTACTACCGACGAGGAGCACGAGGACCATCTGCGAACAACCCTGCAAACCCTCAGAGAGCAGAAGCTGTTCGCTAAACTCAAGAAGTGTGAATTCTGGCTGCGTGAAGTTGGCTTCCTAGGGCACGTGATCTCGGCACAGGGGATCGCGGTGGACCCCAAAAAGGTAGAAGCAGTGGTAGACTGGCGGCCGCCGACGTCGGTGACAGAGGTTCGAAGTTTCCTAGGATTGGCGGGATACTACAGGCGTTTCGTTGAGGGTTTCGCGAAGATTGCTACTCCTTTAAATCGATTGACCAGAAAAGGGGAGAAGTTCGTATGGACAGACAAATGCCAGGAGAGCTTCGAGGAACTCAAGAGGAGGTTAACCAGAGCACCAATACTCGTGCTGCCAACACCCGGGGAAGATTACGAAGTGTACTGCGATGCGTCAAGGACCGGTCTAGGAGGTGTTCTGATGCAACAGGGGAAAGTGATTGCCTACGCGTCCAGGCAGCTGAAGGACTACGAGAAGAACTACCCGATACACGACTTGGAATTGGCCGCGGTAGTCTTTGTGTTAAAACTATGGAGGCACTATCTCTTCGGCGTCCACTGCAACGTCTTCTCAGATCATCAAAGTCTGAAGTACATCTTCACCCAAAAGGAATTAAACTTGCGGCAGAGGCGGTGGCTCGAGTTGTTGAAGGATTACGACTTGACGATTCAATATCACCCCGGAAAGGCAAACGTGGTAGCGGACGCACTGAGCAGAAAAGGGGCATCGGAAAGCGCGCCAACGAAACAGGACCACCTGATCGCGGAGTTCGCCCGAATGCAACTGGAGGTGGTACCAGCAGGTACAGTCACGCGACTTCTAACCTTGGTGGTCAAGCCGACGTTATTTGAGAAGATTCGGGAGGGTCAGCAGACCGACCCACACATACAACGCGCTCGAGACAAGATTCCCCTGGGCCAAGAGAGCGACTTTACGGTGGAAGGCGACGGCACCTTACGGTTCCGCGGACGGATCTGCGTGCCGGATTCGTCGGAATTGAAAGATGAGATCTTAGCGGAGGCACACCGAGCCCCTTATGCGGCACACCCGGGGGGCACAAAGATGTACAGAGATCTCAAACAGACCTTCTGGTGGCCTAAGTTGAAGGAAGACGTAACGCGACACGTGGCTCACTGCCTCGTATGCCAACAGATAAAAGCCGAGCATCAGCGACCAGCAGGAAAGCTACAGCCCTTACCGGTACCAGAGTGGAAATGGGACCAGATCACTATGGATTTTGTCACTGGGTTCCCACGTTCACAACAGGGCCACGACGCAATCTGGGTCGTAGTCGACCGGTTAACCAAGTCAGCACACTTCCTGCCAATTCATACAGCTTGGACCCGTGAACGGTTAGCTCAAGTCTACATCAGCGAGATTGTGAGACTACATGGAGTACCGGCGTCGATCACTTCGGACAGAGACACGCGCTTCGTCTCGAAGTTTTGGCAAAGCCTCCAGCGGGCTATGGGGACCAGACTACAGTTCAGCACAGCCTTCCACCCTCAGACGGACGGACAGTCGGAGCGCACGATACAAACCCTCGAAGACCTACTTCGCGCCTGTGTACTGGACTGGGGGATAGGTTGGTCACGCTACCTACCCCTCGTGGAATTCGCTTACAACAACAGCTACCAGGCCAGCATTCAGATGGCACCCTACGAAGCCCTATACGGAAGACGCTGTCGATCCCCGATTTGTTGGGACGACTTGGGGGAAAGGAAACTCTTGGGACCCGATCTAGTGGAGGAAACTGAAGAGAAAGTGCGCCTTATAAGACAGCGCCTACTGACCGCCCAGAGTCGACAGAAGAGTTACGCAGACCAGAGGCGCCGCGACTTGGAGTTCCAAGCGGGAGATCACGTGTTTTTGCGGGTCTCGCCATCCAGAGGAATTAAGCGTTTTGGACTAAAAGGCAAGCTGAGCCCACGGTTCGTGGGGCCATTCGAGATCCTAGAGCGCATCGGCCCAGTAGCTTACCGCCTCGCCCTACCACCAAACCTCGACCGAGTTCACGACGTGTTCCACGTCTCGATGCTTCGGAAGTACCTCCCCGACCCGTCACACGTCCTGGACGCCTCTGCACTCGACCTTAAGGAGGACCTAAGCTTCGAAGAAATTCCGGTGAGGATCCTGGCAAGGGAAACCAAATCACTGCGTAACCGAGCTATTCCCTACGTGAAGGTACTTTGGAGCAACCATGAAGAGCGGGAAGCCACTTGGGAATTGGAATCCAAAATGAGGGAGTGCTACCCCGACCTTTTTACTCCCACCCGGGTTTGAGTTTCGAGGACGAAACTCGCTTTTAGAGGTGAGTGGTGTAATAACCGCGAGTTACTTCCCTTTTTGGTCTTACTTGTGCTTTTATTTCGAACCACTTTCCGACTAAGGGGGTCCGGGGTGCGTCTTCCTTCGTTATTTTTGGGCAGGCCGTCGGGGCTCGCGGGTAATTTTAGAGAATAAAGCTCGCGAAGCGGAGGCCGGCGGCGCGATCGGATCGGATTTCCGACCCCGGAAGCTCCCGGAATAAATTTTCGAAGTTGCTGCGGTTCGGGTGTCCGGCACGTCCCTTTTGAGGTAAACCAGACCCGGATTTAATGATATTTTTGATTCAAGCTAGATAATTCTTTCGCACCGGTTCAGTCTAATTTCTGTAAATCTTCGGGACCCGACATAAATTAATTTAATTTATTTCGTTCTATCAATCCGGGTTAATTTGGGGCCAGGTTAGCATTTGGAGTTGGACGCGGGTTAGGCGATCGTACCAAAACAACTTATTAATTGGGGGTTGAGCGGTGAGGGTTGGGAACCCCTTCTCAGTCTTCTACCCCCTTTGGCACGCACGACCCGAGCGAAGACGGTCGAGGAGAGGGGAGAACGCCGCATCCCCACCACCACCACACCGGACCTACGAGAACGGACGATCCCTTCTTCCCGAACCTTCGTCGTCCTCATCAAGGTGAGACGGGAATTTAGTTTCTTTTTCCTCGTGTTGAGTTCTTGATCATCTTGACCGGAAGGGGTGAGGCACCGGCGGCGGATTTCCCGGAATCCGCCGCACGTGCGAAGAAACCCCCCCCCATCCGGCGCTCTCACGTGACCCGCACGGGCCGGGCGCACGCCCAGCCGCGTGCGGGATGATCCGCACGGGGCCGGGCGGCGCCCAGCCCCCGCGTGCGGGGTAACCCGCACGGGGCCGGGCGCACGCCCAGCCGCGTGCGGGGTGACCCGCACGGGGCTGGGCGGCGCCCAGACCCGCGTGCGGGGTGACCCGCACGGGGCCGGGCGGCACGCCCAGCCCGCGTGCGGGGTAGGCCGCAGGGCTGGGCGGCGCCCAGCCCCGCGTGCGGGGTGACCCGCACGGGGCCGGACGCGCGCTCAGCCCCACGTGTGGGGTTGCCCGTACGGGGCTGAGCACGCGCACGGCCCGCGTGCGGACGGGGAGCCGCGAACCCGACGAGCGGGTCGCCCGCCTCTCGTCTTCATCCGCGTCTGAGCGTCGCTTTTCTCCTCGCGGCAGGTGTGCGAAGGAGCCGAGCGGGAGTACCAGGACGCGAGGGAGCGGAGCGTCGACGCCTACTAGCGACAGGTGGGTTGAGTGTGGTATTTTAGCATCAATCCCGTCGATTGTTTCAATTTAACTATTACACGTTAACGTTCACTTTAATGCTACCGGAAGTCATTGCTCTGGTTGCTACGGGTTATTACTACGCATTGATAGTTAGGCGATTTCATGTTCTAATACTGCAGTTACAGTCCTTCCCTTGACTATGCTATCAGTAGGGCCACATGAGTTTACATACCTCTACCTCACTCTGACTTGCGCATCATGGTTACTGCTTTACTATTTCATATACATTGCGATTACTGCATTACTATTGCTCATACATTGTGGTTACTGTGCTCGAGGCTGCAACACGTGCACCCGCGGTTTGGCCACCGTGAGGGGTGCACTTTTCCGGAAAAGAGGTCGTAGGACCCGTGTATACCCACGAGGTGACGTAGTGGGGCCCCTTATTAGCTGTGGGGTTGAGGCGCCGAGGTGCGAGCGGAGCGACCCGCCGGTTTAGTTGTCCGGCGCGGTCGCGGTGCTGCAGGTACGGTATGGGCCGTCGGTAGTGGACCGACGCGGCAGGGTATTACAGGATGCAGGTATACAGGTTACCTTTTTCCCCCCCAAAAGGGTGGTTGCTCCGGTTGTCGCCACGGTTTGTTTTTATTATTTCCCCTGCACTGCATTTATTAGTCACTGACTTCCCACTTCGTGGCAGGGCCCAGGCGAGGGGAGAGGTAGGTGGCGGTGAGGACGGGGCGAACACAGCGGGATCGTTGGAGACCCTGAACTATATACTTTCCTTTTCTTTTCAGCTTTTCATTTATATTGTGGGCATGTGTGAGATTCCCGATACCCTTGTGGGGTCGACGTAGATGTCGGTATTTGATTATCTGTTTATGCATTACCTTTTCCTTTATTTTCTGCTGGCCATTTGAAAAGCAAAACAAAAACAAAGAAAAGATTGCGAAAACCGTTTTCAAAGTCTAAGTGTCGTGTGGGCACTGATTTCAAAACCTTGTGGATTTATGGATTGCGAAATGAGCTTTCAAAACTCGGGTGTCGTGTGGGCACCGTTTTCAAAACCCTGTGGTTTATGCTGATTTCGAAACTCGTTTTCAAAACTTAAGTGTCGGGTGGGCACTCTTTAAAAACTGTGGATTTATCCTTTCAAGTCGAAGTGGCCATGCGCTTAAATATTTAGAATACTGGTTGTATGTAATTGAATGTTGTGATTGAATGGTTATGTTTGCTTGGGAGATGTATTCAACCACACGCCGTGCACGTACAGGGGAGACTCTGTCCGTTCGCAGAGAGATCCTGTATGTGCGGCGGGTCTGGGCACGCACCGGGAAGAAAGAGACCTTTCAAAAAAAAAAAAAAAAACAACATGCCGTTTCCGCTAAAACAAACCCCCGGGGCGTGACACTAGTTCCCATTGGAGTTGGAAAATCCTTAGAATTTTCTAGATCAAATTTCCTGACCAACTCCCTTGCATACTTGGATTGACACAAGTGAATTCCTTCATCGTTTTGTTTAACTTGTAATCCAAAAAAATAAGTCAATTCGCCCATCATGGACATCTCAAATTCGCTTTCCATGGTCTCCGCGAATTTAGAAGCATCATTATCTCTTGTTGCGCCAAAAACAATGTCATCGACATAGATTTGAGCAACTATGAAATTGTTTTGATAATGCTTCACAAAGAGAGTCCTGTCAGCTCCCCCTCGAGTATAGCCCTTTTCCAAAAGGTGCTTTGTTAACCTTTCGTACCATGCTCGCGGTGCTTGTTTCAGACCGTAAAGAGCCTTTTTCAAACGAAAAACATGGTTAGGTAGTTTATGATCCACAAAACCTTTCGGTTGAGCCACATAAACTTCCTCATTTAAAAACCCATTTAAAAAGGCGCTCTTAACGTCCATTTGAAATAATTTGATTTTAAAATGACAAGCAATCGCAAACAAGATACGAATGGACTCGAGTCTAGCTACAGGGGCGAAAGTTTCATCAAAGTCTATACCTTCTACTTGAGAGTAGCCTTGAGCAACTAACCTTGCTTTGTTCCTGATGATAGTACCTTCTTCATTTTTCTTGTTCTTGAAGATCCATTTGGTACCTATCACATTGTGTTGCTTCGGAGGCTTCGTTAATTCCCAGACTTTGTTTCGCTCAAATTGATGGAGCTCTTCCTGCATTGCTTTAATCCAGTAGTCATCTTGGAGAGCTTCATCAACATTCTTTGGTTCGATTTGAGATACATAGCATGCAAATCCGCAAACCAATTGTCTCCGTGTTCTAACTCCTTCTTGTGGATCTCCAATGATGTTCGATTCAGGATGATCCTTGGAGATGCGTAACGTTTGAGGTAGAGGAGTAGTCGGAGGTACACGAGATGATTCCTGCACATCAGATAAACTTGAAGAACCGTTAGATGCATCATTATTATCGAAAGAATTGTTAGAAGAAGATGCATTAGCAGGTGTATCATCATCAAGAGAGATATCGAGGGTAGATTTTTCAGATTCAAAGTGAAAAGCTTCATCTACCTTAACATTTATCGATTCTACGATCGTCTTAGATTCTAAGTTAAAAACTCGATATGCTCTACTGTTTGTAGAATAACCTAAGAAAATCCCTTCGTCACTTCGAGAGTCAAATTTTCCAAGATTTTCGCGATCACGTAAAATAAAACACCGACTCCCAAAGATACGAAAATATTTGATGTTAGGTTTTCTACAAAACCATAGTTCATATGGTGTATTCAAAGTCCCCGGGCGCAAATACACGCGATTAATAACATAGACAGCAGTGTTCACCGCTTCAGCCCAAAAATATAAAGGTAAGGTTCCGGCTATGAAGCATAACACGTGCCATCTCCTGTACGACCCTGTTTTTGCGCTCGACTACACCATTTTGTTGAGGTGTATAAGGTGCGGAGAATTCATGTTTAATGCCGTTAGAAGTGCAAAAATCAATGAATTTGGAATTTATGAATTCCCACCTCTATCACTTCTAACTCGAGTAATCTTTTCATTCTTTTCAATCATAATACGATGGCAAATCTCGTGAAAAGAATCAAAAGTATCAGCTTTTTCTTTTAAAAATGCTACCCAAGTATATCTAGAGAAATCATCAACCAATAAGAAAATATACCATTTACCTCCCAAAGATGGTTGACGAGTTGGCCCCATTAAATCCATGTGCAAAAGTTCCAAAGGCCGTTTTGTACCTATGTGGTTCAAGTTCTTGTGTGCAGTCCTAGACTGTTTTCCCTTTTGGCAACCGCCACACACAATGTTTTGTTCAAAAGAAAGTTTGGAACCCCCTTGACCACATCTTTGTTTGAAATTCTAGCAAGTTCCTTAAAGTTTATGTGACCTAGCCTTTCATGCCAAAGTGTTTCATTTTTCAAAGATGCTAGGTTACATTTTTCAGAAATTTAGTAGGAACTACATAACAATTGTTTTCTGATCTAACCCCTTTAAAAAGAAGCATGGTTCTTGTCAGTTACAGTACATTCATCAGATGAAAAATTAACTGAATAACCATTATCACAAAGTTGACTTATGCTTATGAGGTTAGTCTTAAGGCCATGAACAAATAACACATTATTTAGAACCGGGCCATCTGGAATAGCTACCGTTCCCTTTCCAACAATTTTGGAAGACCGACCATCTCCGAAAACAACAAGTCCTCCGGAGTTTTTCTCAAAGTTTGAAAACAGTTTTTGTCACCGGTCATATGACGGGAACACCCGCTATCCAGATACCAAGACGAACTATCATATGCATGCAAGGAAACATTGGTAACAAGACAAGGGAAAATTTCACCTTTGCGCACCCAAACCTTTTTGGAATGCGTCGGTAATGGTCGTGAAGTTGATCTCCTAGGTGAAAGCGTCTTGTTTGAAGAATTGCTGCTCCTTGATGATGTCGTCTTGAGCGGTGAACTACCAAGGCTCTTTTCCTTCAAATGATTTGCATTTGATTTCTGAGGAATCACCTTTTTGGTAGTCATTGCAAGAGGTGCTTGAGGTGTGCGTTTGGCTCCCGTCTTGCAATTTCTCCTTATGTGCCCTGAAATGCCACAACGAAAACATACCTTAGATCTTGACGATCCCGAGAGGATGAAGTAGGCTTGTTGTCGTTGCTTGTCGTGAATTCCGGTGTCGGAGGAGGAGATACCGACTGAGGCACAAATACTGTCCCACTCGAACTTGGAATGTCTCCAGTTTGAGTGTATCCGAGGCCGAACTTATTTGTTTGACCAAGACCAAGAAGTCTGTCCAACTTACTCCTTCCAGAAGAAAATCTCTTTAAGTCATCCTTTAGTTGGCGTATGGTCTTTGTCATTTCCATTTTTCCTGTCGAGCCTCGCCGTTGAGCTTCAAGAAGTAATTCGCTTTGTTCACCATATCTACATAATTCTTCTCGAATTGCTCATTGGACTCTTGAAGGGAAACATTTGTTTTAATCAGATTATCCCTTTCCACTTCAAGATCGGTTGAGAGAGAAGTTACCCTTTTTACTTCTTCTTCGAGATCCTGCAATCTCCCTTTCAACCCCTTGTTTTGTTTAGCCAGTTTCTTTGAATCCCTCAAAAGTCTGTGGTAGGCTAAAGCAAAATCTTCACCTTCCGAATTATCTGATTCATCGTCCGTTGCAATCTTTTCAACAGTGGAGTTGGACAATGAATCGGATGTACTTGCCATTAAGCACATGAAGGGTGAAGATGTAGTGGACGCGTGGAATGCTGTCGCGTTGTCTTCTTCATCACTTGAGGATGACTCATTTGACGTGGAGTTGTCATCCCAAGTAACGACTTGCATCGCCTTCTTCTTTGCCGGATTCTTGTTGGGACACTCCGTTGCAATGTGGCCGTAGCCTCGACATTTGAAGCACTGAACTTGTCCCTCTGAACTTTTCTTATCCTTTGAGAAGTTCTCTTGCTTTCTTGACTTGTAGCTTGAAGAACCTTTGCCTTTCTTCGACTTTCCGAAGGATGGAGTTTTGCTTGGATTACCCCTTCGAAAGTTGCGGCGAAACTTCCTTGTCAAGAGAGCGAGCTGCTTCTCAAAGTCCTCCATAGATAGGTTCTCGTCATCGTCCGAGGAGGATGAATCCGCGTCTTCTTCTTTAGTTGATTTCAATGCGTAACCTGAAGACTTAGAAGAGGATGCCTTTCCAGAAGAATAGTTAGTAGGAAATGTCATTTCATAAGTTTGTAAAGCACCAACTAATTCTTCTACACGCATTTCGTCCGGGTGTTTAATTGTTTCAATGGCTGCGACCTTGGGGCGAAATCGTTCAGGAAGAGTTCTTAAAATCTTTCTTACAACTTTAAATTCTGGAATCTTCTCTCCCAAGTTAGCACATGAGTTTACGATGTCTTGCAATCGTGTGTAATAGTCAGTGAAAGATTCATTTTCTGCCATAGAGATAGAGTCAAACTTGCTCGTAAGCATTTGCAGTTTCTGAATCTTCACAAGGTTAGTTCCCTCATGCGTAACTTGAAGAACATCCCAGATTTCTTTCGCAGTCTCACATGCCGAGACGCGAGAGAACTCTGTTTGTGACAAAGCATTAAATAGAGCATTAATTCCTTTGCCATTGTAAGAAGATGAATCTATCTCTTCCTTGGTCCATTTCGACCTAGGTTTTAAGGTGCGAACATCATCTATAATTTCAGTTGGATTAGACCATCCTAATTCAATTGATTGCCACACCCTTTCGTCGATGGAAATTAAAAAGGCTTTCATCCGTACTTTCCAGTACGCATAATTTGTTCCATCAAAGAAAGGGGGTCGATTGATGTTTCCACCTTCAACCATTGTTTACAACCCTATTCCCGCTCTGATACCACTTGTTGGGTTATACTAATATGGATCTAAATAGGGAAAAAAACACCTAGAGGGGGGTGAATAGGTGTAAACAATAAACACTCAAAAAATCATTGCGCAATAAAACCCAATGCGGAAAAATAAATGAACACGCAAGATTTTTACGTGGAAAAACTCCAAACCGGAGTAAAAAACCACGGGACCGATAACACGGCGAAATCCACTAGAATTAACACACGTACAAGGTGATATAACGTACTCACAGACGACTCAACCTTTTACCATACGCTCCTAGTAGATCTTCTCCGCTCGCTCCACGACGCTTCTCGAATCCACGATCTGCGCCCAACGCTGAATCCACAGCGTCCAACGTCGAGTCCACGACGTCCGACCGAATCCACGGTCTTCACCCAGTAGCACGCTTCGAATCCACGAACGTACCTCGCTCCGAATCCACGAGAGCGGTTGCACCTTGAATCCACAAGGCCACGCGAGTCCACGCGCCGATTTGGGGTAAATCGTTGTTTTTTGGGTGGTGATGATCCGCCGAATACTTAGATTAAAGATAGATCGGAAATACCATCTAAGTATTCATTGATTTGATTCTACTCAAAATCTGAGTATGAAAACCTAGAATCAAATCAATCAATATAGATGAAGAAACATAGAATTAATCTATTGATTTCCTTTCTTCTCTATATGTGGATCTTTCTCTTTCGGTAATATTTTTCTATGTTTTACCGATTATTTCTTACCCTAAAAATGAATCATAGGGTCTATTTATAGGTTAGAAACCATTGGAAGAAGATAAGGATCAAAAACTGCCTTTTCTGGAAATTTTACGGACGGCGATCCGGATCGGAATTACTGCGATCCGGATCGTCGTAGCAAGATTGACGATTCCAGAAAACCAAGGGTTCGGGATCCGGATCGTAGTCCCCGATCCGGATCGTTCATACAGTTTTACCAAAATCAACATTCGGGATCCGGATTGCAAATCCTGATCCGGATTGTGCAAGTACCAAGGTAAAACAAGTGTTCGGGATCCGGATCATGAAACTGCGATCCGGATTGAACCAGTGTATGATCGAACACCCTTCGGGATCCGGATCGCAAGGTCTGATCCGGATCCTGAACATGTCCCATGTCCAGTTTTTTGATTATTATGCAATTAAACATTCTTCCAGGTGTTTCTACACTACAAGAAGTATTCGGATCACCATAAATCTTTAGTTAAACATACCTGATCCTTTTGAATTCTTCTTTCTTGAGATTGAGGTATATGATCCAAAGTTCTTTCATCTTCAATCTTCAAGACTTAACACTTTCCACGAAATACGCCAACTCAAATTCCGTCACAGGGACGGTGTTTCCGATGTGGAGAGTTGGGACATTTTCAATCAGTTTGTCGCCGAGCCATTCGTAAGTGCAACCCCTTGCTACAGCACCTCCCTTGCCAGTTCAGGAAGCAGAAGCCACTCCTCCAGGGCACCATCAGACAGAGTGGGGTACGACGTCGGGACAGACGGGACGACGGTCTTCCGCGCCTAGTGGACGAGATTATGCAGCCATGGTAGAGAGCACCCCAGCAGCAGATCCTTTCGCCGCAGGTATGGTTTTAATTTATGTCAGGCTGGGTGAGTTTTTGGGTACCACAACATCCATCTGCATGATATCAGGGCATGTGCATTTTTGCATAATTAAGGGATAGAATTCTGTGACATGCATTAGCGAATGGATTCATCCCAGTATCCTCCAGCAGAGGCGAATTTTGGGGCGTGATCAGAACAGCTGAAACTTTGAGAGGTACGCCGATTGTTGTGTTGGCTCAGTTGCAGCTCCCCGACTCAGATTGAGCACTTGGGAGGACCAGCTGGTGCGGTATTGTGCAATATTTGATTGCGAATTGAGAACAATGGCCTTTCCGCGAGTTGCACGACGGGAGATCATTTCCACTGGATACCGAGGCATCCTTCCTGCAGCAGTGGCTTCAGCGGCTTTGTGTTAGGTGCGACTTGTTGAGCGTAGGTGACGCCTAGGACTAGAGGGTTTGTCTCTAGGGGTCTCGGATAGAGTGGTGTTCTTTTTAGGGGCACGGATAGACCATAGCTTCCGTTTTGTTGCCACAGCAGGAACGGCATCAACACTCCTCTCCCTCTTTTCTCGTTATTGTGCTGAAATTTGCGAACAGGATGAAAGATTCGAAAGACTACTCCAGAAATGGGGACGGTGCCCGAACCTGTTCTTGTTTGATTGGGGCGAGGGCACTGGTCTCTCGAAACTTTCGAACTTTTCGCTAATTTCAGTTGTTTTCTAAATTGGAGAGTTGGGGGTTGATGACCTTCCTACTGGTGGGGCCCTTTCTTTTTCTGTTAAGTTTTGCGGCGTAATTCGAATAGTTTGGACGCGTAGAGTTGGCTGTTCTACCTCGTCCCCAGTGTTTGGGAATTCCTGAGCTTTATCCAGCGGTTGGACTCGCTTTGTGGAGAAGTTGTAGCGACTGGGGAGTTGGAGTTTGTGTTGTTGGAGGTTTACCTTTGGGCTTGGAGACTCCCGTTTGAGCCGTGTTTGTTTCGAGGACGAAACTTTCTTTTAGTGGGGGAGGATGTGAGGACCCGAATCCCCACTTTAGGGTTTACTGTTGGTTTGGTGGTTTCAGGGTATGTGTGTGCGCGTGTCGGGCCCAGATTTGGGTTTCTGGTAAATTTGAAGCTTGTTTTCTTTTCTAGAAGTCCATTTTGGGTGTGTGAGGAGTTTGCGCGCTTATTGGAGCCAAGAATGTGACCCGGAACGGAAATTGGATCAAGTCTACTCTTCCGAAAATTTTTGGGAAATTTTAGAAGTGGAATTTGGCCGAACGGACCTCGGATTTGGATTCAGCGCGCGAAAACGAGCGAAATGGACTATTTACTTGAATTTTTCGGAGCCCGGACGCGAAAACACGGAAATCGAGGCTTAGGTTACTGTTCCGGCGGCCGGAGAGGCGCCGGCGGCGGCCGGCCGGCGGCGCGGCCTCGGGCAGGCGGCGAGCGGCGCGGGCAGGCGAGCGGCGCGGGCAGGCGCGCGGGCGCGCGGGCAGGTGCGCGGTCCACCGCGGAGCGCGTGCACCGGTGGCGGGCCACGTGGCGCGCTTCGGTTGGCCGGTGCAGCAGGCGCGGTCCACTGAATATCGGCTCTGGTGCACGGTGAACCGAGGGACTCGTGGCAGTGTGTGGTTGGCGGGTTCTCGTGCACTCGGTCCACGCGGCTACGGCGGCTGAGGCGGTTGCCTCGGGGCGCGTGCCCGACCCGGATCCGGCGGCGGCGCGGCCGCGCACGTCGCGCGACGTGCGTTGACCGGGGGCGACGTGGGGGCGCCACGTGGCGCCCCGTGGTAGGTCGGTCGCAGCGGTGCACGTCGCCTGGTCGGGACACGTGGCATCGCTGGATTCGTCGGGGTTCGTGCGCCGGGTGCAGAGGGCGAATCAGGGACACGTGGCGGCCTGAGGATGATTCGGGCGCATACAGTAACGGGCCGGGCCCGTTACTGTAGCAGCCCGGAAAATTCGGGCGCCCGAAATTGTTGGGTTGTATATAATATAGGATCTAAATAGGGGAAAAAACACCTAGAGGGGGGTGAATAGGTGTAAACGATAAACACTCAAAAAATCATTGCGCAATAAAACCCAATGCGGAAAAATAAAATGAACACGCAAGATTTTTACGTGGAAAAACTCCAAACCGGAGTAAAAAACCACGGGACCGATAACACGGCGAAATCCACTAGAATTAACACACGTACAAGGTGATATAACGTACTCACAGACGACTCAACCTTTTACCATACGCTCCTAGTAGATCTTCTCCGCTCGCTCCACAACGCTTCTCGAATCCACGATCTGCGCCCAACGCTGAATCCACAGCGTCCAACGTCGAGTCCACGACGTCCGACCGAATCCACGGTCTTCACCCAGTAGCACGCTTCGAATCCACGAACGTACCTCGCTCCGAATCCACGAGAGCGGTTGCACCTTGAATCCACAAGGCCACGCGAGTCCACGCGCCGATTTAGGGTAAATCGTTGTTTTTGGGTGGTGATGATCCGCCGAATACTTAGATTAGAAATAGATCGGAAATACCATCTAAGTATTCATTGATTTGATTCTACTCAAAATCTGAGTTTGGAAAACCTAGAATCAAATCAATCAATATAGATGAAGAAACATAGAATTAAATCTATTGATTTCCTTTCTTCTCTATATGTGGATTTTTCTCTTACGGTCGTATTTTTCTATTATGTCCCTTACCCTAAAAATGAATAAAGGGTCTATTTATAGGTTAGAAACCATTGGAAGAAGATAAGGATCAAAAACTATCCTTTTCTGGAATTTTCAGGACGGCGATCCGGATCGGATTACTGTGATCCGGATCGCGTGCGTGAAAACAATTTCCAGAAAAACAGAGGTTCGGGATCCGGATCGAAATCCCCGATCCGGATCGTTCATACAGTTTCACCAAACACCAACGTTCGGGATCCGGATTGCAAATCCTGATCCGGATCGTTCAATAAAAGGTAAAACTAGTGTTCGGGATCCGGATCAAAGGATGCTGCGATCCGGATTGAACCAGTGTATGAACGAACACCCTTCGGGATCCGGATTGCAAGCCCGATCCGGATCCTGAACATGTCCCATGTCCAGTTTTTGATTTTTATGCAATTAAAATTCTTCCAAGTGTTTCTACACTACAAGAAGTATTCGGATCACCAAAAATCTTTAGTTAAACATACCTGATCCTTTTGAATTCTTCTTTCTTGAGATTGAGGTATATGATCCAAACTTCTTTCATCTTCAATCTTCAAGACTTAACACTTTCACGAAATACGCCAAAACAAATTCCGTAACAATCTCCCCCTTTGGCGGTTTCGTGACAAAACACAAATCCACTAAAGAAAATTCAAAAAGATATTTTTGTTGCTATCACCATACAACAAAAATTTACAATGGAGATCCAAAAATTAAATACATGAGATAAACTCCTAAAACAGACTCTAGACTTAGACATCTGTACTTTCTGCAAAAAGAAATCATTCTTGACAAAAGAAATCGTTAGATACCTCAAGAATTTTTATTCATTCAAAACCTAGCAGAGATAGAGTTTATACTCACCATGACATTTAGTAAATCAGATATGTAATAAGATCACAATCATACATTGACATATCTTCTAAGCAATAAGATTCCAAATGTCATAACTTTGCTTTGTTAGTAATCAAACAACTTGTTAGTAATAATACATGTCCAAATAGTTAGTCGAATAGTTAGTAGGGACATGCAACAAATCACAAGATAAACAGAAGTTGTGATACTTACCTTTCACCAAAGTCAAAGTTTGTTCAAAGTTCTCACACAAAGTTGTTCTGTAAACTCTCTCTCCCCCTTTTTGTCACAAACAAAGCCAAAATTACAAAAATTTAAGGAGAGTTAAAAAGTTCAAAATCAAGAAAAACCTGAGAACTAAATCTAAAGGAGAAACTAAAAACTGAACATTAAAAACCTAAAAAGCTGAAATCCTACACAAAAAGTTAGAATCCTGCACAGAAAGATGAAAAGTAAAATGAGGCAAAAAAGTAATCAATCATCAGATTCAGAGTCTTCAGAGCTCATGCAGCCCATCTTGGAGAACATCTTTTTCACCAGCTTGTTCATTGAATTGACCTTCTTAGTTATGGTAATATGAGCTGCCGTAATGAGCTCAAGCTCATTGGAAATTCTCTTCTGTTCCTTCGAAATCTGTTCCTGCTCAAAGGATAATCGTTGTTGTTCTCTGTAGATGGATGAGACTGATGCTTCATCCGCTGGTGCGGGTACTGGTTGTGATGGTGATGCGGCAGTGCTGGTACTGGGTTTCGTTCCGAATGCAGGAACTGGAGTGACATGTGGCAACTTATGAAGAGACTTGACAATGGTAGACTCATCGATCATGCTCAAGCAGTGATGATAAGTAGTTGAACTAATATCAACCTGAAATTTCTTTAAGATCCTCATTATAATCAATGGAAATGGAATTCTTTCAGTGAGATGAGGATGCTCAACATATCTCGCCATTCTATTCCAAATAATGTACGGAATGTTGATATTTAATCCCATTGCCTCTGACGGATGTCCTAAGAGATACAAAAACAGCAATCGATCCCATCTCACGACTTTCGTCTGCATATTTGGAAGGATATTGTAACATGTGATGAAGTTTAGGAACCGGTACTCAAGACGAAGTTCTTTGGATCTGACAGATTTCTCCGTTGATTGAGTTCCCTCCAAACAAATTCCCTTTATAACCATTTGCCACATCGTGTTTGTCAAACTTATTCCCTTCAAGTAATTAGTTCCTGTCTTGCTGGCTTGCATTCCCAAAACCTCCCCAATCAAATGTGGAGTAATTTTAAACCTTGTGCCTTGGATATTCGTGTAAAACTCCATTGGACCGTTTTCATGCTCTCGAAGGTGCCGTGCATTTGTATAGAAGGTCCTTACGTGATGCAGACAGTAGCCAAGCATTTCTGGGAATCGGCATACTTGAATAAGGTTTGCTTGTTCAATCAGAACACCAAACTCAGGGGAGTGGCCTCGTAGAGCCTCAATATTAACATGCCTCTCACCAATGCATTCACGATTCTCAAATGCCTTTAGGCGATCTGCATTAACGAACACTTGTTCCTCACGGGGTGGAGAATCCGGAACTGTCGGCTTGTCAATATCAACGTCTCGTCGTAGTCCAAAGCGTCTAGTGATTCGTTTTCTTTTCACAGAGATAGTCGGTGCAGACATAGGTGCTTTTCCTGTGTCCATGGGTGCCTTTTCTTTTGATTCATCGGAAGCCTTTCTTTCAGGTTTGACGGGCACTGTCTCATCGTCATCCGTCAACATGTCCCAGTGTACTTCATTATTATTTGCTTCAGTTTCCGTGTCACTGATAAGATGAAAATTTACTTTTCGTTGAGGTTTCTTGGCTCTTTTCAGTTTGTTGGTTGCTCGAGTATGCACCATTGTGACTAACAGCAAGATGATCCATGAGAATTCCATTGATCCAAGTGCTTACTTTATGAGGTTTGAAATCCTGTGAAGAGCAACTCAAGAACACATGAAAAATTGTTAATTTTGAAAACTTTGAAAGATTGTACCCAAACAATCATAATCATGTAGAGAGACTAGGAATCAAATTAGTTTTGCAAAAAGAATTTTAAAAATAGATCAATTGCATGATTTTCAAAAATTCCTATTATATGCCCTAAAACCGAATTTTCAGAAATCGAAGCCCAAAAATTCGTTAATCAGGAGAAAACCTAGCATATAATCAAAACTAATCTACCCAGAGTTCTTATTTCAAAAGAAATTTGACCAAAAACCATTCACAAACGAAAAAGATAGAGAAATTTCATCACGTTTTGAGGAAAAAAGGAAAACTGTGAAAAACCGAGATTTTGATCAATAAAACTTACTTGAATCGAAGAACTTGAGTTTGAAAGCTCCAAGATGCAAGAATCTAGAGAGAGAAGCTCTAGAAACTTAAAAACAAAAGATTGAAGTAAAAGAAATCAAAACCCTTTTGTTTTATTTAAAACCCTAGCCGTGATCCGGATCGGATCGAGATTTTGATCCGGATCGGCTACCCGCAGGAAAAAGCCTGCGT
The DNA here is from genome assembly GCA_029168755.2 of Tillandsia fasciculata. Taxonomy (NCBI): domain Eukaryota; kingdom Viridiplantae; phylum Streptophyta; class Magnoliopsida; order Poales; family Bromeliaceae; genus Tillandsia; species Tillandsia fasciculata. Next base: position 12,927,019 of record CM054940.1, on the reverse strand, counting down.
TCGGGATCCGGATCACTTGCCCGATCCGGATCGGCTCCAACTTTTTCTTCAGAAAAATTTAGAAAAATTCCATAAAATCCAGAAAAAGTATGTAAGCACTTTGTGCATCAACTTTAAACAAAAATCATCGTTTCATACAACAAGAAATAGATTATGCAAAATCTATCAAAAATATTCAAAAATGAAACGAAAATTTATAGAAATTAAAACCTTTAAAGTTGAACAACTTCAATTACATCTATCCTGATCTTATGAGTAATGCCTTTATCAAATCATCAATTTGGTAAAGAAAATGAAGTACCAAGATCAATAGATGTTTGAAATCCCAGATAAGTTAGATAATATATCTAGACAATCTGTTGAAGAGAGTGGCTCTTTGAGCATCTTTCATTAAAATCCCACCTTATACCAACCTTGAAATTTGACTGAGTCAAGTATTTCAATATGCATTTTATCAATCAATTTTGAAAACCATGCTTGGTATACATGTGGTAGCTGCACACAGTACTCGGACGACCGAGGTGGTAGCTCTTTCCTCCATGTGGTGGTAGTTTTCACACTCCTCATTGGGATGTAACTCTTTCCACATCTTTTGAGCATTTTACTTTTCTTTGACTCCCCCTCAATTGGCTATCAATTATTTAATATATAAAGTATTCAACCAAAAATTGATCTCGAATTCATACTCGACTAAGCAATCAAATAAGATAATGACTATACCAAGAGATCATTGAGAGAGAAATTGACTTTGATCACTTAAAAGATGGTTTAATTAAATAAATGATCATTGCAACATTGAAATATTATGATATCAAAAGCATAATAAATTTCTAAATGCATGAAAGGATGCAATTAAAGTCAATATATCAATGCTCAATTAATGTCCTATGTACAAACATAGATAAAGAACAAAAACATAAAAACAAAACCTAACCTAAGCAAAGGTTTCAAAAGAGGTTATTTCAAGGAAAGCATTCCAATTGCTTTACGCAAATGAATAAAACGTTTTTGATCCAAAGGTTTTGTTAAGATATCAGCTAATTGATCTTCAGTTGAAATATATGAAAGTTGAAGAATATTTGATTCAACTAGCTCTCTAAGAAAATGATATCTAAGTTCAATATGTTTTGTTCTAGAGTGCAACACAGGGTTTTTAGAAATGTTAATAGCACTAGTGTTGTCACAAAGATGGTTACCGAAGATGCTGAAATCCGGAAGTCGCTCAACACGCTTTTCATCCAAATCAATTGGGTTGAACAACTTCCTGCTGAAATATACTCCGCTTCGGCAGTCGAGAGTGCTATGCAGTTTTGCTTTTTACTGTGCCATGCAACAAGGCAATGGCCAAGATAGAAGCATGCACCACTCGTGCTTTTCCGATCATCCACTGATCCAGCCCAATCGGCATCTGAGTATCCAACTATATCCAAACTTGTTCCCATAGGATACCAAATTCCGAAATTTATTGTACCTTTGATATACCGGATGATCCGTTTCACCGCTTTCAGGTGAACCTCCTTCGGTGCTGATTGATATCTCGCGCAAATCCCAACACTGAAGGATATATCCGGGCGACTAGCCGTGAGATAAAGTAGACTTCCAATCATACTGCGATACAGTTTCTCGTCTACATTCTCACTATGTGATTCACTTCCAAGTCCCTTATGGCTAGTTCCCATTGGAGTCGGAAAATCCTTAGAATTTTCAAGATCAAACTTTTTGACCAACTCCATTGCATACTTGGATTGACACAAGTGAATTCCTTCATCGTTTTGTTTAACTTGTAATCCAAGAAAATAAGTCAATTCGCCCATCATGGACATCTCAAATTCGCTTTCCATGGTCTCCGCGAATTTAGAAGCATCATTATCTCTTGTTGCACCAAATACAATGTCATCGACATAGATTTGTGCAACAATGAAATTGTTTTGATAATGCTTCACAAAGAGAGTCCTGTCAGCTCCCCCTCGAGTATAGCCCTTTTCCAAAAGGTGCTTTGTCAACCTTTCGTACCATGCTCGCGGTGCTTGTTTCAGACCGTAAAGAGCCTTTTTCAAACGAAAAACATGGTTAGGTAGTTTATGGTCCACAAAACCTTTCGGTTGAGCCACATAAACTTCCTCATTTAAAAACCCATTTAAAAATGCGCTCTTAACGTCCATTTGAAATAATTTGATTTTAAAATGACAAGCAATCGCAAATAGGATACGAATGGACTCGAGTCTAGCTACAGGGGCGAAAGTTTCATCAAAGTCTATACCTTCTACTTGAGAGTAGCCTTGAGCAACTAACCTTGCTTTGTTCCTGATGATAGTACCTTCCTCATTTTTCTTGTTCTTGAAAATCCATTTGGTACCTATCACATTGTGTTGCTTCGGAGGCTTCGTTAATTCCCAGACTTTGTTTCGCTCAAATTGATGGAGCTCTTCCTGCATTGCTTCAATCCAGTAGTCATCCTGAAGAGCTTCATCGACATCCTTTGGTTCGATTTGAGATACGTAGCATGCGAATCCGCAAACCAATTGTCTCCGAGTTCTAACTCCTTCTTGTGGGTCTCCAATAATGTTCGATTCAGGATGATCCTTGGAGATGCGTAACGTTTGAGGTAAGGAGTACTCGGAGGTACATGAGATGATTCCTGCACATCAGATAAACTTGAAGAACCGTTAGATGCATCATTATTATCGAAAGAATTGTTAGAAGAAGATGCATTAGCAGGTGTATCATCATCAAGAGAGATATCGAGGGTAGATTTTTCAGATTCAAAGTGAAAAGCTTCATCTACCTTAACATTTATCGATTCTACGATCGTCTTAGATTCTAAGTTAAATACTCGATATGCTCTACTGTTTGTAGAATAACCCAAGAAAATCCCTTCGTCACTTCGAGAGTCAAATTTTCCAAGATTTTCGCGGTCACGTAAAATAAAACACCGACTCCCAAAGATACGAAAATATTTGATGTTAGGTTTTCTACAAAACCATAGTTCATATGGTGTATTTAAAGTCCCCGGGCGCAAATACACGCGATTAATAACATAGACAGCAGTGTTCACCGCTTCAGCCCAAAAATATAACGGTAGGTTCCGGCTATGAAGCATAACACGTGCCATCTCCTGTACGACCCTGTTTTTGCGCTCGACTACACCATTCTGTTGAGGTGTATAGGGTGCTGAGAATTCATGTTTAATGCCATTTGAAGTGCAAAAATCAATGAATTTAGAATTTATGAATTCTCCACCTCTATCACTTCTAACACGAGTAATCTTTTCATTCTTTTCAATCATAATACGATGGCAAATCTCGTGAAAAGAATCAAAAGTATCAGCTTTCTCTTTTAAAAATGCTACCCAAGAATATCTAGAGAAATCATCAATCATCAAGAAAATATACCATTTACCTCCCAAAGATGGTTGACGAGTTGGCCCCATTAAATCCATGTGCAAAAGTTCCAAAGGCCGTTTTGTACCTATGTGGTTCAAGTTCTTGTGTGCAGTCCTTGATTGTTTTCCCTTTTGGCAACCGCCACACACAATGTTTTGTTCAAAAGAAAGTTTAGGAACCCCCTTGACCACATCTTTGTTTGAAATTCTAGCAAGTTCCTTAAAGTTTATGTGACCTAGCCTTTCATGCCAAAGTGTTTCATTTTTCAAAGATGCTAGGTTACATTTTTCAGAAATTTTAGTAGGAACAACATAACAATTATTTTCTAATCTAACCCCTTTTAAAAAGAAAACATGGTCCTTATCAGTTACAGTACATTCAACAGATGAAAAATTAACTGAATAACCATTGTCACAAAGTTGACTTATGCTAATGAGGTTAGTCTTAAGGCCATCAACAAATAACACATTTTTCAAAATCGGGCCATCTGGAATAGCTACCGTTCCCTTTCCAACAATTTTGGAAGACCGACCGTCTCCGAAAACTACAAGTCCGCCCCGAGACCGTCAATTTGAACAGTTCGGGCGCGCCAACAGACCCGCCAATCGGGCATGACCTTTCAAGACCCGAAAGGAACGGTTTAATCCAACAATATCATTTCAATATAGCGGAAGAGTAAGCAATCAGAGGAAAGAACTATAAATTTAAACTTTCAATCATTCAACAAGTAGTTAGAAGAAATGAAAGTACAACACTTGAGCGAAGACATACACTTTTGTTTAATATTACAACTCTCTTTTAGCATGAAACTACAATACCAAAATACATCCATATTTTTTTTTTTTCTCTTTTCCAACTTGAAACTTAAACATTTAAAAGTTACATTGTTCCTCACATACATAAGTTCGCTCAAGAAAGTAAAACTCCAAAATGGTACTGGCGACTCTAGACTGCTAGGTCGCTACTCTGCTGGGCCCTTGCCCCTATCGCGTGCCTCGCCTGATGTGCCTGGACCTGTGGGGATGTCACCCAAAGGGTGTGAGAACTACAACCAAGTTCCCAGTGGGTTCAACCACCGAGAGAAAATGCCCTGCACCGCTTAGTCTAATGGAAGCAATATAATAGAGAACGAAATACAGTAAATAAAAGCTGTAAATCTTAGCTAGCATGCTTAATACTTTTACCTTTGCCATGACATAGCTCTATGTCGCTGTAGGATGCCAAACTAACCAACCTGTCCCTTGTCAAATAACTTTCATTAACTTTCTTTGTGTTTCAATTCAAGTTGCTAAACCCTCAGAGAAGCTTGCCCAACGGGCCCTAGCCCGGCAGACATGCTGCCATAAGACAAGTCCTCTAAGGTTGCCGATAACACCCGCAAGTGTTACCCCGCCCTACGGGGAAACGTCCCGAACGGGTCTCTACCCGGGAGAGGGACACTGCCTGCTACTCCAACATGGGCCACGTTTCGCCCCGTAGGTACGCTCGTTTTATTATTTCTTTTATTACTTTGCATTTAGCCTCTTTGCTCTTTTAAGCCTTTGCCTTTCTTTTGCTCTTTAGCACTTAGCTTCCATCTCAATCGAGCTTATAGCTCACATTGCCTCTTGGCCCTTTTTCTTTCTTTGCAATTAAGCTTTTAGCTTGTCTTTTTAATATACTCATGCATTTACCCTAGGTCCATGCCTTAAGGTACATAAGTCCCTTAGACTCAATTCTTAACTTTCATTATGCTCAAGTTGAAGTTAAAGTGTAGGTATATTAACCCAACTCCCTATGACAACTCTAGGGATTTCAAATACTTTGGATTTTAACCTCAACTAAACTATGCTTTCCTTAGAGACATAACTCTAAATTAGGCCCTAATTCCATCTACACACTTGTTTGACTCAAACAAACATGCCACTCGTGAAGTCCTATAGTGAATGCCACACGTTAGAGCCTAATCTAAGTTTTCTCCTAAGTCAAAATTTCCATAAACCACAAACCACTTCTACATAAGCATGAAGATACTATCCTAGCCACTCTATTAACATGCTTCTAAGAAAAGCAAAAGATAAGGGGAGAGGTCACCCTCGCTCGATAGAATCCCCCACCTCGATGTGCTTTCTGAGTTCCGGAGGAGACAAGTCTAGCTCTTTATGCCTTTGAGGTTTCCCTACGTTGTAAGGAAGGAAAAATAAGCAATTGTTTTCACGTGACTTACTAAATTTAGCAAAACGGTAAGATTAACCCCTTTTGGCAAGAAAAGGGGAAACAATCCTTATTAGATCACTTTTCTCCACAAAAAGGCTACTTTTTTATTGGTTTATAGAAATGGGAGGAAAATGATCAACCCATGGCCTATTGCCAAAAAGAAACTTGCTCAACTCGATCCGGGGTCAAAATGCCCTCCAAATTTGAGAAAAGCTCAATTTGAGCAATTTTCCCCCCAATTCTTCGATTTTGCACTTGGTAAGTCGAGGATTGCAATTTTATATTGGAAGAAAGCCCAATGCTCTCTAAATTTTAGAGGGGCTCAATTTAAGCAATTCCCCCACCCCCAATTCCTCAATTTTGCATTTTGTAAAATCGAGAAATTGAAATTTTTGCATTTGGCAAACTTGAGAAATTGCATTCTTTTCTCATTAGAGAAAAGGAAAGAGAAGAATTATATCTATTCTTATTGAAGAAAAGAGAAAAGAAGAATCTTTTTTTTTTTTCTTTCTCCTCTCTTCTTTTCTTCATTTCCTCTTCTATTCTCTTCTCTTTTTTTTTTTTTTTGTTTTCCTTCTTTCAACTCTGCTGCTGGGCAGCAGCAGCAAGCTGCTGCCCAAGCAGCAGAGCCTGCAGCTGCTGCTGCTGCTGGTAGCAGCAGCAGCTGCTGCAGCTCTAGCAGCTGCGCAAGGCAGCCTTGCTGCTGCCTTGCGCAGCAGCCATGCTGCCCAGCTGCTGCTGCTAAGCAGCAGCAGCAGCTGGGCAGCAGCAGGGAGCAGCTGCTGCTGCATTGAAGCAGCAGCAGCTGCAGCCCAAGCTGCTGCCGCAGCCTCCCCCCCCACTTCTTTTTTTTTTGTTCGTTTCTCCCCCCCCTACAGCCAAGAAAGAGAGAGAGAGGGAGAGAGGGAGAGAGAGAGGGGAGAAAGAGAAGGAGCATAGCATACCTTTTCTTCTTCTTCCTCTTCTTCTTCTTTTTCTTCTTCTCTTTCTCTTCTTCTTCTTTTTTCTTCTTCTTTCGTTTCCTTCTTTAGCTGAGAGAGAGTGAGAGAGAGTGTGGTTTTTCAAAAGGAGGGGGTGAGGCATTTAATTCTGCAGGGGGGTAGCTGGGAGGGGGAGGGGATTTTACAAAAATGCCCTCCACCCAAACCCAATTTTCCAAATTGCCCCTTTTTATTTCCTGCAGTTTTTCTGCAGTGAGCATTTTCGGATAGCCCTCTTTCACCACGTTTTCCCGTCAACTGAGAAATCAAAATTGTAATTTTTCTTCGCCCCTTTAATCTACAAATTTTTCTTAAACTTCCCACGATTTTGTTTAAATCTTTGGACTACTCTAAGCCCTCGAAAGAGAACCCCGAAAATGCTTCGCGATTAACTTGCGCTGTCAAAACTGCAGTTTCAGCATTCACGAAGCATTTTTCTTCGCTTCGTTCTCCGATTTTTCCTTAATAACATACCTAGGTTTTTCGCCCCTTTTAATAAGAAAATTTTTGTGAGACACCCCACGATTTCTTTTAAATTTTTGGGGCACTCTAAGCCCTCGAAAGAGAGCTCCGAAAATGCTTCGCGATTAACTTGCACTGTCAAAACTGCAGTTTTCAGAATTCACGAAGCATTTTCTTCGCTTCGTTCTCCGATTTTTCCTTAATAACATACCTAGGTTTTTCGTCCCTTTTAATAAGAAAACTTTTGTGAGACACCCCACGTTTTCTTTTAAAATTTTGGGGCGCACTAAGCCTCCGAAACAGGGCTCCGAAAATGCTTCGTGATCACAAATTTCAGAATTTCAGATTTTGGCTAAGTCCTCGGGTTCAAGTCACTTTTCGACCCGATGCCTTCGCGTCAGCCCGAAACGCACCGAACTCGACTGTATTCATGTTTAAAACACGTTACAAGTCTTCTCGCCGAATTTTGCCATTTTGCGAACTCGGCGAACACGAGTCCCAATTTTGCAACTTGAGGCTTCGTTTCTCAACCACAACTCACTTTTCGACTCAATGGCTTTTGCGTTGATTCAAAACGCTTCAAACCCACTTGTAATCATATTTGAAACGCGTTACAAGTATTTTTACCGAGTTTTGCTATTTCGCAGAAATCGGTGCAAAACAACAAGTCCTCCGGAGATTTTCTCAAAATTTTGAAAACAATTTTTGTCACCGGTCATGTGACGGGAACATCCGCTATCCAGATACCAAGACGAATTATCATATGCATGCAAGGAAACATTAGTAACAAGACAAGGGAAAATTTCACCTTTGCGCACCCAAACCTTTTTGGAATGCGTCGGTAATGATCGTGAAGTTATTCGCCTAGGTGAAAGCGTCTTGTTAGATCGATTGCTGCTCCTTGATGATGTCGTCTTGCGCGGTGAACTACCAAGGCTCTTTTCCTTCAATTGATTTGCAATTGATTTCTGAGGAATCACCTTTTGGTAGTCATTGCAAGAGGTGCTTGAGTTGTGCGTTTGGCTCCCGTCTTGCAATTTCTCCTTATGTGCCCTGAAATGCCACAACGAAAACATACCTTAGGTCTTGACGATCCCGAAGAGGATGAAGTAGGCTTGTTGTCGTTGCTTGTCGTGAATTCCGGTGTCGGAGGAGGAGATACCGACTGAGGCACAAAAACTGTCCCACTCGAACTTGGAATGTCTCCAGTTTGAGTGTATCCGAGGCCGAACTTATTTGTTTGACCAAGACCAAGAAGTCTGTCCAACTTACTCCTTCCAGAAGAAAATCTCTTTAAGTCATCCTTTAGTTGGCGTATGGTCTTTGTCATTTCCAATTTTTCCTGTCGAGCCTCGCCGTAGAGCTTCAAGAAGTAATTCGCTTTGTTCACCATATCCATATGTTCTTCTCGAGAATGCTCATTGGACTCTTGAAGGGAAACATTTGCTTTGACTAAATTATCCCTTTCCACTTCAAGATCGGTTGAGAGAGAAGTTACCCTTTTTACTTCTTCTTCGAGATCCTGCAATCTCCCTCTCAACCCCTTGTTTTGCTTTGCCAGTTTCTTTGAATCCCTCAAAAGCTTATGGTAGGCAAGAGCAAAATCTTCACCTTCAGAATTATCTCGATTCATCGTCCGTTGCAATCTTTTCAACAGAGGAGTTGGACAAGGAATCGGATGTACTTGCCATTAAGCACATGAAGGGTGAAGATGTGGACGCGTGGAATGCTGTCGCGTTGTCTTCTTCATCACTTGAGGATGACTCATTTGACGTGGAGTTGTCATCCCAAGTGACGACTTGCATCGCCTTCTTCTTTGCCGGATTCTTGTTGGGACACTCCGTTGCAATGTGGCCGTAGCCTCGACATTTGAAGCACTGTACTTGTCCCTCTGAACTTTTCTTATCCTTTGAGAAGTTCTCTTGCTTTCTTGACTTGTAGCTTGAAGAACCCTTGCCTTTCTTCGACTTTCCGAAGGATGGAGTTTTGCTTGAATTACCCCTTCGAAAGTTGCGGCGAAACTTCCTTGTCAAGAGAGCGAGCTGCTTCTCAAAGTCCTCCATAGATAGGTTCTCGTCATCGTCCGAGGAGGATGAATCCGCGTCTTCTTCTTTGTTGTTTTCAATGCGTAACCTGAAGACTTAGAAGAGGATGCCTTTCCAGAAGAATAGTTAGTAGGAAATGTCATTTCATAAGTTTGTAAAGCACCAACTAATTCTTCTACACGCATTTCGTCCGGGTGTTTAATTGTTTCAATGGCTGCGACCTTCGGGCGAAATCGTTCAGGAAGAGTTCTTAAATCTTTCTTACAACTTTAAATTCTGGAATCTTCTCTCCCAAGTTAGCACATGAGTTTACGATGTCTTGCAATCGTGTGTAATAGTCAGTGAAAGATTCATTCTCTGCCATAGAGATAGAGTCAAACTTGCTCGTAAGCATTTGCAGTTTCTGAATCTTCACAAGGTTAGTTCCCTCATGCGTAACTTGAAGAACATCCCAGATTTCTTTCGCAGTCTCACATGCCGAGACGCGAGAGAACTCTGTTTGTGACAAAGCATTAAATAGAGCATTAATTCCTTTGCCATTGTAAGAAGATGAATCTATCTCTTCCTTGGTCCATTTCGACCTAGGTTTTAAGGTGCGAACATCAGAAATAATTTCAGTTGGATTAGACCATCCTAATTCAATTGATTGCCACACCCTTTCGTCGATGGAAATTAAAAAGGCTTTCATCCGTACTTTCCAGTACGCATAATTTGTTCCATCAAAGAAAGGGGGTCGATTGATGTTTCCACCTTCAACCATTGTTTACAACCCTATTCCCGCTCTGATACCACTTGTTGGGTTTATATAATATGGATCTAAATAGGGAAAAAAACACCTAGAGGGGGGTGAATAGGTGTAAACAATAAACACTCAAAAAATCATTGCGCAATAAAACCCAATGCGGAAAATAAAATGAACACGCAAGATTTTTACGTGGAAAAACTCCAAACCGGAGTAAAAAACCACGGGACCGATAACACGGCGAAATCCACTAGAATTAACACACGTACAAGGTGATATAACGTACTCACAGACGACTCAACCTTTTACCATACGCTCCTAGTAGATCTTCTCCGCTCGCTCCACGACGCTTCTCGAATCCACGATCTGCGCCCAACGCTGAATCCACAGCGTCCAACGTCGAGTCCACGACGTCCGACCGAATCCACGGTCTTCACCCAGTAGCACGCTTCGAATCCACGAACGTACCTCGCTCCGAATCCACGAGAGCGGTTGCACCTTGAATCCACAAGGCCACGCGAGTCCACGCGCCGATTTGGGGTAAATCGTTGTTTTTGGGTGGTGATGATCCGCCGAATACTTAGATTAGAAATAGATCGGAAATACCATCTAAGTATTCATTGATTTGATTCTACTCAAAATCTGAGTATGGAAAACCTAGAATCAAATCAATCAATATAGATGAAGAAACATAGAATAAATCTATTGATTTCCTTTCTTCTCTATATGTGGATTTTTCTCTTTCGGTCGTATTTTTCTATTATGTCCCTTACCCTAAAAATGAATATAAGGGTCTATTTATAGGTTAGAAACCATTGGAAGAAGATAAGGATCAAAAACACCTTTTCTGGAATTTTCAGGACGGCGATCCGGATCGGGATTACTGCGATCCGGATCGCGTGCAAGAAAACAATTTCCAGAAAAACAGGGTTCGGGATCCGGATCGAAATCCCCGATCCGGATCGTTCATACAGTTTCACCAAACATCAATGTTCGGGATCCGGATTGCAAATCCTGATCCGGATCGTTCACAAAAAGGTAAAACTAGTGTTCGGGATCCGGATCAAGGATGCTGCGATCCGGATTGAACCAGTGTATGAACGAACACCCTTCGGGATCCGGATTGCAAGGCCCGATCCGGATCCTGAACATGTCCCATGTCCAGTTTTTGATTTTTATGCAATTAAAAATTCTTCCAGGTGTTTCTACACTATAAGAAGTATTCGGATCACCAAAAATATTTAGTTAAACATACCTGATCCTTTTGAATTCTTCTTTCTTGAGATTGAGGTATATGATTCAAACTTCTTTCATCTTCAATCTTCAAGACTTAACACTTTCACGAAATACGCCAAAACAAATTCCGTAACAGAAATCCCTGGGCCCAAAAATCCGAAAGTTGCTTTTGGGCTGATTTTTCCTGGAGCCTATAAATAGGCTGCTTTGGGCCGACTTTTCCACCCCTTTTTCGTGAGAATTGGCTCTTGAGCCTTTCATGAAATTTTCTCCTCTCCCTCTTGCCAATCTTCCCGCAAAGTTTCAGATTTTCTAGAGGCTCCGACGACGACGTTTCCGGCATCGTAGCGCAGTGCGACGAATTTCTGTTGGAGGCCCGTTATAGCCGCATTTCGGTCTAAAAATTCCACAGAGCTACCCCGACAGTCTTTTTCGGTGATTTTTGCGGCGTTGGATTCACAAGAGGTAAATCTTCGACTTTCGTGTTGAGAGTTTTGTCTAGATATGGGTTTTTGGCACGGTTTTCGAGGCTTTACTGAGCTACTGTTTTGCTGTGGAATTCCTAGACAGCACCCACTTTGCGGATTTTTATCTCATCATCCGGACATCGGTTTTCGACGATTCAAGAGCCTATCGACATCTACACTTCGCGAGGATCGCCGTGATATTTTTATCGGAATTTCTGGAAGATGATTTTCAGGTGAAAATTTCGTGATAAGATGGACTGTTCATGCAGGATTTTGAACTCGGGATTTTTGTGGATTTTAAGTGTAGAATTGGTTTGTGTTGTACCCAGGACATTATGAGGACTACAACGGTGTGGCTAGCTTGGAGGAGTTGTGCTGGGGCTGTTTCTGAACTCTCTTATCTGTACGACCCTGGACAGTTAGCGTGTTCAGGTGGGTGATCCTGCTTTCAAAATCTATGGACTGCACTCTAATTCTACGAATGTAGTAGCATGCATGTTAATTTATGACCCCAATATTATGTGAGAACTGTATGTTAGTACCCACAGTTGACAGCTGTTAGATCTGATGACCTCATTGAACCACTTGCAATATTTGAACTCTTACAACATGGAAACTCAAGTTAGCTTTGCACACCTGTTAATTATTATACATCATGCTCCACCAGACAATAGTAAACTTAGACCTGAATTGGATTTATTCATTGCTTTAGTTTTCCCTCATTTGGTTATTACTCCTGTCATTCTGGACATAGTGACTTTTCCCGAGTCGTGGGCTGGGAGGTTTATTAGCTGTGGATGCAATTGCACTCGCGTCTGGGGACCGAGCGGAGTCTGTAGCAGTTTGTAGACCAGTTCGCATTATAATAGTGATAGTGATAGTGATAGTGGATCGGGGATCTTTGGGGACATGGTCATAGTGACAGTGTGGATTCTTAGCCAGTGAGTGAGACAGTGATTGGATCATGGCCTGTTGTGGAGTGTGTCCTGTTAGTGAGTCGGCAGGTTGGGTTGATATTCTGTGGTTGGGAGCCGTGGAGGCAACGGTGGTCCCGTGCCTTGGGTATTGTCTAGTCAAGTTCTGTTAGCCATGAGTGGTAGGTTGATTCTGGTTGTGGAGCGTATCCAGCCAGTGGGTTTTGTGCTGTGAGTTGATGGTGAGGCGAGTGTCTCGGGTTTCGTGTGGGCTGATCAGCTGAGTCGTCGAGAGTGTTCCGACTGTTGTGAGAGATTTCGCAGGATTGAGTTCTTCCGAGCAGAGCGTGAGCGTGGATTTTGACCATAGCCTGCAATGCCACCTGCGCGACAGAGTGCGCGAATACTTTTCCTCGGTGGGGTCGCACCCTCGAGAGCCACACCCGGGGTGGATATGTTACTCTTGTACCGCGACTTATCGATGCATTCCCTCTGACTGAGCCAGTTTTGGCAGTTACGGATGCATTCCCTCTGACTGAGCCAGTTTTGGCAGTTACGGACGCAGACCCTCTGACTGAGCCAGTTTTGGCAGTCACAGACACCGTCCCTCTGGCTGAGCCAGTTTTGGCAGCTACGGACGTTCTACGTAAGTCCGGTCCTCCAGGATATATCGGCAGTAGATTGACGCAGGCTTGACTGGACCCGAGGAGGCAGTCAGTTCAGATTGAGTGACCTTACTGTTATGTTAGCAGATGCATCATATTTTCATCTGTTCCGCTTTTTGAGCATTTTTAGATAGAGGCATGGTAGCAGTAGATGTTTTACTTTTCAGCTTCTCCATACTGCATTTCTTTTGTTACTTTATGCCTCTAGTAGACTTAGTGGGTAGACCGTCGGGCTTGTTGGCGGCATCCACTGAGAACTACTGTGGGAGGTAGTTCTCACACCCGTCGTGGTGTCTTTTCCCCAGGGACTTCAGCTCCAGTTCCTGCGGTGCCAGTTGCTGATCCTGCTCTTCCAGACCGAGGTAAGGGAGTCGCGAGATAGATCCCTTTCCCCCTTCAGCTTCAGTGTGGCATAGAGGTACCCTTATATTTTGGTTGTGTCATGTTTGAGAGATCTTGTAGTGAGGGATCGAATTGTACTCTTTTGGTTTCTTTGGAGAGACTTCTGTATTCTGGTGAGGATATTATGTATATTTTATGAGAGACTGTTCGACTTTCTGTTCATAGTTACATTTCTTTTACAGCTCTGATATCTTAGTATAGATGTTCTATTTTTGCAGGTTAGACGCTACGTCTCTACGGGGCTTCCCGTAGGGGCGGCGGATCTGTTGGCGAGCCGGGGTACAGTTCCGACCCCGGGGCGTGACAGCTTCGGTTAAACAGAGGGGGCTGCGGCTAGGGTTTCTTCAATGCAACCCTAAGTTGCTATATACACCTATTGCACAAAATGCCAACTAGCCCGTCTACACTAGATATTTAAGTTTGGGTCCCTGGCTGTAGTACAGAATCGCAGAGAAATCCCTCCTTCACAAGTTTGGAGCAATTTGACACATAAAAATATAGGGCTTTTATGCAAAATACTGTGATTTTTCCCATATTTCACACTTTTCGAGACAATCGGGTTGTCAAACTGAAAAACGGATACCACCACAACCTCCGGCTCGACGAAACCTATCAGGTAGCGATTTTGGTTCGCTAAAATTGAGCTCCATAAATTTTAAAATCCATCATATACTATAAATTACACAGTTCGGCACGCTTTATGAGGCTTTAGGTTCGTCAAACGCAAATTTCGTCAGCGCCACTGCTCTCAGAACGACGATGCCATTCAAATCGACTACCTGGATCGTCATATTCGGACTCCAGACGGTCGATCGGCCGACGTTGGCCGGCGAGGGAATTAAATCAGGGGCTACTATTCATTGG
>CM054940.1:12780808-12912563 GCA_029168755.2 Tillandsia fasciculata | reverse complement strand
TTTGAAAACGGTGCCCACACGACACCCGAGTTTTGAAAGCTCATTTCGCAATCCATAAATCCACAAGGTTTTGAAATCAGTGCCCACACGACACTTAGACTTTGAAAACGGTTTTCGCAATCTTTTCTTTGTTTTTGTTTTGCTTTTCAAATGGCCAGCAGAAAATAAAGGAAAAGGTAATGCATAAACAGATAATCAAATACCGACATCTACGTCGACCCCACAAGGGTATCGGGAATCTCACACATGCCCACAATATAAATGAAAAGCTGAAAAGAAAAGGAAAGTATATAGTTCAGGGTCTCCAACGATCCCGCTGTGTTCGCCCCGTCCTCACCGCCACCTACCTCTCCCCTCGCCTGGGCCCTGCCACGAAGTGGGAAGTCAGTGACTAATAAATGCAGTGCAGGGGAAATAATAAAAACAAACCGTGGCGACAACCGGAGCAACCACCCTTTTGGGGGGGGAAAAAGGTAACCTGTATACCTGCATCCTGTAATACCCTGCCGCGTCGGTCCACTACCGACGGCCCATACCGTACCTGCAGCACCGCGACCGCGCCGGACAACTAAACCGGCGGGTCGCTCCGCTCGCACCTCGGCGCCTCAACCCCACAGCTAATAAGGGGCCCCACTACGTCACCTCGTGGGTATACACGGGTCCTACGACCTCTTTTCCGGAAAAGTGCACCCCTCACGGTGGCCAAACCGCGGGTGCACGTGTTGCAGCCTCGAGCACAGTAACCACAATGTATGAGCAATAGTAATGCAGTAATCGCAATGTATATGAAATAGTAAAGCAGTAACCATGATGCGCAAGTCAGAGTGAGGTAGAGGTATGTAAACTCATGTGGCCCTACTGATAGCATAGTCAAGGGAAGGACTGTAACTGCAGTATTAGAACATGAAATCGCCTAACTATCAATGCGTAGTAATAACCCGTAGCAACTAGAGCAATGACTTCCGGTAGCATTAAAGTGAACGTTAACGTGTAATAGTTAAATTGAAACAATCAACGGGATTGATGCTAAAATACCACACTCAACCCACCTGTCGCTAGTAGGCGTCGACGCTCCGCTCCCTCGCGTCCTGGTACTCCCGCTCGGCTCCTTCGCACACCTGCCGCGAGGAGAAAAGCGACGCTCAGACGCGGATGAAGACGAGAGGCGGGCGACCCGCTCGTCGGGTTCGCGGCTCCCCGTCCGCACGCGGGCCGTGCGCGTGCTCAGCCCCGTACGGGCAACCCCACACGTGGGGCTGAGCGCGCGTCCGGCCCCGTGCGGGTCACCCCGCACGCGGGGCTGGGCGCCGCCCAGCCCTGCGGCCTACCCCGCACGCGGGCTGGGCGTGCCGCCCGGCCCCGTGCGGGTCACCCCGCACGCGGGTCTGGGCGCCGCCCAGCCCCGTGCGGGTCACCCCGCACGCGGCTGGGCGTGCGCCCGGCCCCGTGCGGGTTACCCCGCACGCGGGGGCTGGGCGCCGCCCGGCCCCGTGCGGATCATCCCGCACGCGGCTGGGCGTGCGCCCGGCCCCGTGCGGGTCACGTGAGAGCGCCGGATGGGGGGGGGTTTCTTCGCACGTGCGGCGGATTCCGGGAAATCCGCCGCCGGTGCCTCACCCCTTCCGGTCAAGATGATCAAGAACTCAACACGAGGAAAAAGAAACTAAATTCCCGTCTCACCTTGATGAGGACGACGAAGGTTCGGGAAGAAGGGATCGTCCGTTCTCGTAGGTCCGGTGTGGTGGTGGTGGGATGCGGCGTTCTCCCCTCTCCTCGACCGTCTTCGCTCGGGTCGTGCGTGCCAAAGGGGGTAGAAGACTGAGAAGGGGTTCCCAACCCTCACCGCTCAACCCCCAATTAATAAGTTGTTTTGGTACGATCGCCTAACCCGCGTCCAACTCCAAATGCTAACCTGGCCCCAAATTAACCCGGATTGATAGAACGAAATAAATTAAATTAATTTATGTCGGGTCCCGAAGATTTACAGAAATTAGACTGAACCGGTGCGAAAGAATTATCTAGCTTGAATCAAAAATATCATTAAATCCGGGTCTGGTTTACCTCAAAAGGGACGTGCCGGACACCCGAACCGCAGCAACTTCGAAAATTTATTCCGGGAGCTTCCGGGGTCGGAAATCCGATCCGATCGCGCCGCCGGCCTCCGCTTCGCGAGCTTTATTCTCTAAAATTACCCGCGAGCCCCGACGGCCTGCCCAAAAATAACGAAGGAAGACGCACCCCGGACCCCCTTAGTCGGAAAGTGGTTCGAAATAAAAGCACAAGTAAGACCAAAAAGGGAAGTAACTCGCGGTTATTACACCACTCACCTCTAAAAGCGAGTTTCGTCCTCGAAACTCAAACCCGGGTGGAAGTAAAAAGGTCGGGGTAGCACTCCCTCATTTTGGATTCCAATTCCCAAGTGGCTTCCCGCTCTTCATGGTTGCTCCAAAGTACCTTCACGTAGGGAATAGCTCGGTTACGCAGTGATTTGGTTTCCCTTGCCAGGATCCTCACCGGAATTTCTTCGAAGCTTAGGTCCTCCTTAAGGTCGAGTGCAGAGGCGTCCAGGACGTGTGACGGGTCGGGGAGGTACTTCCGAAGCATCGAGACGTGGAACACGTCGTGAACTCGGTCGAGGTTTGGTGGTAGGGCGAGGCGGTAAGCTACTGGGCCGATGCGCTCTAGGATCTCGAATGGCCCCACGAACCGTGGGCTCAGCTTGCCTTTTAGTCCAAAACGCTTAATTCCTCTGGATGGCGAGACCCGCAAAAACACGTGATCTCCCGCTTGGAACTCCAAGTCGCGGCGCCTCTGGTCTGCGTAACTCTTCTGTCGACTCTGGGCGGTCAGTAGGCGCTGTCTTATAAGGCGCACTTTCTCTTCAGTTTCCTCCACTAGATCGGGTCCCAAGAGTTTCCTTTCCCCCAAGTCGTCCCAACAAATCGGGGATCGACAGCGTCTTCCGTATAGGGCTTCGTAGGGTGCCATCTGAATGCTGGCCTGGTAGCTGTTGTTGTAAGCGAATTCCACGAGGGGTAGGTAGCGTGACCAACCTATCCCCCAGTCCAGTACACAGGCGCGAAGTAGGTCTTCGAGGGTTTGTATCGTGCGCTCCGACTGTCCGTCCGTCTGAGGGTGGAAGGCTGTGCTGAACTGTAGTCTGGTCCCCATAGCCCGCTGGAGGCTTTGCCAAAACTTCGAGACGAAGCGCGTGTCTCTGTCCGAAGTGATCGACGCCGGTACTCCATGTAGTCTCACAATCTCGCTGATGTAGACTTGAGCTAACCGTTCACGGGTCCAAGCTGTATGAATTGGCAGGAAGTGTGCTGACTTGGTTAACCGGTCGACTACGACCCAGATTGCGTCGTGGCCCTGTTGTGAACGTGGGAACCCAGTGACAAAATCCATAGTGATCTGGTCCCATTTCCACTCTGGTACCGGTAAGGGCTGTAGCTTTCCTGCTGGTCGCTGATGCTCGGCTTTTATCTGTTGGCATACGAGGCAGTGAGCCACGTGTCGCGTTACGTCTTCCTTCAACTTAGGCCACCAGAAGGTCTGTTTGAGATCTCTGTACATCTTTGTGCCCCCCGGGTGTGCCGCATAAGGGGCTCGGTGTGCCTCCGCTAAGATCTCATCTTTCAATTCCGACGAATCCGGCACGCAGATCCGTCCGCGGAACCGTAAGGTGCCGTCGCCTTCCACCGTAAAGTCGCTCTCTTGGCCCAGGGGATCTTGTCTCGAGCGCGTTGTATGTGTGGGTCGGTCTGCTGACCCTCCCGAATCTTCTCAAATAACGTCGGCTTGACCACCAAGGTTAGAAGTCGCGTGACTGTACCTGCTGGTACCACCTCCAGTTGCATTCGGGCGAACTCCGCGATCAGGTGGTCCTGTTTCGTTGGCGCGCTTTCCGATGCCCCTTTTCTGCTCAGTGCGTCCGCTACCACGTTTGCCTTTCCGGGTGATATTGAATCGTCAAGTCGTAATCCTTCAACAACTCGAGCCACCGCCTCTGCCGCAAGTTTAATTCCTTTTGGGTGAAGATGTACTTCAGACTTTGATGATCTGAGAAGACGTTGCAGTGGACGCCGAAGAGATAGTGCCTCCATAGTTTTAACACAAAGACTACCGCGGCCAATTCCAAGTCGTGTATCGGGTAGTTCTTCTCGTAGTCCTTCAGCTGCCTGGACGCGTAGGCAATCACTTTCCCCTGTTGCATCAGAACACCTCCTAGACCGGTCCTTGACGCATCGCAGTACACTTCGTAATCTTCCCCGGGTGTTGGCAGCACGAGTATTGGTGCTCTGGTTAACCTCTTCTTGAGTTCCTCGAAGCTCTCCTGGCATTTGTCTGTCCATACGAACTTCTCCCCTTTTCTGGTCAATCGATTTAAAGGAGTAGCAATCTTCGCGAAACCCTCAACGAAACGCCTGTAGTATCCCGCCAATCCTAGGAAACTTCGAACCTCTGTCACCGACGTCGGCGGCCGCCAGTCTACCACTGCTTCTACCTTTTTGGGGTCCACCGCGATCCCCTGTGCCGAGATCACGTGCCCTAGGAAGCCAACTTCACGCAGCCAGAATTCACACTTCTTGAGTTTAGCGAACAGCTTCTGCTCTCTGAGGGTTTGCAGGGTTGTTCGCAGATGGTCCTCGTGCTCCTCGTCGGTAGTAGAGTAAATCAAAATGTCGTCGATGAAGACCACCACGAACCGATCCAAGAAGGGTCTAAAGATCCGGTTCATCATGTCCATAAAGACTGCGGGGGCGTTCGTAAGCCCGAAGGGCATCACCGTAAATTCATAGTGACCGTACCGAGTCCGAAAAGCGGTCTTGGGATGTCTGCGTTTCGAACTCGGAGCTGGTGGTAGCCCATTGCAGGTCAATTTTGGAGAAGACCGTCGCTCCCCGTAACTGGTCGAAGAGGTCGTCGATTCTGGGCAGGGGGTACTTATTCTTCACCGTGACTTTGTTTATTCCTCTGTAGTCGATGCAGAGCCGCAGGCTTCCATCTTTTTTCCGCACAAAGAGTACCGTGCGCCCCAGGGTGACACACTCGGTCGGATGAACCCTTTGTCCAAGAGATCTTCCAGTTGTGCCTTAAGCTCCTTCAGCTCCGCGAAGGCCATTCGGTAAGGGGCCTTCGTAATGGGCTGCGTGCCTGGTAGCAGCTCAATAGGGAACTCCACTTCCCTCTCCGGAGGCATCCCCGGCAACTCTGCGGGGAAGACGTCAGGGTAGTCCCTTACCACTGGGATATCCCCAGGTGTCGTCGGGGGTCGAGTAGCCCAATCCACCGATGCTAGATAGGCCACGCATCCCCCCTCAACCAGTCTTCTGGCCCGCGCTGCTGAAATAATCGCCGGGAAGGAGATGCTCTTGCCCATTATGTACACATGCTCGGGGAAGCCCGGTTCTTGTAGCCGTAGTTGTCGCTTATCGCAGTCGATGAGTGCCTGGTACCTTGTGAGCCAGTTCATGCCCAACACCACGTCGTACTCCTTCAGGGGAATCACCGCCAAATCCCAAGGGCAAGCCAACCGCCCTAACATAATCGGGCAGGCGGCCACAAAGCTGACCGCCTTCAGAGTCCCTCCCGCCGTTTGCACCGTCAAGGAGGCTTGGAGGGGTGTCTCCTCGAGGTTATGCATGAAAACGAAATCACGAGAAATGAACGAGTGCGTTGCTCCGGTATCGAAAAGAGTTCTAGCACGGGAATTCGAAACGGAAGTAGTACCTGCAAGAGCGTCCTCCGGTGGATCAGTCCCTTGGCGGGTCATTGAGAAAACCCTCCCGCCTGGTTGAGGTTGCCGGTCCTCCTCACGCCGTGGTGCGGGGGGTCTGGAAGCCGACGCCATAGGAGCTTTCCCCCGCCCTGAGTGCTGTGGCCTGGACGTAGGTGCTCCCATGGGCGCCGATCCCCCGCCTAAGGGGCAGTTGCGGCGGAAGTGCCCCCGTTTGCCGCACCTGAAGCAATGGTCGTCTCTTTGGGGGCACTCTCCCGTCAGGTGTCCTCCCCCGCATATGACACAAGGCCTATTCCACGGCCTCGGCCCTCCTGTTGGCGCGCCCCGGGGTCCTGTCGGCGGTCTCCATCTTTTGGGGGTCGGCTCCCGCTGGAAGAACCTTCCCCCCAGCCTTGCTGGTGTCGCTTCTGATCCCTTAGCCGCGCCGCGTTCTCCCTTCTGGCACGGGTCACAGCGAAACCCCGCTCCACCGTGGTGGCCTTGTCGACCACTCCCTGAAAGGTATGCAGGCCGGCCGCGTTCACCACCTCGAAGATGTCGCTTCGCAGGCCATCGACGAAGAGTTGTGCCTTGTGAGCCTCGTCCCGTGCGACGAACGGGACGCAATTTACTAGTCGGACGAAATCCCGTTGATATTCCATAACCGTCCGGTCCCCTTGTTGAATGTGGTTTAGGTCATCCTCCAACTTTTTCTTGACGCTGCTGGTGAAGAAGGCCTCGAACAGCTCCTTCTTGAAAGTTGTCCAGGACGGAAGAGCGGTACCCTTAGCAGGATCGGGGCGTACCGTCTTCCACCACAAGCGGGCATTCCCTTCCAAGAAATGGACGGCTAGAGGAACCCGCTCGTGATCCTCCATAAGTAAGTCTTCAAAGAGTTTCTCCATCGACCCCACCCAGTTCTCCACGACCCACGGATCTGTCGTGTCCCCTTCGAACGTGGGCGGGTCGTGCTTCTTAAAGTCCTTCAAGTTGGCTCGCACTCGATCCCGCTCGGTCATCACAACACCCCCTCCACTCGTGGCGGCGGCAGCCGCGATAGGAGTAGGCGTGACCACTGTCTCCTCCAGAATAACCCGGCTAGTTGTCCCTGGCGCCGGCCCCGTAGTCGCCGCTGGTGGTGGTGCTGTCGGGGGTGCCGCGGCTGGTGCTGTCGGCCCCGGCGGAGGGACCGGGGCGGCCGTCACAGGTGCGGCCTGCTGCTGCGTCATCTGGCGTACATGATCGGTGAGGGTGGCCAATTGCCCCGCCATTTCCCGCAATTGTTGCCGCAGGAGCTGGTTCTCCGCGGCCGTCGACGTTGTCGCATCCGCCTCGGCGTCCCCCGCCGATGACCTTGTACGGGCCATCTGTCACTCACAAGAAGGTCAAAATTAGACAGTAACTACAACCAGTGTACCCTTTTTGTGCGAGGAAAGATTCAAACTCCCGCCCCCCGTTCACTCACGTTCTAAAATCCTATGCCCCACCCATTTCATTTATTCGTAGGTATGTGAGGCATTCCCACGGATGTCGGCACTAGCTGTTGTGATTGAATGAATTCTCTGATACCATCTTAATCTGTCACGCCCCGGGGGTTTGTTTTAGCGGAAACGGCATGTTGTTTTTTTTTTTTTTTTTGAAAGGTCTCTTTCTTCCCCGGTGCGTGCCCAGACCCGCCGCACATACAGGATCTCTCTGCGAACGGACAGAGTCTCCCCTGTACGTGCACGGCGTGTGGTTGAATACATCTCCCAAGCAAACATAACCATTCAATCACAACATTCAATTACATACAACCAGTATTCTAAATATTTAAGCGCATGGCCACTTCGACTTGAAAGGATAAATCCACAGTTTTTAAAGAGTGCCCACCCGACACTTAAGTTTTGAAAACGAGTTTCGAAATCAGCATAAACCACAGGGTTTTGAAAACGGTGCCCACACGACACCCGAGTTTTGAAAGCTCATTTCGCAATCCATAAATCCACAAGGTTTTGAAATCAGTGCCCACACGACACTTAGACTTTGAAAACGGTTTTCGCAATCTTTTCTTTGTTTTTGTTTTGCTTTTCAAATGGCCAGCAGAAAATAAAGGAAAAGGTAATGCATAAACAGATAATCAAATACCGACATCTACGTCGACCCCACAAGGGTATCGGGAATCTCACACATGCCCACAATATAAATGAAAAGCTGAAAAGAAAAGGAAAGTATATAGTTCAGGGTCTCCAACGATCCCGCTGTGTTCGCCCCGTCCTCACCGCCACCTACCTCTCCCCTCGCCTGGGCCCTGCCACGAAGTGGGAAGTCAGTGACTAATAAATGCAGTGCAGGGGAAATAATAAAAACAAACCGTGGCGACAACCGGAGCAACCACCCTTTTGGGGGGGGAAAAATGGTAACCTGTATACCTGCATCCTGTAATACCCTGCCGCGTCGGTCCACTACCGACGGCCCATACCGTACCTGCAGCACCGCGACCGCGCCGGACAACTAAACCGGCGGGTCGCTCCGCTCGCACCTCGGCGCCTCAACCCCACAGCTAATAAGGGGCCCCACTACGTCACCTCGTGGGTATACACGGGTCCTACGACCTCTTTTCCGGAAAAGTGCACCCCTCACGGTGGCCAAACCGCGGGTGCACGTGTTGCAGCCTCGAGCACAGTAACCACAATGTATGAGCAATAGTAATGCAGTAATCGCAATGTATATGAAATAGTAAAGCAGTAACCATGATGCGCAAGTCAGAGTGAGGTAGAGGTATGTAAACTCATGTGGCCCTACTGATAGCATAGTCAAGGGAAGGACTGTAACTGCAGTATTAGAACATGAAATCGCCTAACTATCAATGCGTAGTAATAACCCGTAGCAACCAGAGCAATGACTTCCGGTAGCATTAAAGTGAACGTTAACGTGTAATAGTTAAATTGAAACAATCGACGGGATTGATGCTAAAATACCACACTCAACCCACCTGTCGCTAGTAGGCGTCGACGCTCCGCTCCCTCGCGTCCTGGTACTCCCGCTCGGCTCCTTCGCACACCTGCCGCGAGGAGAAAAGCGACGCTCAGACGCGGATGAAGACGAGAGGCGGGCGACCCGCTCGTCGGGTTTCGCGGCTCCCCGTCCGCACGCGGGCCGTGCGCGTGCTCAGCCCCGTACGGGCAACCCCACACGTGGGGCTGAGCGCGCGTCCGGCCCGTGCGGGTCACCCCGCACGCGGGGCTGGGCGCCGCCCAGCCCTGCGGCCTACCCCGCACGCGGGCTGGGCGTGCCGCCCGGCCCCGTGCGGGTCACCCCGCACGCGGGTCTGGGCGCCGCCCAGCCCCGTGCGGGTCACCCCGCACGCGGCTGGGCGTGCGCCCGGCCCCGTGCGGGTTACCCCGCACGCGGGGGCTGGGCGCCGCCCGGCCCCGTGCGGATCATCCCGCACGCGGCTGGGCGTGCGCCCGGCCCCGTGCGGGTCACGTGAGAGCGCCGGATGGGGGGGGGTTTCTTCGCACGTGCGGCGGATTCCGGGAAATCCGCCGCCGGTGCCTCACCCCTTCCGGTCAAGATGATCAAGAACTCAACACGAGGAAAAAGAAACTAAATTCCCGTCTCACCTTGATGAGGACGACGAAGGTTCGGGAAGAAGGGATCGTCCGTTCTCGTAGGTCCGGTGTGGTGGTGGTGGGGATGCGGCGTTCTCCCCTCTCCTCGACCGTCTTCGCTCGGGTCGTGCGTGCCAAAGGGGGTAGAAGACTGAGAAGGGGTTCCCAACCCTCACCGCTCAACCCCCAATTAATAAGTTGTTTTGGTACGATCGCCTAACCCGCGTCCAACTCCAAATGCTAACCTGGCCCCAAATTAACCCGGATTGATAGAACGAAATAAATTAAATTAATTTATGTCGGGTCCCGAAGATTTACAGAAATTAGACTGAACCGGTGCGAAAGAATTATCTAGCTTGAATCAAAAATATCATTAAATCCGGGTCTGGTTTACCTCAAAAGGGACGTGCCGGACACCCGAACCGCAGCAACTTCGAAAATTTATTCCGGGAGCTTCCGGGGTCGGAAATCCGATCCGATCGCGCCGCCGGCCTCCGCTTCGCGAGCTTTATTCTCTAAAATTACCCGCGAGCCCCGACGGCCTGCCCAAAATAACGAAGGAAGACGCACCCCGGACCCCCTTAGTCGGAAAGTGGTTCGAAATAAAAGCACAAGTAAGACCAAAAAGGGAAGTAACTCGCGGTTATTACAACTAGCCATAAGGGACTTGGAATTGAATCACATAGTGAGAATGTAGACGAGAAACTGTATCGCAGTATGATTGGAAGTCTACTGTATCTCACGGCTAGTCGCCCGGATATATCCTTCAGTGTTGGGATTTGCGCGAGATATCAATCAGCACCGAAGGAGGTTCACCTGAAAGCGGTGAAACGGATCATCCGATACATCAAAGGAACAATAAATTTCGGAATTTGGTATCCTATGGGAACAAGTTTGGACATTGTTGGATACTCAGATGCCGATTGGGCAGGATCAGTGGATGACCGGAAAAGCACGAGTGGTGCATGCTTCTATCTTGGCCATTGCCTTGTCGCATGGCACAGTAAAAAGCAGAATTGCATAGCACTCTCGACTGCCGAAGCGGAGTATATTTCTGCAGGAAGTTGTTCAACCCAATTGATTTGGATGAAAAGCGTGTTGAGCGATTTCCGGATTTCAGCAACTTCGGTAACCATTTTATGTGACAACACTAGTGCTATTAACATTTCCAAAAACCCTGTGTTGCACTCTAGAACAAAACATATTGAACTTAGATATCATTTTCTTAGAGAGCTAGTTGAATCAAATATTCTTCAACTGTCATATATTTCAACTGAGGATCAATTAGCTGATTTTTAACAAAACCTTTGGATCAAAAACGTTTTATTCACTTGCGTAAAGCAATTGGCATGCTTTCCTTGAAATAATCTTTTTGAAACCTTTGCTTAGGTTAGGTTTTTGTTTTGTTTTGTTCTCTATCTATGTTTTGACATAGGACATTAATTGAGCATAAATCATATTGACTTTAATTGCATCCTTTCATGCATTTAGAAATTTATTATGCTTTTGATATCATAATATTTCAATGTTGCAATGATCATTTATGTTAATTAAGTCATCTTTTAAGTGATCAAAGTCAATTTCTCTCTCAATGATCTCTTGGTATAGTCATTATCTTATTTGATTGCTTAGTCGAGTATGAATTCGAGATCAATGGTTTGGTTGAATACCTTATATATTAAATAATTGATAGCCAATTGAGGGGGAGTCAAAGAAAAGTAAAATGCTCAAAAGATGTGGAAAGAGTTACATCCCAATGAGGAGTGTGAAAACTACCACCACATGGAGGAAAAGAAAAAGAAAAAGATACCCCATGAATGCAAAGCAAATTTTGTTTTAAAATTGTTGATGAAATGCATATTGAAATACTTGACTCAGTCAAATTTCAAGGTTGGTATAAGGTGGGATTTTTGATAAAAGATGCTCAAAGAGCCACTCCTTCAACAGATTGTCTAGATATATTATCTAACTTATCTGGGATTTCAAACATCTATTGATCTTGGTATTTCATTTTCTTTACCAAATTGATGATTTGATAAAGGCATTACGCATAAGATCATGTTAGATGTGATTGAAGTTGTTCAACTTTAAGTGTTTTAATTTTCGTAAATTTTCGTTTCATTTTTGGATATTTTTGATAGATTTTGCATAATCTATTTCTTGTTGTATGAAACGATGATTTTTGTTTAAAGTTGATATGACAAAGTGCTTACATACTTTTTCTGGATTTTATGGAATTTTTCTAAAATTTTCTGAAGAAAAAGTTGAAGCCGATCCGGATCGGGGTGAGTGATCCGGATCCCGAACGCAGGCTTCTTCCTGCGGGTAGCCGATCCGGATCACAATCACGATCCGATCCGGATCACGGCTAGGGTTTTAATAAGAACGCAAGGGTTTTGATTTCTTTTACCCTAATCTTTTGTTCTTAAGTCTCTAGAGTTTCTCTCTCTAGATTTCTTCCATCTTGGAGCCTTCAAACTCAAAGTTCTTCGAATCCAAGTAAGTTTTATTGATCAAAATCTCGTTTTTCACAGGTTTTCTATTTTTTCATCAAACGTGAGTAGAAATTATGGATCTTTTTCGTTTGTGAATGGTTTTTGATCAAATTTCTTTTGAAATAAGAACTCTGGGTTGATTAGTTTTGATTATATGCTAGGTTTTCTCAAGATAAACGAATTTTTGGGCTTCGATTTCAAAAATTTCGGTTTTAGGGCATATAAGAGGAATTTCTGAAAATCATGGAATTGATCTATTTTTAAAATTCTTTTTGCAAAACTAATTTGATTCTTAGCTTCTCTACATGATTATGATTGTTTGGGTACAATTTTTCAAATTTTCCAAAATTAACAATTTTTCATGTGTTCTTGAGTCGGTGTTCACAGGATTTCAAATTTCTTAAAAGCATTGTTCAATGGCATTCTCCTGGTTAATCTTGCTGTTGGTCACAATGGTGCACACCCGTGCAACTGTTAAAGAAGAACAAGTTGATTCACCTCGAGACACGACAAAAACTGATGATAGCTCTGACTATGATGATGAAGAATGGGAAGAGTTTTTCAAAGAAGTTCAACAAAAAATTGATGAGGAAGATAGGCAATTTTTGAAGAACAAAAAGCTAAAGAAATCTGCCTCAACGACAAGACAATATACAAGACGAAGAAGTGTCAACAGAAGCGGTATTCAGATTACTGAGCCTCTTACTAGAGCACGCTCACTTTCTGGAATTCTACAGAGTAATCACCATGGACTGAGGGCCAGAATGCACCATCTGCATCTACGCAGAATCCATCAACCTCCGAAAGAATGTCTGCTGACACAGATGCGTTGGCATCCATTCGCCAAGAACAGCAAAGACTGTCTGCTGAACAGGAAAGGCTGTCCAGAGATCTTCAGCACATTTCCTCTGAGCATATGAAGATCAAGAAGAAATATTCTAATATTTCGAAGATGCTCAAGGGGATTTTAAGCAAACTAAGCTGTACAAGTTCAGACACTTCAGACTAAAACAAAATTTCGTGCAGGATTTTCTTTTTGTGCAGGATTGTTAGGACTTAGTTTTTGTTCTAATTTTTAGTTCAGTTCTTAGGTTTTTCATGATATTGGAACTTCTAACTCTCCTTACATTTAGTAGTTTTGACTACGTTTTGGCTTTGTTTTGTGACAAAAAGGGGGAGAGAGTTTAGAGAGAACTTGAACAATGATGATGTGAAAACTGTGTGAATGTGTGAACATTAAGGTAAGTATGACTCCAACTTCAACTTTTGGTTTTTATCTTGTGATTTGTTGCATGTCCCTACTAACTATTCGACTAACTATTTGTGCATGTATTATTACTAACAAGTTGATGTTGGACTAACATTTTGTGACATTTGGTTTTTGAATGCATAGAAGATATGTTGGTTTTTGTCTATGATTCTCTTACATATCTGAATTCTCAAATGTCATGATGAGAATAAACTCTATCTCTGTACTTGGTTTTGTATGTTTCAATTCTTGAGGTATCTAACGAATTCTTTTGTCAAGAATGATTTCTTTGTGCAGAGATTACAGATGTCTAAGTCTAGAGTCTGTCTTAGGAGTTTATCTCATGTATTTAAATTTTTGGATCTCCATTGTAAATTTTTGTTGTATGGTGATAGCAACAAAAATATCTTTTTGAATTTTCTTTTGTGGATTTGTGTTTTGTCACGAAACCGCCAAAGGGGGAGATTGTTACGGAATTTGAGTTGGCGTATTTCGTGAAAGTGTTAAGTCTTGAAGATTGAAGATGAAAGAACTTTGGATCATATACCTCAATCTCAAGAAAGAAGAATTCAAAAGGATCAGGTATGTTTAACTAAAGATTTTGGTGATCCGAATACTTCTTATAGTGTAGAAACACCTGGAAGAATGTTTAATTGCATAATAATCAAAAACTGGACATGGGACATGTTCAGGATCCGGATCAGACCTTGCAATCCGGATCCCGAAGGGTGTTCGTTCATACACTGGTTCAATCCGGATCGCAGTTTCATGATCCGGATCCCGAACACTTGTTTTACCTTGGTACTTGCACGATCCGGATCAGGATTTGCAATCCGGATCCCGAATGTTGATGTTTGGTAAAACTGTATGAACGATCCGGATCGGGGACTACGATCCGGATCCCGAACCCTTGGTTTTCTGGAATCGTCTTTCTTGCTACGACGATCCGGATCGCAGTAATTCCGATCCGGATCGCCGTCCGTAAAATTTCCAGAAAAGGCAGTTTTTGATCCTTATCTTCTTCCAATGGTTTCTAACCTATAAATAGACCCTATGATTCATTTTTAGGGTAAGGATAATCGGTAAAACATAGAAAAAATATTACCGAAAGAGAAAGATCCACATATAGAGAAGAAAGGAAATCAATAGATTAATTCTATGTTTCTTCATCTATATTGATTGATTTGATTCTAGGTTTTCCATACTCAGATTTTGAGTAGAATCAAATCAATGAATACTTAGATGGTATTTCCGATCTATCTTTAATCTAAGTATTCGGCGGATCATCACCACCCAAAAAACAACTATTTACCCCAAATCGGCGCGTGGACTCGCGTGGCCTTGTGGATTCAAGGTGCAACCGCTCTCGTGGATTCGGAGCGAGGTACGTTCGTGGATTCGAAGCGTGCTACTGGGTGAAGACCGTGGATTCGGTCGGACGTCGTGGACTCGACGTTGGACGCTGAGGATTCGGCGTTGGGCGCAGATCGTGGATTCGAGAAGCGTCGTGGAACGAGCGGAGAAGATCTACTAGGAGCGTATGAAAAAGGTTGAGTCGTCTGTGAGTACGTTATATCACCTTGTACGTGTGTTAATTCTAGTGGATTTCGCCGTGTTATCGGTCCCGTGGTTTTTTACTCCGGTTTGGAGTTTTTCCACGTAAAAATCTTGCGTGTTCATTTATTTTCCGCATTGGGTTTTATTGCGCAATAATTTTTTGAGTGTTTATTGTTTACACCTATTCACCCCCCTCTAGGTGTTTTTTTCCTCTATTTAGATCCATATTAGTACAACCCAACAGTCCCCGCCTCTGGTCACACTGCGACGGTGGATGAGGGCCGCCACAGATGACGCACTCACGTCGCTGCTGCCGGAGCTGCTGTCTAGGCTGGTGCTGCTGATGCCGTGGCTGCTGCCGGGGACCACCTGACCTCGAGCGCCTCCGAAACCCACGACCCTGAGAATGGGATCGTGGGGGTCTCGGAGGTCCCTGCCGACTCGTCTGTCCCTCAACATCCTGTGCCGGGCGCTTTGCCCCCACAATCCCTGCGGAAGCTGGAGCCACCTCGGCCAACACCGCCTCTCTGTGCTCCGAACTCTGCCCCGAAAAACGATGTGGATCAGTCTGACGAAATCTCGTCAACAAATCAAACACCTCTCGCTGCTCTGCCGGGGTCAACTGTCCTACCGTCCCGGACGCCTGACCACTGGTAACCGGTGCAATAGGGGCTGCCTGTGCTGCTGGCACAACTGGGGGTGCCACTGCTGGCGAGAAAGGTACAGGGAAACTCTCTAGAGGTGCTACCACCGGCTGTACTCTTTGTTCCATCATGCGCGTCATCCGATCCATGATCTCCTCCTGGCGCCGTAAAATCTCCACCTGGCGTCGGAGAGTCTCAGACAAATGGGCCATCTGAGCCCGAAGCTCCTGCCCCTCACTCTGCTGACCCTGAGGTGACTCCTACTGCTCAGGCTCATGGGAGGAGGAAGACTGAGAACGTGTCTGCATCCTGCGTCGAGGAGGCATCGTGCCCACCTGCAATCCACAAGCAAACATCAAGATAACACCAAACAGCACTCGACCCAATCAAGCGGAAGTCTAACGGCATGTCCCCCTTCCTGAAGTACTATGTTGTCTGCAGCCAACATAGTTGCCACAGAAGGAAGACATGTCAATCACTCATCCCGATCCGCTCGGAAGAGTTAGAAACCCAATCAGGACTCCCGCTAAAATCACGGCTCTCACGTGAGTCATCCTAGGGTCCAACCACAAGCCTAGGGTTCCTAAGTCCTCAATGACCTAAAACCTAGGCTCTGATACCACTCTAATCTGTCACGCCCCGGGGTCGGAACTGTACCCCGGGCTCGCCAACAGATCCGCCGCCCCTACGGGAAGCCCCGTAGAGACGTAGCGTCTAACCTGCAAAAATAGAACATCTATACTAACAGATATCAGAGCTGTAAAAGAAATGTAACTATGAACAGAAAGTCGAACAGTCTCTCATAAAATATACATAATATCCTCACCAGAATACAGAAGTCTCTCCAAAGAAACCAAAAGAGTACAACTCGATCCCTCACTACAAGATCTCTCAAACATGACACAACCAAAATATAAGGGTACCTCTATGCCACACTGAAGCTGAAGGGGGAAAGGGATCTATCTCGCGACTCCCTTACCTCGGTCTGGAAGAGCAGGATCAGCAACTGGCACCGCAGGAACTGGAGCTGAAGTCCTTGGGGAAAAGACACCACGACGGGTGTGAGAACTACCTCCCACAGTAGTTCTCAGTGGGTGCCGCCAACAAGCTCGACGGTCTGCCCACTAAGTCTACTAGAGGCATAAAGTAACAAAAGAAATGCAGTATGGAGAAGCTGAAAAGTAAAACATCTACTGCTACCATGCCTCTATCTAAAAATGCTCAAAAAGCGGAACAGATGAAAATATGATGCATCTGCTAACATAACAGTAAGGTCACTCAATCTGAACTGACTGCCTCCTCGGGTCCAGTCAAGCCTGCGCCAATCTACTGCCGATATATCCTGGAGGACCGGACTTACGTAGAACGTCCGTAGCTGCCAAAACTGGCTCAGCCAGAGGGACGGTGTCTGTGACTGCCAAAACTGGCTCAGTCAGAGGGTCTGCGTCCGTAACTGCCAAAACTGGCTCAGTCAGAGGGAATGCATCCGTAACTGCCAAAACTGGCTCAGTCAGAGGGAATGCATCGACAAGTCGCGGTACAAGAGTAACATATCCACCCCGGGTGTGGCTCTCGAGGAGTGCGACCCCACCGAGGAAAAGTATCCGCGCACTCTGTCGCGCAGGTGGCATTGCAGGCTATGGTCAAAATCCACGCTCACGCTCTGCTCGGAAGAACTCAATCCTGCGAAATCTCTCACAACAGTCGGAACGCTCTCGACGACTCAGCTGATCAGCCCACACGAAACCCGAGACACTCGCCTCACCATCAACTCACAGCACAAAACCCACTGGCTGGATACGCTCCACAACCAGGATCAACCTACCACTCATGGCTAACAAAACTTGACTAGACAATACCCAAGGCACGGGACCACCGTTGCCTCCAACGGCTCCCAACCACAGAATATCAACCCAACCTGCCGACTCACTAACAGGACACACTCCACAACAGGCCATGATCCAATCACTGTCTCACTCACTGGCTAAGAATCCACACTGTCACTATGACCATGTCCCCAAAGATCCCCGATCCACTATCACTATCACTATCACTATTATAATGCGAACTGGTCTACAAACTGCTACAGACTCCGCTCGGTCCCCAGACGCGAGTGCAATTGTATCCACAGCTAATAAACCTCCCAGCCCACGACTCGGGGAAAAGTCACTATGTCCAGAATGACAGGAGTAATAACCAAATGAGGGAAAACTAAAGCAATGAATAAATCCAATTCAGGTCTAAGTTTACTATTGTCTGGTGGAGCATGATGTATAATAATTAACAGGTGTGCAAAGCTAAGTTGAGTTTCCATGTTGTAAGAGTTCAAATATTGCAAGTGGTTCAATGAGGTCATCAGATCTAACAGTTGTCAACTGTGGGTACTAACATACAGTTCTCACATAATATTGGGGTCATAAATTAACATGCATGCTACTACATTCGTAGAATTAGAGTGCAGTCCATAGATTTTGAAAGCAGGATCACCCACCTGAACACGCTAACTGTCCAGGGTCGTACAGATAAGAGAGTTCAGAAACAGCCCCAGCACAACTCCTCCAAGCTAGCCACACTGTTGTAGTCCTCACAATGTCCTGGGTACAACACAAACCAATTCTACACTTAAAATCCACAAAAATCCCGAGTTCAAAATCCTGCATGAACAGTCCATCTTATCACGAAATTTTCACCTGAAAATCATCTTCCAGAAATTCCGATAAAAATATCACAGCGATCCTCGCGAAGTGTAGATGTCGATAGGCTCTTGAATCGTCGAAAACCGATGTCCGGATGATGAGATAAAAATCCGTAAAGTGGGTGCTGTCCAGGAATTCCACAGCAAAACAGTAGCTCAGTAAAGCCTCGAAAACCGTGCCAAAAACCCATATCTAGACAAAACTCTCAACACGAAAGTCGAAGATTTACCTCTTGTGAATCCAACGCCGCAAAAATCACCGAAAAAGACTGTCGGGGTAGCTCTGTGGAATTTTTAGACCGAAATGCGGCGATAACGGGCCTCCAACAGAAATTCGTCGCACTGCGCTACGATGCCGGAAACGTCGTCGCCGGAGCCTCCAGAAAATCTGAAACTTTGCGGGAAGATTGGCAAGAGGGAGAGGAGAAAATTTCATGGAGGCTCAAGAGCCAATTCTCACGAAAAAGGGGTGGAAAAGTCGGCCCAACCCAAAAGCAACTTTCGGATTTTTGGGCCCAGGGATTTCGGGCGCCCGAATTTTCCGGGCTGCTACAGTAACGGGCCCGGCCCGTTACTGTATGCGCCCGAATCATCCTCAGGCCGCCACGTGTCCCTGATTCGCCCTCTGCACCCGGCGCACGAACCCCGACGAATCCAGCGATGCCACGTGTCCCGACCAGGCGACGTGCACCGCTGCGCCCGACCAACCACGGGGCGCCACGTGGCGCCCCCACGTCGCCCCCGGTCAACGCACGTCACGCGACGTGCGCGGCCGCGCCGCCGCCGGCTCCGGGTCGGGCACGCGCCCCGAGGCAACCGCCTCAGCCGCCGTAGCCGCGTGGACCGAGTGCACGAGAACCCGCCAACCACACACTGCCACGAGTCCCTCGGTTCACCGTGCACCAGAGTCGATATTCAGTGGACCGCGCCTGCTGCACCGGCCAACCGAAGCGCGCCACGTGGCCCGCCACCGGTGCACGCGCTTCGCGGTGGACCGCGCACCTGCCCGCGCGCCCGCGCGCCTGCCCGCGCCGCTCGCCGCCTGCCCGAGGCCGCGCCGCCGCGCTCCGCCGCCGGCCGGCCGCCGCCGGCGCCTCTCCGGCCGCCGGAACAGTAACCTAAGCCTCGATTTCCGTGTTTTTGCGTCCGGGCTCCGAAAAATTCAAGTAAATAGTCCATTTCGCTCGTTTTCGCGCGCTGAATCCAAATCCGAGGTCCGTTCGGCCAAATTCCACTTCTAAAATTTCCCAAAAATTTCCGGAAGAGTAGACTTGATCCAATTTCCGTTCCGGGTCACATTCTTGGCTCCAATAAGCGCGCAAACTCCTCACACACCCAAAATGGACTTCCAGAAAAGAAAACAAGCTTCAAATTTACCAGAAACCCAAATCTGGGCCCGACACGCGCACACACATACCCTGAAACCACCAAACCAACAGTAAACCCTAAAGTGGGGATTCGGGTCCTCACAGAAGCCACCCTACCTATCCCGAGCAACTGCGCCACCGGCTGCCGCCCCTGGTCGCCGGAAAAGCAAGAATCTTCAAGGAGCATTCTTGATCCCGGGGTTGTAGGAGAAGGAGAGCACCAAAACCTTAGAACCTGTACCTTGACCTCGCTGTGGTGGTGTTCTTCATCCAGAAGACAAGCCGAGGTGGGCTGGTGCACCGCCGTGGCCACGCACCGCCGGAGCCACCATCTTCTTCTTCCTCGGATCCGACCAAGGTGAGTGCTCTTCCTTTGTGATTTCTTTTGCAACCTGGGTCACTGCTGTGATCTCTGTACGCCCTGGGGATGTCCCATGCAGAGCCCCGACCCTCGGGGTGCTCCCGGTCGCCGGCGGGGAAATTACACCCGCCGGAACCCGAAACTGCTCCGCCGCGGCCGTACACCGCACAAGGTGGCTCGGGCCTTGAACCAAGATGATGGAAATTTTTTGTAGGGTCTAGGGAACACCTCCATGAAATTTGGTTGGGTTTGGTCCATCCTAGAGCCCGCGCGAGCCAGCCCTAGTTTTGGCTAACTTTGCTCCGGCCGAGCTTCTTGCTCCGGCGCCGCCGTGGCTTCTCGTTGCCGGCCACGGTTTCGGTTGTCTTCCTATGGTCTAGACAGACCCATAGATGCCTTTGCATGAGACCCATGCTGCTCGGTGTTGGCTTCACCATTATGGGTGCTTGCTCCGGCCGAACATGAAATCATATCAGAGAGCTGTATAGCAGAAGCTGAACTCCTATTCTAACATGCAGTAGAAGGATAGGAAATGCTAATATAAAGTGAACTGATAATCACTCTAGCTAATGTCCAATCAGGCATGGCATGTGTCCAGATGTATATCACTATACATACTAAGTGCTGAGAATGAAAGCATATAGGGAGCTCAACTGTAAGATCAAAGCAAACATAGCTGTAATGACTGAATGCTGGAATGAAAGCAAATAGAAAGGCTCAAACATAGGTTCAGGGCTACACCAAAAACAGGGGTCCGACCTACCACGGCACCCCATAGGGCCAACCTGATAAAGCCCGGACCGACGATAAACCCACCTCAATGTAGATGATCACGGTGGCTGCTGGATGGCTCACAAGCTGGCGGCTGACTGCTGGGACCTGAATCATATGCACAGGTCAGAAAATAGACTCTCACACATACCCAACCCACTGACACACTGTGTGCAGACAAGCTAAACGGGGAACTTCGTTGAAGTCCCGGAATCTTCCGAAATTTTCGGAAATCCGCCGATAGATCCACTATGACCCAATCTATGCTGAACAATAACGAAAACTCGTGAAACTTCACGTGCTGCCCAAGAATGTCTAACTTAAGACATTTAGGCCCTAACACCAGACTCTGGGTAATCCTGTGCACCGGCAGTGCCATAACCACTGAAATACTTCCGGGAAGCCCATTTTGGCTCCGGAAGTTGCAAACTAAGAACTAAAATCACCGGGCTCTTTGGAACAGCATCGGGAACAGCCAGGGATAGTTGGCATCACAAATTAATCACCGCAATTTCTTGAATTGCGTGATTAACACCGAATCGCCGTTAAACCGACGATTTTGTCGATTTACGGTTCGATATCCGAATCCCGCTCAACGAAAGCCGTTGGATCTCTAACGAAAGGTTTAGAGACCACGTGCACGCTGTCTACAGCAGCCTACCAGGCTACAATTACAAATTGACCCCCAGGATTTTACCAAATTGCATAAAAGCATGCAATTTCATGCCTTTTTCACTTGCATTTAATTTTGGAGTGCTATTTTAATGAACCGACACCACCAGCAGGTGGCCCTCGACTTGCTGGACACCGTGCTCACCATTTGGTAGCAGCGCGAAACTCGAGTAAAACTTCGGGCCATCATGTACTTAGGTAACATAAGCCACCTTGCATTTTTTAAATTTTCACTCAACCATTTGCTATTCTGAGGTGAGCATCATGTTCAGGGACCTCAAATTAGCCAGAGATTCACTATCGCCATGCCGCAAAGTTGCTAGAACAGCCTCGGGGCCAACTAGACCCTCAAAAACCCTTAATTGCTAAATCTTTTATTTTGCTTGTGCAAACAGCAAAGCAAGTTGAGCATCATTCTCAGCATATCACAGGAACTTTAGGGCTCACTCTAGTGCAGTCTTGCTCATGCTGGATCAACAGATCCAAGCCCCTTGCTCTCGAATGGCTTAGCTTGGCTCCACACATTGATCCCCACAGTCAAACTTGTAACTGAAGTGAGCATCAAGCTCATGGGATCATGTGGAGTCAAAATATCCCTTGCTGGATGGTTGCAAGTAGCTAAAACCAATTTGAGCTCTCTCGGGCATTTTCTCGAACACATGGTGGGCATCAAAGCTTAATACACAACCTTGAAGGCATTAATGGTGGATCTCTATACAAAGGCTCTGGGTCTCATGCACAAGCACCTGTAGGTGCTACCTGACTCCACGAAGCTCGCTGGACTCATGGCCGGCGGCGAGAGGCGATGGCGGCGGCGGCGGAGCAAGTTCGGCTGGAGCAAGCACCCATAATGGTGAAGCCAACACCGAGCATCATGGGTCTCATGCAAGGGCATCTATGGGTCTGTCTAGACCACAGGAAGACAACCGAAACCGTGGCCGGCAACGAGAAGCCACGGCGGCGCCGGAGCAAGAAGCTCGGCCGGAGCAAAGTTAGCCAAAACTAGGGCTGGCTCGCGCGGGCTCTAGAATGGACCAAACCCAACCAAATTTCATGGAGGTGTTCCCTAGACCCTACAGAAAATTTCCATCATCTTGGTTCAAGGCCCGAGCCACTGTGTGCGGTGTACGGCCGCGGCGGAGCAGTTTCGGGTTCCGGCGGGTGTAATTTCCCCGCCGGCGACCGGGAGCACCCCGAGGGTCGGGGCTCTACATGGGACATCCCCAGGGTGTACAGAGATCACTGCAGTGACCCAGGTTGCAAAAGAAATCACAGAGGAAGAGCACTCATCTTGGTCGGATTCGAGGAAGAAGAAGATGATGGCTCCGGCGGCGCGTGGCCACGGCGGTGCACCAGCCCACCTCGGCTTGTCTTCTGGATGAAGAACACCACCACAGAGAGGTCAAGGCACAGGTTCTAAGGTTTTGGTGCTCTCCTTCTCCTACAACCCCGGGATCAAGAATGCTCCTTGAAGATTCTTGCTTTTCCGGCGACCAGGGGCGGCGGCCGGCGGCGCAGTTGCTCAGGATAGGTAGCAGAGGGATCGTGGGAGTCATGGGGTGGCTTCGGTTAAACAGGGGGGGCTGCGGCTAGGGTTTCTTCAATGCAACCCTAAGTTGCTATATACACCTATTGCACAAAATGCCAACTAGCCCATCTACACTTGATATTTATATTTGGGTCCCTGGCTGTAGTACAGAATCGCAGAGAAATCCCTCCTCCACAAGTTTGGAGCAATTCGACACATAAAATATAGGGCATTTATGCAAAATACTGTGATTTTTCTCATATTTCACACTTTTTGAGACAATCGGGTTGTCAAACTGAAAAACGGACACCACCACAACCTCCGGCTCGACGAAACCTATCAGGTAGCGATTTTGGTTCGCTAAAATTGAGCTCCATAAATTTTAAAATCCATCATATACTATAAATTACACAGTTCGGCACGCTTTATGATGCTTTAGGTTCGTCAAACGCAAATTTCGTTTGCGCCACTGCTCTCAGAACGACGATGCCATTTAAATCGACTACCTGGATCGTCATATTCGGACTCCAGACGGTCGATCAGCCGACGTTGGCCGGCGAGGGAATTAAATCAGGGGCTACTATTCATTGGTACTATTCACTTAAGTCGCGGGTCCCACTCGTAACTTCGCTGATTTCTGGACAATCCGATCGTCGGATCGAAAATCAGTTTATACCATTTTCTATCGATTCGACGAGACGGTCGCACTGGCGATTTCAGATTTTCGATATCCAACTCGGATCTGAAAGGCAGAAATAGTGCTCCGTAAACTGTGCAATTTGCACACTGGTATACAACCACATAGATTTATTTTTGCATTTCCTTATTCATATTGACATTTGAATTCTTCAAATTCAAATTTGAATTTCTAGAGTACTACATTACCCCATCCTTATTAGAAGTTTCGTCCCCGAAACTTAACTACAGTAGGACATCGAACAGTACACTAACACAGGGTGCCAGACTAACACCACACGGCGACAATCAGTCGCGGTAAATCTACACTGTCCAACTCCATCCCAGTGACAATCAGTCACACCAAAACAACTAAAAAACTATACACGTGCATGATAATAACCAATATTAGTGCATAATATGAAGCTTACCACTTAGCAACACACTTGTCAAGTCTACTACTGGTGGATCACCTGGAGCAGTCAGGGCATACACTCGCCCTCCAGAACTCTGACGTGTCCCACCAGACTGATGAGAAGGCGAAGATCGTCCATGGGAAGACGTGCTCAGTGCAGGACTCTGCCGTGGAGCAGAAACGGTTGAAGCAGAAACAGTGGACTGAGCTGGTTCAGATCTCTGAGGGCAGTTCGCCACAATGTGCCCGGCCTGGCCACACTTGTAGCAATGGCCATGGCGCTGATCACAAGTAACTGCCCGGTGTGGTCCACCACAAAATACACACGGTCGCGGAGCCCGCTGTTGACTGCCAGCAGAAACACTCATAGTCTGATCATGGGGTCGAGGGTGTCTGGGTGGTTTCTTACTACTTGACGATCCACCCCCGTCCCCAGAGTATGGCCTCTTCTTTTCCTTGCCCTTCTCGGCGGCCTGTCGCTCGGCACGAGCGACCGCGATGTCAGCATGGACGGAGAGAGCTCGGTTGACGCAGTCCCGATACAACCGGATGTCAAGAGAGGAAAGAAGTCGCCTAATCTCACGTCGTAACCCTTGGGAGAAGAGCCGGATCTTGCGTCGTTCGTCCCGCACCGCATGCGGAACTAGGGCACAAATGCGGGAGAACTCTCGCTCATAGTCCCGCACACTGCGGTCTCCTTGGTGCATAGTCTCCAATTCCCGTTCCAGTCCCTGCTTAGTAACATCATTGAGATAGCGATCATAAACCGCGTCTTTGAATTCTTGCCACGGGGGTTCGGGCATTCCCCCGTACTGCTCTCGTAACACTCCAGACCACCACTGGTCCGCCTCTCCCTCGAGGCAGTGTGCAGCTAGATGCACACGATCATGGTCCTTTGTGTATACATCTCTGAAGAGCTTCTCCATGCGCAGCACCCACTTTTCGATAGCACAATCATCATCAGTGGCGCCATCAAAGGTAGGTGGCTGAAACTTCTTAAACTGTGAGGACCCGAATCCCCACTTAAGGGTTTATCGATGGATTAGTGGCTTCTGGGAGTGTGTGTGCGCATGTCGGGCCCAAGAATTTGATTCCTGGTGTAAATGGGAGCAAGATTGCTTAACAGGAGGCCATTTTAGGTGATTGAGGTTTTTGCGCGCTTATTGGAACCAAGGAAGTGACCCGGCACGAAAAATGGATCAAGTTCACTTTTCCGGGAATTTTCGAAAAATTTTAGAAGTGGAATTGGGCCAAACGGACAGCGGATTTGGATTCAGCGCGCGAAAACGGTTAAGATGGACTATTTACTTGTATTTTTCGGAGCCCGGAGGAGAAAACACGGATTTCGAGGCTGTGGGTACTGTTCCGACGCCGGCGACGGCGGCGGGCAGCGGCGGAGCGCGGCGGCGCGGGCTCGGGCAGGCGGCGGAGCGGCGCGGGCGCGCGGGCAGGCGCGCGGTCCGCCGCGGAAGCGTGCACCGTGGAGTAGGGGCACGTGGCACCTCGTGAGTGGCGGGCGCAGCAGGCGCGGTCTACGGGAATGTCGCGGGTGCACGATGGACCAGGGGAGGACACGTGGCAGTTTTTGGTTGGCGGGTCCTGGTGCGTGCGGTCCACGCGACGGGCAGTGGCTGCCTCGGGATGCGTGCCCGACACGGCGCCGCGGGCGGCTCGGCCGCGCACGTGGGCGCGGCGTGGGCGCTGCCGGGTGACGTGGGGGCGCCACGTGGCGCCCCGTGGTTGGCCGGGCGCAGCCGCGCACGCCTGCGTGCCGGGACACGCGGCGCTGCGCGGTTGGCTGGCGCGCGTGCGCCGGGCGCGGGGAGCGCGAACGCGCCACGTGGCGGCCTGTGGTGATTCCGGGCGTGCACAGTAACGGGCCGGCCTTTACTGTAGCAGCCCGAATGTTTCGGGCGCCCGGTTTTGGGCCCAAAAGTCCAAATTCTTGTTTTTTCGGGCTGGGCATATAAATAGCCCCTTTGCTTGGACTTTTGCCCCTTTTCCCGAGCTCCCCTGCCCTTGGACTCTTCAGCAAAGTTGGAGATCTTCGTGTTGCGCATATTCTGGCAGAGGCCCGGAATTTATGGAGGCCGCGGCGTCGACGACTTCGGCATCGTAGCGCAGAGCGACGATATACTGTTGGAGGCCCATTTTCGTCACACTTCAGTCTGAGAGGTCTACAGAGCTACCCCGACTGTATTTTTGGACGATTTTCGCGGTGTTGGATTCTCGAGAGGTAGGCCTATGTTTTTCGTTTTGACCACCTTCCTCGGATCTGAGCTTTTATGGGGGTTCCTGGTACATTTTTAACCCCCATTGCTACAGGATTTCTCTTTGACAGCAGCACCTTGCCGTATTTTATTCTTCGCACTCGAGCGTCGGATCGAGACGAGCCTATACACTTTTTTCATCTACTCGTCGCGAGGATCATCGCCGTATTTTTCTTGGATTTTTCTGAGACCTTTCCGGAGGTACCCGTTTCGAAGGTCTCGACGCGATGATCGCCGTAGTATTTTTATTGAAATTTTCAGGGCACTTTCAGCAGGTGAAATAATGACATCTTTGGGACTGATTTTCAGCTTGTAACCTATTTGGGTAAATTGTGGAATTAAGTGTAACTGTTAGCCTTGTGTTGTACCCAGGAGAGTTTGCGGGTATTGCTGGACCCGTTGGATTTGGACATATCAATTTCCTGGTATTTTCAGCTGTGGAATCTTGGACAATTAGCGTTTTCAGGTGGGTGGCCCTGTCTCCAAGATCGATGGAATGTTTATTAAATCTGCTATAGTAGGACTATGCATGATAGTGAAATTCTTGTGCAGCATGCTAGAATGTAGGAATTGCTATTCCTAGCATTACCTGATGATTTTGTCATCTCCTTGCTTTCTACCCTCTGTAAATTATTGTTATCTTGGAACTTGACCTAGCACCCCCGTCCTATGCTGCATGTGTAGCCAGACCAGTAGAAAACTCCAACTTGGGTTAGGTTTATTCTGCTTTAGACATCCACACTTCTTTTCTTCCCTGGACATAGTGTTACTCGCCCGAGTAGTGGGTCGAGTGGTCGGGATTCTTTTCGTGTGGGATGCATTTTACACTCGTGCTTGGGAGCAGAGTGGAGTCTGGTAGATGTAGTTGATCGATCATCTATGGCGGGAGCCGTTTGGGTAGACGGCGGTCCCGAGATGTTTTATTTTCTTGTTTTATCTGTCGCCGCTGTGTTAGTGGCAGCGGCATATCAGTGTTAGCAGGACCTTAAACCCAGAACCTTTTTGGACACACATATGATTTTTATCAACCAAATGTTTTCTTCCAAGCATCGTAGGGTCGCCTGAGTCTGTTCTTGTTTGATTGGACGAAGGCATTAGCCCTTCGAGGCTTGGATATAAAACTTGGTTTCAACTGTTTTCCTAAAAAGAACTAAAAATCATTAAATATGAATTTCTTCCAGATCAAATGGCTTTCAGTAAGAAATGTCACCTTTTTCCTATAAATTAACCACCCGAGATGATTCGAGTGGTCTGGGTTCTAAGGTCTGCCTTCTTCTTGGGACGAGAACAACGAGAGGCTATGCCTAGAGCCTGTTCTTGTTTGATTTGGGTCGTAGGTTCTAGTCTTTCGGGGTTCCCGGACCCTTCATTGTGTCTGTGGTGGAGTTTATCCTGTCAGTGAGTCTGCATGTTGGGATATTGTGGCCTGTTGAGGCAGTTGTTCGCAGTGGATGCGATGTTCGGCTTGTTTGGCCTGTTGAGACAGTTTCTCGCAGTGGATGCGATGTTGGCCTGTTGAGGCAGTTGTTCTCAGTGGATTGTTCTCAGTGGATGCGATGTTCGGCCTGTTGAGGTAGTGGTTCGCAGTGGATGCGATGTTCGGCCTGTTTGGCCTGTTGAGACAGTTTCTCGCAGTGGATGCGATGTTTGGCCTGTTGAGGCAGTTGTTCGCAGTGGATGCGATGTTGGCCTGTTGAGGCAGTTGTTCGGAGTGGATGCGATGTCTGGCCTGTTGAGGCAGTTGTTCGCAGTGGATGCGATGTTCGGCCTGCTTGGCCTGTTGAGACAGTTTCTCGCAGTGGATGCGACCTTGTGCTATGAGTTGTTAGAGATTTACTAGTGTCGTTGGGGGTTCTATGTGATCACTTCAGATTGAGTCGTGGAGTTTACTCCAACCTTGACATGAGTGTGAGTCCTCTGTTCACTGTGTTTCCGATCTATTTGATCGTGGATCTTAGCCTGCATGAGCCACATTTGAGCTCGACAGAGATGCGCGGATACTTTGCTCGGCGGGGTCGCGCCCCTCGAGTGCCACTCCGGAGTAGGCGAGACCGGGTTGTTGTACCGGCATTGAGAGTGATACTTGGACCGGGTTGTTGTACCGGCATTGAGAGTGATACTTGGACCGGGTTGTTGTACCGGCATTGAGAGTGATACTTGGACCGGGTTGTTGTACCGGCGTTGAGATTGAGCTATATACCGGGTTGTTGTACCGGCGTGAGATTGAGCTCTTCTATCGCGACTTGTCGACGCATTTGTCCCTCTGGCTGAGCCAGTTTTGGCAGTCACAGATACCGTCCCTCTGGCTGAGCCAGTTTTGGCAGTCATGGACGCCCTACGTAAGTCCGGTCCTCCGGGGTGTAACGGCAGTAGGTAGGCGCAGGTTTGACTGGACCCGAGGAGGCAGTCAGGTAGATTGGGTGATGTGATGACCTGGATCTCTGCAGAGCTGTGGTGGAGTCACTGGTGGCTACTGGAGGCCTACGTGGCGTGTTGGAGGTATTTGGGGCATAATTGGACACAAGTGTTGGACTTCGGGCTTAAATGGATCACGTGGGTGATCGGTTGACTCCGTCGGATCTTTAGAAGTGGTTTCGCGTGAAACGGATATTAAAATTGGGCTCAGCGCGAAGTTTGGACGAAGAAATACCTTTCCGGATGCCTTCGGCAATTTTTAGGAGTGGAATTTGGAAAATCGGATGGCGGATTTGGATTTAGCGCGCGAAAACGGTCAGAATGGGCTATTTACTTGCATTTTTTGGAGTTTGGAACAGTAAAATTACTGTTCACCGCCGGAACAGTAATTCCGGCGGCCGGCCGGCAACGCGGCTCGGCGGGCAGCGGCGGAAGGCGGCGGCACAGGCTCGGGCAGGCGGCGTGCGGGCGAGGGCAGGTGCACAGGGGCGCGGGCAGGCGCGCGGGGGCGCGGGCAGGTGCGCGGTCCACGCGGCCGTCGTGCACCGGAGGGAGGACACGTGGCGGTTTCCCATTGGACGGCTCACTGGTCGCGGTCTACGGAACGGCACGGGTGTATGGTGCACTGGGCTCGGACACGTGGCAGCTGGCTATTGGATCGGTTCATCGGTGTGTGTGCACCGGGTGCAGTGAATGGAGGTTTTGACACATGGCGACTCCCCATTGGTCGAGTACTGTGCAGGGCAGGTAGCGGGGCAGGTGGCCATACGCGCGGGGCAGGTGCGCGTCGTGCGCGATGCAGGGTTGTCGGTGCCACGTGGCGCGCCGCCATTGGCGGGCGCTCGTGCACCGGGCGCACGGGGCACGGGTGGGCCGCGTGGCGGGCCACGTGGTGGGCCGTGGTGACTTCGGGCCTGCACAGTAATGGGCCGGGCCCATTACTGTAGCAGCCCGAATTTTTCGGGCGCCCGGTTCTTGGGACCCATTCGGTATTTCTTCAATTGTTTCTTTGGGGCCTATTTAAGCAACCCGAGCCTCTTTCTTCTCCCTTTTTCTACCATTTCCGAGCCTCCTCTCGCCAAGGTGTCTTGAGTAAAATTGTTCCCCTTCGTGTTCTACATCCTCTGGAGGATTTCTAGGATTTTTCGTGGCACGCATCCCGAGGTTCCTGATTTTACGGTGCGGTGCGACGTTTCTTCTTCGGTGTTCTTCTTCGTCGCAGATCGGTTTGAAAATTCCCCTGGGTTACCCCGACCTTCTTTTTCTGTGATTCTTACGCCGGCAGACTCCTAAGAGGTAGGGCTTCATCTTTCTTATGGATCGCGTTTTCCCGTTTCGAGTTTTTGGCACGGATCCCGAGGCATCATTGTGACCCATTTTCTGTGTGGATTTTTG
Source organism: Tillandsia fasciculata (assembly GCA_029168755.2). Classification (NCBI taxonomy): domain Eukaryota; kingdom Viridiplantae; phylum Streptophyta; class Magnoliopsida; order Poales; family Bromeliaceae; genus Tillandsia; species Tillandsia fasciculata. Next base: position 12,882,739 of record CM054940.1, on the reverse strand, counting down.
GGACAGCATCGGAGTATTTTGGCCATATCTTCGCGCACGAGCGTCAGATGGAAACGTGCTTGTACAACTTTTTCATCTTCAGATCGCAAGGAACGCGCTCGTATTTTTCTTGGATTTTTCAGAGATTTATTTCGAGGTGAAAATTCATGTTTCCCTGTGAACAGTGCTACAGTTTTTGATGCAGTTTTTGTTTGAGTGTACCACATTGCCGAATTTATATCTTGACTTACGGAACTCAGATTTGGGCGTGCAAGCAGCCGTTTCGAAGGTATCGACGCGAGGATCGCTGTGATATTTTTCTGGAAATTTTTTGGGCATTTTCAGCAGGTGAAAATTAAGCATCTTTGGGACTGAAATTGTAGGTGGTTGTAAGAACAGTTTTGGGAACTTATGTGTAATTGTAGACTTTGTATTGTGCCCAGGAAAGTTGCGGGTGTTGCTGACTCATTGGAGTAGGAGATTGAATTTTTCCTGGTATTTTCAGCTGTTGGGCTTTGGACAGTCAGCCTTTCAGGTGGGTGGTTGTTGTTTACCTCTATTTTGACATGCTCACTAGGAATATTAGAGTGATCCCTTTATTTGGACATGCATGCTTAAAATAATATAATTGTGAGCCTATCATATGGAAAGTACTATTGTGGATATCTGATAGTGGTTGGGACTTATACATGTTTGTATGGATAGAATTTTAGCACTCAACCTTGCATGTGGAATTTACTTTCATGTTGGGATAATATGAAATGTCTTGTAGGAGAGTACCACTTGAGGATCTGTTGTACATGCATAGGTGGATGATTTATGTGAGATTAATTTGGTGGTCATAGCATGTTGGAACAGGATTATTGGGATACTTTAATAGTAATAATCAACTTGCCATGTTAGCATAGATTTTATGAAAATGGGTTAAATGGATAAATTATTGAGACATTATGACATATCTTTGTGCGGGTACCACTTTGGTAATTTATCATGGATCAGGGATTATAGACATGTGTGGTTGAATAATGATTTTAGCATGTTAATGGTTATATCCATGCGGAGCTATTAATTGATACACATGTGGAACCACTATTTGTCACTTTCTTTTATCGCTCTTGAGGACTTATGCATGCTTGTATTGTCATCTAGATAGGCCACTTTTTATTGCTGCACTATCATTTTGGGACTTGAGTCTGGTTGCTCGGGTTCGAGCAGGGGTTTGGGATAGTGTAGCGGGGACCTGAGGGTCGGTGTCAGGTTGTGTTTGATTATGGGTTGTGGGGTATTGCGGCTACCGCGGATAGTAGGCGGTTGACCGGATACATGTTATTTTACCCGATTTTGGATTGGGGGATTATAGCGGCTACCGCGGACAGTAGGCGGTTGACCGGATGTCGGATGTGGGACATGATTGTGATTGTGGGTTATTGTGGTGACCGCGGATTTTGGGCGATCGACCGGATGTTCATTTGTGCATCAGATTGGGGGATCTGTGTTTCTTTTAGTGGAGGGTGTGTTCCACTGGGGCTTTACAGTTGTGATCTACTCCTGCTTTTGGTACTTATCTTACCGGCGCGGTTATTGCCCGGTAGTGCTTTCCTCGTGTGGGTCGCTCCCCACGAGTTCCCCTCCGGAGGCCGGGGCCAGACAGTTATTGACGGTTTTGTTATCACATCGGCGCGGCTTATTTGCCCGATGATGAGGGCGGCAGCAGGAGCTTTGCTATCACATCGGCGCGGCTTACTTGCCCGATGATGAGGGCGGTACAGATTGGGTTCATTTGGGACGGTTGGTTATTGTTGCATACGGTTATTCCAGTCTAGGACTGTATTTTAGAGGCATAGTAGTGGTAGTTTCCTTTCTTCAGCAGTCATTATTTCTTACCACTCTTCTTTCCCTTTTGCCTCTGGTAGACCTAGTGGGTGCGTCAGAGTTTGAGGTTTTACCCACTAGGGGAGGCTACTGGTTTACTAGTACTCACCCCCATTCTTCTTTCCTCTTTTTCTTCTCTCTTGTTTTGCAGTGTCTTCTGCGGGTGCTGCTGGGCTTTCAGCGGCGGGTCGAGGAGAGAGGATGGCTGAGTAGATAGATCTCGAGGCAGGATGAGCGGGTTAGCTGGACTGTTGGTGTACCCATGTTTCCTCAGACGGTTGTACTTTTACATTTGGGTCTGGCTTTTGCCAGCAGGTTGTATTTATTTTTGGTGAGCTGGGAGAGACTGATGTATCATTTATACAGATGTATTGTATTTTATTTCCAGCTTCAGTCTGAGATGTATTAGTTTTAGTTCAGCTCTGTTTTTATTGCTCTTTTATTATTATCTCTTATATCTGAGCAGGTTTGGCGCTTCGCGTACGCGGGAAATACCGTGTGCACGGCGGATCTGTAGACGGGCCCGGATTCTGGTTTACACCCGGGACGTGACAGGTGATCTGAGTTGAGGGATAGTAGATGCACCATGTTATCATCTGTTTCACTTTTTGAGCATCTAGATAGGGGCATAGTAGCTGTAGGGTTATTCATTTCCAGCTCTTTCCTTCAGTATTTCATTTGTTACAGCATGCCTCTAGTAGACTTAGTGGGCAGACCGTTGGGCTTGTTGGCGGCACCCACTGAGAACTACTGTGGGATGTAGTTCTCACACCCGTCGTGGTGTATTTTTTTTTCCCCAGGGACGTCTGCTCCTGTTCCTGCTGCTCCAGTTGCTGCTTCTTCAGATTGAGGTAAGGGAGTCGCGAGCTAGATCCCTACCAGTCGTCGTCGTCCTGAGAGTAGATGTACCCACTTTTCATATTTTGGGAGTTACTTGTTGAGAGACCTTGTAGTGAGGTATAGAGTTGTACTTTTATTTCAGAGTTGAGCGACTTATGTACTTTTGGTGAGGACTTGGATTGTATTATTTTATTTTATTTATAGCAGTTTACTTCCATCTCTGATATCTGTTTAGTATAGCATCTTTCTTTTGCAGGTTAGACGCTTCGTCTATACGGGGTTCACTGTATGGGCGGCGGATCTGTTAGCGAGCCCGGGTCGCAGTTTCGACCTCGGGGCGTGACATAAACTCCATCAGGACCGCTTTCGCTCGGGCCCTTTCAGTCTGAGCCGCATCCTCTGTAGCGGCAGGCGTTGTCGGCCGAGAAGAGGTCCCGGCAGCAGCAACCGGTGGATCGCTAACGGTAGCAGCAGCAGCCCCAGAAGTGGTGGCAGTCGTCGGGGCTGTCGCTACAGGTGGCGCTGGGGCAGCAGGAGGTATAACTGGCTCCTCCGGTACTAGCTCAGGTGGCTGAACAGGTGGCGGGGCAGGTGTAGCATGAACAACAGCCTGCTGCTGTACAAGCTGCTGAACCACAGCGGTCAGTGCAGTAATCTGGTCCTGCATCTGCTGAAATCTATCGGAGCCCTCCGGCTCCCTCGGCACTCTGGGAGGTCGGCTGACACCTCGGCCTCTGCTTGTACCTCGTCCATCATCACCACCATGACGCCTAGGTCGAGCCATAACTGAAACACAACAACCAGGTTAGGATATACTCAAATAGTGATAGAGACACTTGAGCTCCTAACCCCAGGAACAACATACATCCCCGCACACTCATGTCAGACTCAAGTCATCATAGGGCTCAATCCTAGCCAAATCCTTAGGTTTCTTAAACCTATTCTCTGATACCATCTAATCTGTCACGCCCCGAGTTTCAAAACAGTAGTAGATTTTTTTTTTTTTTTTTTTTTTTTTTTTTTTTTTTTTTTTTTTTTTTATGTTTTTGGATTTAGCTGTTGATTATGTTGCTCTCTGATTGTATCACTGCACTTGCCTACCCGAGCATGTATAGGGGAGACTCTGTCCGTGGGGACAGAGGATTTCCTATGCATGTGGTGGTCTGCTCATGTCCTGAGTTTAAAGTTTGAACTCTGATAAAAAAAAAAAAATAAAAAATAAAATTTCTACCACTGTTTTGAAACTCGGGGCGTGACACTTAGGCACCACCGTCCAAAATGCTATAGCCAGATTAGAAATTTTAGTCCTATTCAAGGTTTAAAGTGCCGCCCGTGCCGCGGCGGCACGGGCGGCACGTACCGTGCCCCTCAAATGGGGGCACGGTACAGGGGGGTATCGCACCCCCCCTCCGTCTCGAGCGATACCCTTGGGTATCGCTAGAGACATGGCGATACCCATAGGGTATCGTCGTGCCGTGCCGAGCGGCACGGCCTTTTTTCCTTTTTATTTTTTTTATTTTTTTTTTATTTATTTTAATCACATGCGTAGAGTATTTTTTATTATTATTTTTTAAAAAAATCGCATATTATACGGTACATATTTTTTGTTTTAATCTTTAAGAGATTTAGGTTATTTTGTTCACTAACTAATTTAGGTTGTTAATAAATATGAGTATCTTTAAGAAATTTAGATTATTATTATTTACTAACTAATATAAAAAGTAAAGATATAAAGATAAAATGAGAATGTGGTTATAAATCAGATTTTTTAAAGATTTAAGTTGTTATTATTTACTAACTAATAGCAATATAAATCTTTTAAAGATTTAGATTTTATGATTAAAAATATTTTTTATCTCTTTCCTTCTTATATTAGTTAATAAATAATAACAATCTAAATATTTTAAAAATCTAATCGGTACCCACATTCTCATTTTATCTTATCTTTCTACAATAACAACCTAAATCTCTTAAAAATCTGACTCGTATCCACATTCCCATTTTATTTACGTATCTCTCTATAATTTTGTTTGAAATTAACTTAATCATGAAAATTATAGCTAAAGGTGGGTCCACTGTCTTTAGAAGGAGGTGAGCCTTCTGGCGCTGATATGGCAAGCTGATATGGCAAAAATAGGGTTAGTTTTACAAATAAAATTTTGATAAGATTTTTTCGTAAATTATAAAATTTTAGAAGGTTATTTTAAAAAATAACTCCATTGTACTTTATATATATAAAAAAATATCAATATGTTAATTGGTGAGTATAGTAAGCTATATATAGTCAATATTCATAATTTTTTGACTAAATATTTCAAAATAATATTATAAGAGCTTATTGGGAACAAAAAAAAAAAAAAAAAAAAAACGTGCCATAGCGTGCCACTGGGAGGTCATGCGTATTCATCGGCACGAAAGCGTGTCACGTGTCGGCACGCAAGCGTGCCGCTATCGTACCGTGCCAGGCGGCGAGCGGCACGCCCCCGTGCCACGGCACTTCGAACCTTGGTCCTATTATATCTTTTATATAGGACTATTTTAAATCCCATGGGTGTTATATTTACTATCTAACATTTCTGCTATATATATTTTAACAGAAGCGAAGTGAGATAAATTAAATGATGTACTCTGAACAAATTCATCAAAGCAAATGGATGCGAAATTTTATTAAGAGCCATTAGATCGAACAAATTGAATGGATAGGTAGACATTATCTCCCCTATTTTTTTCTTTTTTTTTTTGAATGTTCTTTCCTTACCTATTTATTCTTGAAGTTGATGTGAAAATAAAAGAACATCAAAAAGTTTAATAATACCGACTATGCGCGAACAAATCCTGAGTTTGGATTGTCTTCTTATCGATGAAAAAGTGAAGTATTGTAATACTTTCAAATTATTCTTTCATATTATGATTATTTCTTGAAATATATTTTTTCCGTTTTGCTTCAGGGAGATTCAATTCAGGCAACCATACGCAAACAAGATGCTATACAGTTTAAGCAATCATTAGAAGAAGGAAGTGTATACTACATTGAAAACTTTACCGTTATCCCGAGTAAAAAATTCAAGGTTGTCGAAGAAGATTATATGGTTATGATTGGTAAGTGGACGAAAGTAGTTCGAATCACAGAGGACATCGACTCAATGCCTTTATACAGCTTCAAATTTGTCAGTTTTGACTGCATTCACAATAGGAGAAATAACGACAGCTGTCTCTCAGGTGATATTATTTGTTCGTCATTTTGTTATGTTTTGACCCTATACAATAAGAAATTAAGCATTTCACTTATACCAGATGTACTTGGTTGTATCGTTTCTTTGGATTCTATTGGCTACACATACGTCGGACAAGCACAAACACCGATTAGAAAATTGGAGATAGAAGACTTACAGTGCGTAATGATTAAACAAATAATTTATCTGTCTTATTTCTCTTCGCTATCATTTCTTTTCTTTCTTTTATTCTTATATTTGTCTGTCTTATTGCTCTTCCCTATCATTTTTTTTCTTTCTTTTATTCTTATATAGGAAAAACAAGTTGTCTATCACATTATGGGATAATTTCGCTGTTGAAATCGATGAAAGCTTAATATTCGAAAGAGATGCCAACGGTCCTGTTGTTATCGTCCTCGCTGCTATGACTGTTCGAACATATCAGGGTACTACTATACTCTGTAGTTTCTAAAATGTACATATTCCATTACTTTCCTGACTAAGGAAAAAAAAAAAAAGATTACAAACTACGATTTCCAGATAAAATATACCTCTCTACATCTTCCGCCTCGAAGTTATACATTGAATTGCAGATTCCAGAGGTTCTCGATTTTCAGCACAGGTATGAATAATCTTTGTTAATTACATTCAATTGTACTCAACTGAAAAGTTTATAATCGACAAAACTCATTAACAGAATTCAGCGACCAATTGATCGTATTAATCAGCCTGCAAACACGCAACAAGCGATTATTAGTCCTTTAGAAGAAATGCAGCTTAATAGAAAAAAAATATGCGAGCTGATGAGTCTAGCGCAATCCGAAATTCAGGTTACAAATACTTTTTGACTACTGCATTATTATTTAGAATTTCATGACAACTAGAAAATATATTTTTTATCTTCCTCTAGAATGTAAAGTTTACATGCGAGGTGACATTGAAATCAATAGACTGCTCATATGGTTGGTGGTATAAAGCTTGTCGTGGATGCAGATCAGCAATTAAAAGTTATGGAGAAAAATTTTGCTGTGGACAATGTGGAAAAAATGATGAACCCCATATGACATGGTGGGTTGATTGGATGAAATTACGTATTTTAATCTCATATTTTTCGACTCTTACATTTTACATATTGCTATGAAATTAAAAAATAACAGGTACAAATTGGATGCAACTGTTGGTGATGAGACTGGTGATGCTAACTTCACTATATTTGGGAGAGTTGCACAGGATCTAATCCATGTACCTGCCCAAAACCTTGCTATTGCTGATGACTCTGACCGATTTACTCTCCTTTTAGTTATTAAAAATTTAATCGGTGAAAAACATAATTTTCAAGTTACGATCGATACTTATAAGTTAAGCATGGGCATCAGATCATTTAAGGTCAGTAAGTGTTTCTCCTCTGAAGTTCCAACAAAGGTCCAAAAACAGTTATACCAAAAAGACCAACCTGAAATCGAAGGATAGATAGTTTTAACTCCTTCCGCACATACTTAGAATGACATATTTGGAGAATTATCTCCGTCGGCAATATCACGTTCTAGGTATAGCTAATTTCTTTTTATCTGTACGTGATCTTACATGTATGAAATACCATGTTCCAGTTACTAATGTACTATGTTGGCTTTTATCAGATTGTTTAAAGATGTTGCTGAATTAGCTTCATATATAAAAGAACCAGGCAAAAAACGTTTTAGGTAATTTTGTGGAACGAACCTCCCTTTGAGTGAGCTTTTCACCATGAAATCTTTTATTTTTTTGTTAACTTTTCATCTGTTGACATTGCAGGCTCACAGAAGATGAGGGACCATCGACCAGCAAGAAATAATTAGTCTTTTTTACTAACAACAAATAATTAGACTGCTCTACGTATTAATCGTGCATCTTTTTGGATTTAAAGTTGAAATGATACTATTAGTTAATGAACAATTAATATATGTAGTAATTGTACTTTTGTGCTCCTTTCTGCTAATTTATAATGTTGAAAATCTTATAATATATAACATATTTTTATCTTTATAAATAATTTATTATTTATTACTTATTAATTATTAATTATTAATATTAATTTGCTGTATATTTATTCGTTCGCCGCGAAGCGCGGGTCTTTAACTAATTATGTATAAAGATAAAATTATACAGCAAATTAATATTAATAATTAATAATTAATAAGTAATAAATAATAAATTATTTATAAAGATAAAAATATTTTATATATTATAAGGTTTTCAACATTATAAATTAACAGAAAGGAGCACAAAAGTACAATTACTACATATATTAATTGTTCATTAACTAATAGTATCATTTCAACTTTAAATCCAAAAAGATGCACGATTAATACGTAGAGCAGTCTAATTATTTGTTGTTAGTAAAAAAGACTAATTATTTCTTGCTGGTCGATGGCCCCTCATCTTCTGTGAGCCTGCAATGTCAACAGATGAAAAGTTAACAAAAAAATAAAAGATTTCATGGTGAAAAGCTCACTCAAAGGGAGGTTCGTTCCACAAAATTACCTAAAACGTTTTTTGCCTGGTTCTTTTATATATGAAGCTAATTCAGCAACATCTTTAAACAATCTGATAAAAGCCAACATAGTACATTAGTAACTGGAACATGGTATTTCATACATGCAAGATCATGTAGAGAGAAAAAGAAATTAGCTATACCTAGAACGTGATATTGCCGACGGAGATAATTCTCCAAATATGTCATTCTGAGTATGTGCGGAAGGAGTTAAAACTATCTGTCCTTCGATTTCAGGTTGGTCTTTTTGGTATAACTGTTTTTAGACCTTTGTTGGAACTTCAGAGGAGAAACACTTACTGACCTTAAATGATCTAATGCCCATGCTTACCTTATAAGTATCGATCGTAACTTGAAAATTATGTTTTTCACCGATTAAATTTTTAATAACTAAAGGGAGAGTAAATCGGTCAGAGTCATCAGCAGTAGCAAGATATTGGGCAGGTACATGGATTAGATCCTGTGCAACTCTCCCAAATATAGTGAAGTTGGCATCACCAGTCTCATCACCAACAGTTGCATCCAATTTGTACCTGTTATTTTTTAATTTCATAGCAATATGTAAAATGTAAGAGTCGAAAAATATGAGATTAAAATACGTAATTTCATCCAATCAACCCACCATGGCATAGGGGGTTCATCATTTTTTCCACATTGTCCACAGCAAAATTCTTCTCCATAACTTTTAATTGCTGATCTGCATCCACGACAAGCTTTATACCACCAACCATTGATTTCAATGTCACCTCGCATGTAAACTTTACATTCTGGAGGAAGATAAAAAATATATTTTCAAGTTGTCATGAAATTCTAAATAATAATGCAGTAGTCAAAAAGTATTTGTAACCAGAATTTCGGATTGCTCTAGACTCATTAGCTCGCATATATTTTTTTCTATTAAGCTGCATTTCTTCTAAAGGACTAATAATCGCTTGTTGTGTGTTTGCAGGCCGATTAATACGATCAATTGGTCGCTGATAATGAGTTTTGTCGATTATAAACTTTTCAGTTGAGTACAATTGAATGTAATTAACAAAGATTATTCATACCTGTACTGAAAATTGAGAACCTCCGGAATCTGCAATTCAATGTATAACTTCGAGGCGGAAGATGTAGAGAGGTATATTTTATCTGAAAATCGTAGTTTGTAATCTTTTTTTTTTTTTTCCTTAGTCAGGAAAGTAATGGAATATGTACATTTTAGAAACTACAGAGTATAGTAGTACCTTGATATGTTCGAACAGTCATAGCAGTGAGGACGATAACAACAGGACCGTTGGCATCTCTTTCGAATATTAAGCTTTCATCGATTTCAACAGCGAAATTATCCCATAATGTGATAGACAACTTGTTTTTCCTATATAAGAATAAAAGAAAGAAAAAAAATGATAGGGAAGAGCAATAAGACAGACAAATATAAGAATAAAAGAAAGTAAAGAAATGATAGCGAAGAGAAATAAGACATAAATTATTTGTTTAATCATTACGCACTGTAAGTCTTCTATCTCCAATTTTCTAATCGGTGTTTGTGCTTGTCCGACGTATGTGTAGCCAATAGAACCCAAAGAAACGATACGACCAAGTACATCTGGTAGAAGTGAAATGCTTAATTTCTTATTGTATAGGGTCAAAACATAACAAAATGACGAACAAATAATATCACCTGAGAGACAGCTGTCATTATTTCTCCTATTGTGAATGCAGTCAAAACAGACAAATTTGAAGCTGTATAAAGGCATTGAGTCGATGTCCTCTGTGATTGGAACTACTTTCGTCCATTTACCAATCATGACCATATAATCTTCTTCGACAACCTTGAATTTTTTACTCGGGATAACGGTATAGTTTTCAATGTAGTATACACTTCCTTCTTCTAATGATTGCCTAAACTGTATAGCATCTTGTTTGCGTATGGTTGCCTGAATTGAATCTCCCTGAAGCAAAACGAAAAAAATATATTTCAAGAAATAATCATAATATGAAAGAATAATTTGAAATTATTACAATACTTCACTTTTTCATCGATAAGAAGACAGTCCAAACTCAGGATTTGTTCGCGCATAATCGGTATTTTTGCATCCCACATTCTTCCGATCCTTACTTTAATTTTGCGACACTGTTGTTTTAGGGATAGCTGAGATAAAAGAACGTAGTCCATAGGAATCCTGCTAACCTGATTTCTATCACAAGACAATAAGAAAGGAAATATCAATTTAAACCATACTTGGGTAGGTTGGAAAAAAGAGGGAAAAAAATTGATGGCAGACATTGTAGTGTTATAGAAAACTTCTAGCAAACAGGAAAGTCAACATCAACTAAACCATTATCCGATGGCAGGTCTTCAAAAATTTCACGGTACACAATGTTCCTGGTACATCCTTTAGGTTCATTTTCGTTGTTCTCAATCAAAATTTGTAGACCTTCTCGTGAAGTAACACGCAAAACCGCGACGTAAAGTTGGCCATGAGAGAATACCGGACGTGGCAAATAAATGCCTACCCATTGTAATGTCTGTCTCTGACTTTTGTTAATCGTGATTGCATAACATAAACGGATTGGAAATTGTCTCCTTTTAAATGTAAATGGTCATTTTGTGTCAACGACATGCATTATAATGCGAGGAATATAAACCTTTGTACCAATGTGGCTCTCGGTAAAAATTAGTGCTTCAATAATCCTTGAGGCTATTTGAGTAACAATCAGTCGTGTTCCATTACATAAGCCTGCGCTTTGATTAATATTCCGCAGCAACATTATAGGTGCGCCAACTTTCAATTTTAGCTCAGGATGTGGAAGCCCATTAAACTTCAATGAATTTAGAAATTCAATAGGATAAAGAACGTTGTTCTCATCCGCATTCGCCGAAGTATTACATATCGAGTCAGAGCTTAAATATATCTTTTCTTCACCGGGAATTAGAGATAGTACATATGCGTTGATTATGTCAGCCGTCTCATTTATAGGAGTAATAATAGCCCTATCCTTCAGGTATGCAGGACAATTGAACTTTTTATCAATGTTGTCGTATATCATTGAAACAATAGTTTGCACTCCATTCACAGCAGTATGTATATTTATGTCATCTGGAATTTTGATCTAACTTGCTTCATCCTCTCCCTCAACCTCTACTCTTTCTAATTTTCCATCACCAAGTTCTAGTATCCACTTTGCAAATTCAAGCATTAACCTTCTTGTTGAATTACTTATTGAATTTTGTCTTAGCCTCATATTGGTTTTTAAACGAAAAACTTTACACTCATCCCATAAATATGACTTTGTGAGTGATGCGCTAATTATATCTTGCCTTGTTCCTCCAGTAACAACAGGAAGTATTTGTCTAAAATCTCCATCGAGTAGAACTGTCTTGCCGCCGAAAAGTTTCTCGCCATCAGTAGAGTCCTCTACTTGTACAATATCCTTCAACGATCCGTCTAAAGCTTCAAAACAATTTCTATGGTTCATTGGAGCTTCATCCCAAATAATCAAGCTAGTGTGTGTGAGCAAATCTGCAAGTTGGCTCCCTCGCTTGATCTCGCATGTTGAGAAATCATCAATTTTAATTGGTATTTTAAATCTTGAGTGCGCTGTTTGATCCCCTGGTAGAAGTAGCGATGCTATTCCCGATGAAGCAACGGCTAATACTATCTTTCCTTCAGAACGAACTTTTGAAATAATTGTTTGCCAAAGATAGGTTTTACCCGTTCCTCCATGGCCATAAACTGTAGTGGTCCAGGATTCTGTATAGTTTTTCCGCGCTATCCTTGGTGTGAAACACCTATCATTGGTGTATTGGGCCCACAGTGCATCAAAGGGATGCTTCGGATGGACACAGTGTGGTATTTACTGTTGGTTTGGCCTTCGGAGGTATTTGTCGAATTTTAGAGAAGGCTTTGGACCAAACGGAGGCCGTATTTGGATTCAGCGCGGAAAAACGCTTGAAAACGGCTATTTACTTATTTATTTTGGAGTCCGGATGCCCAAAAACGGACCCCCGGAAGTTTTCTGCGCAAAATGGTGCATGGGGGGAGCTGTGGACCGGCCGGGGACACGTGGCAGGCGCTTATTGGGCCGGCGCGCCACTCTCGGTCCACGGAAAAAGGCCACCGGTGCACGGTGGACCGGCGGGCCACGTGGCGGCATGCTATTGGTCCGGTATAGTGCGCTCGGCGCACGGGGGCAGGCGCGGGCAGCTCGGGCAGGCCGGGCAGGTGCGGCACGTGCGCGGTGCACGGTGGACCGGGGCGCGCCACGTGGCGGCCCCGGATTGGTCGGCTCATGTACGCGTGGCGCACGCAGAGCTGCGCGGGTGCGGTCGTACGCACGTGGGCGCGCGTGGGCGGCGGCGGCCGCCGACAGCCGTGTCGGGCGGGGGGCCACATGTCGCCGCACCATTGGCGGGCGCTCCCACCGCGCCGCCAATCACAAGGGGCACGTGGCGCTTCCCCGTTGGGCGGCACGGCTGCCGCCTGTTTGGCGGACACGTGGCGGGCCCTGGGCCGGGTCGGACGGCCGGTTGGACGGGGCGGGATCCCGTGTGCGGGCTGGGCTGGGCCGGGCCGCACTGTGCGCGCCCGGAAAATCCCGGGCCGGGCCGCACTGTTCACGCCCGAAATGGGCCGGGCCGCACTGTAGCCGCCCGAATCTGGGGACAATTTGGGAATTAACCCAATTGTTCTTTTGGGCCTATAAATAGGCCCCCTCCCCTCTTTTTTTTTCTGGATTTTTCGAGAGATAGAGAGAGAACCAGAGAGAGGCCATTGAAGAGAAGTTGTTCCTCACTGATTTTTCTACCTCGTGGTGCGTTCCCAGATTTTCTGGAAGTTCGACAGCGGCGATCCGGATTTTACAGTGTGCCTCGTTTTTCCCCAATCTTGGCCCGTTATCGTCGCATTTCAGTCCGAGGAGTCCCCTGCGCAGTACAGGAGTCCTTTTTCGACGATTTCTTCGCCAGCGTGTTCCTAAGAGGTAGGGCTTCGTTTTCTGTGTTGGTTGTTTCTCTGGATTCAGATTCCTTGGCACGATTCCCGAGGTGTTTTGACCCCCTCTTTTGCTGTTTGGGTTTTTGGACAGCGGCGACTTCGACGAATTGTTTCTCCGCGTAGGAATATCAGATCGAGGCGATTCAAGAGTCGATTTTGGGCTACTTTTTGCGAGGAACGCAACCGTGATTTTTCTGGGATTTTAGGAGCTCGGGACAGAGGTGAAATTCTTCGTTTTGCGTGCTGATTATAAAAACAGCAAATCTGTTTTGAGACTTGTAGTTTTTACATCGTGTACACTTATGTGATGTTGTAGAATACTGTTTCAGCTGACGGTGTGCTTAGAGGACAGCGGGTATTTTCTTGGTGTGTTGTGCACGCTTTTCGAGGTGGGTGGTTGTTGCTTACCTCATTTCTGACTATCTCACTAGGAGTATTAGAGACTCCCGACTTTAAACTGATAATCGGTACTTTTAATCATGAAATGCATAAGTAAACCCCACAAATAATATGACAGCTCATTTATGATAAACTGGGACACTGCTGTTGGACATATGCTGTAACCTATCATCGCATGCTAAAGTCTTATCATAAAACCATCATTTTCTAAATAAATGTTCAATACTTTCCTTCTATTTTTAAATGCGAATCTTTGCATGCTTGTTTGGACATCTAGATGGGCTACTATTTATTGCTACACTATCTTTGGGACTTGACTTAGGAGAAACCATGTTTCACTACTCTCCTTCGCATTCGGATATATGTTGCTCGGTTTGAGCAGGGTTTGGGATAGTGTAGTTGAGGCTTGAGTCTGGGACAGGTTTGACTCGATTATATATATATTGTGGGGCATGGTAGTAACCGCGGACTTGAGGCGGTTAGCCAGCTGTTGATTACTTTATCGATTTTGGACTTATAGGGTGTTACGGCGACCGTGGATATTAGGCGGTTGACCGGATGTTCACTTATGCATCAGATTGGGTTTCAGATTTTCTTAGTGGATGGTGTTTCCCACTTGTGATTACTATTGCATCTGATTGGGGATCAGGGTTACTTTAGTGGATGGATATTTTCCACTTTGATCATAGTCATGATCCAGTCCTGCTATTGTGAGACATTGGTTACAGAGATGCTTGATACAGAGATACTTGATACAGGGATACTTTACATACTTTACTCGTGTGGGTCGCTCCCCTCGAGTGCCACTCTGGAGTAGGCTTTACACCGTGCCGAGCGCCGGGCACCTTGATGAGTTGCGAGTGATGACAGAGCAGGCAGTGCCAGTATTTCCTGGCCTTTTGATTGGGTTTCTTTGGGCAGTTAGCTTTACAGTTGTATATATAAGTTATCTTTTGGCACTGCATTTAGAGGCTTAGTAGTGGTAGTTCCCTTTTTCAGCAGTCTTTATCGCATACCACTGTTCTTTCCTTTTCGCCTCTTATAGTCCTAGTGGGTGTGTCAGTGTTTGAGGTTTTACCCACTAGGGGAGGCTACTGGTTTATCTAGTAGTTCTCACCCCCATTGTTGTTTTCTGTCCTTTTCCCCTGTGTTTTGCAAAGTCGTCTGCGGGAGCTGCTGGGCCTTCAGCGGCGGATCGAGGTAAGAGGATTGCGGACTAGCTAGATCATCTACCCCGACTGTGAGAGTAGCTGGACTTTTATTGTACCCCTTTTGTATCTCAGACTACATTAGTTTATTTTTGGGACTGGCTTTAGCCAGCTGGTTGTATATTTATGGTGAGCTGGGAGTATATTGTACTTTTATGTCAGCTTGTAGTTTATTTCAGTCTGAGATTACTTTTAGTTCTATTAGTTCAGCTCTATTTATGCTCTTTTATTGTATATTATCTATCTGAGCAGGTTACCAGCGCTTCGTGTACATGGAAAATTCCGTGTGCACGGCGGATCTGTTGGCGGGCCCGGGTTCTGGTTCACACACGGGGCGTGACATAAACAAATATAACATCTCCTTTATTTCCGTAGATAGAAGCCAAAACAGCATAGTAGACACTTTTTTGCTCATCATTCAATCCCCGGAACAAAGTTATATGTTCTTCTCGAAGTTTCTCGACATCATAATCCAATTCTTCTCTCAATAATCTATTGGCCATCTCATCCATAATTGATCTATTAGGAATCGGAAGTTTATACTGTGAAAGAGAACTACCATTTTTATTGAACAAAACTTCCTATTCAAATAAAATCTGATTCTGAAGTTTAATTTTTGGCATATGAAGATGCTGAAAGCCCATTATTTCGCGAAAACGATAGATAATGTCGTCGGACATCAAATCCCAATAATCTGTCCATAATTTGCCAAGATCGGATACCTCGCAATACATTATTAGAGTGACAAAAAGTTGTCTCAACTCTCTGGAAGTTGACCAGTGTGCGGCTTCTTCCAACACCTCACGCCATTCGATGTCATCACCTAGAAGACCCAAGGCACTACACGCAGAACGGAAAGTTTCATGGACAACACTATCAATCGTTCTGATTTCTCTATAATTCTTTGGGCCCCTCACTATATTTAGAAGCATTCTTAAAAAAATAAAGTTCACCAGAATTCGGATGAATATAAACAATGCGACCAATACGATTTCCACGCTTTCGTCTTGTCCATATTTTATCCGTTGAATGCCATACCCATTCAGAAGGAAATTCTGCATATGTAAGACGTCGTGCATCATCATAGGTGGCATTTGCGGCCATCCATTCAGTGAACATTGTTTTCTCAGCGCCTTCCCTATTTAGCACGTGTATTAAATTTTCATTTTCGTGAAATGTAACACTATTCATCAGTGGTAAATGGACAGTCAATCGCTCAACTGTTGGTTCTCTAAAATGTATGTCAAATTGGAACAACCGCCAAATAGCTTCATACGCTGATAAATATCGACAATCTAAGTATCTCTTAACCTCATCAATATTCCTTGGTTGTTGCTCTGAACCCGCATTTTCCGTTGCTAAGTTATCCTCGATTATAGCTCTAGTCCTATCCGGACCTTTGTTTACATACTTAAACAGATATTTAATCATTCTTGATTTATTGCACCATTCTACAATAATGTGAGCTTGATATTTAACAACCAGTCGTAAATTATGTGGGACAACAAATCTATTGTCAAGTTCGATTCCGTTTTTAATAACGTATCTATGATCATTCTTTCGCCTGTATATGGCGAAACCACTTTCATCAATGAAGGTCTCGCTTTTGAATTCTTTTGGAAAATGCTTGGAGCAGCGCCCTTTTCCCATACATGGTGCTTTAGTATTTGCTACCTCGCACGGACCATGGATCATAAATTTTCCAATAGATGCATAGCCAACCGAATCGGTTTCCATATATGGTATTTCTGCTAATATAATCGAATCTATATCAACATTTGTTGGATACTTATGAGCTGCATGCAACCAGAGTAAGATGTGTACATGTGGCAGGCCTCTTTTCTGAAATTCTATAGTGTAAAACTCTGTCGAAAAACAGAAGGAAATAGCAAACATATTATTAAACTTTTTGATGTTCTTTTATTTTCACATCAACTTCAAGAATAAATAGGTAAGGAAAGAACATTCAAAAAAAAATAGAAAAAAATAGGGGAGATAAATAAATAAATATATGTGGACCGGCTGTAAAACTCGATGGTAAAACAATCCTTTTACCAATGGCATTACTATCTGTGTCGCCTGCAATAACAGCATCCCTAACACCCTTGTAAATTTCAGTTCTTAGACTCCCCTGGTTCCTTCTTATGTAATCGAACCTTTCTTCCTCAACACATGAAAAAGCGTCTACTATGTATTGCTGAAAAAGTTTTCCGCCCCGAACTAAAGTATTACCTTCCGCTTTTCTTATCTGTATTCTGTAAGCATAAAATTCTCGCATTGTCACACATTGTCTGGACGCTATTGTTCTGCTTGATCTTTCAGTATACCTAATTCGAATTCTAAAACCATCTTCACCATATGGAAATAGGATTGGATATTGCATAGCCATGAAGGAAGGATGTAAGTCACTAATACGCTTTAAACCATTCGTTTTATGTTCAACAATAATGTCGCGTTGCCGATCTACACTCCCCACGTCACCAACTATCAGACCGGCAATTTCAGCGCATGAAGGAGGGTTATACTGTACCACATCCCCTGAACGCGTGCCAACCAATCTCAATCTAATAGGATGGTAATTTTCAGTCCTAAAACGATCTCTAACCATCCTAAATGCTTTCACAAGTTCATTTTCACAGTCAAACATCTCAACCAATTTTTCAACAATACCTCTGTCAATATTAGTTAGCTCAGCATCTACGCCAAATGCCCTCATCCTATTTTCAACTTCATTTTCTGTATCATATATGTATAGTTGAGCAAACTTTGGACGTTCTCCGTTACTTGGAAGAAGGGACCCTATCTTATGATGATTTTGTCCATTTATTCTAAATACATATGGCCCAGGCCTCCTATTTATCTCGATATCAATTTTTGCCCCAATTGATGTAAAGGCAAAGATGGAATTATACGTTCTTATATTCTCCTTGAACTTTGTAGAATCTCTACTACCATTGTAATTAAGTAAATTATCTAGAAAAGCAGGTGTTTGCCTTAGCATCGGTAAGCCAACCTTACCTTCTTGACAGCATAGAGAAAACCTAGGGACCCGTTCATTTCTCGATTTGTATATTCTTTCTTCGTACCATAGAGAAGCCCCACAAAACTAACACTCATAGTCTGGCAATCCCAAGTAAGATTGTTCAACATCTTTTTCTTCAATGATTGAGTTACGCGATGACATAACGGATGAAATGCGAGCTGATCCATGCGGGTGTCTTCTCCTTTTTTTACCACTATGCGGAGCACTGTGCGCCGAATTCGAGGTAGCACCATCATTGTTCGAACATTGCACGTGAGAAGCAATAAGTCTACTCCGTTTTTCCACCAGTATGGCCTTTCTCCGTTTCCTATTCTCTCTAAACACACTCTCCAAATCCATATATTCTAGCAAAAAGGCACACTATATTTATACTGGAAAACTAAGGAAAAAAATATTTTACCATGAATGATGAAGTGAAACCACCATACAACAATGATATATTCAAGGAAAACTAAGCTTATAAAATTTTTGCAAGAAAGAAGAATACCGAATGAAACCAAGCCGGAGCTCTAGATGTTGGGACAACCAAAATGATCAAAGTACTTGAGCTGCAAAATCGAATGGAATGTCAATTAAAGAAATAAGAATGTCTTCTCTATTTTTAAAAGAAGATACTGGTTCTAATATGTACTGAATCTAAAATAATATTATTTTCTCCATAATTAATTTAAAAGTTGTAGTTTGAACCCAAAGGGCTAAAATGGTTTTGTGACAACAATTAAAATACTTAATTAGCGACTGAGGTTAGCTCATCAACATATATTAGCCAATTATATATAGTCATCACTTTAGGACAGCACCTGAATAAAAAAAAATAATAGGGATAATTGCCTGTGTACCCCTGAAATATGAAGAAATATCTGATTTACCCCTCTTATTTTTTTCTTTCCAATATACCCTTCATACGTTCCACCGTTATTAAAAATACCCCTACCGTTTCCCTTTGTTAAGTTAACTAGGGTTAAACTAGAGTTAAATAATAATCGGAGTTGAAAACTATCAGATATACCTATTTTGCCCCGGTTTAGGGTTTAGGGTTTAGAATTTTTTAGGGTTTTAGGGTTTAGGGTTTAGGGTTTTAGGGTTTAGGGTTTAGGATTTTTTAGGGTTTTAGGGTTTAGGGTTTAGGGTTTTAGGGTTTAGGGTTTAGGGTTTTTTAGGGTTCTAGGGTTTTAGGGTTTAGGGTTTAGGATTTTTTAGGGTTTTAGGGTTTAGGGTTTAGGGTTTTAGGGTTTAGGGTTTAGGGGTTTAGGGTTTTAGGGTTTAGGGTTTAGAGTATATTTGAAAGGACAAAATAGTAATTACACACAGATAACGGCAGTTTCAAACGGTACACTAACAGAGTTTAACTTCAGGGGTATTTTGGAAAGAAGTTGGAACGTAAGAAGGATAGTTTTAATATTAGCCTTCTAAGAGGGGTAAATCTAAAAACAGGAAAATTTTTAGGGGTACGTAAGAAATTGCCCCAAAATAATAACTGGCCGAAAATTAGAATGAGGTCACTCCATCTCGACCTAATATATAATGGTACTAATATGATCTCGACCTAATATATAATGCTACTAATATGATCTCGACCTAATATATAATGCTACTAATATGATGAACTATGTCAGCGCATTAATAAAATTGCAAAAAATCCCAAAATTGTAATGTAACTCTTTATAGGATAAATTACACTTTTGGTCAGTCACGTGATATTTTAATTTTTAAATTTTTATCTATTATAAATTTTAATTCTAATTTTTTCAATCATTATAAATAAATAATAAATTATTGATATAAAAAATAAGGTAGCAAATTAAGTATTATTACATCATCAATTATAATATTATTATATCATTTTAAAGTGACCTTACTTATTTATTGATTTAATTATATTATTTATTTACTTTTTTATTAGTCTTTATTGATTATTAATTATTTGCCTTTTTTTTTTTTTTGGTATGAAAGAAAGGGGGAAAATGTGGTGGGTCTGTTGTCCCTGTTTTTACGCCTAATGTGAAAGAACATGGGACAAGTTCCATAACTTAGTGGTTTACATGCATATAGCATAATTTGAAGCACACCAGAATGTATACAAATACATGCAAAAAGAAACCAAACCCATTTCACATGCAAAAGACAAATAGGCGTTTGAATGCTAATATAATTTTCAGAAAGATTAAAAAGAAAGTAAGGAGAGCAACTCAAATGCCAAAAGATAAGAATTAGTAGCAAGCAACATTGTGGCCCATTCAGATGCTAAAGATAGCTCAGTTGTATTCATAAATAAAATGTAATAGCCTAAACAGGAGAAGTCTATATCGAATTTAAGGAAATATCCATTTTGGGCCTCTTGTTGTGAATTTGAGTCCGGATGTCAGTGTACTAATGCTTGAAAGAAACGAACAGTTCAAATTAAATTTAGCCTAAAGGCTTTCTCAACAATAATTCGAGGCTGGTGTCAGTACAATGATGCTTGAAAGGAATTGCGAGTTCAAACTACATTTAGCTTCAAAGCATTTTCATCGCAATTTCCTGCAGAAGAAGAGGGAACAGTTTCCATTTTTAACTTAAATAAACAATTTAAATTAAATTATTCATGTATGATCTGCAAAGATCGAAAACATCAATAAATAATATAGCATGATTAATAACCATAACCATAACCATGATCAAGATAATTCAAATAATATTGAGTTATAAAACAAATTTGTACCTCAAACGAATTTATGATTGTATGCACCTAGAACCCACTGCTTCTCATCGAACCAGATCCCTATATCACAAGAATCATCACCATTAGACGTAGAAGATATACCTTTTTTTCATTGGTCAACGGTCCAATATAGAAAGCACAAAAATTTATAACTAATAAAACCAACATTAAACAGATAAAAAGAATGGAAGAATAGATCATTTTGCCTATATAATATATTTTATACAAAGAGTTAATAAATGTACGAAAGCATAAAGTTGACTGTACTATGCCAAGTAGTGTAAAAAATAGCTAACTCCCCAAAGCACTACTGTCACGCCCCGGGGTCGGCACTGTACCCCGGGCTCGCCAACAGATCCGCCGCCCCTACAGGAAGCCCCGTAGAGACGTAGCGTCTAACCTGCAAAAGAACATCTACACTAGCAGATATCAGAGCTGAAATAGTAGAAGCTGAAATAAACAATATAAAATACACTATAGCTCTAAAAATAATACATACCATCCTCACGATGAAATACAAGAGTCTCTCTCACAGCAGTAAAAGAAATGTACAACTCGATACCTCACTACAAGAGTCACTCAATATAACACTCTCAGCAACTGGTAAGGGGGTGCATCTACTCTCTCTCAGAGGATGACTGGAAGGGATCTATCTCGCGACTCCCTCACCTCGGTCAGAATCAGCAACTGGAGCAGAATCAACAACTGGAGCAGAAACCCTGGGGAAAAAGACACCACGACGGGTGTGAGAACTACCTCCCACAGTAGTTTTCAGTGGGTGCCGCCAACAAGCCCGACGGTCTGCCCACTAAGTTTACTAGAGGCATAGAGTAACATATGCAGTGCTGTAGGGAAAGCTGGGAAAAGTAAACTCTACTGCTACTATGCCTCTATCTAAATGCTCAAAGGGTGAAACAGAAGGAATATGATGCCAAAACCAACTCTCTCAACTCAAATCACCCAATCCAAACTGACTGCCACATGGGGTCCAGTCAAGCCTGCGCCCACCTACTGCCGTACGTCCCGGAGGACCGGACTTACGTAGAACGTCCGTGACTGCCAAAACTGGATCAGCCAGAGGGACGGCGTCCGTGACTGCCAAAACTGGCTCAGCCAGAGGGACGGTGTCCGTGACTGCCAAAACTGGCTCAGCCAGAGGGACAAGTATCAAACCCAACTCCGGAGTGGCACTCGTGGGTAGCGACCCCACCGAGCAAAGTATCCGCGCATCTCTGTCGATCTCAAGTATGGCTCCTGCAGGCTATGATCCAATCACTGTCTCACTCGCTAACTCAGAATCCACACTGTCACAATGACCATCTCCCAAAGATCCCAGATCCAACATGTCACTATCTCAATGTCACACAATCTACAGACTGCTACCAACTCTACTCGGTCCCCAGACACGAGTACAATGTATCATAGCTACTAAACCTCCCAACCCATGACTCAGGGGAAAACCACTATGTCCAGAATGACAAAGGTAACAAATGACGTGGGAGAACTAAAGCAATGCATAAATCTAACAGTAGTCGTCTGAGTATGATATACAATGCATAACAGATGTGCTAAGTCAAGTTCTTCCAATTAAAATGGTTCATATGTGGCAAGAGTTCCAATAAGATCATCAAATTTAGCAATTATCAACTGTGGGAGCTATCATTCAGTTTGCACAGATTATTTAGCTCAAATACTATCATGCATGCACTTATAATCATAGAATTAGAGTGCAGTCCATAAGTATTGAAAGCAGGATCACCCACCTGATCGCGCCAACTGTCCCGGACGGTACAGATAAACAGTCCAGAAATCATCAATTTCCCAGATCCACAGAGCAAGGAGCACAGAAAAAGTGCTCTTATAGTCCTGGGTACAACAACACATCTCAATTATACACTAATCACACACAACAATCACTATTCCAAAATCTGCAAGCATAGTTCCTGTTCACACGAAATTTTCACCTGAAAATACTCCTCAAGAAATTCCAATGAAAATATCACGACGATCCTCGCGAAGTGTAGATGTCGATAGGCTCCTGAATCGTCGAAATCCGATGTCCGGATGATGAGATAAAAATCCGCGAAGTGGGTGCTGTCCAGGAATCTCACAGCAAAACAGTAGCTCAGTAATGCCTCGAAAACCATGCCAAAAACCCATATCTAGACAAAACTCTCAACACGGAAGTCGAAGATTTACCTCTTGTGAATCCAACGCCGCAAAAATCGCCGAAAAAGACTGTCGGGGTAGCTCTGTGGAATTTTTAGACCGAAATGCGGCGATAACGGGCCTCCAACAGAAATTCGCCGTACTGCGCTACGATGCCGGAAACGTCGTCGCCGGAGCTTCCAGAAAATCCGAGATTTCACCAGGAGATGCGCGACTCGAAGATCTACAACTTTCGTTAAGGGACCATAGGCTGAGAAGCTCGGGAAAGGGGGCAAAACTCCATCACAAGGCGGCTATTTATAGGCCCAGCCCGAAAAATCTGCCTATGGGACTTTTGGCCCAAACTTTCGGGCGCCCGGAGGTTTCGGGCTGCTACAGTAACGGGCCCGGCCCGTTACTGTGTGCGCCCGAATTGCCCTCAGGCCGCCACGTGTCCCAGGAAGTCTTCCCGCACCTGGTGCACGCGCGCCGACCAACGCCGTTGCGCCACGTGCCCGGCAGGGCGACGTGCACCGCTGCGCCCCGACCAACCGCGGGGCGCCACGTGGCGCCCCCACGTCGCCCCGGTCAACGGCCATGCCGCACGACGTGCGCCTGTCGGGCACGCAACCCGAGGCAACTGCTCCCAGCACCGCGGACCGCGCGCACCAAGACCCGCCAATCACACAACGCCACGTGTCTCTCGGTCTACCGTGCACCAGAGCCAAAATCCCGTGGACCGCGCCTGCTGAACCGACCAACAGGAAAGCGCCACGTGTCCCTCCGTACGGTGCACGACTCCGCGGTGGACCGCGCGCCTGCCCGCGCGCCCACGCGCCTGCCCGCGCCGCTCGCCGCCTGCCCGCGCCGCTCCGCCGCCTGCCCGAGGCTGCGCCGCCGCGCTCCGCCGCCCGCCGGCAGCCGCCGGAACAGTAACCCGAGCCTCGATTTCCGTGTTTTCGCGTTCGGGCTCCGAAAAATTCAAGTAAATAGTCCATTTCGCTCGTTTTCGCGCGCTGAAACCAAATCCGAGGTCCGTTCGGCCAAATTCCACTTCTAAAATTTCCCAAAAATTCTCGGGAGAGTAGACTTGATCCAATTTTCGTGCCGGGTCACAATCTTAGCTCCAATAAGCGCGCAAACACCTCACACACCCAAAATGGACTTCCAGAAAAGAAAACAAGCTTTAATTTCACCAGAAACTCAAATCTGGGGCCCGACACGCACACACACACACCCTGAAGCCTCCAAACCAACAGTAAACCCTAGGGTGGGGATTCGGGTCCTCACATCCTCCCCCACTAAAAGAAAGTTTCGTCCTCGAAACGAAACAGGGTAAAACAAGAGTACCTCAGCCCGAAGTCTCGAACAGGAAGGGGTAGGCATCTCGCAAACCAGACTCAAGCTCCCAGGTAGCCTCTCGCTCCTCGTGGTTGCTCCAAAGGATCTTCACATATGGTATTGCCTGGTTGCGTAACTCTCTCACCTCCCGAGCCATAATCCGCAACGGCGCTCCTCATAAACCAAATCCTCATCGATATCTAAGGAGGCGAAATCAATCACATGAGACGGATCGAACACATACCTCCTGAAGGCCGAAACATGGAAGACATCATGAACACCAGCCAAACGGGGAGGTAAAGCAACTCTATAAGCCACAGGGCCTACCCTCTCAAGCACCTCAATGGGTCCAATGAAGCGGGGACTAAGCTTCCCGCACACTCCAAATCTCCGGACCCCTTTCGGGGGCGAGACCTTCAAAAAGACGTGATCACCAACCTGGAACTCAAGGTCTCGCCGCCGAACATCTGCATAACTCTTCTGGCGACTCTGGGCCGTCTCCAAGTGCCGACGAATAACTCGGACCTTTTCTTCCGCCTCCAGCAGTAAATCAGGCCCTAGCGTCCTCCTCGAACATCCATGACACACGCACGCAACATATCCTCAAGAGTCTGGATGGTGCGCTCTGACTGACCATCTGTCTGCGGGTGGAAAGCCGTGCTGAATCTAAGCTGAGTACCCATGGCTGACTGTAAGCTCCCCCAAAACCGTGACACGAATCTCGGGTCTCGATCTGAAACAATGGACGCTGGTACTCCGTGTAGCCTCACGATCTCATCCAAATAGAGCTGTGCCAGGCGCTCCAAAGACCAAGTCATCTGTATAAATCTCACCATGCTCACCATAGAGGTAATGCCGCCACAGCTTCAGTGCGAAAACAACAGCTGCAAGCTCTAAGTCATGCGTAGGGTAATTCTTCTCATGGTCCTTTAATTGCCGTGAAGCATAGGCAATCACCCTATCATACAGCATCAACACACACCCCAGACCGCTAAGTGAGGCATCGCTGTAAATCACAAATCCTTCCCCCATAACTGGGAGGGCAAGGATTGGGGCGGTCAACAACCTCTGCTTCAGCTCCTCAAAACAGCTCTAGCACGTCACACTCCAAACAAACTTAATCCCTTTCCTGGTCAGACGTGTGAGGGGAGAGGAAAGCTTCGCAGAGCCTTCTACAACACGCCGATAGTAGCCGCCAATCCATAAGGTGCCTTTTGAGACTGGTGCGGTTCCTGGTACCACATCAATCACAACTTTATCTCCGTCTCCAGCGGCATAATTATCAATTAAGAGGGAAACACATCTAGAACTTGTGGGCAACAGGAATATTCTCCAGTCCTCGTGCCGCCGCAGGCACCTTCACAATCGTCACCAAGAAAGCGGTGCAGCCTCTGCTCAACATCTACCTAGCTCTCGCCGAAGAAGTCGACGCCGCAACCAAGGAGTTATGACAGCCTCAGAAAACAAACTCCTCCTGTCCCGGCTTGTGAAGGGTCACCGTCTTCTCTCTGCAGTCCAGGATGGCGAAATACCACGACGACAAGAACAGCTGCTGTAGCATCCTCAACCTGAGCGGCATAAACTCGCCCGCTCAGCGCTGGAAGATCACGTTGCTCTAGCTGTCACGAGGACGAGGAAGCAAGGTCTGGCCTACCATAGGCCGCAGAAGGTCCTGCCGACCGATGAAGAACAGAAGGGGCTGAAGTCGAAGAAATAGCTGCATGACCTGCTCCTGGCACGAACTCTGAGGATAATCGGTCTGCCCGAAATGACAGCAACGGCCCTGCCTCTGAGGGCACTGGGTCGGTGGGTGCGGTCCTCCACAAATGATACAACGATCAAGGCGCGGTTGCCATGAAGTCTGCTGCTGTCGAGATGGTCGACGCTGCTGCTGCTGAGACTGACGATATGCACCTGATCTCTGCCGCCCCCGATACCCACGACCCTGAGAGTGGAAACATGGAGGTCTCGGGGGCCCCTGCCGACACGACTGCCCCTCCTCCAACACTGTCTCTCCCCGCTCTACAAAGAGTGCCTGTCCATCTAGGCCTCCAGAGTCAGCAATCGAAGTGGGCGAACAACCACTAGAAGTCCTGACGCAATCCTTGCTCTAACATGTAAATCCGGTGGATCTCATCTCTGGCCACGTGGGGCAAACAGGCCAATGGCTGATTGAAATCAGCTAGGTACATATGCACGAGCCTATCTCCCTGGCGGGGATTCTTCAATTGCTCCTCTAGTCTCCGCTGAACGCTCACTGAAAAGGAAGCCCCAAGAAGCATGCTACGGAACTTTACCCAAGAGAGGAGCTGCGTCCCAGGCGGACCAGCTAGTCGCACACGCCGCCATCACGCCTCGGCGTTACTCTCTAGAAAGTGAGTAACCAAAATAACTAGAAACCTCTCATCCATAAATAGGCTCTCGAAGTAGCGCTCCATGGTCGTGGTCCAAGACTCGGCCTCCCTCAACACAACACTCAATCCAGAAAAATGGGGTGGATCGAACATAGCGGAACCTCCTCAACAGATCCACCACCTCACGCTGCTCAGCTGAAGTCAAAGGATCCCGTCGTCCCAGACGGTGGTCTAAAAGAAACCGGCTCAATAGGAACTGCCGGTGCTGTCCGAACAACAGGGGGCGCCACAACTGGCGAAGAAGGCACAGGCAAACTCTCTCGGGGTGCTACCACCAGCTGTGCCTTCTGCTCTATCATGAGCATCAACCGACCCAAAGCCTTCTCCTGGCGCTGTGATGTCTCCTCCTGACGCCGAACAGCCTCAAAAACCGTGCCATCAGAGCACGAAGCTCCAGAACCTCTCTCTGCTATCCCTGCCACGAGCCCTCCCGCTCGGGCTCAGAGGAAGAAGGCTGCGAACGCAACGACATAGTGCATCACGGAGGCATCACACACAAAACAATCAGAACTCAAATCAACTCTCGACCCAATCTAGCGAAAGTCAAAAGGCATGTCCCCCTTTCCGAAGTACTATGTTGTCTGCAGCCAACATAGTCACTACAAAAGGAAGACATGTCTATCACTCATCCCAATCCGCTCGGGAGAGTTAGACACCCAATCAAGACTTTCGCTAAAAAGTCTCGGCTCTCACGTGGGTCATCCTAGGGTTTAACCATAAGCCTAGGGTTCCTAAGTCCTCAAGGACCTACATCCTAGGCTCTGATACCACTCTAATCTGTCACGCCCCGGGGTCGGCACTGTACCCCGGGCTCGCCAACAGATCCGCCGCCCCTACAGGAAGCCCCGTAGAGACGTAGCGTCTAACCTGCAAAAGAACATCTACACTAGCAGATATCAGAGCTGAAATAGTAGAAGCTGAAATAAACAATATAAAATACACTATAGCTCTAAAAATAATACATACCATCCTCACGATGAAATACAAGAGTCTCTCTCACAGCAGTAAAAGAAATGTACAACTCAATACCTCACTACAAGAGTCACTCAATATAACACTCTCAGCAACTGGTAAGGGGGTGCATCTACTCTCTCTCAGAGGATGACTGGAAGGGATCTATCTCGCGACTCCCTCACCTCGGTCAGAATCAGCAACTGGAGCAGAATCAACAACTGGAGCAGAAACCCTGGGGAAAAAGACACCACGACGGGTGTGAGAACTACTTCCCACAGTAGTTCTCAGTGGGTGCCGCCAACAAGCCCGACGGTCTGCCCACTAAGTCTACTAGAGGCATAGAGTAACATATGCAGTGCTGTAGGGAAAGCTGGGAAAAGTAAACTCTACTGCTACTACGCCTCTATCTAAATGCTCAAAGGGTGAAACAGAAGGAATATGATGCCACAACCAACTCTCTCAACTCAAATCACCCAATCCAAACTGACTGCCACATGGGGTCCAGTCAAGCCTGCGCCCACCTACTGCCGTACGTCCCGGAGGACCGGACTTACGTAGAACGTCCGTGACTGTCAAAACTGGCTCAGCCAGAGGGACGGCGTCCGTGACTGCCAAAACTGGCTCAGCCAGAGGGACGGCGTCCGTGACTGCCAAAACTGGCTCAGCCAGAGGGACGGTGTCCGTGACTGCCAAAACTGGCTCAGCCAGAGGGACAAGTATCAAACCCAACTCCGGAGTGGCACTCGTGGGTAGCGACCCCACCGAGCAAAGTATCCGCGCATCTCTGTCGATCTCAAGTATGGCTCCTGCAGGCTATGATCCAATCACTGTCTCACTCGCTAACTAAGAATCCACACTGTCACAATGACCATCTCCCAAAGATCCCAGATCCAACATGTCACTATCTCAATGTCACACAATCTACAGACTGCTACCAACTCTACTCGGTCCCCAGACACGAGTACAATGTATCATAGCTACTAAACCTCCCAACCCATGACTCAGGGGAAAACCACTATTTCCAGAATGACAAAGGTAACAAATGACGTGGGAGAACTAAAGCAATGCATAAATCTAACAGTAGTCGTCTGAGTATGATATACAATGCATAACAGATGTGCTAAGTCAAGTTCTTCCAATTAAAATGGTTCATATGTGGCAAGAGTTCCAATAAGATCATCAAATTTAGCAATTATCAACTGTGGGAGCTACCATTCAGTTT
The DNA here is from genome assembly GCA_029168755.2 of Tillandsia fasciculata. Classification (NCBI taxonomy): domain Eukaryota; kingdom Viridiplantae; phylum Streptophyta; class Magnoliopsida; order Poales; family Bromeliaceae; genus Tillandsia; species Tillandsia fasciculata. The sequence goes on along the minus strand of CM054940.1, from coordinate 12,853,897 downwards.
GCACAGATTATTTAGCTCAAATACTATCATGCATGCACTTATAATCATAGAATTAGAGTGCAGTCCATAAGTATTGAAAGCAGGATCACCCACCTGATCGCGCCAACTGTCCGGGACGGTACAGATAAACAGTCCAGAAATCATCAATTTCCCAGATCCACAGAGCAAGGAGCACAGAAAAAGTGCTCTTATAGTCCTGGGTACAACAACACATCTCAATTATACACTAATCACACACAACAATCACTATTCCAAAATCTGCAAGCATAGTTCCTGTTCACACGAAATTTTCACCTGAAAATACTCCTCAAGAAATTCCAATAAAAATATCACGACGATCCTCGCGAAGTGTAGATGTCGATAGGCTCTTGAATCGTCGAAATCCGATGTCCGGATGATGAGATAAAAATCCGCAAAGTGGGTGCTGTCCAGGAATCTCACAGCAAAACAGTAGCTCAGTAATGCCTCGAAAACCGTGCCAAAAACCCATATCTAGACAAAACTCTCAACACGGAAGTCGAAGATTTACCTCTTGTGAATCCAACGCCGCAAAAATCGCCGAAAAAGACTGTCGGGGTAGCTCTGTGGAATTTTTAGACCGAAATGCGGCGATAACGGGCCTCCAACAGAAATTCGCCGTACTGCGCTACGATGCCGGAAACGTCGTCGCCGGAGCTTCCAGAAAATCCGAGATTTCACCAGGAGATGCGCGACTCGAAGATCTACAACTTTCGTTAAGGAACCATAGGCTGAGGAGCTCGGGAAAGGGGGCAAAACTCCATCACAAGGCGGCTATTTATAGGCCCAGCCCGAAAAATCTGCCTATGGGACTTTTGGCCCAAACTTTTGGGCGCCCGGAGGTTTCGGGCTGCTACAGTAACGGGCCCGGCCCGTTACTGTGTGCGCCGGAATTGCCCTCAGGCCGCCACGTGTCCCAGGAAGTCTTCCCGCACCCGGTGCACGCGCGCCGACCAACGCCGTTGCGCCACGTGCCCGGTAGGGCGACGTGCACCGCTGCGCCCCGACCAACCGCGGGGCGCCACGTGGTGCCCCCACGTCGCCCCGGTCAACGGCCATGCCGCACGACGTGCGCCTGTCGGGCACGCAACCCGAGGCAACTGCTCCCCGCACCGCGGACCGCGCGCACCAAGACCCGCCAATCACACAACGCCACGTGTCTCCCGGTCTACCGTGCACCAGAGCCAAAATCCCGTGGACCGCGCCTGCTGAACCGACCAACAGGAAAGCGCCACGTGTCCCTCCGTACGGTGCACGACTCCGCGGTGGACCGCGCGCCTGCCCGCGCCGCTCGCCGCCTGCCCGCGCCGCTCCGCCGCCTGCCCGAGGCTGCGCCGCCGCGCTCCGCCGCCCGCCGGCGGCCGCCGGCGCTTCTCCAGCTGCCGGAACAGTAACCCGAGCCTCGATTTCCGTGTTTTCGCGTCCGGGCTCCGAAAAATTCAAGTAAATAGTCCATTTCGCTCGTTTTCGCGCGCTGAAACCAAATCCGAGGTCCGTTCGGCCAAATTCCACTTCTAAAATTTCCCAAAAATTCTCGGGAGAGTAGACTTGACCCAATTTTCGTGCCGGGTCACAATCTTAGCTCCAATAAGCGCGCAAACACCTCACACACCCAAAATGGACTTCCAGAAAAGAAAACAAGCTTTAATTTCACCAGAAACTCAAATCTGGGGCCCGACACGCACACACACACACCCTGAAGCCTCCAAACCAACAGTAAACCCTAGGGTGGGGATTCGGGTCCTCACAACTACGATCCACAGAACTAAACACTGCAAAGAGTTGTATCCTGCAACAGCTGACTTATGAAAAGAAGGAAAAAAAAAATACAATATAGAACATAAAGCTGACTGTATTCTGTCAAGTACAACTTAAAACTTTTCTTCCCACTCCCGAATATCAAACAATAAAAGAAGGCCCCTCACATGAGCCCGTGTTCAAGTCCACCGTGATCGTCAACACTGTCAGATACGATTCTTTACCTGGATTCTACAACCGTAAGGCGGCGGAGCAGTCGGCTGCTGAGATTGCACTCAAGGAGATAACATAAGTCCGGCCAGATGACTGAATGTATCCCTACAGTTGTAAGTTGCTCGCACCAAATTTTTCTCTACTGAAAATTTTCCAAGTAGTCTATATATATATATATATATATATATATATATATATATATATATATATATATATATATATATATATCCCTGTAAAATCCGAAACTCCAATATCCAATCGTCGAGAAAACTTTCATGTCAAAGAGTAACAATAAGGATTTCGACACGGCATCACTTTTCAAACGGGACAAACCTCAGAGACACAATTGTTAAATTCAGAAGGGGCTCAACTTTGTCGTCCTAATTTGAAAAAATCCCATATATCTGCTTATCTTTCAAAGAGCAAGCAGATTTCCCCTTAACTATTATCAGCATTTGAATGTGCTACTGATTTCCTGATAATAGGTCTTTGACTTCTCAGTACTCTCAAAAGAAGGCTAAAAGTGCAAATAAGTTTCTTGGATAAACATCAATTTTGCACTTTACTCTCCTCATTAGTTGAAATCAAGAATAAATATATAGAAGCAAAGGAGAAAAAAAAAAATAGTATAAGGCTCAGATTAGTGTGGAGGATATCGGCGACGCACAAATGGTTGCATACATTGTAGGCCATCCAGATAATGCACGCCTTTGCAGGCTACGCACAAATGGTTGCATACATTATAGGCCATCCAGATAATGCACGTGCAATATTCCGGTACAAACAGTTGTCCAAATTTTCAAGGTCAATGAGCAGACCATTCCTCAGCCCGAGATTTTTTTTTTTCTTTTTTTTTTTTCTTGCATCATCATCGCCCTGTAAAAAAAAGAAAGAGAAAAAAAGAAGAGAAGTCTTTTACATCATTAAAACAGCATGACACCCTGTTTAAAAGAATGACCATTTCATGGGAAGACGATATGAGAACTCCTATAATCCAACATCCATATTGGGATTGATTTATGAAAAATATGAGGACATCCCAACGTTGATCAATTCCTCGCCCGTCCTATATATGTAGGTTTTTCTTAGTAGCCCGATTATGTCATCACCTTTTCATAAATCAACCCCAACATGAATACAATTTTGAAGTACTCATATAATTACATCAAACTATATATAAATAGTTTGATATGAAGACTCACAAAAGCACCTCTTCATTAACAATGCCACCCTGAGACTCCATCTTAAGCCACTCATTCTTCAAAAAATGAAGCGCAAGCTTGATAGACCTCCTGAAGCCTGCTAGATTCTAGCAGGCACAACAAAATAATATCAGTAAATTCACAAAGTCTTGACGATCAAAAACTAAATATGGCTATCAAAATACTGCTCGGAATATAATAGCCCCAGTTTGCAGAGGTACATGAAACAGCATTGTCATCTAATCTAACTAAGAATAGATTTCTACGACCAATAATACAAGTAATTGGCAAAAAAGGGAAACAAAATGATATAACCTGCAATCTAACAGCATGCCGTGGAGAATCAAGTAGCTCTACAAACTTTGGAATAGCACCGTGCTTAATAACAATTTGTGTATCCTCTGTTGTTCCAGCAGCTACGTTCGTCAGTGTCCATGCAGCCTCTAACTGCAAAGAAACAGAGGGCCAAGGAAAACAGTTGGCACGACAGAGAAGATCCATCACATGAAAAATAATGTGTAAAATTTACGAAGCAAACCTGCAGCTGAGAGCAATTGCAAAAGAGAGAGAAGATTAAGTACCTGTATTTAAGAGTGTTCCGTCCAAGTCAAGAATGACATGTGAGGGTAACTTAGTTATAGGGTTTGCTGCAGCCATGTCCTGAAACTGGGAGAAGCTTATGCAAAGACAAGTAACCATATCAACAAAAGCAACCAGACAAGCAAAAGAACTCGCTGAAAATATTGAAAAGTAAATGTACAGAACTTGCACTTTTCGAAAAAGCTGCTATTCTCTGGCCTCGGGGCAATTGCTTATTAATTATCTTTAGAAATTAAGCATTTTCTCCGACAGAATCTGATCCTGCTTCTGTCGGAGAAAATGGAGGTTCCACCATTGCAGTACTCCATGAAGAAAAGGAAGGAAAGGACGTGAAAACATGTAAGCAGCTTACATAAAATCTAACAACATATTAAGCTCAAACAAAAGGCATATTAAGCTAGTAAACTAATGAACTTATCTCTGCCTCACCTGATACAAATGATATTACTCCTTTGTAGTTCATAAATGCATATAAAATGTAAACTACAAAACTTACAGTTAAAAGTATAGGATCCCAATTCAAAGTTTCTAACCAAAACAACTTGTCTTGCAACAAGTACAGATTAAGGAAGAGGTTGAAGGCAAATTTAGTAAGAAAACTGCGATTAAGTTAACTGTGCAAGATTAGCAGCTTACTCGTCCAAATACTGTCTCACGGAGAGAATAAAATGGAACATCGAAGATTCTCCCACCAAAACATACACGATTACAAACCGGACATACCACCTGAACTCATGAATATAAACCTTTGTCTCCATTCCAATCATGACAAATATGCAGCACCAACCAGCAGACTCAATAAGCAGTGAAACTACCTGCAAAAGAAGGCGGCAAAATAAATACAAAGCGCAAACTGGTAAACACAACAGTAATGCACAGAGCTAAAAGTACAACCCAGCTTCTTCCAAAAAGTAAGAAGACAACATCTCATAGAGCCTCACTCAAAATCGATGCTTTAACAATCATTTTGGAATCAAACACATGCACCTCAATCCACAACAACTAAATGTTTCAACAAATCATCTGACTAATCTCACCTCGAAAGGAGCGGGACTGGATTGTCCATCGAGATTGAAGATCGACAATCTCATGACCAACCTGTAAAGTGGCTCGGCCGTGTAGTACGCCGCAAAAACTCCCAACAAGTATTTGTACATCTTGGATCGCAAGCAGTATCTTTTAACATTTAAATCCCTTGTAGTCCTCCATATTCTATAAAAGGCCACACCAAAGAGAGCCAAATGGGAGATGCAAACCACCAAAGTATCAATGCCGCACGGCGTGTAGGAGCCGAAGGCAGTCTCCTCCGATTTCGACCACACCCCATTCTTCACAGGTTGGCAGTACCAGTCCAAAGGCTTGAAGCCTATCTTTGGCACAATCTTCAAACAACTTCAGCAGAAGCACTTTCTAATCTCCACCCAGTAATCTCTTTCTCCTGAATCTATCATGTAATCAATGATACAAAGAGAATTCAATGCATATCTCACTTTGGTAAGGCAATTCATAGATATGCTTAAGGGGTGACGTTTTTACCTTCTCGATTTATGATGCTTGAATTTAACAACCTCGAGGGATGCAAGAAAAACCTAAAGATACCCTCAATCTTCACAAAAAGGAAAACAGTTGGCAGGACAGAGAAGATTCATCGCATGAAAAATAATGTGTAAAATTTAAGAAGCAAACCTGCAGCTGAGAGCAATTGCAAAAGAGAGAGAAGATTAAGTACCTGTATTTAAGAGTGTTCCGTCCAAGTCAAGAATGACATGTGAGGGTAACTTAGTTATGGGATTTGCTGCAGTCATGCCCCGAATTTGGGAGAAGCTTATGCAAAGTCAAGTAACCATACCAACAAAAGCAACCAGACAAGCAAAAGAACTTGCTGAAAATATTGAAAAGTAAATGTGCAGAACTTGTAATAGAACAACACCTACTTATAGTTCTATTTATACACTTTTGTATTTAATATAATTGTGGTAGTTTTTTCTTCTTGTGGGTTTATTTTCGGTTTCACTATATATATATATATATATATATATATATATATATATATATATATATATATATATATATATATTCAACCAGAAGGATTGAAAACCAAAGGAAAACCAAATAAAACCACAGCAAAAATCAAGAATAAATATATAGAAGCAAAGGAGTAAAAAAAAAAAAAAGTATAAGGCTCAGATTAGTGTGGAGGATATCGGCGACGCACAAATGGTTGCATACATTGTATGCCATCCAGATAATGCACGCATATCGGCTACGCACAAATGGTTGCATACATTATAGGCCATCCAGATAATGCACGCGCAATATCCCGGTACAAACGGTTGTCCAAATTTTCAAGGTCAATGAGCAGACCATTCCTCAGCTCGAGTTTTTTTTTTTTTTTTTTTTTTTTTTTTTTTTTTTTTTTTTTTGTTCCACCATCATCATCGCCTTATAAAAAAAAGAAAGAGAATAAAAGAACTGAAAGAGTAGGGTGCAAGGTTGAAATATTTTACTCAATGAAATACAATACAGTTGAGATAAGTTCTATGCATTTTTGACCTTCTTTTTTCTTGGTTTCGTTTTACCCTATGCTTTTTTGATGCAGCACTTATGTCTATAATGTTGTCATAAACCTTAGTAGTATAAACTGAACAATTCTCACTCCTGCACAAATGGTTGCATACATTGTAGGCTATCCAGATAATGCACGCTTATCGGCTGCGCACAAATGGTTGCATACATTATAGGCCATCCAGATAATGTACGTGCAATATTCCGGTACAAACGGTTGTCCAAATCTTCAAGGTCAATGAGCAGACCATTCGAGAGTAGGTAGCCCTGCATCACACAGTAGAGACAATTGGGGATAACTAATACTTCAAGGAGGAGAAATAAGCTTTGCTAGAAATGAATTGCGACTTGCTATCAGACCTGTGATGAAGCTTTTGACTTCTACACAATCAGGTCTTAATATACTAATTATCACCTGGTAGATCCAATGGGAAAAAAGACTGGTTTGTATAAATGTATGCACAGGAAGGAGAAACCTAGAGCTCCTCAAACTCTCATCATCCTACATACCATTTGTCACGCCCCGGGGTCGAAACTGTGCCCCGGGCTCGCCAACAGATCCGCCGCCCATACAGGAAGCCCAGTATAGACGTAGCGACTAACCTGCAAAAGAATCCTCTATACTAGCAGATATCAGAGCTGAAATAGTAAAAGCTGAATAAAAGATAAAATAAAACAACTACAACTCAAAAATATACAAGCCAACCTCACCAAATAATACATCAGTCTCTCTGAGTAGCAGGAACAGAAGGATACAACTCGATACCTCACTACAAAAGTCACTCGACAAAGCATACACAAAAGTACAACTGGGGTACATCTACTCTCACTCTGAGTATGACGGGAAGGGATCTTTCTCGCGACTCCCTTACCTCGGTCTGAAGGGGCTGGATCAGCAACTGGAGCAACAGGAACCGGAGCAGAAGTCCCTGGGGAAAAATACACCACGACGGGTGTGAGAACTACATCCCACAGTAGTTCTCAGTGGGTGCCGCCCACAAGCACGACGGTCTGCCCACTAAGTCTACTAGAGGCATAAAGTAACATATGCAGTGCTGTAAAGAAAAGCTGAAAAGGTAGAGTCTACAGCTACTATGCCTCTATCTAGATGCTCAAGGAGTGGAACAGAAAGAACAGTATGCCACAACTAAACTCTCACTGAGATCACCCAATCTAAACTGACTGCCACATCGGGTCCAGTCAAACCTGCGCCTACCTACTGCCGTCACATCCCGAAGGATCGGACTTACGTAGGACGTCCGTGACTGCCAAAACTGGCTCAGCCAGAGGGACGGTGTCCGTGACTGCCAAAACTGGCTCAGCCAGAGGGACACATGCATCGACAAGCCGCGATAGAAGTATCAGGCCCAACTCCGGAGTGGCACTCGAGGGGCGCGACCCCACCGAGCAAAGTATCCGCGCATCTCTGTCGAGCTCAAATGTGGCTCATGCAGGCTATGATCCAAATCATCGATCAACAAGATCGGCTAAAACCAACAAATCTCTGTCTCACTCACTGGCTGGAATCCACACAACTGAAACTCACTGTCACACTGACAGCTCCCAAGAACCTAGATCTATCATCACTAACACTCTCCCAAGGAAATCTGATCTACAGACTGCTATCAACTCCACTCGGTCCCCAGACACGAGTGCAAATGCATCCCACAACCACCCGACCTCCCAGCCCACAACCCGGGCGAGAAAACTAAGTCCAGAATGACAAATATAATAAAGTGATGTGGGAATGTCTAGAACAATAAAAGAAACCTAGCCCAAGTTGAAGTTTTCTACAGTCTGGCTGAACATGATACATATGACAGGGGTGCTAGGTCAAGTTCCATGCTTTCAATAATTAACATATTGTAGGAATCACAATAAGATCACAAGATTTAACAATTGATATACAAGAGTACTAACATACAGTTTCCACATGCTATTTACTCCAATTTCTAACATGCATGATCCTACAAACATAGAATTAGCACGCAGTCCATAGATTTTGAAAACAAGGTCACCCACCTGAAAGTGCTAACTGTCCGGAGTCGTACAGCTGAGAATGCCCAGAAACAGATATATCAGTACATCCACCAAGCCAACAGCACAGTAGCAGTGCTCAATACATCCTGGGTACAAAATACATCCCAAATTACACTTAAATTCCACAAAATTCCAAGTTACAAATTTTGCGGTGAACAGTCCCATAAATGCGAAAATTTCACCTGCTGAAAGTGCCCAGAAAATTCCAATAAAAATATCACAGCGATCGTCGCGTCGAGACCTTCGAAACGGGTATCTTGTCACGCCCCGGGGGTTTGTTTTAGCGGAAACGATGCACAAATGGAAGCCTTTGCGGCGTACAAAATTTTTTTGATAAAAACCTCCTTCCCGGCGCGTGCCCAGACCCGCCGCATATACAGATTCACTCGAAAACCGGCAGAGTCTCCTCTGTATATGCACGGCGTCGCGGCTATAACTTCGGACAATTACCAGTAATCACTTTCCATTTAATCACAACAGCTCTGAGTCTATCAACGCATGAAAGCTAAAGCAATGCCCGTGGCCAATCAAGTTGAAAGGATAAACACATAGTTTTGAAATTAGGCCTACACGGCCTCAGGTTTCGAAAACAGATTGGAAAACGGCATAAATCCACAGGGTTTGAAAAACGGGCCCACACGACCCTAGATTTGTGAAAATGGTTTTCGAAATCCTTTTTCTCTTGTCTTCTAGTTGGTTTGGTTAGAAAATGGCCCAAACGGGAATAATAAAGAAAGCAGTAGTGCAAATCCAGAACAAAAGGAAATCAACATCCACGCGACTCCACAAGGGTATCGAGAACCACACAGTAACCTACAACAGTAAATGAAAAGCAAGGATAGTAAAGACAACAACAGACTAGGGCTCCCACGCCCCGACTGCTCCCACCTCGGCCTCTCCGTCGTCTACCTCTCACCCCCGGAAGTACCTGTCACAGAGGGGATAGTCAGTGACACTATCATGATAAAGCACTAAAGCAGTAAAATGATACCAAGCCTCAAAGTAAGACTAGCCGGAGCAACCACTCCTCTCATAAGGGTCACCCGCAGGCACCTAATTCACCTGTGGCACCTGTAACACCTGTAACACCTGTAACACCTTTACCCCTGTAACACCTTTAACACCTGACCTCGACGGGCACCAATCCCGACAGGTCGCACCGCTCACACCTTTGTGCCTCAAACCCCACACCTACGGGGGCCCCCACTACGTCACCTCGTGGGTAAACACGGGTCAGAGACCGCCTTTCCGGAAAAGAGCACCCTTTGCGGTGGCCAAACCGCGGATGCGCGTGTCGCACTCGAGCATAATAACAAAACACGGGGTAATATAGTAAATCATAGAAACCATCAGTGTTAGTACAGGTTAACATATAATCAATATCCTTCCCGGAATACTAATATTACTAAGCCTTGGAAGAACAACCCACCTTTATCGTTGTCGCGCTCCTGACCGATACTAGGCTCCTCTGCGTCTCGATGGGTCCGCCCGGACCTACACGCACCTTGATTTCGTCGGCTAGGGTTAAACGAGGGAAGACTCGTCCCGTCTTGTGTGCCCGGTCCCAAGGCAGAGGATGTGCGGTGTTCCTCCTCCTCCTTGATCGCTCCACCGGGTGCTCTACGCCGATTGATAGGGGTAAGGAAGGATTGGGGAATGGAAAGTTTTGGGAAATGGGTCTTGGGGTTGCGTACGACTAAGAGGTGAGGGGGGGGGAAAAGTAACTGTCGTAACCCCCCCCTGTTTCCCCACGACCTGGAATGGGCGGGAGTGGTTAGAATGGCGGGAGCGGTTGAGGAATGGGAATTAAACCCAGTTTAAGTCAAACGCGGGTAATAAAACGGGTGCGAACCGGGGTCCGGTCTGCCTCAAAAACCGTGCTGGTTGACTGAATCGTTAGCCAACTTCCGGAATTTATTCTGGAAGATCCCGGCGTCGGAATTCAAAACCGATTGCACCGCCGTTCTCCGTTTCGCGAGCTTTATTGACTAAAAATACCCGCGAGCCCCGACGGTCTGACCGGGAACAAGAAATTATAGATCACCCTCCGAGCCCCCCCCCGAGACTAATTAAAAAAATAAATAAAACCAAAAGTGGACCCAAGAAAATATTTTAAACCAGCGGTTACTACACCACTCACCTCTTAAAACGAGTTTCGTCCTCGAAACTCAATCCTGGTTCGCGGTGAAGAGATAGGGGTAGCCCTCCCTCATCTTCGATTCCAGCTCCCACGTCGCCTCCCGCTCCTCGTGGTTGTTCCAGAGCACTTTCACGTAGGGGATGACTCGGTTTCGAAGTGTCTTGCTTTCTCTTGCTAGGATCCGCACCGAGGTTTCCTCGAAGCTTAGGTCCTCCTTCAGTTCGAGTGTCGAGACGTCCAGGACATGCGACGGGTCGGGAAGGTATTTCTTAAGCATCGAAACGTGGAACACGTCGTGAATCCGATCGAGGTTCGGTGGTAGGGCAAGGCGATAGGCCACTGGGCCAATCCGTTCCAGGATCTCGAATGGCCCCACAAACCGCGGGCTCAGTTTGCCTTTTAACCCGAATCGCTTGATTCCCCTCGACGGTGAGACCCGCAAAAACACGTGTTCCCCCACCTGGAATTCTAAGTCGCGGCGTCTCCGATCCGCATAGCTCTTTTGTCGACTCTGGGCGGTTAGTAAGCGCTGTCTGATGAGGCGCACCTTCTCTTCTGTTTCCTCCACCAACTCGGGTCCCAAGAATTTCCGTTCTCCCAAGTCGTCCCAACAGATCGGGGATCGGCAGCGTCTCCCGTATAAGGCTTCGTAGGGTGCCATCTGAATGCTGGCCTGGTGACTATTGTTGTAAGCGAATTCTACAAGTGGCAGGTAACGCTCCCAACCGATTCCCCAATCGAGTACACAGGCCCGAAGCAGGTCCTCTAGCGTCTGTATCACTCGCTCTGACTGCCCGTCTGTCTGAGGGTGGAAGGCTGTGCTGAACTGCAACTTAGTCCCTAAGGCTCGTTGCAGACTCTGCCAAAACTTTGAGACGAAACGCGTGTCTCTGTCTGATGTGATCGATGCCGGTACTCCATGCAATCTCACAATCTCGCTGAGGTAGACTTGGGCCAACCGCTCTCTGGTCCAAGTTGTGTGAATCGGCAGGAAGTGCGCTGACTTGGTTAGCCGGTCCACCACGACCCATATTGTGTCATGTCCTTGTTGTGAGCGCGGAAATCCGGTGACAAAATCCATGGTGATATGATCCCATTTCCACTCCGGTATCGGTAAGGGTTGTAACTTTCCCGCCGGCCGTTGATGTTCCGCCTTTATCTGTTGGCACACCAAGCAATGAGCTACATATCGAGTCACATCTCTCTTCATCTTGGGCCACCAGAAGGTCTGTTTGAGGTCCTTGTACATCTTTGTGCCTCCTGGATGCGCTGCGTAAGGGGCGCTGTGTGCCTCAGATAGAATTTCCTTCTTCAATTCCGGGGTATCCGGCACGCAGATCCGTCCGCGAAATCGTAGAGTGCCGTCGCCTTCCGCTGAAAAATCCCCTTCCCGATCCAGTGAGATCTTGTCTCTTACGAGCTGTAAATACGAGTCCGCCTGCTGTCCCTCTCGAATCTTCTCGAGCAGGGTTGGCTTGACCACCAAAGTTAGAAGTTGCGCAACCGTGCCTGCTGGCACTACTTCCAACCCTAGTCGTGAGAATTCCGCGATCAAATTGTTCTGCTCAGTTATCGCACCTGCTGATTCCCCTTCCGGTCGCCCCTTCCTGCTCAAAGCGTCCGCTACCACGTTTGCTTTCCCGGGGTGGTATTGAATTGTTAGGTCGTAATCCTTCAGTAATTCAAGCCACCGCCTCTGCCGCAGGTTTAGTTCCTTTTGGGTGAACAGGTATTTAAGACTCTGGTGATCTGAGAAAATGTTACAATGAACACCAAAGAGATAGTGTCTCCATAACTTCAGGACAAAGACCACCGCAACCAGTTCCAAGTCGTGTGTTGGGTAGTTTCTCTCGTAGTCTTTTAGTTGCCTAGACGCATAGGCTATTACCTTCCCCTGCTGCATTAAAACACCCCCAAGGGTCGCAGTACACCTCATAGTCCTCTCCGGGTGTTGGTAGTACAAGAATTGGTGCCTTGGTTAACCTTCTTTTGAGTTCTTCAAAACTTTCTTGGCATTTGGTCGTCCATACAAACTTTTCTCCTTTCTTGGTCAACCGGTTTAAAGGGGCCGCAATCTTCGAGAAACCCTCGACAAAACGTCTATAATACCCCGCCAGCCCCAAGAAACTGCGGATCTCCGTCACCGTCGTGGGCGGCTGCCAGTCGATCACCGATTCCACCTTCTTGGGGTCCACGGCGATTCCCTTCGCCGAGATCACATGCCCCAGGAACCCCACTTCGCGTAGCCAGAATTCACACTTTTTGAGCTTAGCGAACAGCTTCTGCTCTCTGAGGGTTTGGAGAATTGTTCGTAAATGGTCCTTGTGCTCCTCATCGGTGGATGAATAGATTAGTATGTCATCGATGAAGACCACCACGAACCGGTCAAGAAACGGTCTGAAGATCCGGTTCATCATGTCCATAAAGACCGCGGGAGCGTTCGTAAGTCCAAATGGCATGACTGTAAACTCGTAATGGCCATACCGGGTCCGGAAGGCGGTCTTCGGAATGTCCTCGTTCCGAACCCGGAGCTGGTGGTAGCCTGACTGCAGATCAATCTTTGAAAAGACCGTCGCTCCTCGTAGTTGGTCGAAGAGGTCGTCGATTCTGGGCAGGGGGTACTTGTTTTTCACCGTAACCTTGTTTATTCCTCTGTAGTCAATGCAGAGTCGCAGGCTTCCATCTTTCTTCCGTACGAAGAGCACCGGTGCGCCCCAGGGTGACACACTCGGCCTGATAAACCCTTTGTCCAAAAGGTCCTCCAGTTGCGCCTTTAACTCCTTCAACTCCGCGAAGGCCATTCGGTAGGGCGCCTTCGTTATAGGTTGAGTACCTGGCAAGAGTTCAATGGGAAATACCACCTCTCGTTCAGGGGGTATCCCGGGCAGCTCCCTCGGAAAAACATCGGGGAAGTCCCTTACCACTGGGATGTCTGAAGGTGTCGTCGAGGGTCGGGTAACCAGATCCACCGATGCTAAGTAGGCCACACACCCACCCTCTACCAGACTCCTGGCTCGAGCTGCTGAGATGACCGCCGGGAAGGAGGTGCTCTTACACGCCAGGTACGCATTCTTAGGGAAACTTGGCTCTTGTAATTGCACCATCCGCTTCTCGCAGTCAATAAGCACTTGGTACCTTGAGAGCCAGTCCATGCCCAGAACAACGTCATACTCCTTCAGGGGAATCACCACTAAATCCCAAGGGCAAAGCAGCCGCCCCAGCTTAATCGGGCAGGTGGCCACCAAACTAGTCGCCTCTAGTGTCCCACCCGCTGTCTGAACTGTCAAACAGTTTTGGAGAGGTGTTTCCTCGAGGTCGTGTGAGAACACGTAATCGCGGGAAATGAACGAGTGCGTTGCTCCAGTATCAAAGAGGGTTCTAGAACGGGAATTTGAAACAGAAGTTATACCTGCGAGTACGTCATCCGGCGGGTCCGATTCCCGGCGGCCCATGGAATAAATTCGCCCGCCCGGTTGAGGCTGCCTATCCTCTTCGCGCCGCGTAGCCGGGGGCCTAGAGGTCGACCTCATAGGAGCTTTCCCCCGCCCCGAGAGTTGTGGTGAAGGCGTGGAAGCGGCAGAGGAGGCTGATCCCACGACAAGGGGGCAGCTGCGGCGGAAGTGCCCCTGCTTGCCGCAACGGAAGCAATGATCGCCTCTCTGGGGACACTCCAACACTCCGTGCGCTCCCCCGCAGATCACACAAGGCCTGTCTCTTGGCCTCGGCTCTCCCGTAGGTGCGCTCCGTGCTCCCGACTGTGTCCTCCACCGCTTGGGGGGTCGGCCCCCTGCAATTGTCCCCCCCCCCGTAGCTCTGCTGCTGCCACTTCCTATCTTCATGATGTGCCGAGGCCTCCCTCCTAGCACGGGTAACGGCGAACCCACGCTCTACAACAGTGGCCCGATCGACCACTTTCTGGAACGTATGCAAGTCAGCGGCCTGAACCACCTGGAAAATATCACTTCGCAACCCATCCACGAACAGTTGCGCCTTGTGGGGTTCGTCCCTTATGACGAAAGGGACGCAATTTGCCAAGCGCACGAATTCGCGCTGATACTCCATAACCGTCTTGCTCCCTTGCTGAATGTGGTTTAGGTCGTCCTCCAGTTTCTTCTTGACGCTATTGGTGAAGAAGGCCCCAAACAATTCCTGTTTGAACGTCGTCCACGATAGAAGCACGGTGCCCTTGGTGGGGTCAGGGCGCACCGTCTTCTACCATAAACGAGCGTTTCCCTCCAAAAAGTGAACTGCCAGGGGGACGCGCTCGGGGTCCTCGATGAGTAAGTCCTCGAACAACTTTTCCATCAATCCCACCCATTTTTCGACGACCCAGGGATCAGTCGTCTCCCCCTCGAACGTGGGCGGTTCGAATTTCATAAAATCCGCCAGGTTGGCCCTCACTCGTTCTCGTTCCGTTCGCGTAACTATCCCTTCCCCAGCGGTGGCGGCGGCCGCGGCCGCGGAGGTACTCCCGCCGAGGGCCCCCGGCGCCGGCCCCGCGGGCGCTGTTGCAGGTGCTGCCGTCGGCGCCGTGGTCTGGGTAGGTGCTAGTCCGGCCGTTGCTGCCGGTAGAGGGGCTGCCCCTACCCCAGCCCCGGTCGCTTGTGGTGCTGCAGCCGGTGAAATTGGTCCCTGTGGAGGGGCAGGAGTGACTGGTGGCTGCTGCGTCAGTTGACGCACACGTTCCGTAAGGATCGCCAGCTGCCCCGCCATCTCCCTCAATTGTTGCCGTAGGAGCTGGTTTTCTGCAGCCGCTGGTGTCGTCGCATCCGCCCCTACATCCTCTGCCGATGCTCTGGTTCGGACCATTGTCTGTACAGACATACCACCCAAACTTAGCACTCAACTCCGCTAGAAAGAACCACCGTAATATCGAGAGGGAAAAGAAAACGTTATCTACAAATCCCCTCCCCGATCTCTCACGTCCTAACCCTTAAACCCTGCATATTTCATTTATTCGTAGTTAAGTGTGATGTCTCGGTGGATGTTGGGCCGTCCTTGTTGTGATTAAAGCAAGTTTTCTCTGATACCATCTTAATCTGTCACGCCCCGGGGGTTTGTTTTAGCGGAAACGATGCACAAATGGAAGCCTTTGCGGCGTACAAAATTTTTTTGATAAAAACCTCCTTCCCGGCGCGTGCCCAGACCCGCCGCATATACAGATTCACTCGAAAACCGGCAGAGTCTCCTCTGTATATGCACGGCGTCGCGGCTATAACTTCGGACAATTACCAGTAATCACTTTCCATTTAATCACAACAGCTCTGAGTCTATCAACGCATGAAAGCTAAAGCAATGCCCGTGGCCAATCAAGTTGAAAGGATAAACACATAGTTTTGAAATTAGGCCTATACGGCCTCAGGTTTCG
The DNA here is from genome assembly GCA_029168755.2 of Tillandsia fasciculata. Lineage (NCBI taxonomy): Eukaryota > Viridiplantae > Streptophyta > Magnoliopsida > Poales > Bromeliaceae > Tillandsia > Tillandsia fasciculata. Next base: position 12,837,993 of record CM054940.1, on the reverse strand, counting down.
AAAACAGATTGGAAAATGGCATAAATCCACAGGGTTTGAAAAACGGGCCCACACGACCCTAGATTTGTGAAAACGGTTTTCGAAATCCTTTTTCTCTTGTCTTCTAGTTGGTTTGGTTAGAAAATGGCCCAAACGGGAATAATAAAGAAAGCAGTAGTGCAAATCCAGAACAAAAGGAAATCAACATCCACGCGACCCCACAAGGGTATCGAGAACCACACAGTAACCTACAACAGTAAATGAAAAGCAAGGATAGTAAAGACAACAACAGACTAGGGCTCCCACGCCCCGACTGCTCCCACCTCGGCCTCTCCGTCGTCTACCTCTCACCCCCGGAAGTACCTGTCACAGAGGGGATAGTCAGTGACACTATCATGATAAAGCACTAAAGCAGTAAAATGATACCAAGCCTCAAAGTAAGACTAGCCGGAGCAACCACTCCTCTCATAAGGGTCACCCGCAGGCACCTAATTCACCTGTGGCACCTGTAACACCTGTAACACCTTTACCCCTGTAACACCTTTAACACCTGACCTCGACGGGCACCAATCCCGACAGGTCGCACCGCTCACACCTTTGTGCCTCAAACCCCACACCTACGGGGGCCCCCACTACGTCACCTCGTGGGTAAACACGGGTCAGAGACCGCCTTTCCGGAAAAGAGCACCCTTTGCGGTGGCCAAACCGCGGATGCGCGTGTCGCACTCGAGCATAATAACAAAACACGGGGTAATATAGTAAATCATAGAAACCATCAGTGTTAGTACAGGTTAACATATAATCAATATCCTTCCCGGAATACTAATATTACTAAGCCTTGGAAGAACAACCCACCTTTATCGTTGTCGCGCTCCTGACCGATACTAGGCTCCTCTGCGTCTCGATGGGTCCGCCCGGACCTACACGCACCTTGATTTCGTCGGCTAGGGTTAAACGAGGGAAGACTCGTCCCGTCTTGTGTGCCCGGTCCCAAGGCAGAGGATGTGCGGTGTTCCTCCTCCTCCTTGATCGCTCCACCGGGTGCTCTACGCCGATTGATAGGGGTAAGGAAGGATTGGGGAATGGAAAGTTTTGGGAAATGGGTCTTGGGGTTGCGTACGACTAAGAGGTGAGGGGGGGGGGGAAAGTAACTGTCGTAACCCCCCCTGTTTCCCCACGACCTGGAATGGGCGGGAGTGGTTAGAATGGCGGGAGCGGTTGAGGAATGGGAATTAAACCCAGTTTAAGTCAAACGCGGGTAATAAAACGGGTGCGAACCGGGGTCCGGTCTGCCTCAAAAACCGTGCTGGTTGACTGAATCGTTAGCCAACTTCCGGAATTTATTCTGGAAGATCCCGGCGTCGGAATTCAAAACCGATTGCACCGCCGTTCTCCGTTTCGCGAGCTTTATTGACTAAAAATACCCGCGAGCCCCGACGGTCTGACCGGGAACAAGAAATTATAGATCACCCTCCGAGCCCCCCCCGAGACTAATTAAAAAAATAAATAAAACCAAAAGTGGACCCAAGAAAATATTTTAAACCAGCGGTTACTACATATCTGCACGTCCAAAATCGAGCCCCGTAGGCCGAGTTACAAATTCCACAGTACCGGCGCGCAAACAATCACAACCACACAACTGTAAACTCTTGCACAGATAAAAAGGGAATAGTATACCTCCGGGAAGGTCTCGAAAAAAATCCAAAAAAAATATGATGATAATCCTCGCGACGAGTAGATGAAAAAAGTGTACAGGCTCGTCTCGATCCGACGCTCGAGCGCGGAGAAAAAAATCCGACAAGGTGCTGCCGTCAAGAGAGAAATCCTGTAGCAATGGGGGTTAAAAATGTACCAGGAACCCCTAGAAGAGCACGGATCTGTAGAAGGTGGTCAATACAAAAAACATAGGCCTACCTCTCGAGAACCCAACGCCTCAAAAATCGTCCAAAAATACTGTCGGGGTAGCTCTGTAGACCTCCCAGACTGAAGTGCGACGAAAATGGGCCTCCAATAGTAAATCGTCGCACTGCGCTTCGCTGCTGAAGTCGTCGAGTTCGCGCGCTCCGAAAAATCCGAAACTCCTTCAGTAGATGCACAAGAAGATAAGAAAGATTTTTGCTTAAGGGTGCAAAGGCAAAAGAAGTCAGGAAAAGCCCCAAAAAGGAGAAGAAAGGGCCTATTTATAGGCCCTCCCACGAACAGCCCACGAAAAGAGGTCATTGGGCTTTTCGGGCCCAATTTCCGGGCGCCCGGATAAATCGGGCGGCTACAGTGTTGGGCCCGGCCCTACACTGTGCGCGCCCGGTTTATCCTGGAGCCGCCACGTGTCCCATGGCTCTCCCCCGCGCCCGGCGCACGCGCGCCCGCGAATCGCGGAGCGCCGCGTGTCCCGACAGCGGGGCATGGGCCGGCTGCTCCCGGCCAACCGCGGGGCGCCACGTGGCGCCCCCACGTCGCGGGCCACCTGCCCCAACTGCCCCGACCTGCTCCCCTAGCGCGTGGACCGCGCGCGCATGAGCCGACCACTCGCAGGCCGCCACGTGGCGCGCCCTGGTCCATGCGCCAGGCCGCAAGTCCCCGTGGACCGCGCACACAGCGCCCGCCAATCGCGAGCTGCCACGTGTCCCATGCGCCGGCCCATGCACCAGCGCCAACGTTCCGTGGACCGCGCCGTGTGAGCCGGCCAATCCGGTGCTGCCACGTGGCACCAGGTCGGTCCACGGCCTCCCCCATGCACCAAAATGCGCGAAAAACTTTCGAGAGCCCGTTTTTGGGCATCCGGACTCAGAATCGAACAAGCAAATAGTCATTTTCAAGCGTTTTTCCGTGCTGAATCCATTTCCAACCTCTGTTTGGCCTAATTCCTTTCAGAAATTTCGGCAAACCTAGCCGAAGGCCAACACAGCTAATGATAACTCACAGGGTCCATCTGTGGCATCCCATTGATGCACCATGGGCCGGATACACCAACACTAGGTGTTCTAACAGTGGATTCATCGGAAGAACGTTGCATGGGAACCAGGGCCACTACACCATTGGTAGTTCAAGTAGATAACAATCTATAAAGCATTCTATAAAAGATAGAGCAAAGACACTATCAATTGCTTGGATGAATAGCAAGGTAACTATTTGATCTCACTCATTTTGCAACAAAGAAATGGAAAATTCGATGAAATAAAGCAAAGTTCGGTCAAGACACAGAAAACACCACTAACTCGCGTGGATAGCTGCATAATTATTAGGAACTCATTTTTCCTTCCTAACAATTACTCCTAATCATCAAAAATTCAGAGACTTTCATAAACCAAATTCAAAAATCCGAGAAGTTTCCAACCCACACACTCTCACTCTCTGAAAAAAATATAAAATCATCACCACCACCACGGCCAAAATTTAAGAACAAAGAGATTCTGAAACAGGAACTAAATAATCAAAATGCAAACCAAATTTACTAAAAATATTAGTCAATAATCGACAGAATTATTATCAGATCGCACTCATGTAGCACATGATTGTACTGTTCTTTTTCAAATGGAAAAAATCTCAGCAGCTAAAGAAGGTTATATAACACAGCATTTCCACCAAAAGAAGAAAAACAAAAAGGGAAAACAACAACAACAACAATAACAGCAACACAACATCAGTGAAACCGAAAAATCAAGCTCAATGCAAATAAAATAACAGATACTGGAAATAATAAATATCAGGATCAAGTAACATAGCATAAAATAACAGATACTGGAAATAATAAATATCCACAAAATCCCAGAAACGGGAGTAACAAAAATCCATCTGAAATATATATCATACCAGAACACCACGACGCAAACAAATGTCATACCTGAGGAAGCAGCCCGTCAATAGATCACTAAAAAATAGCACTAAAAGCACTACAAATGCTGGAAAAAATGAGCAAAATAAGCAGATCGGGACCTTATCATTCTCCAACTGCTCCTTGAGAGAGATTAGAGGCCCGGGAACGAATTAATAATAGACTGAATAAAGCGAGAATTGTTCACAGGAGCTCAGCATAATGCTTTCGAGTTTTCAAGCTCGAGAAATTGTATATATATATATATATATATATATATATATATATATTCAACCAGAAGGATTGAAAACCAAAGGAAAACCAAATAAAACCAAAGCGAAAAATCAAGAATAAATATATAGAAGAAAAGGAGAAAAAAAAAATAGTATAAGGCTCAGATTAGTGCGGAGGATATCGGCGACGCACAAATGGTTGCATACATTGTAGGCCATCCAGATAATGCACGCCTATCGGCTACGCACAAATGGTTGCATACATTATAGGCCATCCAGATAATGCACGTGCAATATTTCGATACAAACGGTTGTCCAATTTTTCAAGGTCAATGACTAGACCATTCCTCAGCTCGGGTTTTTTTCTTCTTTTTTTTCCTGCATCATCATCGCCTTATAAAAAAAAAAAAAAAAAGAGAGAAAAGAAGTATTTAGAATTACCGTAGTTGCATGATTAAAGAAACCATCCACGCCTAATTCAAAGGGAGTAAACCTTGTTTCCCCGTCTTTGGCAAAGTACAGTCAGCTTTATGCTTATAATACCAACCATAGCGATGTAGGACAAAATTTTTTTAGGTCATTAAATCATTCAAGTCTGAGCACAGCATAGGGGAGAACTTAGCATAATTATTTTGTAACAATTGTTGCAAGCAATAATAGTAGGGGAGTAGAGGGAATATATAAGAAACAACATTTGCGTGCTAAAAAAAGCAAGTAAAAACCTAGGACATAAAAAAGGAGAAGGAAAAAAACGGTAAATAAGATAAGTAAGCAAATGTAGGGAAGTTCAAAGTGCAGCAAACCAAAGAAAATAAAGGAAGGTGAGTCACGCAATAGAAAGATCTATCTATCCTTACATGGAATTGGAGAGTTCCCACCTGACAAGAATGAAAAACGTAAGTAACAATAGTAGGAAAAATTAGAGAGCGAGAACAATAATAAAACTGGTAAAATAGACTCACAGGCAAAGGAGGACTTGAAATTTATTATACAATGAGGATTCTCTTGTACTAAAAATAGCTTTCATAAAATGAGAATTGTTCAGTTTATACTACTAAGGTTTATGACAACATTACAGACATAAGTGCTGTATCAAAAAGGCATAGGATAAAACGAAACCAAGAAAAAAGAAGGGAAAAAAATGCATAGAACTCATCTCAACTGTATTGTATTTCATTGAGTAAAATATTTCAACCTTGCACCCTACGTTTTCAGTACTTGTTGAGAGCAGAAACTCACAATAAGTTCTGATATAACTTGTGGCTTGCCGTTTAAATCCAAAAAAGAAGAAGAAGAAGCCACAGAACATCCCATTGAGTGTCAAGAAGTGGAAATAACGTAAGCAAAATAATCAGTACAATTTACAATTACATTAAAGAGAAAAGCCTCAACTCTTCCCACAGTTTTTTGGTAGATATGTGAGCAGCTTAGTGTACATTCTCTATGCAGCCCATCCATCACACAGCAAAGAGTGGAAGGACCAAAAACACAAACTGGGAATAACAATATTCAAATTAGGAATACAAAAAGGATGCGGTGATTGCCCTAAGGCAACGCATGACAATCGCCCCAAGGCCGTTCGGCATGCAACATCCCATCTTTCCACATTGAACCATAGCCGATTGCCCTAAGGTAACTCATGACAATTGCCCCGAGGCCATTCAGCACGCAACATCCCCTCTTTTCATATTGGACCATATTCCCAGATTGTGTTGGAGCAACAGGACGGAAACAAATGGAACTATAAGTAGGGAAATCAAAACTTTATACATATACATATACATAGACATACACACACACACACACACACACACATATATATAGGCATTAAACATGGAGGAATAAATCAACCACAACGTAAATCACATTTGTAGATAAACGTTAAGTGAGATAGCAAGTACAGAAAGCACGAGTCTCTTTAAAGCAAAAGGGTAAACAAAATTGTAGTAACCGTGATTTTTGAAATCCAAAATTTAAGTTTAAATAATTTTCTGGGTTATTTAAATGGCAAAAATGAATTATTAGTAGTGCAATTGTGACCTGAAAATACTGACTTTTGATCAGAGCCTGATCTCAAAAATCTGAGATCACCAGTGCGACCGTCTCGTCAAAACAAGAAAGATTGATATTCACATATTTTCGATCCGACGGTCGGATCTTCCGCAAAACAGTAAAGAAGAAGCGGGGCCCACAACTTAAGTTGTGAATAGTAACCACTGATTTAATTCCCCTCTCGACCAACGTCAGCCATTTCGCCGTCTGGACCCCAAACATAGTAGTATGAGTAGTCGTTTCTAGCTATTTTCAATATTCTGAGCGCAATGGCACTGACAGAATTCGCGTTTGGCGATTCTGGTGCATCAAAATGCGTGTATTACAGTATAGCCTACAGTATATTATGGCCCGAGATTTTATTCGAGCACCGAATCAAGCAAGCAAATACGCTACTTGAAAGGTCTCGACGAGCCAGACGTCGTGGCGAAGTCAGTTTCGCAATTCGACAAACCGTTTGTCTCGAAATGCGCGAAAGTGTCGAAAAACCAATCTTTTCTATTAAAACCTATACTTTTCATGGACCAAATGTTTTGGGCCTTTTAGGTTAGGGTCCTGGCAGCATATGTGATCTACAGTAGGGGTCTTGAAGCATTAGAATGGCTGTGTGGGGACTAAACCGCAATTTTTGCAAAATATTGCATTAAATGTAATATGACTCTTGGGGTTGTGTGGGGGGGGGGATCCGAGGGGCCAACATCGGTCTCTGGACTTCCTTTACTCCCCTGATCACTCCAGCCAAAGCCCTAGATGCGGGGGTAGCCGAGGAGTCACCAGCCATTAGAGAGAATCTGAGAGTGAGAGAGGAAGAGATAGGTTGCACTCAAGTTGATCCAATTTGCTCCTAGTGATTTCTGGAGTGTTCTCCTGCGTCCTGAGATCGAGCCCGAGCTTGCTGGGTGGCTGCGCGACGCGGGGGAGGAGAACCGGCTTCTACCTTTCTTCTCCAACTCCGGCGAGGTAAGATCTTCCATCGCTCTGTGTTGTAGCACCCGAGACCCTTGGAAGTCGACTCTGTAGAGTCTAGAGATGCTCCCTGCCTAGCCCCGAGCCTCCATGCACGGCTGGTTGCCGGCGGGAGAAAGCTCCTCGCCGGAACTGTCACGCCCCGAGTTCAAAAATCAGTGTATAAATTTTTTTTTTTTCAAATCAGAGTTCGCAAACCGGGCGTAACAGACCGCCACATGTATAGTAAATTCCCTACCCAACTGGACAGAGCCTTTCCTATACATGCACGGCTAACCATAATCAGTCAATACCAGAGTAGTCTAAACTACGCACGCCAAAACTAGTCAATCTATAATAAGTAACTGAAAATGCGGAAAATGATGTATACTGACTACATATGGGTCGATACTATCGCAATCCTCTCACCAACGTGTCCCGATATCCCATCACCCAAGCAACCTGAAAAACAGTCACCCGAGGGTGTGAGACACACCGGAGTGTATCCCAGTGGGCACGACGAGCCGAGAAATAGCTAATCGTACCTACTGGGTACAATAATCTGCGGATAGTAAAAATCATAGGGTAAAGCTGAATAACAACTAAGATCTACTGATAATCAACAGAATCCACAGATAGGCTAACTAGGCAGGAAATCAATCATCAGGACTACAGATAAGAAATACTGTAAATCAGGATATGTCAGTGATAATCAGTCATAAGAGCGGTAGATCATGTATGCTGGAAATCAAAGGTATCCACAATAATCATGCATAAGGAACTGCAAATGATAACAGCATGTCTACCGATACTAATACTGGAAATAAACTGAGCAACAGTATAAGGTAAAAGTAATGCGTCAATAAGGAAACTATCAACATCCAATCAAAAGCCACCATATTGGTCCACAAGACTCAGGGATATCTCGCCGAACCTGGCACCAACCTGGCTGACATACTCCGGCACCCTCGGGCACTAACCTGGGAGTCATCACTCCGGCACCCTTGGGCACTAACCTGGGAGTCACGGGTCGTACACTAGACCACTTTACCGGTAAAGAACATCTACACGGGTCATGACTCCGCTGATGTTCGTGAAGTACAGCAGTGCGGGCAAATCATAATGATCAATCTCACGGTCTAGTGACCGGGTAGTCGGCAACATGCCGAGATCCCAACAGGGAATCATCAGTCAACATCTATCGATCAGGATCAATCAATCATGCATATCGGAACATCTAGTAGTATCTATCAATCATGCATGTCGGAACATCGAGTAGTATCTATCGATCAGGATCAATCAATCATGCATATCGGAATATCAACAATATATCGGCTGACATGAATCAACAGGTATAATCTGATCATGTCATCTATGTAACAAGATGTGAAAACTGACAAGCAGCTGTATATCATGTATCTACGGAATCAATGTCTATCGAACAATCATGCGGTATATAGATCAACTCATCAGATATAATCAAGAATAGGAGTACTGACAAGCAGATGTATATGGTGTGACTAAGGAATCACTGTCTATCAGGAAACTCATATGGCATAGTCAAGCATAGGGGTACATGATAAAATCTCCAGGGCTAATCTCAAGCACAGGTCTAACAGAGTCAATGTCAATCAGAGGGATCATGATATCGAGATCAACATATGTCAAGATAGGTCATATAGATATAATCAGCAGGGCAAATCAAAAACAGGTGTCCGACTGGACTAAAGCAACCAGAGGGCCGAAAAGATAAAACCCGGACCGAAGATAACCCACCTGAATGTAGGCCGATCCAACGACTCCAACAGAAGGCTCATGGGCCGGAGTCAGACTGCAAGGACCTGGATCACGAATACTAATCAGGGACGGATAACCACATCTATAAACTGTTCTTTTACATCGAAGTACGCGAAACTCGCGCCGAAAGCCGTTAAACCGACGATTTTGCCGGTTCTCGGACCGATAACCAATTTTCGCTCGACAGGAGCCGTTGGATTCCTAACAAAAAGCTTAGGAATCATGTACACACTGCCCTAGACAGCACGCATTGCTACAATTGCATTTTGACCCTTAGGGTTTCCAGAAATCGCACTTTTATAGCTTTTTGAGAGCCATTTTCGCTCGTTCTCTTAACTGGAAAATCATTTTTACGAACCGTCACTTCCAGCATGTGACATTTAACTTGCTGAACACCGTGCTCACCAATTTGCGGCAGCACGGAACCCGAGGAAAACTTCGGGCCATAATATACTCCTTTCTAACATAGCCAAATAGCATTTTTGTTTCTCCAGCTCTTCAAAACCTATTTCTAACACGAGCATCGCGTCCAGTGACCCCAAATTAGCCAGGGGCACACTGTCGCGGCTTCGCAAACAGCCCGGAATAGATTTTGGGCCAAACATTTAGCTTAAGGCTTGAACATACTACAACTTTAAATATACTAGTCCAAATTTAACAAAAATTGAAGCATTTGACTCCAGGCAACACCAGGACAACCAGGCTCATCATTGGGCAGCCCAGAATCTGCTGGATCAAAAGATCCAAGTACCTCGCTCTCTAACACTTCGACAATGCACCACAACGCATCCACTCAGAACCAATTTGATCTGAAATGAGCACTGAGCTCAGGGAACAGTGTGGAACATCTTTCATATACAAATCGAAACCTAAATCCAAACAACACTTCTTTGAAGCATTTCCTCGAACACCTAGAGTGCACAATTCAATCACAAGCACCCAAGCTTGCCTCAAACCTAATCTCTACAGAGAGACAACCTGGGGGTTTCTAAGATGTATGGAAAGCAAGCATGAAGGGTTTAGGGATTACCTGGGTGTTTGGCCGGCGACACGGGTGTGCGGCGGTGGCCGGAGGTGAGCACGGATCCAAGGATTGGTGCAACTACACAATTATTAAACCCCACGTTCAAGTTCACATGCAAAGGTTTGGGGAGCTCCAAAATGACCTAATGAACGTACCTGAGTTGGTTGCCCACCGCGCGAAGCCCCGGAATCGCCGGAAAGGAAGTTCGCCGGAAAATGAGTCCTCTAATGGCGGAATCCGGCCGGCGATGAACGGGCCTCTGCAACTTGGACCAAAACACTCTCCGCAATGCCACGGTGCTTCCTGCATTGGTGGCCGGCGACGGGGACGAGCGGCGGAGAAATTCCGGCGAAGACTCAAATTATCAAGTTCTAGGGCTTCGTCGTGTGGTGCAGTCCTTCAACCGATCTTCTCCAAACTTTGCAGGAAGCCTGCAGTCGCCAAGTGGAGCAAGATCAACGGTCTTGATCACGTCTATAACGGTCGGACGGAACCCGTGATGAAGCTCGGCCAATTATCGTTTTCCGGCAACGCGTGGCTTCCGCCGGCACCAGGGTCGACGGCGGCGGCTCGGGCTTCACAGAGAGGGTTCTTTCGATGTCAGGAACAATCTACAAGGGTCCATGGGCCTTTTAAAATAAATAAATTCCAATATCTAACCTCGTCGGAAAAACTTGGATAAGAGGGTGTCCTCCGCGGCGGCTCACGGCGGCGGCTGGGGCTGGGTCCACCTCAGCTCGGCTGCGGCTCCACGGGAAACTCCACAGGGAAGGGTCTAGGTCGATTTGGTCCTTCCCGAGCACCCTTCTCTCCAAACATCCGAGGTCAAGAAGGGTTTTGGATCTTTCTTCTCCGGCGGCGGCCGGTGCGGGGAGGCTCCGGGGAGCGCGGCAGATAAGGGGAGGAAGTTGTTGCACAGGCGGCTAGGGCAAGGGTGCGATGGGTTTAGGGTTTTGTGGCACCCGAGCTCGGCATACACCTATATATAGCATTATGCACAATTGCATTTACCCCCCTCAGCCTTTGCATCCTAGAAGCTAAGTCCCTCACAGTAGTTTAGTTTCACACTTAGGTCCCTCACTAGGGAGTGGCACGCAATTCGAGGCAAAGGATATAGGGTTTTATGTGCAAAAAGCCACATTTTCCCGTATTTCACGCTTTTCGAGATGTTCCGGTCGTCGAAATGGAAAATGGACTGCGCCATGACGTCCGGCTCGACGAGACCTATCAGGTAGCGATTTTGATTTTCGAGAAACTGCCCGGATAAAAACTCGGTCCATAAAATACAGTTCCGAATTACAGTTATCGCCCTTTTCGAGACTTTAGGGTCGTCAAACGAAAATTCCGTCAGCGCCATTGCGTTCAGAACGACGAAACCGATGAAATCGACTACCTGGTTCACTATGTTCGGATTTCAGACTGTAATTTAGTGCTTGTTGCAATCGACGGAGTCAAAAACTTAGGGGCTACTGTTTATCTACAGTGTTAACTTAAAAACACTGTGCGCAGCCCACTGTTACATTGGTCCCGATAATTCGCTCGCTTCTTCATCGATTTCTGGAGGATCCGACCGTCAGATCGAAAAGTGCTGAATATGAATCTCGCTCAATTCGACGAGACGATCGCAACGGTCAATTCGGATTTCCAAGATCAAGTCCGGATTGGAAAATAGCCTTTTTTTCCTAGTAATTAGTGCAACTTGCACACTGGCGCTTGACCAAATAGGTCAACAAGGGTCTTTTGAATTCAAAACTAGATCAGAATTCACTTTTTAACCTATTTATTAAAAATAAGATATTTCGAGTTTCTACAGGAACCCTATTTTGCTCCGCCGCGGCTGAGCGTCGCAACCACTGGTCCAAACGCCGAAATAAAATTGTGGGCTTGGACTGTGGGTGATGAGGATCATCTTCACCAAAATTGGTGGAGTTTGGTTCAGGGAGTGAGCCGCAAACAGAAACTCTAGTTTTCGGGTTATTGCACCATGGCCGAGCTTCTTGCTCCGGCGCCAGCGTCGCTCCTCGACGACGGGCACATGTGTAGAGTACCGGGTTTTCGGATAGCGCTCCGACCTCGTGAGATGGCGGAGTGTGGATAAACCGCTCGAGCGGGTTCCATATTGGATCACAGATGAGTTCGGGTCGACTCGGATCAACGCGGAAGCCCCAGCTTGATTCGGATTATTCCGGGCGTTGTGCGCCGATTGAGAACTGGATTTGGGAGATACCGACTTCATGATTGAGTGCAAAATTTCGGGTACACTTGGAACAGGTATGCTTTGGGTTTACAGCGGAGTTCGGGAGGATCCGGACTGAAGCGGAAGATCCGAGGGCGAAAAATGGGTTGAAACTGGCAGTTTTGGAGCCGGTTTTTTTTGGATTGAGCACTCCGACTCAACGGTTGAGCTTTTTGAGGAGAAAAAGCTGTGGACATGTGTATTTTCAAATTACAGCGAGGTTCGGGAGGTTCCAGACTGGTGCGGAGGCCCCGAAGGTAAAAAGTGACTTTGAGTTGGCCTATTTTGGATTAATTAATTAATTTAATTAAATTTTTTTGAGTTAGGTCTGTGTGGCAGCAAAGTAAAGAAGGAAAGAAAGAGATTGGGAATTGAATTAATTGGATTAAGAGAGTGGGTATTTGAATGCATTTAATTAAAAGAATGAGATTTTTTTTCCTTATGCATTTATTGTTTGCCAACTACCCCCTCACCCACCTCCCTTAATTAAAAAGCCCTCCACATCATCGTCTCCTTCTTATTAGTGAAACAGAGGAAACAAATGGAAACAGGGGAATGAGAAAAGGAGAGAAATGAAGAGAGAAGAAGGAGATGGGACTAAGGAAAGGAGAGATGAGGATGGAGCTTTGTTGATAAAACACCCTCCTTGAAGCTTAGTGGGTCGAGCGTTGGGCGCGGCGAACGGCGTGCGCGGCGGAATGGTCGAGGTGCGTGCTTTTCTTTTGTTTTTGCTTCGGAGTGGGTGTGTAGAGGAGGAGGTCTTGCTGTCTTATAACCGAGGGCAGCAAGCGGCTGGGCTCCGCTTGAGGCGCGCAAGGCGTTGAGGCGCAGCGCCCAGGCGGGCGCCGCGCAGTGCGCAAGCGCGCGCTGCGGGCGCAGCGCCCAGGCGGGCGCCGCGCAGTGCGCAAGCGCGCGCTGCGCGCGTAGTGCGCAGCGGGCCTGGTGGGCCGCTGCGGGCCTGGGCGCCGCGCGGCGGGCCCAGGCAGCGCTGCGGCTGCTGGTTAGTGCCGCGGCGGCGGCTTTAGCTTCGCTGCAGTTTTGCGGCGCGTGTCGCGCGCGGTGTTTTTTTCGCTTTGGGCTTGGTTTTGGTGCCGGCGACCGCGCGATTAACCCCTGCTTCCGCTAATCTCTTTTTGGTTTCCCTCCTTTCTCTCACAGGTTGGCTTGGTGCCTCGGTTGTTGCTGCTGCAGGTTAGTGATGAGCAGAGTGTGTGATGTGTAAGTGCAGGGAATTGGAATTTTTCTTTGAGTTGGCTTTGAAGGATGGACTTTTGAAGATTGTAAAATCGGTTAAAATTTTAGAGTGTACTGTAGGATATTGGGAGCAGTTTTGTGCTGCTTGTTGGCTGTTGTTGAGCAAAGAGAGTGCTGTGGAATTTGGCTTGTATGTGTGAAGTGTATGTGTGGGTGTTTGTGACTGCTTGGTGTATGTTGGGTTTGGTGGCCTTATGTAAACAGGATGTGTACTGTGAGCTATTGGTTGATGGGTTGTGAACTTGTATGTTTGCCGAGAGTGTGTGAAGCATGTGTTTGATTATGCTGTTGGGTTATCCTTGTTGTTGGAGCTATAGGATTGTATATGTGGGTGTATGTATTTTTGTAAGAGTGAATTTTAGAGGGTGCTGTGATTCTCGGTGATGGTGTTAGAGAGTGTGAAATGAGTTGTTGGCTATGGGTCTTTGTGCATATGTGGATTTTTATTAGTTGTATGCAATTGGAGATAATTGAGTATAGCGGAACTTCCAGAATAATATATGTGATCATGTATTTTATCTTGGGGCAGATGTTTAATGTTGGTTCTATGGTGAATTGGAGGTGTGCTTGAGCCTTGCTTGCTGTTGCTATGGGTGTGAATTTGAAGCTGTGAGTTATATGATTAATTATGATGGAATTAAATTATGCATGCTGTCAGTGATGAGGTGAAATTAATTAGACTATGGACTTTATTTATTGTATGTAATTGGAGTTGCAGTTCAGTGTAAGCCTTTGGAGTGGATGTGGACTTGATGTGGGCAGTTTTTGATGCTGGAATTTTTGTGAGGACTCGAAGGAATTTATTGGAGCGTTGAGGAGTTTTCCCGGATTTGCGGCACGATTTTTCGAGGTTTCGTCAGTTCGAGGTTCCGGCACTTCACCGACTTCAGCAATTGCCTGCGGAAAGCGTTCCAGGTGGGTTGGAATTTCTCCAAAATGTATGGGATGCCTTTTAAAGCTATTGAATGCAAATTGAGCATATTTTTATGCAATTTTTCACTGATTTTTAGATCTGATAGTTGCCTGGAAATTTGTAGAAAATTTTGTAGAACCCCAGATTATTTTTAGTATACTCCAGATACTATATGACACTAGACGGCATGTTTTGTTGGCACCATAATTACACCTGAATCATTTTAAAAATCTAGAAAGCCCGTTTTAAGGAAAATCGACATTTTTAAAGGTGGTTTTTAAATTATAAATTCGCCAGAGGTATGGCATAGATTCAGGGTGCATTAGACCTCGTGCCTGGGGGCCGAGGGGTTTCTTTTTGAGTTTTGAGATGAGTTATAGTGTCATTTAATTTTCGAGCTCCTTATGAGATAGTGAGATTACTCTAGATTATGGGTCATATTTTGATTCAGTGATGGAGATGACTTTCCTACTTAGCCTTGAGAGTTTTGGGGGTTCTGGCAGATCGAGTCGTGGAGGTTTCCCGACTCAGCCATGGGTTGTGCATTATCAGATTGAGTCGTAGAGGGTTCTCCGACATAGCTGTGAGAGTATTTGGGTTCTCCTGTTTGAGTCGTGGAGTCTTTTTCCGACAGAGTTGCACTTTTGAGCATCGAGTTGCCGATCTGTTTGATCGTGGACTATAGCCTGCATGTGCCGCTTATGAGACAGTGATACAGATGAGATACTTGAGTTCGGTGGGGTCGCTCCCCTCGAGCTACCACCCGGGTGTGTGTGATGATACCGAGCCTGACGAGGCTGCGATGATGCGACTAGTTGATACACTAGAGTTCGCTTGTGATAGTCCGTGTGGGACGCCCTACGTAAGTCCCGTCCCAGTGGGGATGAGGTGGCAGTAGGTTTGGCGCAGGCTTGACTGGACCCTATGAGGCAGTCATTGAGATTGGGTGACATTGAGAGAGTGATGGCATAGCATGTTCATTGATGAGTCTTCCTTTGAGCATGGTACTTGAGGCATATTATTAGTAGTGTTAGTGTATGCATAGCAGGATCAGAGTAGATTTCTTTCTACATATTGTTGTCGCTTATTAGTTGTTGTTTCTTTCCTACTTTTCTTTTATCTATCTATCTATCTATCTGTCTATCTATCTGCATACCCATCTGTTTTGCCTCCAGTAGTCTTAGTGGGCATACCGTGGATATTGGGACGGTACCCACTGAGATCTGCCTTCTGCAGTAGATCTCACACCCGCTGCGGTGACAGGTTTTCTGAGGCTGCTGTTCCGGCTTAGCGCACGCGGAGACAGCTGATCGAGGTGAGGACGTGACCAGTAGTTCCTTACCAGCATTTGAGAGTCAGAGGTAGATGTACCCGATGTCTTTTTTTTATGTTTCCACTTTTGTACTGAGAGGGTGAGGCTTGTATTTTATATTTCATTCTAGGGACCTGTTTTGAGGATTATGTATTAGTGAAGCTTTAATTATTTCAGGTATTAAGAGTTTTTTTTGTTAGCTACTAGTTTTATTTTCAGCTCTGATACATGTGTAGCTTTAGATATTTTGCAGGGTAGACGCTTCGTCTGTACGGCAGTTTTCGTACAGATGGCGGATCTGTTGGTGAGCCCGGGTCGCAGTTTCGACCCCGGGGCGTGACAGATTTAGGTGGTATCAGAGCCTAGGAATATAGGTCGTTGAGGACTTAGAGACCCTAGGCTATTGGTTGGACAGTAGGATGACTGTCGTGAGAGACGTGACTTTAGCGAGAGTCCTGATTTTTGTTTGTACCTCCCCCAGAGGATTGGGGCGAGTGATCTTACATGTTATTTCTCTAAAGATGATTATGTTGGCTGCAGACAACATAATGCTTTAGTAAGGGTAACATGTTTTAGACTTTCGCTTGATTTGGTCGAGAGAGTTTTGGTCCTAATGTTTGTTTTGTTGCAGTGGTTTTTGATGCCTCCGAGACGCCGTGCAACGGCGAGGGCATATTTGACCTTGGATGAGGAGTCGAACAGCGGGAGGCCAAATGGATAGAGCAGAGTGAGGTCTGAGAGTTGCAGGCCCAAGTAGCCAGGCGTTTGAGGCGATGCGGCTCCAGGAAGAGAACATGGAACGCGTGATGCACATGCTGGAGTAGAGAGCATCTCTCGGGGTATCGCTAGTAGTACTTCCAGCCGCGACGTCGTCGACTTCGATCCTGATCGCACCACTGATGGCGCAGAAGCAGCGAGAGGTTGCTGACCCGTTGTTTTATTTCATCCAGTTCCATCCCTGCAGATTTCGGGATCGGGTTTGGAGCCTTAGGAGGCTGAGAACTAGATTGATGCCTTGGAAAAGTTATCTGAAGATTGTTTGCTTAGGAGAAGCATCTGGTGCACTTGGTTATGCATTTTTGGAAAGGGACGTCGAGAGTTGGCGGCGTCAAGTTTCGTCCTGCTGGACCACCGGGAGCGCATAGGATGACCGGGAGCGAGTTCTGTGATTGTTGAGCAGAGTACCCATTGTCGCTCAGGATGAAGATTAGAGGTTGTTTATGCTTGAGAGGGAACTGCATCTGGATGGCTATCTCTTTGTGCATACTCGGCGGGCGCCGACCTTTGATGCAGCAATTGTGCATGGTCAGTGGATTGACCGAGGATCAGTGATCACTTTCAGGAGGGAAGAAGAGCAAGGGAACAGCTTCATTGAGAGACGTCTAGCATCGTCGGATTTTGGGATAGTTGAATGGATCGAGGTTGCCATGATTCCAGTCTCAGGATCATGGGTCTCAGAGGAGACAAAGTCCAGGAGGTTCTCGACAGTTGAGGCACCAGCAGTAGTGTCAGGACATTTTCAAGCAGAGTGTTCCTGATTGGTGCTCTTGGATTTGCCGCTTGCGACAACACCCTCTACCCCCCTTTTTTTGGATAAAGAGGTTCATCCGATGTACCGACAGACTGATGGAGCCGTCATGCCGAGGCAGTTAGAGCGATGGCCACCAGTATCTATTGTTGAGTTTGCGTAGCCAGCTGGAAAGCGCCAGGATAGTGGATCATATTTTACCAGGTGTGGTTTCCTTGGGTCGTCGCAGTTAGAGCTTGTTGATGCCGACACCGCGTGTGCTTGCTCTGTAGAGCAGGGGTAGCTTCGCGTGGGCCAGATAGGAGACTGTTGGCTTATGCGCGTGAGGATCAGGTTCCAGATCACGTTTAGCACTTGGATGAGTGTTGCTTGTCCGACCCAGTGTTGTTAGGACTTTGGATTTGATCATCGAAATGTTAGTCCTACATCAGTTCAGGGAGGTTGATTAAGCATGAATTGAGAATGGATAAGGATTGGTTACCCCAACGTCATGCTATCAGGAATTGTTGGGAGAGGACAATGACCCTCCGTGGACCTGGTCAGGAGGAGTGTGTTTATAGAGGATGTTGAGCATGACGGAGGTTGAGGCGTGGTCGTCTCGCTTGTTAGCGATTATAAAGGAGGTGCCTACAGTAGCCCCGGGATTAAAGAATATTCTTATCACTGTGAGATCCGGTGTTAGCCCACCTGATCTGTTATTGAAACCGCCATTTAGTGGGTTTGAGACCGAGATAGTGTTCGATGTGGATTTAGAAGCTGCGCTGACTTCGGCAGCATTCCTTGGAGTATCACCCGTGAGACAGAGAGCCGATAGCGCAGTTGCGTGTTTTGATGGATCGAGAAGTCTGTGTAACCCAGTGCCACGTGGTGGGTACATATTAGTAAGGGTCCCTTGATGGTATGAGCACTGACAGATTTGGGTCGTGTGGCAGCAGATGCCTTTGTGAGATTGATCGCTCGTGGAACCTTACAACCGAGGGCTGTGCCCGGTTAGTGTTTGGGACTTGTTAGGGGCTTTTTGAGCTTGCCTTGCGGTCAAGTGGATTGACTGAGGCCCTGTCCCCTATGGATTTGAGGAATTCTATTTTTCCGGCTGTGTTTAGACGGATTGGTGGTATTACTCGTCATGGTTATTTGGATTCATTTTCGAAGTGACATAGAGCATCAGGAGCACTTGAGAGTAGCGCTGTAACTTCTGAGAAAAGAAGTCATATGCCAAGTTATTAAAGTATGCATGTCGACTTCGGAAGGTGGGGTTGTTAGGCCTGTGATTTCTGCTACAAGATTGACTGAGGACCCAACGAAGAGTGATACCGTTGGGTATTAGCCTAACCTATGATAGAGACTAAGATCAGAATTTTTTTTTTTTTTTTTTTTTTGGCCTAGGCACGGCCAGTGTAGCTTTGAGGATATAGGCTGAGGAGGATACCTGTATTGTTGCAAACGTTGCTTGCAATGGAAAGAACATTGATCATTCTTAGATCCTCAACCTGAAATACTTGGATACTCAGGAAGAGCTTGGTTGCAGCCACGTCGGTGGACAGAGTTATTGGAAT
Organism: Tillandsia fasciculata; assembly: GCA_029168755.2. Lineage (NCBI taxonomy): Eukaryota > Viridiplantae > Streptophyta > Magnoliopsida > Poales > Bromeliaceae > Tillandsia > Tillandsia fasciculata. Next base: position 12,819,353 of record CM054940.1, on the reverse strand, counting down.
TGTAAGTTTAGTCTTATAGCATAATTATCCCAGCGAGGATTTTATGGTCAGTATGTCGTGGTTAGGCGAGCATGCAACCTTGGAACGAGGTCTTCGATCCGTGGTTGCCACTTTTGGAACTTGGGATTTGGGAGTTGGAATTTGAGCATTGTTTTCCGATGTTGAACTACTTCCCCTGTAATTTGATTTGAGTGGGGCACCTATGGAACTTGAGTGTTTTGGTTGCTAAGGAGCAACGATGGAGTTATGCCTATTGGGGGCTTAGTGTTTGGATTTGGGAACCATAATTGTGAAAGCCACTATCCGCAAGGATACGATCAGTCGAATTTGACGCGGAGAGGTTGATCTGCGAGTGTTTTCTAGCTGGAAGAAGTGTAATTGATCCCTTGCATGATTTGGATTGCGCTTCTTTGGAAATGGACGAGGAATTGAGCTATCTGAAGCGACCGATGCAGATCTTTTTTTTGTGACAAAGGAATTTTGCAGTCGGGTTATACCATGGCGAAGATTCAAAGGAGCCGTTGTGATGAGAGAAAGGCCACTTGAAGCTTGAAGATGAATTGAGGATCTCCTATCCCCATTGAATTTAGACACCCTCCTGAGTTATGAATTTATTTTGGGTTTCGAGGACGAAACCTTTTTAAGGAGGGGAGAGTGTAGAGTACCGGGTTTTCGGATAGCGCTCCGACCTCGTGAGATGGCGGAGTGTGGATAAACCGCTCGAGCGGGTTCCATATTGGATCACAGATGAGTTCGGGTCGACTCGGATCAACGCGGAAGCCCCAGCTTGATTCGGATTATTCCGGGCGTTGTGCGCCGATTGAGAACTGGATTTGGGAGATACCGACTTCATGATTGAGTGCAAAATTTCGGGTACACTTGGAACAGGTATGCTTTGGGTTTACAGCGGAGTTCGGGAGGATCCGGACTGAAGCGGAAGATCCGAGGGCGAAAAATGGGTTGAAACTGGCAGTTTTGGAGCCGGTTTTTTTTGGATTGAGCACTCCGACTCAACGGTTGAGCTTTTTGAGGAGAAAAAGCTGTGGACATGTGTATTTTCAAATTACAGCGAGGTTCGGGAGGTTCCAGACTGGTGCGGAGGCCCCGAAGGTAAAAAGTGACTTTGAGTTGGCCTATTTTGGATTAATTAATTAATTTAATTAAATTTTTTTGAGTTAGGTCTGTGTGGCAGCAAAGTAAAGAAGGAAAGAAAGAGATTGGGAATTGAATTAATTGGATTAAGAGAGTGGGTATTTGAATGCATTTAATTAAAAGAATGAGATTTTTTTTCCTTATGCATTTATTGTTTGCCAACTACCCCCTCACCCACCTCCCTTAATTAAAAGCCCTCCACATCATCGTCTCCTTCTTATTAGTGAAACAGAGGAAACAAATGGAAACAGGGGAATGAGAAAAGGAGAGAAATGAAGAGAGAAGAAGGAGATGGGACTAAGGAAAGGAGAGATGAGGATGGAGCTTTGTTGATAAAACACCCTCCTTGAAGCTTAGTGGGTCGAGCGTTGGGCGCGGCGAACGGCGTGCGCGGCGGAATGGTCGAGGTGCGTGCTTTTCTTTTGTTTTTGCTTCGGAGTGGGTGTGTAGAGGAGGAGGTCTTGCTGTCTTATAACCGAGGGCAGCAAGCGGCTGGGCTCCGCTTGAGGCGCGCAAGGCGTTGAGGCGCAGCGCCCAGGCGGGCGCCGCGCAGTGCGCAAGCGCGCGCTGCGGGCGCAGCGCCCAGGCGGGCGCCGCGCAGTGCGCAAGCGCGCGCTGCGCGCGTAGTGCGCAGCGGGCCTGGTGGGCCGCTGCGGGCCTGGGCGCCGCGCGGCGGGCCCAGGCAGCGCTGCGGCTGCTGGTTAGTGCCGCGGCGGCGGCTTTAGCTTCGCTGCAGTTTTGCGGCGCGTGTCGCGCGCGGTGTTTTTTTCGCTTTGGGCTTGGTTTTGGTGCCGGCGACCGCGCGATTAACCCCTGCTTCCGCTAATCTCTTTTTGGTTTCCCTCCTTTCTCTCACAGGTTGGCTTGGTGCCTCGGTTGTTGCTGCTGCAGGTTAGTGATGAGCAGAGTGTGTGATGTGTAAGTGCAGGGAATTGGAATTTTTCTTTGAGTTGGCTTTGAAGGATGGACTTTTGAAGATTGTAAAATCGGTTAAAATTTTAGAGTGTACTGTAGGATATTGGGAGCAGTTTTGTGCTGCTTGTTGGCTGTTGTTGAGCAAAGAGAGTGCTGTGGAATTTGGCTTGTATGTGTGAAGTGTATGTGTGGGTGTTGTGACTGCTTGGTGTATGTTGGGTTTGGTGGCCTTATGTAAACAGGATGTGTACTGTGAGCTATTGGTTGATGGGTTGTGAACTTGTATGTTTGCCGAGAGTGTGTGAAGCATGTGTTTGATTATGCTGTTGGGTTATCCTTGTTGTTGGAGCTATAGGATTGTATATGTGGGTGTATGTATTTTTGTAAGAGTGAATTTTAGAGGGTGCTGTGATTCTCGGTGATGGTGTTAGAGAGTGTGAAATGAGTTGTTGGCTATGGGTCTTTGTGCATATGTGGATTTTTATTAGTTGTATGCAATTGGAGATAATTGAGTATAGCGGAACTTCCAGAATAATATATGTGATCATGTATTTTATCTTGGGGCAGATGTTTAATGTTGGTTCTATGGTGAATTGGAGGTGTGCTTGAGCCTTGCTTGCTGTTGCTATGGGTGTGAATTTGAAGCTGTGAGTTATATGATTAATTATGATGGAATTAAATTATGCATGCTGTCAGTGATGAGGTGAAATTAATTAGACTATGGACTTTATTTATTGTATGTAATTGGAGTTGCAGTTCAGTGTAAGCCTTTGGAGTGGATGTGGACTTGATGTGGGCAGTTTTTGATGCTGGAATTTTTGTGAGGACTCGAAGGAATTTATTGGAGCGTTGAGGAGTTTTCCCGGATTTGCGGCACGATTTTTCGAGGTTTCGTCAGTTCGAGGTTCCGGCACTTCACCGACTTCAGCAATTGCCTGCGGAAAGCGTTCCAGGTGGGTTGGAATTTCTCCAAAATGTATGGGATGCCTTTTAAAGCTATTGAATGCAAATTGAGCATATTTTTATGCAATTTTTCACTGATTTTTAGATCTGATAGTTGCCTGGAAATTTGTAGAAAATTTTGTAGAACCCCAGATTATTTTTAGTATACTCCAGATACTATATGACACTAGACGGCATGTTTTGTTGGCACCATAATTACACCTGAATCATTTTAAAAATCTAGAAAGCCCGTTTTAAGGAAAATCGACATTTTTAAAGGTGGTTTTTAAATTATAAATTCGCCAGAGGTATGGCATAGATTCAGGGTGCATTAGACCTCGTGCCTGGGGGCCGAGGGGTTTCTTTTTGAGTTTTGAGATGAGTTATAGTGTCATTTAATTTTCGAGCTCCTTATGAGATAGTGAGATTACTCTAGATTATGGGTCATATTTTGATTCAGTGATGGAGATGACTTTCCTACTTAGCCTTGAGAGTTTTGGGGGTTCTGGCAGATCGAGTCGTGGAGGTTTCCCGACTCAGCCATGGGTTGTGCATTATCAGATTGAGTCGTAGAGGGTTCTCCGACATAGCTGTGAGAGTATTTGGGTTCTCCTGTTTGAGTCGTGGAGTCTTTTTCCGACAGAGTTGCACTTTTGAGCATCGAGTTGCCGATCTGTTTGATCGTGGACTATAGCCTGCATGTGCCGCTTATGAGACAGTGATACAGATGAGATACTTGAGTTCGGTGGGGTCGCTCCCCTCGAGCTACCACCCGGGTGTGTGTGATGATACCGAGCCTGACGAGGCTGCGATGATGCGACTAGTTGATACACTAGAGTTCGCTTGTGATAGTCCGTGTGGGACGCCCTACGTAAGTCCCGTCCCAGTGGGGATGAGGTGGCAGTAGGTTTGGCGCAGGCTTGACTGGACCCTATGAGGCAGTCATTGAGATTGGGTGACATTGAGAGAGTGATGGCATAGCATGTTCATTGATGAGTCTTCCTTTGAGCATGGTACTTGAGGCATATTATTAGTAGTGTTAGTGTATGCATAGCAGGATCAGAGTAGATTTCTTTCTACATATTGTTGTCGCTTATTAGTTGTTGTTTCTTTCCTACTTTTCTTTTATCTATCTATCTATCTATCTGTCTATCTATCTGCATACCCATCTGTTTTGCCTCCAGTAGTCTTAGTGGGCATACCGTGGATATTGGGACGGTACCCACTGAGATCTGCCTTCTGCAGTAGATCTCACACCCGCTGCGGTGACAGGTTTTCTGAGGCTGCTGTTCCGGCTTAGCGCACGCGGAGACAGCTGATCGAGGTGAGGACGTGACCAGTAGTTCCTTACCAGCATTTGAGAGTCAGAGGTAGATGTACCCGATGTCTTTTTTTTATGTTTCCACTTTTGTACTGAGAGGGTGAGGCTTGTATTTTATATTTCATTCTAGGGACCTGTTTTGAGGATTATGTATTAGTGAAGCTTTAATTATTTCAGGTATTAAGAGTTTTTTTTGTTAGCTACTAGTTTTATTTTCAGCTCTGATACATGTGTAGCTTTAGATATTTTGCAGGGTAGACGCTTCGTCTGTACGGCAGTTTTCGTACAGATGGCGGATCTGTTGGTGAGCCCGGGTCGCAGTTTCGACCCCGGGGCGTGACAACATGGCCAGAAGGTTTCCTGGGAGTGAGAGGACCCCATCCATGCTCTTGCATGGAGTCCATGTAGCCTTGGTGGAAATCCACCATTAGAGGTGGGAAGCTCAACCCGAGCTTGCTCCGCCGCCGCCGCCGCCGTGTCCTGTTGTCGGGCACGGGTTCGGGTAAGCTAGGAGGGGTGAGAAGCACCTTGAGGTGCTGTTGCTTGAGGCCCAGAATCCAGAAATGGGAAATTACCATTTTTGGCCATTGAAGCTTCATCTTCCTCCTCTTGCTGCGGCCAATCGAGGGTGCGGGGTGAGCCCAGAATTGCTTGGAAAGCTTCAGCTGCCTCGAAGAATATTTCCATCCATCTTTGGAACCCTCTGGTTGCAGGTTTTAGCATGGTTAGTGGTTAGTTGTTAAAGCTTGTATGTTAAAGGTTTGTGCTCACCAAGTGTTTGATGAAATGTCTCAAAGAACTCGAAGTTGGTTTTAGCAAATTCTGGGCATCCAGCAAAGCACCAGATTTCTCCACTTGATTCCCTGAGCTTGATGCTCATTACCGTTGCAATTTTGACTATGTGAATCAAAGTGTGGAGCATTTTTGCCATTTGAGAGCAAGGTGTCTTGGATCTGTGGATCCTACAGTAACTGGGCTGCACCAAGGCAAGCCCTCGAGTCTCTGTGATGTCCTGAGCATAATGCTCAACTTATTTTGTGGTTGGCACAAGCAGAAAATAAAGTTATAGTAAATGGAAGCTCTAAGTTTAGATGAATGGCTATGGGACTGTTTTGGGCATTATGAAACTTCGCGACAGTGAGCTTATGACTATTTTGAGGTCACTGAACGCGATGCTCGCCTCAGAAATCAGTTTGGTCGAGCCGAAGAAATAAAATTTGCTATAAGCCTATGTTAGTATATTAAACTATGACCCGAAGTTTTTCTCGGGTTCCGTGCTGCTGCAAATGGGTGAGCACGGTGTCCAGCAAGTTGAGGGTCACCTACTGGTGGTGACGGTTCTCTAAAATGATGTTCCGATAGTTAGAACGAGCGAAAACGGTTCTCAAATTGCTATAAAAGTGCGATTTCTACAAACCCTAGAGGTCAAAACGCAATTGTAACCTCACGTGCTGTCTCGAGCAGTGTGTTCATGATCTCTAAGCTTTTCGTTAGGGATCCAACGGCTCTCGTTGAGCAGAAATTAGTTATTGGTCCGTAAATCGGCAAAATCGTCGGTTTAACGGCACCCCGGTGGCAATCGCGCAATTCGAGCAATTGCAGCGGTTCCGCCTGGCTGTCTGATGTGTCCCAGTAGAATCTGGTTGAGCCAGCAGCAAAGGGTTGATTGCCCGTGTCTCTCGGAAATCTAAAATGAATTTTCGGGAGGGGTATTTTGGGAATTTTGGCGTCAATTTGGAAAAGATTCAGGTTTAAGTAAGTGAGTCTGTGGTTTGGGTATGTGTGAGTTGTTCCTTGATCAAAACATATGATTCAGGTTGGCACAGTCTTCGAGCTTTCTGTTGGGGTCGATAGTTCGCCTGCAGACAGGTGGGTTTATCTTCGGTCCGGGCTTTATAATTTCGGCCCTCTGGGGTATCGTAATTGGTCGGACCCCTGTTCTTGTATAACCTAGATTTCTTTGTTGAGCCTGCTCTTTCTATTTATCAGCATCACTTTTATATTACTATATCTGCTTGATTCATTGATCATTATCAGTTATCAGCCTATATGTTGCCATAATCGATTGATCCTTAGCTTGCTTCCAGATATTATGATTTTATTCTTGGACATTTGTCATGCCTGCTTGGTCATTAGCTAGTTTCCACACCTTATTGATTAGCAGTATATCCTGATCCATTGTCATAGTAGTTGTTGATTATATTCTGCATATGGTGAGATTCAGTTGGCATTCTGTTGTTGCATCCCTGTTGGGATTTTCCCGGCTTGTTGCCGATTACCCGGTCATTAGACCGTGAGCTTGAGCATTTGCATTATGATCGCCCGCACCGCTGTACTTCACGAACATTGCCGGGGTCGCTCCCCGTGGGTATGTTCTTTACCGGTAAAGTGGTTTGTTGAAAGATCCGTGACCCCCAGGGGGGGAATGTCAGCCAGGTTGGTGCCAGGTTGGGCAGTTTCCCTGAGGTCTTGTAGACCAATATGGTGGCTTTGATTGGGTATTTTGTTATCCTACATTGATGCATTGATTACCTGCTTAGCATGCTTAGTCATTATACTCTTATGATTGCTCAGTTCTTGTTCAGTACATATATCAGCATGCTCTTATTATAATAGTTCAGTGCTCTGTTGTTCTCAGCACTATATTCATGATTTTATTATAGCACCATGATATATAACTGCCTTGCCTAATGATTATTACTATTCGCTAGTTATTGTATGCCAGTAGGTACGATTTGCTATTTCTCGGCTCGTCGTGCCCACTGGGATACACTGTCGATGTATCTCACACCTCCTGGGTAACCATTTTTCAGGTCGATCGGGTGTTGGGATGTCGGGACGTGTTGGTGAGATGCCGCGATAGATTTGACCCTGGACAGCCGTTTATCATGTTTATCAGTTTATTAAATGTAATTCAATTTGTAATGAGTTGTTGTAATTTTTTAATTGTTTAATTATTTAGTTGTACGTAGTTAGACTACTCTGGTATTGCTGTAAAGGCTTAGCCGTGCATATATAGAAAAAGCTCAATTCCAAAGGGAATTGGAAATTTTCTATATATGTGGCGGTCTGTCACGCTCTGGCTGGTTTTAAACTCTGATTTGAAAAAAAAAAAAAAAAAAAATTAGACGCTGTTTTTCGAACTCGGGGCGTGACAAAAATATTGGCAGAACAAAAAGGGTAGAGCAGATCTTAAAGGCCAAACCCCGGCCAATCAAAAGGGGATAGACTGCATATGGAACAACTATTCGGACACATTAGTAGGGTCCTGTGCACCACACGCCTGAGGGGTGTCAACAACCATGGTAGATCCAGTAATTATGTCAAACACCTTCTCCAAACTTTCATATATTTCAGAGCGCTCACTTAAATAACGGTCTCTTTCCTCAGTAGCCTTGTTGTAACAGTTCTTGAGCATTTTGTAGTCCCACTTGAGAGTATTATACTTCGACGACAATGTGCTATATTGTTCAGAGAGATGAGTGTACAAATTTTTGTAAAATTTAGCGTCATCAAAATTTGCATCCTGAATAGCGAAGCCAAGCTCACTACGAAGAGTACTAATACATTTGTGTGCTGCCTCTTCCTCAGATGGACCAGCAGCGCAGGCAGGCGAACCACATGAACGAATGGTTTCGACTACGGAGTCGTTTCTCTCGATCTCCACATCAACGTAAGCGATAAGTCGCGCAGACGTGTCAACCGTAAACCCATACTTTGGCGCTGGGATAGCCAGTTTTTGGGCTATATTCGATAGCAAATCCTTAAAGGAGATCGTGACGACATCCATGCCTGCACCAGCAGTATTGAGAACCCCAGGGAAGCACAGAGAAAATAAAATAGAGCATAAACCAGAGGGGAAGTAGGTAAACCAGGGAGGGGAAAAATCAGGCACAAAAGCAAATCTAAATTTAGCAAACACAATGTCCTAGTTAACCATGGTAAAAAGCTAGGAGGACCAGCAAAAATCAGAAAAGTAAAGAACTGACAGAAAGAAAAGAAAGGAACTCACCATTCAAACAGTATATATATAGCCGAATAAAGTAAGGGAGAGAGGGGGAGAGAGAGAGGGGGAGAGAAAGTCATGGGTAGTAAGTAAGTATATACCTTGTATATACCTTGTGCCTTGTTGATCGGGTATGGCGCAGAGAATTGATCGGGTATGGCGCAGAGAAGAAGGAGGGGAGTCGCCATGCTGCGGCGGCAACTCCGCGGTCTGCAACAGGACAGCAACTCCGCAACAGGAACAGGACAGGGCTCTGCGGCGGAGTTGGTGAGAACGATTGGAGCCGCCATGCCGCGGCGGCAACTCCGCAACAGGACAGGCTTCGCGGCGGAGTGGGTGGGAGGTAGGTCAGAGAAGGGGAGCCACGCGGTGGAGTTGGTGAGAAAATCGCCTCAGAGCAGAGGGAGAGATAAGAGGAATGTACGGAAGGAGAGGGAAAAGTACAACATGAGGTAACCACTCAAGCAGGCAGGGCTCCGCGGTGGAGTTGGTGAGAGAGATGGGGGTCGCCATGCCGCGGCGGCAACTCCGCCGTCTGCAACAGGACACCAACTCCGCAACAGGAGCAGGACAGGCTCCGCGGCGGAGTTGGTAAGAAGAATGGGAGTCGCCATGCCGCGGCGGGAACTCCGCCGCCTACAACACCAACTCCGCAAAAGGAGAGGGCTTCGCGGCGGAGTCGGTGGGAGGTATGTGCGGAAGATCGCCTCAGAGCAGAGGGAGAGATAGAGGGAGTTGGTGAGAAAATCACCTCAGAGCAGAGGGAGAGATAGAGGAAGAGAGAGAGAGAAGAGAAGGAACCACTCAAGCACAGTCTTAGAGCAAAGGAAGAAAGGGCCCCAATTATCTCTTCAAATGTACGGGGAAGTACTCCGTGAGGGAACGTCTCATGCGGAAATTGCGGGGAGCCTTCCAAGTAGTTTAGGCTTCCCCCTTTAATGTATTGTATAGATATGAGTCGTAGTTCGCACATGTTCTTTACTTTTCTACCTTATATATACCACCACGACATATCTATACCTATATATGATTCCTCCTAATTTTTGCCACATGTCAACATTTCCTTCATTGTTTAATTTTTCTTTTCTTCACTCTTTCTTTCATGATTTAATATTACCCCAATTAATTAGCTCCAATTAATTACCCATGTATATTTTTTATTTCTGAGATTTTTTTTTTTTTCTTATCTACCGTTTTTTTCTTTTCTCACCCGACATCTCCTCATCTTCTCCCCACTCTCTTTAATTTCTCACCCGACATCCTCTCATCTTCTCCCCCACTCTCTCTTTCTCAAATCCCACTTTTATCTCTCTTCCATCCACATATCCTCTCTATCACGTTTTTGAGGTTTAATTTCTTAGAGAAATCGATAAATTCGAATCTATACCTATATATGATTCCTCCTAATTTTTGCCACATGTCAACATTTCCTTCATTGTTTAATTTTTCTTTTCTTCACTCTTTCTTTCATGATTTAATATTACCCCAATTAATTAGCTCCAATTAATTACCCATGTATATTTTTTATTTCTGAGATTTTTTTTTTTCTTATCTACCGTTTTTTTCTTTTCTCACCCGACATCTCCTCATCTTCTCCCCACTCTCTTTAATTTCTCACCCGACATCCTCTTATCTTCTCCCCCACTCTCTCTTTCTCAAATCCCACTTTTATCTCTCTTCCATCCACATATCCTCTCTATCACGTTTTTGAGGTTTAATTTCTTAGAGAAATCGATAAATTCGAATCTATACCTATATATGATTCCTCCTAATTTTTGTCACATGTCAACATTTCCTTCATTGTTTAATTTTTCTTTTCTTCACTCTTTCTTTCATGATTTAATATTACCCCAATTAATTAGCTCCAATTAATTACCCATGTATATTTTTTATTTCTGAGATTTTTTTTTTTTTCTTATCTACCGTTTTTTTCTTTTCTCACCCGACATCTCCTCATCTTCTCCCCACTCTCTTTAATTTCTCACCCGACATCCTCTCATCTTCTCCCCCACTCTCTCTTTCTCAAATCCCACTTTTATCTTTCTTCCATCCACATATCCTCTCTATCACGTTTTTGAGGTTTAATTTCTTAGAGAAATCGATAAATTCGAATTCTTGAGGTATAGGCGGTGGCAGCGGCGACCACCACGGCGGCAGAGGCCACGACCATCAGCACCGAGAGTGGGGAGGCCGCGGAGGGCGGCTTCGAGCAAACCGTGGCGGGGATCGTGCGCACGGCGGTATTTTGGTATTTCGCCTCAGAATTTTTCACCCCCAAGAGATTCTCCGAATTTTTGGTGCTCATTCCAACCTCTTCTAAAATGGCGAAATCCTGGTGAGTGCCCCAAATTCGTCGTAGCATGATTTCATTTCGTGATTTGATATTGGATTGATCTAATCGAGATCTTAGAACAATTTATTTATATTATTGTGATAGATTGGGTATAAGTTTAGTTATAATAATATCTGTTCGCTGCATCGCGCGGATCACTACACTAGTTTAAGAATTAAAACTCGAGTTAACTTGTGCTATCACATTGAAGGTCTGCTTAATAGGTCTATCAAGAGCTACAATGAGCTAACTGTTCTATTTAGTGATGATATAAATACAAAGAAAGTCAGGATTTCTAGATGCTAGAGAGGATTTTAAGCCTAGAGATTTTAGTGCAGAATTATGGAATGCTATATTGGTGTGCGATTACAAATACGAACGAAGTTCTTGTATTTGTGTATTTGTGTTTGTTCCTCATTTTACTTTGTTTTCCTGTTGTTTTTCTTTGTTTCAGGTAGTGCGCCTCTTGTACAATTTTTCTTGAGCTGTTGTTTGACCCTAAATGGGATTTTGTGCAGGAATTTCTCTCTCAATATTGAAAAAGATGTAATTTCTATGAAGTGAATGATGGAATTATTAGAATAAAGTGGTTTAGAATTTACTCTGATATTATATTATTTAAAAGGGTTAATTTCATACGGCATTATGTAAACTTATCGAATAGCAGATATATTATTGTAAAGTTCAACTCTTTATATTTATTTTTTCAAAATATCTAAGTTGTTTATATATATCGCTTCGGTTTATTACCGTTAGTTCACTGCTTATTTTTTAACAGACTATACGTGAAATGTCAATTTTATCTTTTCAAATATATTCCTTCAAAAATTTTAACTGTTAAAATAATATAAAAATATTTCAAAAGGTAAAAAAATAAATTTACCTTATTACCTAACTAAGATTAAATATTTAATCTATAGTTAACTAGATTTTTCTAATAGAGATAGACGGTAGTGATATATATAATAACGTTATATTTTAAAAAAAATAAATATGAAAAGTTGAATTTTGTAGAGATATATTTACTATTCGATATATTTTTAATAATATGTATGTAATTAATCCTATTCAAAAAATTGATCGGATAAAAGATTATAAACATTTAATATGCATCTAATAATTAGAAATAATTGAATATTTTATGTGCACTATCATAAATATATATTGATGGGAGTGAGCTTGGTTGACTTATTTAGGATGGAAGCTTGGGGTAAGATAAATTTTAAAAAATTATTTTTCCTACTCTATGGAAAATGCTTAATGTACATTTTATGGGTGTACATCTTACGCTTTATTCATTTTACGATGCAGTAAATTTTATTCATAATTTCGAAATGATGGATAAAAAAATTTTCATTATTGAATGGATAAGATGTAAGAAGTACATCCAAAAATAAATGCACAGATAGTATTACTCGTATTTTTATGCCACTTTTTAGTTTTTATGTTTGTTTGATTGAAAGTGACTTACATAAAAACTAAAATTCTAAAGTTATTAATATTTTATTATTAATTTTTTTACTCTAATTTTAGTTATTGACTTTGCGCCTAAAGTCAATTATAATATTTTAGGAGGTTGAATTTTAGCCGAAAATAAAATTTAGACGAACTAAACAATAAAAAATAAAAGTGAATATTTATAGCCAAAACTATTTCACTTCTCTCCATATTTGATGGAATAAATATATTTAGTGCATGATTATTTCAGTATAAATTAGATTTGTTTATGCCTTTACTTTTTAAAAATATCGTAATTAACTTCGTCTGAGAAATAAATAAAAATAATAAAAATAAATTAACTGTATAAAAATATTTTTGATTGGAGGATAAAGAAAAAATTATTATCACCTTTATCCTCCCAACACAAAAAAAAAATAAAAAAATAAAAAAATAAAAAAAAGGAGAAATTACCGTCTCTTCCTTAACGGGGACGGGAAGGGGATAACAATTCCTCCCTGAGTGAGAAAAATTTTATTTCCATCCTTTAAAAAAAAATAAATTAAAATTAAAAATTTTAAAATTTTTAAAATTTTGAATTTAATATTTTTTTATTTATAAATTTTAAAATTTTTAACTTTAATATTTTATAAAACTAAAATTTTTTAAAAAAATAAAATTTATACAAATTTATTATATACAAATTTTAAAAATTTTTATAGAAATTTTTTAATTTATACAAATTTAAAAATTAAAATTTTTGCATCATTTTTTGCATATTTTTCAAGATAATTAAAATTTAAATTTTAAAATTTTAAAATTTTTAAATTTAGAGCAATTTTAAAATTTTAAAATTTTAAATTTAGAGAAATTTTAAATTTTATAACTTTAATTTTTAATAAATTTATAAATTTATAAAATTTTAAAATTTATTAATTTTAAAATTTTTAAATTTATACAAATTTTTAAATTTTTAACTTTAATTTTTAATAAATTAAAAAAATTAAACGCTATTATTTAAATGCTAAAATTTAAACTTTAATTTATACAAATATTAATTATTATTTAATTAATATTTTATAAAAATATTAATTATTATACAAATATTAATATTTTTATAATTTTTTATTCAAAATTTTAAAATGATTGTAAATAAGTTTCACAATTCAATATAGTTAACTAAATATTAATATATGGTTAATATAAAAATAATTTAATATTTTAATTATTAATACATCATTAATCATAATAGTTTTATATTATTTTTATATTAGTAATAAATTAATATTTAATCAACTAAATTATATGATTTGATTATAACAATTCTAAAAATTCTAACAAAAAAAGTTATAATAAATTAAAAGTCCCGACGCACGGTTTGCCCACAAAAAAAAAACAAAAAAACAAAAAAACAAAAAAAAAACAAAAAACAACTAAGTGTACACCGCTTTTCAAGTGTACATCATCCCATCCAATGGGTGAGGTAGGTAAAGTGTTACTTGAAGTGACCTATGAAATCATCTTATTCATTAAATGGGTGGGATGTATAATGTACATTCTTTTGGAAATATATATGTAGCATTTTTTGGTGGAATGTAAGATATATATTCATTTTGTGATGTATACTTAGTTTTTTCTGTAATTTAAATTTGATTAGTGATGCACCTTCGTTTTTAAATGAATGAGTAAGATGTATATCATACCTCCTTTATTATGCAGAATTTCGAATATCACTCCATAATTTATCTCTCTCTCTACTGCGTCCGACTCTGCTCCCTGACCTCTCTCTCTCTCGGTCTCATCGATCGCTTAAATCGATCCCTCTTTTTCAGTCGAGGTATTTTGTTCTCGGATCCTCCTCTTCCATCCTCTCTCGTCCGATTTCGCCGATCACGTACATTTTTTTGGGTTTTTTTTTATAATTCATGCTTTAAATCCATCTTGTTTGTGAATCTCCAACTCCTAAAACCCCAGATTCTGATAATGTGCGACCTCTCTGTTTGATCTGCTTGCTTAATTCTCTGTAGATCATATGCGATCGCCGCTTGGTTTGCTGGATCTGTTGCTTTTTTGATCGTTATTACTAGTTTGTGTGGATGAATCGTCTGTCTTTGTTTTGATGTTACTTTGTTGAGATTCTAGGGTGCATTTTGTATTTATGGCCAACATTGTTGAAATGTGTTGCATTATCAGTTGAGATAGATCTTTTTCTGAGGCATTTGTTGATCTGGAGGGGATCTTATGATCAAGTTGTGCTTTGGTCTCTGAGGAATCTGTGACTTGGGTGTTGGTGCTCTGAGATCTTTAGTTCATCAGTTACTAAGTATCTATCTTAGTAAGTAATTCCTGATGCATTATGGTTTTTCGGTTACCTCGAAGGATCTTGTGTTGATGATGTGTTGTCGAGTAATGCTCTTAGGAGAAGCACCATGTCGAAATCCTTTTCACGGCTTTTCTGTGTTAGAAGTTTCAAATTAAAGCATCTACTTTTGAGCCCCAGAATCATATTCCTGCTTTCCACCGTAGCAGAAGCTTCGGACTTTTTGTTGCTCAGATGAAGCAAGAACTTGCAATTTTCTTTTTTATCTTATGGCAGCTTTCTCGTTAATGCATTTTTGTCGAAGATAATACCTAAATAAACAACTATAGTAATTTTTTATAAGTGTTTTTCTTTTGGGATTAACTTCTTCCTCGGCTGATTCACGACGCTTATGTTAGTTTCTTTTGTATTTAATATCTGTAAGTCAATTTTACATATTTCTTATTTAATATTTCAAAGAAAAAAAAAATTCTCTGTTCCTTGGTATTGTTCTTTTGTTAATCTAAGTCTGATCTGCATGTTAACAATTCTTTACTGTTGGAAAAATTCGGTACTCGCCTCGGTACCAGATTCTCTGAATCCGCAACCCGCTTCGATGCCGCAATCCGCGTTGGTACCGCCTAGAGTTGGGATTCCGCAGCGGAAACGTCAAATCGGATTTTTACTAAAACCCGTCCTCTCAATATAACTGGAATTAGCATAACCACAAAGAAGAAGAAAAACCAAAACAGAAAATATGCGGATGAAATAAGATTCATTAATTAAGAAAAGAATTACACCGACTCATCTTTTCTTCTACCTCCTGAATCTCTCTCACCCTTCTCTCGTCTTCTATAAACCTAGAAGACTCCCTTCTCTCGTCTTCTATAAATCTAGAAGACTATGGGTGTGGCTAAATCCTAGCCCCCACCACCTCCTTGGGTGTTACCACCACCGTGGGTGTAGATACCACTATATGGGTGTGGCTAAATCCTAGCCCCACCACCTCCATGGGTATTACCACCATCGTGGGTATATCCTCCTTAACACCACATTAAAATAATAACACATATGATATATTTATAGCTTACATCAAAAGCTATCCAAATCCTAGTCTAAATAGATAATTAATATTTAAATCTTAACAAACTTATCTCTTTAAGATTTAAATATTATCTTAATCCAACTAGGATTCAATTACAAATCTAATCAAATCCTAACAAATCTCCACCTTGATTTGATTTGTAATCTTCAATCGCTACATCGAGCTCTCCTTCGCTCCACCTTGAGCGACTGCATCTCCGATCTCGCTTTTGGACTCTCTAGCTCCACCTGAAGCCGAAAAATTACATACCTTCGAGTCCAACACGTCTAGCGAAATCAAATTGTGATCGTCTCCCGTGATGATCGGTAATCCAGTACTCTGATGTCGATCTCTCCTGAGGATCGCCAACCTTTAGCTCCGATACCAATTGTTGGAAAAATCCGGTACTCGCCTCGGTACCAGATTCTCTGAATCCGCAACCCGCTTCGGTACCGCAATCCGCGTTGGTACCGCCTAGTGTTGGGATTCCGCAGCGGAAACGTCAAATCGAATTTTTACCAAAACCCGTTCTCTCAATATAACTGGAATTAGCATAACCACAAAGAAGAAGAAAAACCAAAACAGAAAATATGCGGATGAAATAAGATTCATTAATTAAGAAAAAAATTACACCGACTCATCTTTTCTTCTACCTCCTGAATCTCTCTCACCCTTCTCTCGTCTTCTATAAACCTAGAAGACTCCCTTCTCTCGTCTTCTATAAATCTAGAAGACTATGGGTGTGGCTAAATCCTAGCCCCCACCACCTCCTTGGGTGTTACCACCACCGTGGGTGTAGATACCACTATATGGGTGTGGCTAAATCCTAGCCCCCACCACCTCCATGGGTATTACCACCATCGTGGGTATATCCTCCTTAACACCACATTAAAATAATAACACATATGATATATTTATAGCTTACATCAAAAGCTATCCAAATCCTAGTCTAAATAGATAATTAATATTTAAATCTTAACAAACTTATCTCTTTAAGATTTAAATATTATCTTAATCCAACTAGGATTTAATTACAAATCTAATCAAATCCTAACATTTACTTAGGCATTTGCTTGTATGCATGTATCATTCGTAAGGAGAAAAAGAGAGTTCTTGCTTTGAAAAATCTTCTAAGATATCTTGATATGGTGGGATATCATATTTTCCGCTGTCCTTTAATGCGTTAATCCGACTTTCACCATTCTTTACTTAAACACTATTTTTTCTTGCGGCCAGGTTTTGTACCTTATATGCTTGTATGTTTTAAATGAATCATGATCATTTGATTGGGTTTGTGATTCTAAGATGGAAATATGCTAGTGCCGTGATTCGTTCTTGAAATTTTTGTGTTTATCATTTGCATGCATTTTTGTGTGCTAACACCGCCGATCATTATCACAAGGAATGGCATCATCCTCTGACAAACCAGAAGTAGAGGAAAAGAAGGTGGAAAAGGAGCATAAAGAGCACGAGGAGGAAGGCAAGCACGAAGGAGGATTCATTGAGAAGGTGAAGGATTTTATTCATGACATTGGCGAGAAGATCGAGGAGGCCATCGGATTTGGAAAGCCGACTGCCGATGTTACCGGGGTTCACATTCCCCACATCAATCTGGAGAAGGCAGAGATTGTTGTCGATGTTTTGATCACAAACCCTAATCCCGTCCCTATCCCTCTTGTCGACATAGACTACTTAATAGAAAGTGATGGGCGAAAGCTTGTATCTGGTTTGATTCCTGATGCAGGAACAATACATGCTCATGGTTCCGAGACTGTCAAGATCCCCGTAGTGTTAATCTATGATGACATCAAGAGCACATATCATGATATCAAGCCCGGAACTATCATCCCTTACAAAATTAGGGTTGCTCTTATCGTTGATGTACCCATTTTTGGAAGGCTCACTTTGCCTTTGGAGAAGACCGGTGAAATCCCTGTGCCTTATAAGCCCGATGTTGACGTTAAAAAGATTAAGTTTAACAAATTCTCTTTTGAAGAGACAGCCGCAACACTCCACGTGTCATTAGAAAACAAGAATGACTTTGATCTAGGACTTAACGCATTGGACTATGAAATTTGGCTATCTGATATAAGCATCGGATCTGCTGAGCTCACTGAATCTACAAAGATAGAGAAACATGGGATTACTTTGATGAAGATTCCGGTCTCTTTTAGGCCCAAGGACTTCGGATCTGCTCTTTGGGATATGATCAGGGGAAGGGTACTGGTTATACTATTAAAGGAAATATCGATGTGGACACACCTTTTGGACGAATGAAATTGCCTATCAGCAAAGAGGGTGGGACTACCCGTCTTAAGAAAGAGGATGATGATGATGACGATGATGAGGTACTCTAGCTTACTTTCCCGTGAATTACTGGTTTTTACTTCTCATGTATACATCCGAAATTTGTTTTTCTCAAGTATTTGAGTTACTGTTTGATTTTTTACTCTTCGTTTGGTGGAAATGCATATCTAAGATTCTATATATCTTGGATTTAAAAATGTATATCTAAGATTCAGCTCAGCTCAAACTCAATTCAACTTTAAAACTGTATAGATAAATTTAAATCAGCTCGAACTTCAATTCAATTTAACTCGACCTTTATCTTTAGGATACCTATTCATGATTCCTTGACCAAGTTTTACATTAGTGATCTACCTAGTTCTCCTTGAGTATTTATTTTGCAATTGAGCTTCGGACTGGACTTAATGATGTTTCCTATTTCCTGCAATGCATTGTGTTTAAAGGGTCCATACGGAACAAGTGCCGGCCATAGAAGAAAATGAAATGAACTGCTGTAGGTTGTCTATCTGCAGATTCTTCCTCATTTTGTTCTTTCTATTCTTCCAAATCAGCAATTAATTTTTAGTTATGACCCAGAAGCACGCACAATAATGATCAGTAGAGATCAACCAGTGGCATAATCAATCTAACAAGTGATCTTTTTACGTATCACTGATTGCAGTTCCTGATTCTCTCTTCTTTCTTTCGGTGTGAACTGTTATCACCAGTCCTTTTTTTCTCTCCGGACCTTTTTTTTTTTTTTTTTTTTTCTAAATGGTAAACGAAAATCCTTTCATTTCCATTATTCCGCAAGAAGAGAAGGGCGAAAACCAGAATCCAGCTGAACCCAGTATTCAGTTTCACGAATTTTTTTGTAACTATTTTGTAACTATTACGGATATTCCAGAGGCCCTTGCACGCGATATGATAACGCCACTGATCACTTCTATCTGATCCTGACAGTTCATGACTGATTGTTTCTCTGAAATGTTATTTGTAGGACTAAATCCCGCGCCTCGATGCCCTACATATGCTTAATGAGTTAGGGAGAGAGCTACACATATTATAAGCTTGGTAAGTCACCTAAGTTCTAATGTTTCCTGTCTCTCAAACTTTACTCCAATGGACAATGTGTGCTATTATATTATAAAGTACTATGTAAAATATGCTGCTCTCTGCTACTATATTCATATACCCTTCTGGGAGCTCATATTTTGGGATTATGTTGCAACTGCTTCGCATTTTCTTATGTATTGAGGTATGCTCATGTTTTTTTTGCCCTTATCAAGCATTCTCAGGGTTTTGCTTTGGATCCAAATTATCCTCAACCTCTACTTGTGCTTTCACTTTGGTTCCCCACATTTAAGCTTTCGCATCTGGGTCCCTAATGT
Organism: Tillandsia fasciculata; assembly: GCA_029168755.2. NCBI lineage: Eukaryota > Viridiplantae > Streptophyta > Magnoliopsida > Poales > Bromeliaceae > Tillandsia > Tillandsia fasciculata. The sequence goes on along the minus strand of CM054940.1, from coordinate 12,800,188 downwards.
CTAGTTTGGGATTCCGTTTCCAAAAGCATCTTGTTTTTTTTTTTTTTTTTTTTTTTTTTTTTTTTTTTTTTTTTTTTAATGTGTCACAAACACTTTTATAAGTCTTGCGTGTTCATATCGAATTCGTATCCGATGTGTACATTTCTTTGGACGCTCGTTCAATACCAATTCAAAGTGCATATAATTAAAAATATAAGCTTTTTTTGCATTTAGCCCCCCCCTTTTTTTTTTTTTTTTTTTTTTTTGAAAATAGTTTTATAAAAATTAAATTTGCAAAAATGATTATATGCCTGTCACATGTGCGTCATGCGGGCGGGCTGGATCTTAAGTTGAACACGATGAATGATTCACCAGAGAACCAATCATCGTGTTCACGGGAAACATTCTCCGTCGTGATCAACTCTATTAAACACGGAAACATTCTTCTTGTTTAGATTGTTAGGTTGTTAGAATTTTATTAATTGATTGTTAAAATTTTTTAGATTGTTAGAATTGAATAATATTTGATTGTTAGAATTTTATTGGTAGGCTGATGGGATTTTTTAGATTGTTAGAGTTATATATAATTTGTTAAAAATTTTATGTGATTGTTAGAATTATATATGATTAAAAAAATAATAAATAATTCACCGTTTTTTCTAAATTTAGTAGGGACAAAAAAAAAATAATAATAACGGTCAATTATTTATTATTTTTAATAAAATTTTTAAAAAATAAATTATTTATCATTTTTTTAATTATATATCATTCTAGTAATTATATACAAAATTTAACAAATCACATACAACAATCTACCAATAAAATTTTAGTAGTAAAATATTATTCAATTATAATCATTCTCTGTATTTAATAGAGTTGAACACGACGATTGGTTTTTCGTGTTTGAACACAATAATTCATCATGTTCAACTTAAGAACCACCTCAACGCTCAGCATGTTCGTGAGACGCATACGGGACGCTCGCGTGGTAGATATAAGATTATTTTTATAAATTTAATTTTTGTAAAAATATTTTTAAAAATAAAATTTTTTATGGAGCTAAATGCAAAAAAAATGCTCTCTCTCTCTCTCTCTCTCTCTCTCTCTCTCTCTCTCTCTCTCTCTCTATATATATATATATATATATATATATATAATTTTTTATGAATATATATAATATAAGATAATATTTATTTTAGTTTTTTGATAAGTGTATAAAATTTTATTTTGAAAAATATAAATAAATTATGTATGATAAAAAAAATTTCTTAAAATATATAAACTATCACTAAAATTTTTTTATTAACTTTTATTTATATGAAAAATATAATAATATTTTACTAAAATTTATATTTTATATATAATAAATATATATTATTTTATTAATAATATTATATTTTATTATCTGTGTGTTCGTGTTTTAATTTTTTAAAAAATTATCGTATTATCGTGTCCTTCATTTTATGTCAGTATTTATAACGTTTAGAATCCTTCCAAAGTATAAAAATGGATGCTTTTAACCATGACATTGTATTTAAAATAATTTCTAAAAATTAGTTAGGGATCTGATTGTAATCCGGTTTCTTTGAATCTGCTTAGGTTTTTTATTAGAATTTGTACACAAGTTGATAAAAAAATTATATTTGAGAATATGGCAAAATGCAGGGAATAAATTGATGAAAAAAACATATAGCTGTACGTGAAGTGAAACACCCCGTGTTGTACCATTATTTATTATTATTATTATTATTATTATTATTATTATTTTATTCTGCCATATAGAATGGCAATGGTACTGTTTGGTTGAAAAAAAAAAAAAAAATTATTCTATTTACTCTTTCAAACAGTATTAAAAATTAAAAATTATTAAGAATTACTATTTTTCTCTTAACGAATTATTTTAGAATAACCCGTTAAGAGGGTCCTCTACTAATTAAGTTATAAATAATTATAAAATATAATTAATTAATGTAATTAAAATTTTTTAGTAATTAACTAACTATTTATTTGATTTATTAAATTAATAAATATTTAAATAATAATTAACTTGTTATTTATAATTAATTATCTAATTAAATAACTAATTATTTGATATGCTTATTTAATAATTAACTAATATTTATATTGTTTAAATATTTAATATTTTAATTTATCTGATTAATATATTAATTAAAAATATAAATAAATAATTAATTAATTAATATTAACATATTGTCTTTTTTTATATAGTTATTCATTAATTAATAACATTTTTATGGTATTTCTAATTAATTAATTTATTAACTTATTAAAATATTATTTTTATATGGAATATAAGCAGGCCAATTGGATTTGGACATGGTCTGTATTTTTTTTTTCTTTTTTTTGGGTTTTTTTTGAAAATAACTCTCTAAAAATTTTTATTTGCAAAAATAGTCTCAAAAAATTTGTATTTACAAAAATGGCCCTATACCCGCCAACTGGGCGCCATGTGTGCCCGCCACGTGGGCGGGGGGCGGCGGAGGCCGAGCGAAGTTTAAACCCGCGCCCTGTGAGTGCGTGTTTAAACACGCGTTCCCAGAACGCGTGTTTAAAATTTTTTTTTATTTATTTTTTTATAAATTTGATTCTTTCTCAAACAAACGGATTTATTTTTTCAAAAAAAAATAAAAAATAAGTCAAAAAATATCTATCTAGAAAAAATAAGTTTCACATTCCATTGTTTTTTTTTTTTATTAAATATTTATATATTATTTTATATATTTTTTATATTTTTAAATTATCTCAAACAAACGGATTTTTTTATTATTATTTTCGTACCGCAAAAAGAAATTTATTTTTATCCTTTTGGCGAAAAAAAATTGGTACTTTTTTTTTTTCTTAGGCAATAAAAAAAATATATGATTAAGAATAAATTAATTTAAATATATATTAATGTCAGTAATAAATATTTAAACCAACAATCTAAACAATCAAATTCAGAAAGAATCAAATTTATTTAAAAAATAAAAAAATAATTTTTTTAAAAAAATAAAAAAATATGCCAAAAAATATCTACGTAGAAAAATTGAGTTCTACATTCTATTTTTTATTTTTTTATTTTTTTATTTATTAAATATTTATATATTATTTTTTATATTTTTTATATTTTTAAATTTTCTAAAACAAACGGATATTTTATTTTATTTTTTTTCGTATTGCAAAAAGAAATTTATTTTTATTGGTTTGGTGAAAAAAAAAATGTTTTTATTTATTAAATATTTATATATTATTTTATATATTTTCTATATTTTTAAATTTTTTTATCGGTTTGTTTAAAAAAAAATAAAATAAAATATCCGTTTGTTTAAAAAAATTTAAAAATATAGAAAATATATAAAATAATATATAAATATTTAATAAATAAAAATAATTTTTTTTTCACCAAAGGATAAAAATAAATTTCTTGCAGGATGAAAAAAAATAAAATAAAATATCCGTTTGTTTCAGAAAATTTAAAAATATAAAAAATATATAAAATAATATATAAATATTTAATAAATAAAAAAATAAAAAATAGAATGTAGAACTTAATTTTTCTACGTAGATGTTTTTTGACATATTTTTTTAATTTTTTTTAAAAAAATATTTTTTTATTTTTTAAAAAAATTTTATTTTTTCTGAATTTGATTGTTTAGATTGTTGGTTTAAATATTTATTACTGACATTAATATATATTTAAATTAATTTATTCTTAATCATAATTTTTTTTTTTATTGCCTAAGAAAAAAAAAGAACCAATTTTTTTTTTCCGCCAAAAGGATAAAAATAAATTCCTTTTTGCGGTACGAAAATAATAATAAAAATTCTGTTTATTTGAGATAATTTAGAAATATAAAAAATATATAAAATAATATATAAATATTTAATAAATAAAAAAATAAAAAATAGAATGTGAAACTTATTTTTTCTAGATAGATATTTTTTGACTTATTTTTTTATTTTTTTTTTGAAAAAATAAATTCGTCTGTTTGAGAAAGAATCAAATTATTTAAAAAAAAAAAAAAAAAAAAAAATTAAACACGCGCTCTGAGAGTGCGTGTTTAAACACGGTTCAACACGCATTCTCGCGTGTTCACTTCGCTCCGACTCAGCCGCCCCCGCCCACGTGGCGGGCACACGTGGCGCCTAGTTGGCGGATATAGAGCCATTTTTGTAAATACAAATTTTTTGAGACTATTTTTGCAAATAAAAATTTTTAGAGGGTTATTTTCAAAAAAAACCATTTTTTTTAATGATAAATTACGCTTAAGTTCTCAAGCTCTGAGACTTAGGACATTTTACTCTCGAACTTTAATTTATTAATATAATATTTACTCCAAATTTTTTTATTTTAGTCTCAAACATTAATTTATTATTATAATTTTTACTCTAAATTTTTTTAATTATTATAATTAAGTCTCATAATTTAATTTAATTAATTAAATATTAATAATTTTTTAATGTAAAAATATGATATACCATCTTAATTAATTATTATGACATCATCAATCACAATGCTTACCCTTCACTTCTGTATTAATAATTAATTAATATATAGCTAACTAGATTTAATTATAATTAAACAAACTTCTAATAAATTAAAATTTGTGAACTGAGTGCCAAAAGTTTTTTTTTTTTTTTTTTATTGGTGGGGGGTGGGGGGTGCGGGGGTGGGTTTGTCCTTTTCAAGAGCAAAAGGGAAGATTCCCTGAATGTTGCAATCTGGCAAAGTGGAAGGAAGCAGAAAATGACAGATTGTGATGCTTTCAGCGGCAGGGCAAAAATCTAAAACACATCCACTATTATGTGGAGGGTGATTTTTGCAATTAGGGATACATCACTTTCTCACTATACGATCCAATCGGTAACGCAGAAAAATACTAGAAATAATATTTTTGAAGATATTTTGCTCACGCATGTTTTTAAAATTTGAGTTTTATATTTATTCTCCGTCTCAAAGATACTTTTTGCAAATTAATATATACTACATGTAAATACACTGAATCACAAATGGTGTTTAATTTTTTCTTTTTTTTTTTTTTCTACTTTATAAAATAATGCTCTTCCGCTGATAATTTCATATCGAATAAAAATAAAAAATTGATTGAGAATATAAAAGGGCAAACATTTTGAGCCGATGGTTAGGTCCAACGAGTTATTATTCTTCCTGACAGAAGCCACTCACATCGTCACATATATTTTTTATTATTAGCGGGTCGGATCGTTACAACTAATTTATTGCAACTATAATGTGACAATAATTAAAATAGCATATCGCTTCCATATTAATAATTTACAGTTTTGATTAAATTGAATCATCAAATTTAATTACAGTAATTTAAAAATTTTAAGCAAAAAGTTATAATAAATTAAAATTTAAACACCAAATTGTCAAGCTGCTTACAGTTTTGAGGAATTGAGGACTAAAAGTGTAAATCTCTCTCTCTCTCTCTCTCTCTCTCTCTCTCTTGAGAAGAAGAATCTGGAAGCACAAAATGATGGACTGGCAGCACTTGGGAGAAGTCCAGGGGTAAGGAACCTAAAACACATTCACTATCTTTGGCCCCACACTCCAAAAGCTACTTGGGAATATAAAATATTTATATATATATATATATATATATATATATATATATATATATATATATATATATAAAAGATATAATAGTTGAAGCATATCTCTAAAAAGTTACTGAGTTTTATATTTATTCTTTATTTTGAAGATATATTTTGGCTGGTAATATAATTAAAAATATAATTATAATTTTATTCGTCTTGTTTGATTAAATATAATAGAAAATACTGTAATTAAATATAATTTATTTAGTTGTATGCAGTTGAAAAATATTTTTTTTTTAATTTTATTATTTTATTATATATAGTAATGAAAGGTAAATTTTAGTTGGACCTCCTGATATAATCATAATTGCAGCAGTTGAATTCAAATATATCAAATTAAATACTAAATATAGATATTCGTGTAGTTATAAATATAGTGCAATTGTAATTATATAGGCCGAACAGTTTTTAAATTTTTAATTTTTTTAAATTTTGGAATTTTAGAAGATAGATTTAAGCACAGTGACCGGAAATAAAAAAAAAAAAAAAAAATTGGGTATTATTGGAAATCCGAATTAATCCATCCGTCCATGTGCAATTTTTTTTGCAAAAATTTAAAATAGAGCGCAAATTTTTTGAATAATTTAATAATTCATGAATAATTTGACGAATATAAAATTTTGGGCAATTTTTTAGAGTAGTTTCTATACTTCGCGAATAATTTAGCGGGCGTAAATTATTCGGCCAAACATTCCAGCAAATTTTTTGATAAAATTTGTGTCTTTGACTTGTACTTTTTCTCGCTCTAAAAAAAGTAAAAAAAATTTTTAAAAAAAGAAAATTCTTGTTTATCATCTATTTTATTTTAAAAAATTACTTTTTATATATTCAAAATTATGTGTATATTTTATATCTAATCTATTTTGGGATGAAAATAACTTTACTGGTCATTTCGAAATGATGAGTAAAAAAATTTTTACTCCAGAATATATAAAATATATATGGTACATCCGATTTTGAATATACAAATAGTATTGCTCTTTATTTTATAACTCGCTATTTTTATATTGTTCATAATTATAACTATTTATTTTTCTCCTGTACCCTTTTCCTATACTCCACAATCCCTTGAACTAAAGGGAGAGAGAGAGAGAGAGAGAGAGAGAGAGAGAGAGAGAGATCATCCAAGGAAGGATTAGAGAGGAGCCAAAAATTTTCCATAGAAGAAGTAGAAAGAGATAACCAAGGTACAAATTGATTTCCTTTTGATTGTTTATCCTTTTTTGTGTTTTTTTTTTAAAAAATACTTAAATTACAGAGTTTGGTTTTAAATACTCTTGTAGACCAAATATATATATATATATATATATATATATATATATATATATTTTTGTAAATATGAAGCTTTAAAACCTTCCAATCATGTTGCAGATTAATTGACATTAATTACTAGATATATAACAGTGATATGCCATGTTAGGTAGTGATATTTTTGCCTTTGTTTATGCATAATTTAATTCCCTTCTCTCCTCTAAATTAATCTTGGTTTTTAATCATCCACCAATCTCAAAAACATTGGTTTGCTTAATATTTAATTATATACTACTATTTCTGGTTAATATTGCATGAATTATAATTGGAAAAGCTTCTACTGTTGTCAGGTTCAAATCTGAGAATCACTTTTCTCCAAGTTATCAATAAATGAATTTTGGAACATTTGAGCTCTGAACTGAGATTCATTCAATAAAGAACTTATTCTTATTTGTGTGCACTAAAAAAGCAGCTCACATATATTAATTGGTGGTATCATGGAAAGAAGATTCAGGAAAACTGCTTCTGCTGCAAGATTATACATGGACTGCAGCAAGCTCCATCTACAAGGAAGCAAGCAAAGAGCATTTCCTGCAAGCTATTTCCGCGTCGATTCGCTTCTGGCACTTCTCTCCATCACAGCATCACTGCTGCTGCTGCTGCTACCATTGGTTCTGCCACCATTGCCCCCTCCACCTTTCTTATTACTACTACTCCCTGTGGGAATACTTGTTGTGCTCATGATCTTGGCATTTATGCCCTCCGATGTTCGCAACGTCGCTTCCTCCTACTTGTAAATGAGTTTAGTCAAATTTGGATTAATGAGATATGTATGTATGTATGTAGTGTGAAATGTTCCAGTTTTTCATGCAGGAATTAAGAACACTAGCTTGTTGTGCTCATGATCTTGGCATCCGTACCTTCGCAAAGTCGCTTCCTCCTACTTGTAAATGAGTTTACTAAAATTTGGATTGAGATATGTTCCAGTATGTAGTGTGAAATGTTCCTGCAGTTTTGTTGTTCTAAAATTAATGGATATGCCGAATTTTCCTAGTATTAATTACTCAAGTTTTTTTTTTTTTTTTTTTTTTTTTTTTTTTTTTTATGCAGATTTTTGTATGTAGTGTTGAAATTTGTCGTGAGGATTAATGATGAAGAATGTGTTAATGAATTTTTGCATTTTGGTGAAACTAGGGAGTGTATTAAAAAGTGTCAGATAAAGGCGAATTCGACGAACTTGGCTGCGTAATTGAGATCATTTCGATAAATTAATTGGTGGACAATCTCATATGAGTTTTAAATGTGCCATTACCTGGGAGTCTCTGATCTGAATAAGTTACCTGCAAGTTAAACTGTGTGGATTATTGTCGCGTTTCACATGTCGCAATGATATGAGTAACATGTTCGTCGAGTAAATTTGGAACTTAATCGATCGGTTTACATTATTTGTTAACACTAAGATGTGAAATCGATTCGAACCATTGAAGTTTGTAAGTTGCCAATTATATATATATGCTTTGGTTAATAGCATGATCAAACTTTTTTTGGAGTGTTTATGAGTAATTAATCTCCGAATCTCGCGCATGCGAACCAATGGTTCAGTTTGTATTATAAGCATATATGAATGTTTTGGTTGTAAATAAATTTTGCTATTGTTGGATTTGTAAGTAAATCTTGTTTTTTAGAGGTGAATTATGCCAAAGGCCAATGGTGAGTAAACTCAAAGTTTCGCTTAGATCGCGGAACTTAAGGTGCTTCAACTAATGTATTGTTCTATTGATTCAGTTGATTCAGTTGCCGCGTCGCATCTTTCATCGGAATGACATGAAATTAAGAGATGATGTGACATCTATATCAGCTAACACTTATTTGTTGCGGTATTACTACATTTTCTCTTTATAAATCAATCAAAATATGATTGATTGCTGCAACGCCTTAGTATTAAGAAAACTAAACGGAGTTTAGCGAACGTTATCCAGAAGTTTAGTGCATTAACAATTAATAACATATTTTGAAGTTCAGTGATCTAAATGAAACTTCTAAAAAAGTTTACCAACAAATGATAAAATTCAAGTCTTTTTTACTGTAAAATGTTTACACTTCTATGTCAAATTTCAAGTACCATAGCAACTCCCCCTCCTTCAATCAATCAAAAAGGCAAATTTGTACTTATGGTCCTCAAACTTAATTAATTTTGAGCCCATGACATTTTTTGGTTCTCAAATTTTAATTTATTATAATTTTTGATTCAAAATTTTAAATAATTATAATTAAGTTTTACAGTCTAATTTAATTAATTAAATAATAATATGATATCACCGTAACCGATAACATGACAATTATTAAGATGTTATATCACTGCTACATAATAAGAAAATACATGGCAAACTATATATATATATATATATATATATATATATATATATATATATATATATATATATATATATCATAATTATCCATATCCATTTTAACTCTAAAGTAAATATTGTTGTAATAACTAAAGATTAAGAAGTATACTAATTATCATTGGTGCCTACTATTTTGATACCATGCAAAATTATTATATATATATTTTTTATAAAAACTTAAGCTACCAACGATTATCGTCGTACTAATTTATCTCCGTTTGTTAAATATAAAAATATAAAAATATTATTTTCTATAAACTTAAATTTTTGAAGAATAATAATTATTTTGTATTATTTAATATGATATTAAAATATGAAATTTTGAGTTCAAGTCATGCCGAAGTAATGAGCCATACCATTCTGTACAAGCATAAGTTTTTAGAGAATAATAATTATTTCCTATAATTTAAATTGAATAGGTCGTTGATTCGATCCTGCTAGTGCACTTATTAATGGAGTGCTTAAGCAAAAAAAAATATCTAGATGATTGTTCTCAACACTTTCAGATCAAGGGTCTGTTTGAAAAACTTTCAAAATAAAATTTTAGATTATTTTATTATATATTTCAAAAAATATTATTTTTTTATTAGTTAGTCCGTTTGGATGGCCCAACAACGTAAAGATATTACAACGTAAAATTAGTGTTTCGAAGTATTTTTTTGAAGAAAAAAAAAAAAAAATTAGACCGGCTAAATTTTTTTCTATTTCACGTACGGCTTTTCCCTCACACTCTTTTGCATTTCGCCTCTCTTTGAAAATTTGAGATTTAAAAATTTAAATTTAAATTTAAAAAATTTAAAATATAAAATTTTTAAATTGATTAGGTCAAAATGTATGGAGACTCCCTCAAGTTTTTAAATTTGTTTAATTTGAGTGATCTTAGTCAACTAATTACTCAGTTAAAATTTTTAAATAACTTTAATAAACTTTTAGCAAACGAAAAAAGAAAAAAGAAATCGCTGTTTTCAAAACTCATCAATTATAAATAAGAGGAAAAAAAAAATCATTCTAAAACTCCTAAAAAAATATTAGTTCGAACTTCGAAGTTCAAAAAATCAAAGGTTTAAGATTGGAACTATTTGATATTTCAAACCATATAAAGCAACAAATTAATATTTAGGGAGTAAAGGTAAAACCAGGGCAAAGGTTTAGGGACCAATTTCAAATTTGTGTTAGAGTCGGCAAATGTGGCGAAACCAACGCCGACTTCTCACTCACCACCTCTTATTCTCACTGGAGCGGTGACCACAACCCCACGAATCCGGAAATTGTATAGAGGCCCCTCAACTATTGTCAATTTCGAACGAGCCCCATCTAGTTTTATTTTATTTTTTATTGAAACCATCTCAATTTTTTATTTTTTTGAATTAAGTAATTATATCAAATTTATTTATTTATTTATTTGTAGATAAAACTAAGCTAATTAACATTTACTAACTAATAAGGTCATTATATTTAATAGTATTTTTAACGTAATCACGTATATAAAAACTCATCAATAAAAAAATTAGAAGTTGATAGGGAGTACGTAGTTCAAAATTGTGAACAGTTGAAGGGGTCTCCGTATATTTTCACCTCTCCCCTGAATCCTCGGCGTTGTTACCTCCTCTTTTCTCCGTTTCTTCTCTCTCTCTCTCTCTCTCCATTTTCGCCATGGATGAGGAGTACGATGCTCTCTCTCTCTCTCTCTCTCTCTCTCTCTCTCTCTCTCTCTCTCTCTCTCTCTCTCTCTCTCTCTCTCTCTCCATTTTCGCCATGGATGAGGAGTACGATGTGATAGTGCTGGGTACGTGGCTCAAGGAGTGCATCCTCAGCGGCCTCCTCTCCGTCGATGGCCTTAAGGTCCCGCCGTTGATCCGATCTATGCTTGTTTAATGCGTTCATTACAATTTCATTACGATCTAAACTTGTAATTGAGCTACGTGTGGATCGATCTCCATCCATGGCGTTAGATCTCAATGTGTTGTTAGTTGTTGAATGTGAGAATTGTAGTTGAATTGGGCCTTAAAAATTGCGCCTTGGGACGTTTTTTGTCTCTGATTTTGTTTAATGTGGTCAACTATTTTATGATTATTGTGCTTGCAGGTTTTGCAGATTATAGTGCTTTAAAACAATAGTGACCATTAAATTTTGGTTCTAGTGTAACGAGGATTACTTTTTGTATGGTACAATGTATATGTTATTGTAATGCCCTAATAGTCTCACATTGAATAGAAAAGGAGTTTTGATTAGAAATATAAGAGACCACGCACTCTAGTAATAATAACTGGGATTAAATATTTTGGAACAGTGGTTTAGGCCTGTTGAATTATTATTGCTAGTGAGTTGGATCGTTTCAGTTATGTAGCTTGTTTTGGTTATGAGAAGAACACTCGTTGTCGCTGTATAGTTACTGTAATCACCAATTCAATTCGCCAAAACTTCAAATCTATTTCAAAATGCCCTATAGTTCAGGGGAATCCTTGCACTTTTACCTTTTCTTTTTCAATTGTGTAATAACAGTAACTATATTAAGACTTAAAGAGTAGACGCCGAGCTATGATTTGAAATTCGAAAGTCAAAAGAATTTTCAAATTTGAGATATTTAGTGGTAATGATTTTCATGTCAATTGACCTTCTGCTTATTAACTTTCACCTTTTCGGGAGTTTGAATTTGAATTGACTGATGTTGAAGCACTTGACGTAGTGGCGGCATTTTTCATATTTACCTATTTGAAGTTAACGATATATTAAAACCAAGGATTCAAGTGCCGTGGCACGGGGTCGTGCCGAAAACTTGCCGGCACGGTACGGCACGGTACGTGTCGAGCCGTGCCGATGAGTGCCGGTCACAAAAAATACATACGTGCCGACATATAATGGCATGAAATATTTAATTTCTTTAGCAACAAAATTTTTTAATTGCTTATTATGTATCTTTATCAAATATTTTGAACTTTAATAAGAAAATTACTTAGTAATTTTAAGAAAAAAAGGTTTTGAACTGTGTCATCGGTACGGGAGCTGTATCGTGCCGGTATCTTGTTGGCACGGTACGGCACGGTAGATACGGCCCGTGCCGATGGATACTTAAAACCTTGATTAAAACATTATCATGGTTACTAAAGATGCTACTTATGGATCAGGTATTGCACATGGATATAAATGACTATTATGGAGGAGAGTCTTGCTCACTCAACCTCATCCAGGTTTGACACTTCGTCTTTGAAGATTGAATGCAAATAGAAAGTTGCAAACTGATATATTCATCTTTGTACTTATTTGAATATCACTGTGCGGCATTTACAATGAATAATCTGTGAGTAACACCTTGGTTTTTATTATCTTACTATGGTGTTTGATACTCATGATTTATGTATATTTAGTCCACTTATTCATACTTCCTTGTTGGCTGAAATGCCGTTTCTTATTACAGCTTTGGAAAAGATTTAGAGGTAATGATAACCCCCCTGCACATTTGGGACCGAGCAGAGATTACAATGTAGACATGATTCCAAAGGTATGTTCTTACTCGTTACGGTACGAAGTAATTTATTCACCTTGTGGTGAGAAATAACAGTTTAGTAAGTTTTTCCACTAAAACTTGCATGTTGCGTGGTTTGACAAACCTTACTTACATGATTGGCTGATGCAAGCCAAACTGGAAGGAACCAACAATACCCACTGTTTCTCATTGTTTCTTAGGTTTCTGACTTTTATATTGGATGGTGTAAATACAGATCAACATTGTACATCAAGATGTTTCACCAAATTAATTTTACTTGTCCAGTATTCTTAGCAACCTTGCATAGAAGGTGTGTTCGATTGGACCTTCCTGTCCCAAGAAAGTTTACTCTTTGCTGTTATGATGCCACTAATCATTTTAAAGTTCTCGCCTTAATGTGCTAATCCGTTAGCTTCAAATTACTTTTGCGCATTAAGATTGAAAAGAAACAAAGCATTTTCTCTTGGAACTACTCAAATTGTTTTATGGTCCTGTATTGCAATTGTCTTACCTTTTGAGAAGCTACAAATATGACTAATTTTTGAAAATGTACAATTCAGAAGCCTCTCCTTTACCCTCCGCTCTAGTAGGCCGCTCTGCCATCACTAAGAAATTGAACTTATCAGATAATTGTCGGTTGGGGAGGAGGACATATCAGTAGGAACTAATGGGTTTATTGTGGAAAAACGAAATTTATTCTTTTCTTTTTCCAAACTCATGGCTTTGCCTCAGCTGAAGGCGATGGAGCACTGAGATGAAGATCTAGTGAAAAAAGTGATTAAAGAAGTAGAAATTTGCTACTTAAATAGTTATGCTCATAGTGAAACCATTCCCTTGTAGAATAAATATTCTTGCATGTAGGATTGATGTGTAATAAAGAAAACAAGGAAAACATCCTGGTCGGGTTTATTAGTTCCATTTCCATAGGGGTTCACATTTATTTTTACAGCATCTCTTAATATGAAAATAGAGATCGTTCTTGCTTGGACAATTGCTTAGACAAACGACCTGGTCAGGTTTATTAGTTCCATTTCCATAGGGGTTCACATTTATTTTTACAGCATTCTCTTAATATGAAAATAGAGGTCATTCTTGCTTAGACAATTGCTTTTTTGAGAAAAAGGCAGCATGTTGTCGCTTCATTCAATGAAAAGGTGAACTCAGCTACAGAAGTGAGGCAACCAGGCCTCGACGCGAAGCGAGGAGGAAAAAAAAAAAAAAAAAAATTAAGTGCAGAACTGTGATGACCTGGATCTCCGCAGAGCTGTTGCGGTGCGTTGGGGTGGCCACTGGAGGCCTACGCGGTGTGCGGGAGGTGTTTGGGGCACGATTGGACACTAGTGTTGGACTTTGGACTTAAAATGGATCACGCGGTGATCGGGGGACCCCGTCGGATGCTTAGAGGTGTTTTCGCGCGAAACGGATATTGAGATTGGGCTCGGCGCGAAATTCGGATTGAAAATACCTTTCCGGGAGCCTCCGGCAAATTTTAGGATTTGAATTTGGCAAAACGGACGCCGGATTTGGAATCAGCGCGCGAAAACGGTCAAAATGGACTACCCACTTGCGAATTTTGTGCAAGGGTTACTGTTCACCGCCGGAACAATAACTCCGGCGATCGCCGGCGGCGGCCGGCGGCGGCGGGCAGCGGCGGAAGGCGGCGGAGGGCGCTCGGGCAGGCGGCGCGCGGCCGCGGGCAGGCGCTGAGGGCGCGGGCAGGCGCGGCGGGGGCGCGGGCAGGCGGCCGGTCCACGCGGCGGGCGTGCACCGAGCGGGGTGCCACGTGGCACGATCTTGTTGGGTGGCTCACAGCACCCGGTCCACGGATCAATGTTGGTGCACGGTGGACCGACTGTAGGACACGTGGCGGCTTGTGATTGGTTCGGTTTTGTGCTCCCGGTCCACGCAATGGATGGAGCAGGTGTACGCGACGTGCGGGGTGCGCGGTTCACGGGCGGTGCACGGTGGTTGGGGCCACGTGGCGCGTCGCCATTGGCGGGTTCACGTGCACCGGGCGCAGTGAAAATTTTTGAGGACAAGATGGGTATTTTCTGAAAAGATTTTCTGGATTTCCTTTAAGTGGTAACCCGAGGGCTCTTCAAGGGGGATTTTCGACCCCTTCGAGACCTCAGCTCGAAGGGGAGGTGAGAAGGAGATTTCTTCTCCTTCAAGTGAGGATTACACCTACCAAGTTTCAGATTTTCGGGTGGCACGGATTTCGAGATCTTGATTTTACGGCGCGGCGCGACGTTGCGTTTACTGTGTTCTTCTTCAGCGCAACGACGGTGTTTTAGCTCTCCTGGTCTACCCCGAGCTCCTTCTTCTGTGATTTTTGTGCCGTTGGCTTCACGACAGGTAGATCTTCATCTTTCGTTTTGATCGCGCATTCTGATTTTAACTCCTTGGCACGGATCCCGAGGCATTAATGTGACCCCTTTTTCTGTGAGGATTGTGAGGACAGCATCGGAGTATTTTGGCCATATCTTCGCGCACGAGCGTCTGATGGAGACGAGCTTATACAACTTTTTCATCTACGGATCGCAAGGAACGCGCTAGTATTTTTATTGGATTTTCGTGAATTTTATTTCGAGGTGAAAATTACTGTTTTCTCAGTGAACAGTAATCTGTCCTTAATACAGATTTTTGTATGAGTGTGCCCCCTTGCCGAATTTTTATCTTGATGTACAGAACTCCGATTTGGGCGTGCAAGGTACCGTTTCGAAGCTATCGACGCAAGGATCGCCATGATATTTTTCTTGGAATTTTCTGGGCTCTTTCTGCAGGTGATAATTTAACAGTTTCGAATCCGAGGTTGTATGTGGTTATAAGAGCATTAATTGGGAGCCTTAGTGTAATTAGTGAGCTTTGTTTTGTATCAGGATTATTACGGGTGTGCTAAAATCGTGGGAGCATGGATTTGGAGTTTTGGTATTTTCAGCTGTACGGATTGGGACAGTTGCACTTCAGGTGGGTGGTCGTTGTTTACCTCTATTTTGACATGCTCACTAGGAATATTAGAGTGATCCCTTTATTTGGACATGCATGCTTAAAGTAATATAAAATTGTGAGCCCTTCATATGGAAATTACTATTGTGGATATTTGATAGTGGTTGGGACTTATACATGTTGGTATGGATGGAATGTTAGCGTTTAACCTTGCATGTGGATTGGATTATTTATTTTGGACTATATGATTATCCTGTTAGTGGTTGGTACTATTTGAGGATTTTATGACATGCATAGGTGGATAGTGATGCTTTATCATGGAACATGGATTTTAGACATGTGTGGTTGGATAATGTTTTAGCATGATGGTTATATCTATGCGGAGCTATTAATTGTTACACATGTGGAACCACTATTGGACACCTTTTCCTTTATTTCCTTGAGAACACTTGCATGCTTGTATGGACATCTAGATAGGCCATCTTTTATCGCTACACTTTCATGCTGGAACTTGACTTAGGAGAAACCTTGTTTGCTTCTTTTCTCCTTTTCGTTAGTCAGGTGGTTCTTGTTGCTCGGGTTTGAGCAGGGGTTTGGGATAGTGTAGCCGGGGCCTGGATTGTGGATTATGGGTTGGCGGCGACCGCGGATTTTGGGCGGTTGACCGGATGTCGGTTATAGGACATCGGTGATAGGGCATGATTATGGACTACGGGGTTTTGTGGCAACCGCGGATAGTAGGCGGTTGACCAGATGTCGGATGTGGGACATGATTGTGATTGTGGGTTATTCCGGCGACCGCGGATGTTGCGCGGTTGACCGGAGGTCGGTTGTGAGACCTGGTCGTGGATTTTGGGGTATTGCGGCAATCGCGGATATTGGGCGATTGACCGAATGGTTACTTTTGCATCTGATTGGGAATCAGTTTTCTTTTAGTGGAGGGTTGTGTTCCACTGGGGCTTTATAGTTGTGAACCAGTCCTGCTTTTGATACTTATTGCACCGGCGCGGTTATTGCCCGGTGATGCTTTCCTCGTGTGGGTCGCTCCCCTCGAGTTCCCCTCCGGAGGCCGGGGTCGGACAGTTATTGACGGTTTTGCTATCACATCGGCGCGGCTTATTTGCCCGATGATGAGGGCGGCAGCAGGAGTTTTGCTATCACATCGGCGCGGCTTTCTTGCCCGATGATGAGGGCGGTACAGATTGGGTTCATCTGGGACGGTTGGTTATTGTTTCTTACGGTTATTCCAGTCTAGGACTGCATTTTAGAGGCATAGTGGTGGTAGAGTTCCCTTTTTCAGCAGTTTCATTTCTTACCACCCTTCTTTCCTTTTCGCCTCTGGTAGACCTAGTGGGTGCGTCAGAGTTTGAGGTTTTACCCACTAGGGGAGGCTACTGGTTTACTAGTAGTTCTCACCCCCATTCTTCTTTCCTCTTTTTCTTCTTCCTTGTTTTGCAGAGTCTTCTGCGGGTGCTACTGGACTTTCAGTGGCGGGTCGAGGAGAGAGGACGGCTGTGTAGATAGATCTCGAGGCAGGATGAGCGTGTTAGCTGGACTGTTGGTGTACCCAGGTTTTCCTCAGACGGTTGTACTTTCACTTTTGGGACTGGCTTTTGCCAGCAGGTTGTATGTATTTATTGTGAGCTGGGAGAGACTGATGTATCATTTATACTGATGTATTGTATTTTATTTCCAGCTTCAGTCTGAGATGTATTAGATTTTAGTTCAGCTCTGTTTTTATTGCTCTTTTATTGTTATCTTTTATATCTGAGCAGGTCGTTGACGCTTCGTGTACACGGGAAATACTGTGTGCACGGCGGATCTGTAGACGGGCCCGGGTTCTGGTTTACACCCGGGGCGTGACAAGAACGAGTTCCAATCCGCTCGCAGTGAACGGATGTCGGCGAGTAGATGCCCTGGACTACGTCTCTTATTTTCGAAGCGTCTACAATTCCGCTCTAACCAATGGTCCACCAGGATGCAGCGATTGTGACGAGTTCTTTTCTCCTCAAGGCACCTTGTTTGCGCTTGCTCGTCTCCCACAGCCTGTCTACGGCTCTGCAATTACGGACTATTATCTTGTTAGGAAATAAGCTTTCCAACAGTAAACTCGAAACATCACAGGTGACAAAAAGGTGGCCAGCTGTCTCAGCAGTACCCGAGCAAAGGACACAGTTGTCTGTCCCGCTCCAACCTCTCTTCAGTAGAATGTCCACAGTCAGCACCCTCGTTTTAAGACGAGCCAGACGAAAATTTTGACTTTCAACGGGATTTTGATAGCCCACAGTTGCACGAAACCCCTGTCGGTTTCTCCGGTGTTTTGCAAGAAAGAGTACGTGGACTTGACGGAGAATAATTCTGATTTCGACCATCGCCATCTAAATATGTCGCTTGTGTTCGAAAGGCGCAAGTCGGAAAGATATTCTGTTAAGTTTAGGAGCATCCTTTCTTCGCGCGTAGAGCTCGGAGCGAAACCTCTCTCTTGAGTGGCCGTCTGCGAGTATAATAGAGTCCTACTATAAGAGAGCCCCAAAGATTCGAGGATGAAGTGAAGAATCTCCACCACCACTTCACCAGAAGGGCGGTGTTGAGATAATCTAGATCCTTAACCCCTAACCCTCCGTTTTTCTTCTCTCTTCATATCGTCTTCCAGTTGACTAAACATTGACCCCCAGTAACGGAACTCCTACCTTTCCAAAAGAATGCTCGCCGAAGTGATTCGATGCATCGTATAACCCATTTCGGTGCTTTAAAGACAGAGAAGAAGTAAAGTGGAAGGTTCGAGAGTACCGAGTTTACTAAGATTAGCCTCCCTCCCTGTGAAAGAAGTTTGGCCTGCCATCCTTCTATCCTATTCTCGATTTTGTTTATGATACTCCACCAGTCCTCTTTCCTGATACGGCCTCTCAACAGAAGGAACCCGAGGTATCTGATCGGGAACGAGCCAAGTTTACACTCAATGATCGCCAGTAGTATCTCTCCCGTAGTTTCACCATTACCTAAATAGAACATCTCTGACTTATTCTTGTTTATCTTGAGACCCGATGCCCACTCAAAAATTTGCCATATGACTCTCAAGTTGCGCAATTGACGTTTCTTGGCCTCGCAGAAAAAGATAGTGTCGTCCGCATACTGGATGATCACTACTTTAGCCTCGTCTGTAGGACCCACACCTCTCACCAGATTATTTCCGACTGCTCTTTCCATCAGCCTTGCCAAACCTTTAGCCACTAGTAAGTAGAGGAAAGGAGATAGTGGGTCACCTTGGCGCAGTCCCCTTTTTAATTTGATCCATTTCGAGGGGACCCCGTTAACCAAAATTGCTACTTTGCCATTTGAGATACATTGATCAATCCAATCACACCATTTTTGGTTAGCCCCGAGTCATTTCAAAATGCTTCTGAGGAAATTCCAGTTCACCCTATCGAAAGCTTTCTCGAAATCCGCCTTTATGCCTACACATTCAGTTTGAACTTTCGAACACCAGCTGATGATCTCACTTGCAGTGACGAAGGAGTCCAAAATTAGTCTGCCTTTAAGAAAGGCCGTCTGCGTTGGGGATATGATTTTGTGCATCTCCCTTTCTAATATGTTTGCGAGTATCTTGGAAATAATCTTTTGCACACTATTGATAAGGCAGATCGGTCTGAAATCATTCGCGGTTTTAGGCCCTTTTTTTTTAGGAATTAG